>OX458997.1:9103200-10303200 GCA_949774965.1 Diarsia brunnea | reverse complement strand
AGCTACTATTACAACTCCGAATAGTTATTGAAATAACTCCTAACTGCAGAGCACACGCGTGCCAGATTCCCCGCCACGACAACTGAGGCAGGCATAATAAATCGTAATTGCTATTAGTGCCGCTATATCAATTAATGTTGGGTTTAATTATCTGCAGAACTGTCTAGTCAGTAGATAGCACCACCGGCTCATAAATCACGAGCAAAGTCACTGTGTGCACCTAGGACATACGACTGTGCAATCGATTGTGACCAATCGTGATCAAACCGTTTTTAATCTACTTCAGCGTTGGAACAAAAGGCTCAAACTAACATGCCTTTGCACTTTGATTTCGGCCATTATTGGTGCATTGTAGAATTTGTAGACCTGGTAGTAGGTTAATCGATTCTGCTGTTGCCCTTTCTAAATTGGATTTTGTATCTATTTAATTATACATAAGGGTTATTGGGTTTTTCCACCAGGAATTTCCCAGTAGCAGTCACGGAGTCTGGATTTGTGCCCGGTTAATGGCTCGCCCCCTATTACCTACACGGGACTTCTTTCGTGAAATGGACTTTAACGGGTGAAATGTGGGTGTACTAATAAATGGGTACGTGATGTTTTGTTAATCACATCACACTAATATTATAAAGGCGAAAGTTTGTGAGTGCGTATGTTTGTTACTCTTTCACAGAAAAAACTACTGAACGGATTTGGATAAAATTTGGAACACAGATACATAGTTTATAACCTGAATGAACACATAGGATAGTTTTTATCCCGATGTTATCTTCCCGTGGGATAATTTTCAAGTTGTAGCGGGCGAAACAGTTATAAATAAAGATTTTATAAAAATCCTATGTAGGTCATAAATGTTGAATATGTCCCTACAGTTATTTTTTTGAAATGAGGGCTTACCTTTTAAATCTTATTAGGTAAGTAAGAACCTACACCTGAAGGTTCATAACATGACTTCAACATTGCCAAGAAAGAACGTTATTTACTTAATTAATAAAGCAACACAATATGTGGTCCGACGGTACGAGACTCGCCTCAGAGAGCAGTAAGATTACACAATCTTAGTAGTTTTTGTTGAGTCCCTCTGAGATAACCTAATGCTCAGTAATTCACACAAAACAGGTCTTGCGATTATTTTAAATTGGTTCTTTTAGGCTTGAATAAGCGACAATAATACGGTAAACATGGTTATAATGTACACTGAGTAAACTTACATGAAAACACGAGATATGTACCTATACGGAGAGGGTTTTAGGGTTCCGTAGCTAATTGCAAAAAACAGAACCCATAAAGATTCGTCATGTCTGTTCTTTGATTTCATGTTGGTATAGCGTGGGTGTAACTTATGTAACTACCTCCTCTTTCTAACCCTCATAATCAAAATATTTTATTCCACATAGGTACGCCAAAATGAGCACTTATCTTGTTCGGATTGGTTATTTCTCTTCTTCAAACTCCATAGCTAGTCTTTTAAATTTACAATATTTTTATGTTCCAGCATTAGTAGGTACTTAGGTATGGGGGACAACTTAGGCCCGAAAGTAAGTCGTAGGGTATGTACTACACAAAAACGTAAAACAAGATTAAAAGTCATGCATCTATAGGAACCCTTTGAGGATTTCAGGCGAAATATTAAATGTCTATAAAAGTAGATATCTAAAACTGTTTCGCTTCAGTTACGGTACCTACCTAAGTACATTCAAACCCCGTTCAGGTAAGATTAGGGATATCGTAGGATTTCAGGATCTTAGGGTCACTCCAGCCAGACCCTTGTTGGCTAAGCTAGTCTAAGTAGGTCCCATGTCATCGGCTGATTGATAACATTTCTGACGTGCGTTGTTATAATAACAACGCACGTCAGAAACATTAATAATTAATGTTACGTATAAAGTAACCAGTCTTCAAATTAATTGTGAAAGTTACAATCAATTAGTTACCCACCTTTCTTAACGGGATACGGGAAACCAGTTTGAACCGGAGCGCGAAACATTTTATGTCGGAAACTAAACTGTTACATAATTCGTCGATGTTATTATATAAACATAACATAACATCACGCCTATAATTCCTGAAGGGTGGGGATAGGTGTACCTAAAGTACACCCACATTTCACCAGTTATGTTTTAGGCCTATCGCCCCCTTGCCCGACCGGGAATCGAACCCAGGACCTCATGATAAATGCTTAGTCCCGTTTGCGACCACTAGAGCAACGACGTAGTCCTTTTTTAGCAATAGCTTTATTGCATAGCTTCTATCGCGGGCCTTGAGCGTGGGGACCGAATCCAGAAATTCCGTAACGAAAAAAACCTAACACCCCCCACTTGACAAATTGACACTTGACAATGACTTTTTGAAATATCACGCTTGTCTCTTTAGTTCAGCAACCCGCCTTTAGGTGGCATTGGTTGTATTGGAAAACTACCGTAATCAGCTGTTTGTGAGAAAGTATATAGGTGTATAGGTATTTATCATCCATGTACAACAGTGAATATCTGTACTCGTATAATTTGTGTACAAAGTGTTTTAAATATGAATAAACAAAGTGCATTTATTAATATCAAAGAAAAAAAACAAAGGAAAAAAAATACTGCATTAATAAAATAAATAAATAATTATAATTGCATAAGTTGATAAAAAATGCTATGCAATAGCTTTACCGCGGCAGTCTCCGAGTGCCACACGTCTTTTTTTTTTTTTTGGGGGGTGGGAAATCATCAAATAACCCCTCCCGCTCTTGGGCAGAGCAAAAGGGAGTGTCAGACTTCTACTGACTAAAAACCACCCATGTTCCTTCTTAGCCCTTCATGTCGAGGCCGCGGTATCTCTTGCGAACAACCCGCAGCCCCGACGGGACGGAATGACGTAGTCCTAAATAACAAATATGGGTGACTGCCTCGTTACTCTAGCAGTTCCAAGCGCTTCTGCTGAGCATGAGGTCCCGGGATGTTAATAAGATTTTCTATTAGGAACCTCTCAGTAGCAACCACGTAGCACAAGTCTGGCATTGTGCCCGTTCATGGCAACAGGCTCGCCCTCTATTACATGAACCTTACCCGTTACTGGCGAAATGTGGGTACACTGAGGCACACCTATGCCTACACGTTTGGCTTACTTATAGAGTCGTAATGTTATGTACTTTCAACGTTTTTTTCTCTACAAAGCAGGTAGTACCTTCGGAATTTAATTATCACATGAGAGCACGCTGAAAACATTGCATACCTTTTGTAGCGTAAAATATTTTACGGCTACCGTGGGGATCGAAGCTGCCCGCAACATTTTAATCACTTTCAATATTTAATCATTTTATTTTATAGTTTACTTATAGATTATTGATAAAATAAACGCCGCTATTTATACACATAATAAATTATAATTCAATGTAATGTTTTTATTTAGTGGTATATCATTATTTTACGTAATTAAAAATAACATCACATGTTTAATCCCTCAAAGATTCGGTAGATTCCCACGTTTCGCCAGTTATGTTTAAGTTCCGTGTACCTAACTGGGGCTGAGCCTATGGTATCAATTAGGTACATGGAACTTGAAGTCTGACACTCCTTCTCCCGTCGGGGCTGTGGGTTGTTTGCAAGAGATACCGCGGCCTCGACATAAAGGGCTAAGAAGGAACATGGGTGGTTTTTAGTAAGTAAAAGTCTGACACTCCCTTTCGCTCTGCCCAAGAGCGGGAGGGGTTATTCAATGATTTTCCACCCGCAAAAAAAAAAGCCTATTGTATCAACGGGCACTAATCCAGACTCCGTGGCTGCTAGCTACTGAAACACTTCTGATAACTAATAATAACACTTAACTGCTGCCATGATACTACACCATGCTCAGCAGTAGCGCTTCCAACCACTAATTCAACTATAATTTTAATAAGCCTTTTTTTCATAGTCTGGTTTTGGATACAGGTTTGTCTATCTTTCATTATCTCCTTCGGCTTCTCTGTGGCGCTGCACGCTGTCATGACTTTGTTAGCCTTGAATTTCGCCACTAAATTCGTCATCACCATCCAAAGCCCACTGCTAGGTATACTTAGGCTTCGCTTTTCTTATTTCATTCTCCACGGTACTATACCACTTCATTATCAAATCTCATTGCAACGTGTTTTTGCGACAAAGTATAAGTCTGAGTGATCTGTTCCACTTAACTCACTAAGACCACTACCTCCAGTGATGAAGTGTGGGTGGCATCACATTGGCCTCTTTATCAAATGAAGTTGTGACAAGGGACTCTCTTTATCCACAGATATAATTTAGATATTTTATTATGTATTGTGTAGATGACTTATTGGACTATCTTCGTTGATATTAATGTATCCAAACTCAGTATTTCAGCACCCAATTGCCATCAACCATCTGATTTATTTTATTAACCTAATAGAAGATCTGTGTACGGTAACCAAAAATCTCATCCGAGCTCAATAGACACATAGAAAAGAAATACTCGTAGCGCCCTCTGTCGTCAAACCACTGATTCATTTGAGTTAATATGAGCCCGCTTACTGCGCATTCAATCGCCTCACCGCGTTGGTCCATCCACGGTAAAGGAACGCAACCATGATGCAATCTGTTTCGAACCATACAACATAGGTGGCGCTACAATCGGCACTATCACGCTTACATTTACTAATGGAGTAAGTAAAACTGAATGAAGTTTTGAGTCAAGGGCCTGGACACAAGTCTTTCAGGAACTTCTTAGGGCTTGTCGAGACCGTAGACGTGTACATTGGTAAAAGAGTTGTTCATATCATATTTATGATTTGTGCTCGTAGCCATATGTACTGAATATGTGGCACTTGACCTTTTTAGCGTTGGTATTCCTTCCACCCTGTATTTGGCGGTAACATCCCCAAGAAAGTAGTCATATTACATAGCGCAATAGCTCTAGCAAAATCTTTATATTTCCTAGTATTTATATTACGAATACTACTATCACACACATGCTTCTATCTAGCGGCTAAGCAGTTTAAACTAAGCTTGTCTGTTAGTGAATTAATCATAGATTGGTATTAAGTTATATTGAAAACTGATACCACTCTATTTCAACTTCCAACACCTCTAATAGAACGGCCATAATGCATGTCATAGTGTCACGGTTAGTGGAGAAGGCTAGCAATAGCTCGACAACTTTGAGAACCGTGTATTCACTGTTAAATTTGGCATAACAAGTGGTTTTAAGCACAGTCCTCCACATGATCATCATTCTTCTTCCCTTACCCCTATTCATTTGGGGTCGGCACAGCATGTCATCTTCTATAATTTCCAATTAGTCGTCATCACAAGAATCAACCACTTTCTTGCCATTTCTAGCACAATCATCCACAGAAATGTGGAGGATATCATATCTCCCACCTGGACATGAGTTGCCATGGTTGACCTGGACCTTTAAATAGACTCCGGGCCCTGGTTGGTCGCAACAAGGTAAACCTGCTGAGGTGGAGAATCATCATTTTATTCATTCTCTGCCCTGGAGTGTAAATGTGGTGCTGTTCCACAAACAAATGTCCTATTGTTTGTGCACTACAGGAACTGATGGACGCTACCGAATGCGCCAAAGTACTGGCTCAGTTTTGGGCAGACACAATTTAGATTGCTATCGACAAGAAGACCCCAAGAAAGGGGGAAATGATTTCTTGGAATATGGACTAGATATTTAAACTTTAAAGTGAATGGCTATCAAAACCACACCGTTCGCGTTGGCATCAGTGGTTTGTAAGCTGTCGTGCACAAAACCGCAGCGTAGCAGCGGCGTCTTATGGTCGTACCACGTTGCATGCCGCATGCCGATTCTGTACAATATTGTCGTAAAATAAATAATGCTTGCCTCGTTGGTGTAGTACTCGCAAGCGCTACTATTGAGATCGAACCCAGGTTCGAGTTTAAGGTCGGGCAGATATTGTTTTTTTCAGCAACAATTTCTTAGTCTGGATTTGTGTCCGGGTAATGGCCCCTATAGCGAAAAGTAGGTGTGATAAGTAGTAGGTAGGTGTCTAACCTAACTCTTCGGGATTAACAAGTGTAATGTTGCGTTATAAATAGCAATAAATTAAGTTCGGTCCCCTACTGACACTGACACCGATCAATGTCGCCTCTCTCCGGAAATTCCAGTTAAAGCACTTACCTAAATGAATTTGCATTGGCTTTCATTATAAAATACAACAGTCCGCCGAAAATTTCGAATTTGGAAGCTAATAAATTACCCGTGGAAAAAATCTATGTGGTCTGTTTAGAATCACCATCTGCCTAGCCTTTTCCCAACGATGTTGGGGTCGGCTTCCAGTCTAAGCGGATGCAGCTGCAGATACCAGAATTTTACATCTTTGGTAAGACTGGTTGACAAACTTTCAGGTTCACTGACTACCTGTAACGACTGCCAAAGATCTATATTTGGCAGCCGGGACCAACAGCTTAACGTGCTTTCCGAGGCACGGGGGAAACTTGGTATGTGGTGGTCACCCATCCACAGACCAACCTCAACCCGAGTGGCAGTTATTATTTAGCCACGAGCTCCTCCTGTTCAGAATGATGTACTGAATAAATAGCAAACTTTTTTAGCGTCGGTGTCCCTTATTTACTTATATTAATAGTAAGGCGTATAGGTAGTTGTTCCGGTTCTGGCTGAATGTGAGTTTCAATGTTTGTAAACGCACCCA
The DNA here is from genome assembly GCA_949774965.1 of Diarsia brunnea. Lineage (NCBI taxonomy): Eukaryota > Metazoa > Arthropoda > Insecta > Lepidoptera > Noctuidae > Diarsia > Diarsia brunnea. The sequence continues at coordinate 10,296,545 of OX458997.1, read as the reverse complement.
CGATACTGGGGAAATACCGAGGAAGCAGCAACGTTTAAAAAATACAGGTCCCATTTCCAGGTATAGGCAGAAGTCTAAGTAATCAGCTACTAAAACAAAATACGATCCAATTGAGAAACCACCTCCTATTTGGGAAGTCGGTTAGAGATAGTCCTGAGACATTAAAACATCATAAAATGATTCATTGTCATCTTGTTCATTGGATCAAAACAAAAAAGAGAAATCTATGCTACACAAAGAATGAGAAAATAGCACTATAGAAGGCTTGAGTTAATTTTCTCATACTTTGTTTATCGCACACTCGGTCATTGTCGCCAGATTTATTTTTAACAACACGTGTGCTATCACTGTATAGGTATACTGCGTCAATTTTATAATTAGCTTGTAAAGGTGGAAAATTTGTGCATTCAATGACGAAGAAAATTATATAAAATAATGATAAGTTTAAACGGTAAAGTTAAGAGGGGACAGGGCCAAAAAATAGATATTGAAGAAATTATTACCTTCTCTACGGGGACAGGCTTGATGTAGATCAAGCCTGTCCCCGTAAAGAGCCTGCGAGTGTGTCTACCGAAGAGCTTGATATTATTAAAAAAAAATTATTGCTCACGAGGCATTATTCAGAAAGAAAAACGGGAATTATAATAGTATGGAGAGTCGCACTACCATGTACCGTCTTAATTAGTCATAATTCGGTGCACGCCAAAAATCATTTAGCTAATAGGTAGTCCAATAAAAAAAAAATTGGTCGATTTCATTATAAAAAAACAGGAATGTATAAATATCGTTAAGTGTGTTTTAGTTTGTCATTAGGGTCGGTATACACATAGGTAGTGAAGCATGAACCGCGATGGAAAGGAAACATAATACCCACGGAAGCCACTGCCATGTCAAATCACCTATACGTATGACACACACACACATAAGAAATAAGTAACTAAACACACACGTAGGTGGACACTATGAGACCAATTTAACGTCTCGGCCCACGAATATTCTGTCGGAAACCAATTTTTTCTTAAATATTATGGATCCTTCTTTCTCCCCCTTAGTAGAGCAAGCACATATTAATTTTATGAATTATTGTATTGAGTTTTATATCGATTTGTTTTGAATTTTTACCTTTATTGTTCTTAAGTATAAAGGCATAATAATAAAAACTTGTTTATATCGATAGGAAATTGTTTTGATAAATATTTTTGATAATTATAATGGCATAAAGTTAAACATTTTTTTCAATTAATTTTAATTCCAGTCGTTAAGCTGATATCATATACTTCACTAAAGTGAATATTATTTTAATCGAAAATGGCTTAAAATTGGGGTCGAATGACATAACCAGACAAAGTGGTAGGTAGGCCACGAAGGAGATGGCGTGACAAGCTGGACTTTTTTCAGAAGGATTGGCCTCAAACAGCCACAGCCAGAGGGAGGCTTTTTGTCCTGCAGTGGGACACATCAAGCTCATAATAAAAAGAAAATATGTTCACACGAAACCGACAACATAACATAGGATGTAATTCATCTCTTTCTTAAATTTCGTTTGTCGATAGTAGCTTGATCGGTTCACTAATAAATTCATTCGACATTTTTGCTTTATTTGGTGTGCAGACTTTCCACTTGGAGGAAAACATGCTAAATGAAAGGCAAAACTTACCAAATTATAAGTGAAGCGTCTGATGTCACCTTTAAATAAAATGCATAACATAATTTACTTTTCGCTTTATTGCACTCATCATTAAATTCCAAAAATAGTAGCTCGTGTTGTATGCTTTATCTTTTTATGCAACAGCAATTATTTGACAAATTAATTAGCAATTAGCTGAAACATAAATGCCAAATTGGCTGCTATTGGAAGGCATATCGTTAACTAATGTTCTCAAGTTTTACGATCCACAGAAGCAATCAGTATTTTAGAGATCCCTTGACAATTGAATATTGGCTAAAGGAGAACAGTTGTCTTGTACTTCTCCTCGGTATAGGGGCTAATTTAATGTCACACAAGTGGAGTGCTCCAGTCATAGCACACGCGCCCGCGACCGCGCACAACTCGATACAAATACTTCTCAATAAACGTATTAGTATTAAACTAAGCAATAAAACAGTGTAATGTTATGTTAGCACAGATGTGGATGTGTTTTATTTGACTAAACTCATGTGAAAGGTGCTCCACCGTGGGTGACAAGCGAATGTTACAGTTTACATACGTTTTCTTTGAAACCCGCAAAAGCGAACTACATAAAAACGTTGATAAATTTAAAAAATGAGTGTAAAATATGGAGCGACGGATGTGGACAGAAAAATAGAAGAGAACGACAAAGAAGAAGCGAAAGAAGTCGAAATTAACTTGAGGTAATTTTATCGTTAGCATTCCTTTTCGGTACCGTTCATCTAATCTCGTGTAAATTCCCTGCAACTTATCCAATTAGTGACATACGAAACTGAATTAAGGTAAATGAAGGAAATGGACCGGCACTTATGGCGCCACGGGCGAAAATCGACTGTTTCTCACAAGCACTTGTGAGAATACCTCTAACTACACATTTCCCCTACAGGAAGAATATCCTCTTAGGATCCTTTCTTAACCAATTTGTCCTATTTAGCGTACTGTAGCTTCGATCAATTCGGATAACAATAGCAGTGTCACGTAGTTAATGCTCAAGTGCAAATCGAACGTCTGGAGGAGTAGCTGCCTACTCGACAAAACATGGTTTTTGTGGCTCGTAAATTGTATAGCGTTAAGCAAGAAATTGAGTATTGGGAACATGCGCTGCACCGTATGCTGTAAGGCTCTAGATTGAAACTGCTTTATTAATGAATGCTGTATTACTAGATGTGTAACTGTAGTCTCCCTGCGGCAAAATATATATCTATCTAGGTTTGGCTCTAGATCTCCACGTGGTGGACTCGCCGATTGACCATAGGCCGTAACGTAACCGATGCTAGATTGAAGGGGTGTAAAAATTACCTTAACGAAGTCGAAAGGTGTTTGTTTTTCTCGGCATTGCGATTTTTTTTTTGGTTTGGACCATACCTGGGAGGAACCTCCTAGTTACGGACATATTGGAGGCCAAAATTCCAAATTATTCACAATGTTTTTTATAACAATACCTCCATGTGCGTGTTACGTAGAGTATTACCGTAAAACGTGATTTTTTCCTAAAAAAAAGGATTTTCCCAGCTATTATTTTTGCGTAGGGTTACTTAGTCTGATGTACATAATGCTTGTTTGACGGCTTCGGTCCGTTTACACCCTGTTTACACCTGTTTGCTTGCTGAATTTGAAACATAATGAATCAATGTAGAACTACTAAAAAATAGTTTTAAGTGATCTGAATAATCGACCTTTCTTTTAATAACATACTCATATTACCATATTGTTGACTCGAACTAAGCTCAAGCTATTATAACGTAGAGATGGTAGTGTGAGAATATAACGCTGTTTGGTCTGCGGAACGTCTGTCTACATTTTCATAAACATTGGCTCCAAAACCTAAACCAACCTAACCACCTATCCTACCCAGTCTCGTTTTATAAATCAAAATATCTAACTGTGTTTTCATTTCTTTTTGTTTTTCCAGTGGCTCGTTCAAAAGAAAATGGTGGCGGGTCAGCCAGCACGTGCTTTTCGGCTTGGGCCATGTGTACAACGACCTCTGTGCAGCCATGTGGTTCTCATACATGATGTTGTTCTTCCAAGCTGTCCTGGACATGAGAGCAGCGGTGGCTGGCGCTATGCTACTCTTAGGTATGTAGCTCTTGATAACTATTATTTACGTAATAATGATAAAGAAAAATGATGTGGATGATATGGCAAGAAAAGAGGTGTCTCATGAGATGAAAGAAAGAAAGAAAAAATATGACGACGACGACGAGACACATGACAACACGACGACGACGAGATGACGGGTAACAGAGAAGTATGGGAGAAGAAGACATGCTGCCCGACCCCAAATGAATTAGGATAAGGGCAGGAGAATCATGATGATGAACTATTATTTACGATTACGAAGAGAGCGTCATTATAAGACTCAAAATGGTAAAGGAAAACATCCTGAAGCACCTAAAAATGGAAGAGATGTAAAATCCACAAACCCACACTAGGCCAGCGCAGTGGATGGTTGGTGGGTGGGAATGGAAGAGAGGCCTCTTTCCCAGCAATGTTATCTATACGTTGATTATGCTTAAATGCTTAACATTTGGACGGTTTGTTGCAGATTTTTTTTTATAGTTCTTGCGTGCCTTCTTTTCTAAGTTCCGTAAAAATTAGATCTTTCAGTTTCACGGTTTTTATTGTGGTTATCACTTGTTAGCCTTTTTCATATTTATTATAAAAACTGCGAAGTTTTTGCAAGATGTCATCAGATGTACTGTGTACATTCGCATTTTCTATTGTTTTTCTTTCTTTATTCAAGAACAATGATAGTGGAATGAACCGATAACTATTATTAAAATGACAACGTGAATGTTCCATTATGTTTTGCTCTCATGTATTGTTAAACAAATGCAATTTGTATTATATAAAGTTATGGTCATATATCTAGTAAGTGTGAATTATTTTCTTGTATTACAATATGGCGATTGAATAATTAATTGTATAAAAATCTGTTTTCCTGTAGGAAACATTAGGTTCTATCTTTTTCTTAATTTAACATAAAAATTGTAAATTTCAGGTCAGGTTATAGACGCATTGGCTACTCCAGTTGTGGGTGTGTTAGCTGACAAATTTGGAAGCTTGAAGTCTTGGCATTTAACTGGTACGTAGATATAACAATAAAAATATTAAATGGGCCTAATCTTGACCTCAATTCCTCAATCTTGTCCTGAGGACAGATATGAGGTCGACGATGGAACGCGAAAATCTCACGATACTCGAAGAGACACGAGATTTCAATGTTGCTGATTCCGGATATAATATGTAACTCAATATCGACCAAAATACCGCTTAAACCAAATAGCCCCAGCCTTAAGCAAATAACCCCTCGATATAATGTTGTTTGTAAATTTAAGAAATATTTATTTCTTTTAAATAAAAGAAATAAATATTTCTTAATTTTTTTCTTTAATTTTTTGTGTAAATACACAAAAAATTACATTTTTAAGTTTGTATTTAAAAAATTATAGGTAAAATGGTTCTTGGTAATTAAGCCATTGGCTGAAACTACTATCGGCACAATGATCGCGGAGTTCACACACCACATGTCGACAACCTCGCGAGTCAAAAATATTTTCTTAATTTCTTTGTTCGTTTTTTTTGGGTTTAACAGCAAAATTTTGAGTAATTAAACTCAGAATCACACTTAGTTTTGTGTTTTGAAATAGCATCTTGTTCATTAATTTCTGCATGCCATCTTTCTGGTGAAAAGTGTCATTGCGCTACATAATTTTTTTACCATCTTTTGTCATGGCTATCATAGTGTCGATCGATTAACTGTGAAATGGTTATGGTTTGGTACAAAATGGAACCATTTGACAGTTAATCGATGGGCACTATGATAGCCACTGACATTTAAAAAGATAAGCAATAGCCCTGCTGCACGCGTAGTAGGTATGGCGATTCTATCTCTATTCTACCAAGAATAGACAAAGCTTTTTCCATACAATTTGACATAAAATTTTGCGACAATCTGTAATTTTGTCGATTCTTCCGTCGACAAAACCCGTTTCTTCGGTGGTCATGCTAAGCCGGCAGGTCACATAACTAAAGGCACTGCAAATAAATAATTTTGACTTGACTTATTTATGTCATTGCAGGAATCGCCAAACTTAAAATAAACAACATTAGGTTCGTCATTTCCATTGTACCTACTTTGGGTAATTACTCTCTCTTAGTTTATATAGCCATTCAAAACATCGTTTGTGTTCATTGTCAGGTGCGGATAACGGTAGTTCTATGTATTGGTCGTATTGAGTTTGTTTGCAAAACACATAACAGAATTTTGGCAAACGACGCAAAGACCGAGGTTCAAGAATCACAACACCTGTCGGTAGAAGTGCCTAGGTTTTATATGGCGTTCATAAATATTTGCAAACAATGGAATGTGGCTTTTGTACGCCAAAAATGGTAATATACTACGTGCCTTTTATAAGTATATCAGTAACCACCGTTAGGATGCTGAAGTTGGACCCCTACAATAATCGAATAATAAGGGTCATATTAAGATCAAGCCATCAACGACGTCAACCAACGACATATTATATTAATCCTTGGTTGACGGCAGTCAGTGGCGGATCTACATCAATCCTAACTTTACGTAAAAATATTCTTAGGTAGCGACATTTTTTTTTTGGTGGGTAGGTAAAATCACGGTTTATACGGGTAAAATTATGTTTTTCCTACTCCTCCGCTGATCTTTTCTGATTAATCTCGTGGCGGAATCCAAGATACTTAAATTGTTTCATTGGGACTTCATCGAACTTCATTGCCTCGGTGCTTTTCTGGTGGTCGCCACTGTTGATTCTGGTTTTCAAACTCAAACTCAAAGCATTTATTTTAATTAAACCATTACAGGCACTTTTGAATGTCAGAAGAACAATTCACAAAACAAAGCTACAGTCAAAGTCATAAGGCATAATAACTTTCTGGAGTTACATTAGCTTGGGAATAGTATTGGGGGCTTATCCCAAAAAAAAATCACGGGTGACAACCTTCTTTTACTTATACAGGTAGCTTCTCACAGAAATAACGCCATTTTCAAACATCTCGGGTTGAAGGCACTGTCCTCGCACTGGCTGGGTGATTGGCTGCCGTGCTGCGTGTCGCGGGTTCGATTCTCGTACGGAACAAATATTTGTATGGCCTACAGGTAGTTGTTCCTGTTTGTGTATGTAAGTATGTTGTGAGTCTACAGTAGTTTGTGAGTTTGTAAACGCACCCAAGGTACAAGAGAAATTACTAGACCCGGACGTTTTAAACAAAAAGTGTTTGTAGTGACATTTATAGCGCTACATACGAAGTAGGAACTTAAATTCTTCACCGCCCACTCAAAGTTTTCTGAGGAATAAAGACATAACTGTATACAACAACCATCGGGCAGTTAACAGACACAACGCCCGTCTGGTCAGAGTATGCTTTCAATGGAGTATTATCAATTATACACCCTGTTTCTCCGAACTGGTGCCTCCAAACTGGTTTTGCGTACAGGTGCCACATGTTCCTTAGTTACGTTTTACCAGCAAAAGCACATTTACAATTCCAGGTTGCGCCCTAGTGACGTGTACATTTCCCCTACTCTTCGTAAGATGCTGGGGCTGCTGGCTGACAGACGACCCCGACTACCTGGACTGGTGGATGCCGTTCTACTACGGTGTCCTCATCGTGGTCTTCCAGATCGGATGGGCAGTGGTACAGATATCGCATCTAGCGATGATCCCTGCCATTTCGGATAACCTTCAAGTGCGCGCTGATTTGACTTCAATAAGGTACTTGATTGATTTTTATAATTATAACTTTGCAACTGTTCTTCTCGAAGGATTAGGCAGAGGTGTATCTTATAGAACACCCACTTTACGCCAGTTACGTTTAAGTCCCATGTTGTAGGAGGGCGAGCCTTTTGCCAACAACCGGGTATAAATGCAGACTCCATGGCTGCTACTGTGACATTGCTGATAAAAAAAACCCCATACCAGTTCGTCCGATTTGGGAATTGAACCTATCGCTCCACAACAGTGCTTGCGACCACTACACCAACATGGCTGTTTATTTATATTGTTTGAAAATATATTTCAAGTAATTGTGTTGGGATAAAGTGGCATATCAAAATATAATTGAGTCTGACTTGAGATCCTACAGATCATGATGAATCATGAACGTGCTTCTGCCATAACGTATCAATCCTCATCCCCATGAATCATGATAATTAGAAAATGGCGTTTAAGTTTAAGAATATCTATCCGAAACTGCCAGTCTTCAGCGATAAAGTTGAAAATATATCAAAATATTTAGAGATCGTAAGCTTTTTTTATTGAGGGTGAAAAATCATCAAATAACCCCTCGCGATCTGGGCAGAGTGGAAGGGAGTGTCAGACTTCTACTGACTAAAAACCACCCATGTTCCTTCTTAGCCCTTTGTGTCGAGGCCGCGGTATCTCTTTCGAACAACCCGCAGCCCCGACGGGGGATCGTAGCAGCTTGATGTGTGTCTACACCTACAAAGATATATATAAATTTCTTCAGTTTTTCATTGTGAAAAGAAAAAGGAAACATTTGATTCAATTGATAATATTTAAAGTACCCTTTATCGAGTAGAAAATCACATAATTAATGAAACGTTCATTCTTCTAGAAAACCTAAATCAACATGGAAAATAGGTAGCTACCTACCATAATGTATTGGTGAAGTTTTGCAGACGAGGTGTGCCATTGCCGTCAACGGCTTAACGTTTTCCGTTATGTTAACATAAGCACGTGCTGCTCTAACTGCGGTACTCAGAGATATTTAATAATTACTTAACTAAGTAAAAATTTGACACACTTTTGTATGACAAAACTGTCAAAACCTTTACTAAGTGATGGCCTAAGTAATCATTAAAGCTCTCTGAGTGCGGCAGTAAGTGTGATACATTATCACATTATTATGATATACTTACTATTATTTTTTTTCAAAGTATCCATCATTTGTTATTATATTCTATTTTATATCTTCCTATTCTATTTTTTTTTTCTTAAGAGAGAACAGAGTCTACTTTCTCCGTACAAATGTATTCCTATATTTTTCTTCCCGAATAATACCTCTAGTTAGAGCAATATTTTTTTTTCATGGAATGTCCATGATTTGATGAAAAAAAATATTGCATTTAAAACTTCTTTCCTTACCTACTGCATTTAAAAATATATATAATCTATTCTAAAAACAAACTCGGGAATATCAAAAGAAAAAATAATAAACAACTCCATACAGGTTATTAACTAATATTGACATAGTCATCGTTACCTGTTTCAGATATATGGCTTCAGTGACGTCAAGCTTGGCGGTGTACCTAATAACATGGGTGGTTCTTAGAGCCAGTAACTACAGCACCTTCATTGGGCCCATGGACGACTACAAGTTCAGGGTACGACATCAATGTAAACTGTAACATCTTCATTTTAATTCGTCTCTAATGACTTATTACGTTTCTACTGGTGGCCTGCCATGACGTCCTAAAGCAGAGTTGTTTTAATTCATAACAGGGCGTCCTGTATAGATAGAGTTTATAGCTCCATCTCTTTCCAACACTGAAGTGACCATAAAACAACTGCTTTATGAAGTTCATGGTGACCCCCAGCAGGGCTAACTGTCAAATGGTTATGGTTTTGGTACAAATTAGAACCATTTGCCAGTTAATCGATGGACACTATGATAGCCACTGACATTTAAAAAGATACGCAATAGCCCTGCTGCCCTGCCCTGCTTTCACCGTCATTACCGATGTTAGCTTGAGTCATCAATCTTATCATTCTCCTGCCCTTAATCCAATTTTTTTTTTTTTTTTTGTATGGAGGCTGGCATATCGAACTACCGCCATTTTGATATTTATTGGAAATCACAGCCCCCGATGAAATTGGTATGTATGCGTAAGGGGCATCTAGACGAACAAAAAATGTCATGTAACGTGGTACCCCAGTGTCAAGTTATCGAGATATATTATTTGAAGGTAAAGATCGACGTATGAGTAACATAAAAAAACAGACCTTTTACGTGTCTATTGGCGTTGATTATTATTATTACTGTCTATTGAAGAAGAGTAGGTACATTAAAAGCAGGAGAAAACTATTCTTTGACATAACAAAGCGTTTCATTGCGATGCGAAGCGATTTTCTCGTGCGCAAAATAATAATCAACTTGGGAACGATTATTTACACGTACGAGTAATAAGTCTATTTTTAATGATTGTCGTTGTTCTCATTTGTCGATCTTTACCTTCAAATATCTCGGTAACGTGACACTTTGGGGTACCGTGTTCCTGGACATTTTTTGTTCGTCTATATGTCCTCTATCCATACATAACACTGTCATCGTGGGCCGTGATTTCGAAAAAAAACAAAATGGCGGGCAGGTTGATATGTCACATCGGTTCTTTCCCCTTTTTAAGACGAACGCGGTAGTCGCAGGTTCCCATAAGCTGCCGCCATTTCATATTTCCTGTGTTAATTCTGTGCTTAGTTACCACTCCGGTCTTCTTCACCCTCACTTCGAACTAGTTAACCAAAATACCAAAAATCGGAACAGATAGGGAGAACAATGCTATCTAGTGCTTTGACTCACACACGTAAGAGACTGTGTAGGAATATTGATATCAGTGTGACCATAAAAATTATATCTATTGAATATTAAAACTAAAGGATAGTGACTGACTTTCTTCTTAAATTTGTTGTTACATAAAGAAGCGATTTCACAAAACTGATGCAATGCTTGCTACCCCCTAGAGCCCTAGAGCTTGATAGGGTATTTCGCAGTATCGCATAAAAAATAACCTTTATCTCTCTTTTTCAGAATGTATCACTAATAATTTCAGGAATCGGAATATTAGCAGCCCTTCTTTTCCAAATATTCTTCAAATTAAAATCAAAGAAAGAGGAAAAGGCAAGCAATGGTCATGCTGTCATTAATGGATCGCTTCCTGTACAAAACGAAGAAAATGGTACTCTTGAAGTTGCCAAGTCGAAAATTATGTATTTTATCCGCATGCCACTTCTTTACCAAACTAGTTTATTGTAAGTATGGGAAACCCTAAAGATTATTTTTCTGTTTATTGTTCAATTTGAAATACCTACATTATGACAAATGATCCCTTTTGAAGGTGGCCACTCACCAAGAGAATTCGCGTGAATTAAAAATGAAAGAAATTAATTTTGAACATTGCGTTACAATGGTCGATTGACTGATCCATGAGCATTCGCTCGAACTGTGAACGTTCGTGTGCACATCGATTCAGTTGTATCGACATTGTCAGTTGTAGGTAATCATCGGTTTTCCGCGCACACTGATGTTGGAAATATTGTTAGTTGTAAACATCGTTTTAAAGTAATTGTAGTAGACAATATAGCATAACTCTGTGTGTGAAGGTGCCTTGTGCATTTTTTCTTTTTCCTTTAATAATACTAAACCCGCCCCTGAGCGCTGCCACGTGATTTAATTAACACTGTATAACTCTTGGAATTCCATGTTTCAGATACGTGTTCTCCCGGTTATACTGGGCTCTCAGTCTAGTCTACGTGCCGTTGTTCCTCGAAGAGCGTCTGGTCTTCAATCCCAGCGCCGGATCTGAGCTGGTCGCGAGTGTTCCTCTAGTCTTATACATATCATCATTCTTCTTCTCCTTGCTCCTCAAGAGTAAGATTAATCGATTCGGGAATGAGGTAATTTCTAGAGGTACTTATTGGTGAACTTACGGAATTTGAGTTCGTAGTAATTAATAGATTGTTATCATGATCTCACGCATTTAATTCCCGAAGAGTTAGCCAGATAGGTGTACCTGATATTACACCCACATTTCGCTAGCATGTTTAAATTCCATGTACCTACCTAAGTAATAGGGGGCGAGCTTGAACCTGTGGTTGCTTTTGAGAAATTGCTGATAAAAAAGCCTAATAACGTTTTTCCCGGCCTGGGATTCGAACCCAATACAACATCTGTCTCAGCAGTCGCACTTGCAGTCACTAGTCAACGAGGAAGTCATAGTCAATAGACTGATAATTGTCCGCGATATTCCCTGAAATATGACCTCACTTTTTTCGTTCTTGCTGTATGATCTGTTTCCTACACAGGTGGCGTATCTAATAGGAAGTGCATTAAGTCTGACAAGCTGTCTATGGATAGCTATAGCTATAGACCCACATGCCAGTATAGTACAAATATATATGGTCGCTACGTTAATCGGTAAGTCTTACAAATAATTACTTACAAGCCCATTAGGTATATTCACTAAATTTAAGAATTGGATACCTACTTGACAAAAAGAAACTAATTAGTCCGTCACGTAAACACTAAATGAAAACAATACTGCCATGTGCTTCGAAAACTCGTGTGACGTCACATTACAGTACATTTTTACCGGAAAGACATTTTTTATTAATTTGATAAAACAAAAAAGAAACAATATTTTTCGATGATCTAACTGACGGATTAAACAGAATCATATTTATTTTTTTTAATCAGGCAAGTAACGAATTGGCATTGGCATTTTTTTTTGGTGCGTGGGAAATCATCAAATATCCGCTCTTGGGCAGAGGGAGTGTCAGAGTTGTACTGACTAAAAACCACCCATGTTCCTTCTTAGCCCTTGCGCCGAGGTCGCGGTATCTCTTTCGAACAACCCGCAGCAGCCCCGATGGGGGTGTATCCTACCTAACATTCAGTTGAGATCTCTATCGGATCGTTAGTGGCTTTAGTTATAACAAACTTTAATAATTATTTCCAGGTGCGGGCAGTTCAATGACCCTCGTATCCAGTCTGTGTGTGACTGCTGACTTGATCGGTCCCCATTCACATCAAGGTGCCGCCATCTACTCGATCGTCACTTTCGCCGATAAACTCGTGACGGGAATTGCAGTTGTTGCCATAGAAAATTAGTTAGTATACCTACATTGATTAATTCTATATTAACAGTTGGTAAACAGTAGGTATGGAAGCGTATTTGAAACACCGGGTGACCGTAGGGGGGGTGGGCGGGGGTTCTCTCGTGTCAACACTAGCTAAACGAGAATATCAGTTGATGCTCACTTCGCCTCAGTCGGTCCACCCTCTCCCGCTCTTTGGCGCCGCATCTCCGGGCCTCAGACGTTGACGTTGCTACTTTCGCGACACGTTTGCACTCCACAGCTACTGTCGCGATGGCGGGTGAAATAAGAGCCACGAACCGTGACTCCAAAACATCAACGCTATTTCCAGAGTCCCTTGAATGGCCTAATGGATCAACAAAAGTTGAGCTGCATCAAACCCCGATCCCAAGAAATAGGCTCCGATATCACCAAAATTTTGATTTGATTAATATAATTTATTAGACATAATTATAAATGGCAAGAATTAAGCTGATATTACACGTAGGTATATGATTTAATGTGAAATTATGTGTTGTTACAGCAAATGTGAAAATGAAGCCGAGTGTCCGCAGTACTACAGAGGAGTCCTAACATATGCTTGCGGTGGAAGTGCGGTCCTGGGCATGCTCTCTTTGTCTTTGGCAAAAGTATTACCTAAGCATAAAAATTAAATACCTAGTGTTATAACTGCCATACGTACATATCATTCATTGGTCAGGGTATGAATTGTTTGTTGGGTAAATGGACCAACTGACATAGGTACGCTACGCGATCATCGGGCAATTTGATAGGTAGTTAGTAGGTACCTACCTACCTACATTTGGCGTTGCGCACGGGTATGAAACAATTACGTGACACGCATAAATCAAAATAAAATCAACGTAAAGGTGCGTACAGATCATAATATTAAAACATAAGATGTTATAAAAGACAAGTTAGGTAGGTACACAACATGTTACATGATCTGTTCGCGCCTTTAGTAAAATTAATATTTATGTTGTCTAGATAATTGCCTATTTACTTTGGATACCGTGGGATCGTCTTCTTGTGGTTAACCCTAACCACATTACCTTTTAACTATGAGTCTAATTATACAATTTGTGACTTAAGTAATTCCCGTATTGATTGATTGCATTTCGAACAATAAAAGCATAGTAAGTAATCAAACTTGTATTTTTATTATCCTGCCCAAATCATCAAAACGTAAAGAGGAATAAAGATAATGTCACATAGTATGAAAGTTTATGAGAAAGTTATTGAAAGGCGACTGAGAGAAGAGAGCGAAATTTCACAGAACCAATTTGGTTTTATAGCTATTCACAAACAATCGAATCGAAGTCGAATCGATCTTGACACTTTTTAGGGTTCCGTAGCAAAATGGCAAAAAACGGAACCCTTAAAGATTCGCCACATTTCGATTCGATCACAAACGCGTGATATTGCGATTATTAAAGAAAATCAATGTAAGTTTTCCTAAGTAACAGAACATCTTAGTAACAAGACCTCGATTAAACAAGGCTTCGCAGTATGATACTCACGAAGTAAACTTGTTCGCAGTACAGTTTTTCGATGTAATGAAACACCGCAGTCAAGGCGTCGATTTAACAAAGCATCGCAGTAATAGTGATATCGATGAAAGGTTTTCCAAGAAACGAATTTCGATGATACGTTTGTCGCACTGAAGTAGGTATCCCACTTAAAGTAGGGTCTTTTTTTGGTTTGCCCATAAATGTAGCGATGAAACACAGCTTCCACATACAAAATTTGAAACTGAATTCCAAATTTTGTATGTGGAAGCTGGGCTTACTGTTAACTTCTAATGGCTTTTCAAAGCAGTCCAAGTAGGCTTGTTTCACAAAGTTGGACACACTTACACTACATTCTTAAACATAATTATACTCGCCACAAATGGTACAAAAACTATTGGGATCGTTTGCACAACTTCTTCTTAATGTTAGCATGTCGATAAATTTTAGAAATTTGCTTAATTACTTATCTGATCTAAATAAAATGCGAACTAAGTAGTGCGTATCTCAAAAACTATAGCTGCTGTGTAACAAATGAGGGTAGTTCTGAAATCAGCGACGTCAAACTAGTGAGAAACCGTTCAAAAACCGGATAAAACAAAAAAAACTTATTTTTTTTATATCTTTAATTAATTGAGTATTTCTATAACTTTTACTATAGATTGTACTAAATATCCGTCGAGTAACTAAAATATAATTAAAAATGATTTTAATCTTAGATGGATCCACGACTCTTGCTTAAGGTGTACCTACCTATAGTACAAAATGGCGTCGTAATCCTGATTGGATTGCACTTCCGATAGCAAATAGCTGTCAGCAGGATCTTCATCTCGAATGACAATCGAATCTAATACTTACTCGGCTTCGGTTTTGTGAATACCAAGTACCAAGTATTTTCGATAGTACGATGGATCCATTAGATAATACGACGGACAATAGAGTGGTTGTGAATTTGAATTTGAAAAACTTAGGTACACGTGGTGTTCGTCGACCTCAAAAAGGAATACGACCGAGAACCCCTTAAGGTTCTGTGGTGGGCTCTTAGAGAAAAAGGTGTGCCTGGGAAGTATGTGGAGTTGTGCCCAAGTACGGTCTACAGCTTCAATGTGGTTGTCGGCTTGCACCAAGGGTCGGCCCTCCGCCGGGCCTACCTCTTTCTGGTGATAATGGACGCCCTCACGTCGGACATCCTGGAAGAGGCACCCTGGTGTATGCTGTTTGTCGATGACATTGTGCTGGTTGCCGGAGTGGCCAAGAGCACATTGGAGGTGTGGTGGCAAAGAGTGTAGAATGTTGGCCTAAAATTGAGCAGAAACAAAACACAGAATAGTCTCTCCAGTCCTGTGCCTATAACTCTTGCCGGAACGCCCATACCGATCTGCTCCAACTTCGGGTCGCTTGTTCAAAGGGATGGCGAAGTAGACCGGGACGTAACACAACGGATCAACTCAGGATGGATGAAATGGCGACAGGTCACTGGAACAACTTGTGATCCACGGATGCTCCTCAAGTTAAAGGGGAAAATAAACAAGTCCGTGATTAGACCTGTTATACTGAATGGATCAGAGTACTGGGCTTTGAAAAATATGGATGAAAAGCGATTGCATGTAACGGAGATGAGAATGTTGAGATGGATGTGCGGAGTGGCAAGAATGGATAAAGGAATTAGTATATCAGGGGAAGTTTGAAAGTGGCGCCTGTTACAGAAAAATTGAAAGGAAGTCGTCTATCTTGGTATGGTCATGGAATGAGGAGGGATGAAACGCATGTGACTAAAAAAGTGATGAATCTATGTATTGATGGATGGAGAGGGAGAGGAAGGCCAAAGAAAAGATGGATGGATTTTCTTTTCTTAAATGTAATAAAAACAGCTACGTTAGAATAATCACAGTTACCTAACATAACGTCACGCCTGTAATTCCCGAGGTTAAGCAGAGGTGTACCTAATAGTACACCACATTTCGCCAGTTATGTTTAAGTCGCATCCCATGTAATAGGCGGCGAGCCTATTGCCATCAACCGGGCACAAATCCCGACTACATGCTTGTTACCGATAAATTCCTGATGGAAAAAGCCAATAACACTTTGCCCGACCCGCGATACGAACCCCGTATCTCATGCTCAGCAGTCGCGCTTGCGACCACTAGACCAACGAGACAGTCAATCACAGTTACGGTTATTATTAATAACTAGCTGACCCACGCAACTTCGTCTGCAACACATAATATAGCTTATAACCTTTCTAGATAAATCGACTATCCAACTTATTAAATTGAGCTATATCGTACTCGTAACAAACAAAAAATCTTACCTTTCCTCTATAAAATACCTATTAGTTTAGATTGACGTCGATTATATTATTAAAGTAACAATTACTATAGGTATCTCTTACTGTTTAATATACAGTAACACCTTGTATTGGTAAACATTATGGTGCAGTAAATATTTTGAATTTGAATTTCTCCGGAGCCCCCAGAGGCCAGAATCCCCACGTACCTACCACACCGGACCGAATGACTGCCACGCGCTAATTATTTTGTCGCCCGTATATTTTTACATTGCGATATCTTCTAAGATATTTGTTTAAACTGTATAGAGTAAAGGGCACAAATATTCTATATTAAATTTCCGTGCTAGCAAACATATTTATTTAGATATAGATTAATACCATATGGGTTAAATAAGCTTCGCAAAATATAATTCTTTTTAACCTAACATTTTAATATAAAAAATGGTTACAGTGAGTCAATCGTAAAAGATAAACATATGCTGTCGCGGACTTTTTTTTAGAACTTTTAAAGAGGAACAATTCCTTGATACATGATATTAACGTAACTTAAACCGTTTTCGCAGCGCACGCAACGGAAGCTCTCAAAAAGGAATATCTTTTCCCGTTTTTGCAACAGTTTTAATTTATGTTCCGCTCCTATTGATTGTGGCGTGATGTTATATAGCCTAAAGCCTTTCTCGATAAATGGACTATCCAACACTAAAGGAATTTTTCAATTCCAACCAGTAGTCCCTGAGTTTACCCCGTTCAAACAAACAAACAAACTCTTCAGCTTTATAATATTAGTATAGATTTCTTTAGAACTTTGGTTAGAGTAATAAAACATGGAGTACCTACTAAACTAAGACTGATCTCGCGCCGTATTGTAAGGTCATACATAACTGTCAAATCAAATAAGTCCGGTAGGGCCAGCAAAAAAGACATTTGATAATATTTTGCTTAATTACATTTTTTTTAAAGGTTTTAGATTGGCCTCAAACTACGCCAAACAGGAAAGAGACAGAGCTTATTACAACAACAACATAAAAATCGTTGGTCTAAACATAAAACATATAATAATAATAATAATAATAATAATATTCCACAACTATCACACAACGCCATCTAGTCCCAAGCTAAGCAGAGCTTGTGTTTTGGGTACTAGACAACTGATAAACATACTTATATATTTCTAAATACATACATATTATAGATAAATTACACCCAGACACAGAACAAATGATCGTGCTCATCACACAAACATTTGTCCTGGGTGGGAATCGAACCCACGACCTCCGGCATAGCAGTTAGGGTCACTAACCACTAGACCAACAGGCCAGTCAATGATGATAAATATATATGATGGCAAACCAGTTGGTTGTAAGATTATAACTGTTTTTTTTTCTTTTCTTTTTTTGCTGACCCCTATTTCAAGTTGTTCTACTAGTAGTTATGCGGGGTTTATTAATAATAACCAGTCCATCAGTGAGAAATAACCTGTAATTACTAGTTATTTTGCTAAATTAATTGGATTAATGATACTGACCATGACATGGTATAGATAACTTATTTTTAATACAATTTTAATGTGGCTATAGGTATATTAAACTATTTTCTCCAGATATCTAGCAAGCTAATAAGTTTACAGGCAGAGATCTTTATAATTCTAGAACACTAAAAAAAATTGATTGCAATTTTGAGCGACTGATGTCAAACGCTGTATCGTTTGGCATCAGTCTCTAAATGTATCTGTATAATCTTAAAAGTAAATACATACTTATTAGCTTGTTCGACTGTACTATCCCTTATATTACACATTACACATTAATTTATGAATAAGTAACTATGTAAATATTGGGAGTGAAAGATGTGATAAACATAATAATATTATGTACCAACCTAACTTAGCAACTGTTCACATGGCGTTGTATGTACTATTATATTTCACTTGTGAATGTTTCACTGTTTCTGGTTTAAATCAAATGCTTATAGTCAACCATGTAATCAGAAAATAACATAATATACCAAACAACGCCGTGTGAATGCGGGCTTATTAAACTGGGTTTAAGTATCAAACCAGGTTAAACAGGCTTTATGCAACTTAATTTGAATACATCCACAAATGGATCATAGAAATTTCTATTACAGTTGTGGGGACACGGATTTACTACAACCTTAAGATGTGGCCGCCTACATCTTATTTTAACTTTGTTAAACATTTGCAACTGTTTAGTTAGAGCTGTATCAGTAAAAAGGCCTTCAACAAGAACACAATACAAGTTGGCACAATGTTCTACTAATAAAGTAGGGTCAGCAATTTGACAATGATCCCATTGCTTTGGATCCATTAAGTGAATATTTTCCAAAGTCTTACAATTACTCAATGAATCAAAATACTGTTTAAAATCCATTTCCTTATCAATTAAGCGTAAATTTTTAATGGATTTACTAGCTTTTATAGCATGAACAATGTCATAAGAATTTCTAAATAGTGCAAACTTAAACTCCACAGATAGTGTAACTAGATTATGACACCACACAAATAGATTAGAGAAGAAATCTGCACTATATTTAACACGTCCAGACAGACTTAAAAATGTAATTTTACTAAAGTACTGACCATTACATGGCAGGGAGGTAGACATTATCATGTCTTGCGTAAAAGTTATACATAACTGGGCCTTACTTTTATTTTTTAATAAATTATCATAATCTAGTATTACATTTGGCATTGACGTTTTCCTTTTTTTGTCTTGTGGCTCAGGATAATCATCATCTTCCTGCCCTTGTCCTAGTCTATTTGGGGTCGGCGCCTCAGGATCTTGATTAGTTATCTCAATCGGTTTTGCGATTGTATGGATCCAATCATAATGTTGTGGACAGACAGTACCTGAGCATGGGTCATAATTAAAAGGGAAATATGTGTTAAGACGAGTATACAATTTTTGAAAAAAATTATCATCAAAACATGTGGTTTCTTTATTCCATGCCATGAAAGTCGAATTTCCTTTTTTATCCCCTGTATAATCTAAGAGAGATTTTGAATCTACATTAAATTTTTTCTTAAAGAATTTTGCTAACAATGGTGTAGCATATATGTAGGCCAGATACTTATGCCTTTGTAATGTGAAGATGATACAATACTCATATTTGTTCAAATCAGCCTTCGAAAGTAAAGGGAATTTGTCAAGACCAATAGATCCTGAAGTCCAATTTACGAACAAAAAGGCAGCAAAGTGGCTACAATAAGGGATCTTATAGTCAGTAACATTTGAGACTACTGTAGTATGCACATTCCCATCTAATGCTCCACCACTGAATTTAAGAGTATCTAATTTGGACTTCTCTAAAATCTGAAGCACTACTTTCGAACATAGCAAATTGTGTATGGAGCCTACAAAATGGATGTTTTCAAAATGTTCAAAAAGTGTTTGAAACTGCTGCAATATTTTATCGTCGATTTGAACTGTTGTTTGGGAAAATTTAAAATCAATAGTAATATCTTTCAGACTTGGACATACACTGTGTATAGCAATTAAATCTGTCATAGTTAGATTTGTATATGAAATATCTAAAACTTTCAAGCTTTTTAACTTCTTAAAGGCAGGTAAGACTTTAGTTTTGGTTAAGTCAGGAACACCACACATGTCGAGCACTCGCAGATGATTAGATATAGTCTTGAAAAAGTCCAGGTTCAATGTGTTTGATGTGGCTACTATATTCCGAGACATGTTGCATTCAAGAACATTCCCCTGCATACAAAGTATGTTTCGGAAAAACTTGCAAGAATTATATAAGCTGTACAGAGAACTGAAATCCAGTCCTCTTACAATCATCACAATGACTTCTTCTGGAAGGTCTGTGAACAGAGCCATTGTACCTGAAATACAAAAAAAATATAAGTGTCAGTACTTGTTTAATACCAATTCACAACTTGCTGTATTTTCATAATCTTTTTATCAATAAAGGTCACCAGCAGCATCTGTACTTAGACCACATACCTAGTAAATAAATAGTCTACGACATAAACAGTTGCCAATTATAGGATAACAAACAATCTTAAAATATGTGCAAGTGAATTATAAGGCATGTGAATAAAAAAACAGTTTTACTCTGAAGTAGATAGGTAGTTAGATAAACTTACACACTACTGTATAATAACAAGGTAGTGGTGGCCCTGTGGTGGCGGCCCCGACTTACGAACAGTGAGTCGTGGGTTCGAACCCAGTCAGGCGCATTACTTTGTGTAATTTATGCCATCACCACTGCTCTCAAAACGGTGTAAGAAAACATTGTGAGGAAACCAGCATGTCTTAGAACCAAAAAATTCGAAGACATGGTACCTCTACCAATCCGCACTGGGCCCGCGTGGTAGATTATAGCCCATCCCTCTCCTAGAGAGGAGGCCTGAGTCCCTGCAGTGGGAACATTATAGGCTGATGATGACACTACTATTTCGTTTAATTATAAAGTAAACTTTGTTAGTTTTGCACAAATATAATATTACATTTCTTACCTTGAATGTTACTGACAAAATAAACACGAATTAGTGCAAGTTAAAACTTGTACCACTTCAAATAAATAACCAAAAATATTTTGAGTTCAAAATTCCATGTTTCTTCTTTGTGACCATTTCACAATATTTTCATTTATTGCTTATTTTTATAACTCGGCAAATAAGACGACCCACTGACCCAGCAAGTTTTAAGATTGTTTCGTCAACAGTCAGAGCCGTAAAATCCGTAAATCCAATAAATTGTATTAGCTCTTCATAATCAATAAATCACAATACTGACACTCAGTCTCAGACAGACAGCTGACAGCAGACAGCAGATCTGACAGCTACTGATTTTTTTTTTTTTTTTTTATCTTCTTTTCCCTTTTGGGAAGGCAAAGGGATCTAGCCCATGCAACCTGTTCTTTTTTTTTTTTTTAATATATTAGTTCCTGACGGAACAGGCTAAGGTCTGAGACCATGCTGCCTAGTCATCAGTTAACATTTTTCTTAGATGATAGATTCAGTTCAATTCATCAGTATGTAAATCCGTCCGTGGGAAATCCAATAAAATTCATTAGTTTTATATATCCTTAGGTAAGTAATTCCAATTGAAGTCATTAGTATTTATCCATAAGTAATTAAATCCAGGTAAATTCATCAGTTTCTTATTTTCCATGTTAAGTTATTCCGTTTAAAGTCTTCAGTTTATTTCAATAAAATCCATGTATAAGAATTGTTATTCCACAAAATCTTCGGTCAAGTCCAAGTAATTTTCATTCAATGTTATTTTGTAAGAGCCGAGTGTCAAGTCCATAGGTTTTTATTTTTTTTTAAATCCCAACTGACGGGAAGTATCTAACAACAAACAACGATACCAGTACTTATTTCATACATTGTAGTCTTGTTTATTGATTAATTTATCATACAAATACAACTTACAATACAAATTATATTTAAGAAAGTCAATGAATAAATACACATTACATACACTGCATACACATGACAGTAAATCAGTTAATAAATTATTTACACAACATGAGTTAAACTTGTCCAACTGTACTATTAATAAAAACATACAAAGGTAAATAAGTCGAGCTATTTACAAGAAGAGCCTGAATGGAGCGCGGTACCAAATCAGGGCTACCATAAATTTCAATTAGCTCATCCATCAGCACAAGGCGCTGGATGCCAAAAGATGAGCACTCAAAGAAGATGTGAGCAAGAGATTGCTCTGTTTGAGAGTTACAATGATCACAGAGAGGACTGTGTACAATTTTCAGACGAGACAAATGATAATTTAGTCGACAGTGACCAAAACGAAGCCTGAGTATGGTGGAGTAAAACTTCCTGTTCATATAAGTATTGGTTTTACAGAACCAAGGCATGGTTCCTATGGGAATATTGTATACTGCATACCACATACGTTTATTTTCAATTTGGACTGTATGATTCCAGTGCCTTTTCCATATATCAGTGGACCTTTTTTTTAACAGAGGAACTATGTCTGTACAAGGAACAGATATGTTGAGGAAACAACTTGAATCTGGGACATCATCAGAATTTGTTATAGCTCTAGCTAAAAAATCAACCCTTTCATTGCCCATCACACCAACATGCGAAGGGACCCACATGAACAAAACCTTAATGTTATGACAAGACAAATGCAACCAAGATTCTTTTATTAATGATATAAAATAGTTTGTGTTAGCATTCAACCTATTATTTTTGAGATTTTCAAGAACGCTCATGCTGTCACTAACTATTACCCATTGACAACATCCATCATTTGTATGCCTAATGTGCTTTAGGGCAGCAAGTATAGCCACAGCCTCAGCTGTGAATATACTTGTGTTTGAGTTTATTTTATAACCAGTACCAGAATTCAATAGCTCATCAAAAATAGCAAATGATACTGCTGACTCAGTTTTAGACCCATCAGTATATACAAATCTATGATCAGTAAACTCATGAAATTTACTATATACATCTTCTTTAGTGGATAGATTGTGATCAATAATGATGTCAATTGCAGGAAACTTGCTGTCAAAATCCCCCTGATAACATGGAAGAAAAGATGACTTATGAATTTGCAGAGTTTCAAGAAAAATTACATATTGAGGAAAGCTCTGAAGTATATTTAAGTTGCAAATGGATGATGTACATGATTGTTTCAAATTGGAAAACAAGTGATTATTATTTTTACTATAAAGTTTTAATAAGAACCTTTCCTTCAGGTAAGAGAATCTTATACATAATGGAGGAAGTTTACATTCAACTTGCATTGCATTAATTGGAGTACTTTTAAATGCCCCGGTAATGAGTCTCAAACTTTTATTTTGTATTTTATCAAGAATATCTACTAACCTTTTATCACCAGCAAAACAGAGAAAGCCATATTCAAAATGACTGCGTATCAAGGATTTATATAATAACAACAATATTTTTGGGTCAGCTCCCCAGGAGGTTCTACACAATGTCTTCATAACATTAAAAACTCTGTTAGCTCTAGAACTTATCATTTCAACATATTTTTTCCAGGTCAAATTATGAGTGAAGGTTACACCTAAAAACTTAACTTCATGAAAAATTGGTATAGAAACTTGATTGTAATAAACAGAAGGACTGAAATTGCTAGTTCTACTAAATACTACTAGTTTAGATTTAAGTGCATTTATATCTAGATTTAAATAAGAAAAGTATGTGCACAATCCTTCCAACGCCTTATTAAGGCACTGTGTCATATTTTTTAAATTTTTCCCAGACAAATACACAACTAAATCATCAGCAAATTGAAGATTTTTGACTATGGAACCTAGAATCAAATTCAAACGACGTATGTACAAAATGAATATTAATGGAGACAGAATTCCTCCTTGACAAACTCCTACTGAAGCACGTCTTGGCCCATGTAATTTATCATTATATCTAACGTAAACCTTCCTTTCAGTTAAGAATTCATGGACCCAGTGGACAATTTTATTTGGAATTCCAATAAGAAGTAATTCAGAACAAAGGACATCAATATTTACACTGTTAAAGGCTCCAGCAACATCAAAGAATACTGACATTAAGTAATCCTTGTTATTTAAACTATTTTGAATATCTAGCTGTAACTGACAAATGCTTTCACGAGCTGATGTTCCCCTACGAAAACCAAATTGATTAGCAGGTAGAATATTGTTTTGTTCTATGTAAAATTCCAACCTTTGTTTTATTAATTGTTCAAAAATTTTACCAACACAGGATGTTAGAGCAATAGGACGATAGGAATCTGGATTAGACCGAGGCTTATCTGGCTTCAAAATGGGTACCAAACAATCAGATTTCCAAGAATGAGGTATATCACTGTTCAACCACAAATTATTTAATATTTTGAGAAAAGTTTGCAAACCCTTATCACTAAGCTTTTTTATCATAATGTATGGAATACCATCCAGTCCAAAAGCACTATCTTTTCTAGAATTAACAGCAGACTTCAATTCTTGTATTGAAAAAGATTTTACTAAAAATGTATTTTCAGAGTTTGTCTTGCTGGCAATGGGGAAATTTGGCATATTATTTACATAATCTGGGGTAAATTTTTCCAGAAAGTCCTGAATCCAATTAACATCATTATTGCTGCAAGAATATGTTTTATTAAATTTCCGCATATATTTCCAGATTCTGGACAGAGGCGTACATCGATTAAAGGAGCTGCAAAGTTCAACCCAACTATTTGATCTTTCTGTTTTCAAAGTAAGTTTTTTGAGGGCTTGTAATCTTTTAAACTCAATAAATGTTTCATCAGACGGATTGTTTTTAAAATTTATATATGCGAACTTAGACTTTTGAACTGCTTCTGAACATTTTTTATTCCACCAAGGAAGAGGGGCTTTTACTGACTTCCTATAAGAGTTGCGAATAGTATAATCAGCCAAGGAAGAAGCTGACTCATTATGATAAGGAAGGGATTTATTAATTGCAGAATGCAAAATTTGACAAAACTCTGCATAACTTTCGAGTGGAGCATCATGTTCATCCTGAAGAGTAGATAGTTGTAAATCTACATTTTGTTCATACATTTTCCAATCTACCATTTTAAAGTTAGGATAGGTGGGCAAATTTGTGTTATTACTAGTGTTTTCTATATTATTATTATTGATAAAAACTTTCATAATTACAGGAAGGTGGTAGCTGCCAAGAGGATCACAATGGACAGACCAATCACAAGAAAGAGCCAATGATGGGGAAACTATGGACAGATCTAAGGCATTTGGACGCCACGTTAAAGAACCAACTGTTGTCACTGCACCATTGTTCATTAACACCAAATTATTATCATCAACAATCTCTAAAATATCCCTACCTCTTGGATTTGTAGAATTACATCCCCATGAGGTGTGATGGGCATTGAAATCACCAGCAAATATCATTGGTTCAGGCACTGATTTTATTAAAGATTCAAATTTATGTTTGTCAAAAGATGGAGAGCAATTTGTTGGACAGTAGAAACTTACTATACTTATTTCTGTATTATTTACAGTAATTCTTACACAAATATTTTGTAGAGAACTATCAGAATATGTAATTATTTTTCTGTAATTTATGTTATTGCGAATTAAGATAGCTACACCATTGTGTTTATTTCCAATATCATGTCTTTCTATTTTGTATCCTCTTATGTTAAAATGTTTGATGGGTGTTAACCAGGTTTCTGAAATGATAGCAACATGTATGTTATGCTCATAAAGAAATTGGGTTAATAAAAGTTTATTACTTAAAATACTTTGTGCATTCCACTGCATTATATTAAGATCCATTATTAGATGTGGAAGTACTGGTACGGAAAGTTTGTTGCAGAATTTCTTTTATGGAAGTTGAATTAATGGGATTGTCTTTTTGATTTAATATAATTTTAGTTATAGCATTTGTTAAAGTATTCATAAAAAAATCTGATTTAGTCAAATTAATAATCTGTGTTTCAATGTTCTTCTGTGTTAATTTTGGAAAAGAATGTTCATTAAATAAATCGGAATATTTAGCGGCTCTGGACTTGACTTTATTTTCTTCTATTTTCATTTTTTTCTGTGGGCAGATGTTTGAGATGGAAACATGGTTACCACCACAATTGACACATTTAGCGTTTTTGGGATCTTCTTTACAAGTTTTAAAACTATGCTTGTCTGTACATATGGAGCATACAACTTCATTCTTACAATATTTTGCAATATGTCCAAACTTCATACATTGCAAACACTGTTTGACAGGAGGAACGTAACAGCTTACCTCGTGCCTCCAGGAGTCAAGGTACACGTATTGCGGTAACTCAGTAGAGGCGAATGTAACCGCAACAGTTTGAGTGGGGTCATACGTGACCACGCCACCCTCTCTTTGTACGCGGCGCATGAAACGCCTCACCTGTATGACATTTCTGGAGCTTCCAATCAAAGCAGATATTCTTTCATTAGACAAATCCGTAGGGACTGAAGTAAGAACCCCGGTCACCTCGGTGTCGGCAGCCGGTATTGTTGCATTTAAGCCCATTTCATCTAAAAGTTTCTTATTTTGTAAGAATACATTGGCATTGTTGGATAGGTCAAATGTTATACCTATTTTGTACTTATTTATAGATTTTAAATGTAATATGCCAGTGACACAATATTTGCGGATAACATGCGAAATAGCCAATCTGTCTTTGTCAGAAAATTGGCGCTCAATCTGATGAGACAGAAATACTATGTATTCTGTTTTCTTGCTATTTTCAGGATACTTCCTTGAGTATCCGGGGACTTTAAATACTTGATACTTCCTGCTGTTGTCTGCTGAATCATCGGAGTCGGAAGAAGTCTCCGTGGTGTCCCGTACTACTCGACCATCTGGGGGCTCCGCTTTTTTCCTCTTCTTACCAGTTCCCCCCATTGTTTATCACACTATTTACAAATATATACAACTACTATTTTATAATTACAACTAATTTTGAGGTATTTAAACAGTTTAAAGCAAATTAATTTTAAATTTTACGAGATTTGGCGCCTTGTTCGTTTCAAGGTTCCCGCGTTTTTCTGACAGCTACTGAGCTACAAAACAATTAAAAAAAAAAAAAACTTGCAGTGCAGGCTCTGGCGACTGTGGCTGCCAGTACACAAACCATAGAGTATAGTCATAAAGGAAATAACCCAAGAGTTTATGAGAACGAATACTTTGAAAACCTTGCCATTGCCACGTATGGTGTTTTTTTGACTCTTCTATTCACTGCTTTATTTTCCACTTGACCAGCTATAAGTATTTTTAATCTTTTAAGAAATAATTGGATATTGTCACTAAAAATCATTAAAATTGTTGAAAAGTAATTTGATAAGTTCATTTACTTGATATAAGGGTATGTGTGTTGCGGGTTTTTCGCAAGAGATACGCGGCCTCGACATGAAGGGCTAAGTAGGAACATGGGTGGTTTTTAGTCAATAGAAGTCTGACACTCTCTTTCGCTCTGCCTAGAGCGGGAGGGGTTATTTGATGATTTCCCACACCCCCAAAAAAAAAGAGCTTCGGCCGTCTACGAAACCGTAGTTTCGTAACTGGTTTCGAAGAAGGAATGATTTGTCCTTGTACGTAACTAGTTTCGATGGAGGAATTATTTGTCTTTGTACGAAACCACGGTTACGTACAAGGAATTTTTGCAAAAATATGAAATTTTACTAGTTAGGTACGAACAAGGAATAATTACCTATTCTTTTATCGAAACTAGCGATTTATGTCATAATTGGTCCAAGATCCCACAGCTGCAAATGTCAATCTGCAAAAAATATACAGGGTGTAAACCAACCCTTTACGAAGCCGTCAACCAAGCATTAAGAATATCAAACTAAGTACCCTACGCAAAAATGATTACTAAGAAACGATATTTTTTTGCGGTGAAAATCACATTTTAGGGTAAAAAAAAAAGAAATTGGAAGCAGCCAGACCAATAGGAGAGGCCAATCGATTCCCCAGACGCACATAAAGTGTAGCTACAAGTATTAGTAATAAAAACATATTATCTCTGTCATTTATGAACCGATTTTTAAAATTATTTTATTATTCGACAGAGTATATTCCGCGTTCCCACTATTGCCGCGCGGCTTCTTGAGACCGAGCCACGCGGCCGTGCCCCGTTAGTGTGGGAGGGTTGTCGGTCTACATCAAAGGAAGCTGTGTGGCTCTGGGTTGTCGATCAGTGCACTAGTGCCTCTACATAGAGTTCTGTATTAACTCTCTCTTCCGTTTTATTTTTCTAGCTTGTTGTATTTTGGGGAGGGGGGGGGGGATCATCAAATAACCCCTCCCGCCGGGCAGAGCGTAAGGGAGTGTCAGACTTCTACTAAAAACCACCCATGTTCCTTCTTAGCCCTTTGTGTCTTATACAGACTTACTTATTTTTTGTTCAGTTAGAATTTCTATTTTATTTATTAAATATATAACATACAGGGTGGTGCACAAATCATTCCTTCATCGAAACTTTAACAGTAAATTCTTCGTACGTAACCATGGTACATAACCGTGGTTTCGTACAAAGACAAATAATTCTTTTTTTTTTTTTTTTTTAAACTTTGCCCCACACTAGGAATTTCTCCTGTATCGTTGGTGCGTTTACAAACACTTAAACTCACATACACAAACACACCCAGACCCGAAACAACTATCTGCAGGCCATACAAATATTTGTTCCGTGCGGGGATCGAACCCGCGACACGCAGCGCAGCAGTCCAATCGCTCAGCCACTGCGCCAACCGTGCCGTCAATTCCTCCATCGAAACTAGTTACGAACAAGGACAAATCATTCCTTCATCGAAACTAGTTACGAAACTACGGTTTCGTACTTCGTAGACGGCCGAAACCAAAAAAAGAGGGTAGTATTGGTGATTTAAATAATTATTACTCTGTAACGTCACATTTGTTACGGTCACGAATCCTATTTAATTTACATCCAACCTGACACTGACCGGTAAATTGGAAAAGCGTAAGAAAATTCGAATTTCGCGGGCTATCCTGGAACATTACCATAATACAGATATTTTTTGTTCGGAACTATGCGAAATGAGGGTGAGACACTAATAAAATCACCTTTCCTTTTTCTTCTAATATTTAGATTTAAGTATTTTTGAATTCTTACATAAATAATCAATTTTGAAGTTATTTCATTGTTTCTAAGCAAAATAAAAATATTTAAAACCAAAACAGTTGGCTCGCAGAATATAGATCTAGTCCTAAAGTCATCGGATACATACAATGAACAATTTTTTTGAAAAACGCCCAAACATTGATAAAAACAGTATGTTGGTATTAGTTCTAATTGTATTGTAACCATACTTTTTTTTTTGGGGCGTGGTAAGTCATCAAGTAACCCCTCCCGCTCTTGGGCAGAGCGAAAGGGAGTGTCAGACTTCTACTGACTAAAAACCACCCATGTGTTTTCTTAGCCCTATAAGTCGAGGCCGCGGTATCTCTTGCGAACAACCTGCAGCCCCGACGGGATTTTTTTAACCACACGTTAGTAGATCCTTGTACATGAACGTATAACTTTAAGTTATAGTCAATACTTTAAGGTGAATGCTCCAACCACCCCGCGAAATTCAAATTTTCTTACGTTTTTTGCAATTTGCAGGTCAGTGTTAGTTTGTATGTTGATTAGAATATTAATTGCGGCTGTAAGACGTATGTACTTACAGAATTATAATCATCAAAATCATCAATACAAGCCTCCAAGTTCATAAAGGTGCAAAAATGACTGTTTCAAGTTCCTGCACCTTTATGAACTTGGAGGCTTGTATTGATGATTTTGATGATTATATTTCTGTAAGTACATACGTCTTACAGCCGCAATTAATATTCTAATCAACATACAAACTAACACTGACCTGCAAATTGCAAAAAACGTAAAAAAAATTGAATTTCGCGGGCTAGTTGGAGCATTCACCTTAAGTCACCCCAATCTTTTATAAGACTCGCAGGTAAATAATAAAAAATATAAGTTCAAATTAATGATTTTTTTTTTTTTTTCAGTGTAAATTTTTATTTACAATATTTACAAACTATAATTTACAGAACTAAAATTATAATAAAATATATACAAGTATCAAAAAGAGAAGAATTAATGATTTGTTTAAAATAAATGAAAATTCTGAAAAAATATCAGTGAACAAACCATTGAGCAGATCCATCGAATTTTATTTTTTAAATATATAAAACCGGAAGTGATGTTTATGTATTGCCATACTGGCTTAAACACCCATAGTGATGTACGAATGTTATTATAAAAATGTAATGATCTTGTTACTTTTTGGTTTAAACTAACCATTTACGTTATATTGGTGTTTATTACACCAATATAACGTAAATATAAAGTAAATTAGCATATAAACTATACAACTATAATTAAACTTAAGAAACCCCAGAAATAATTTGAAAAAATATTTACAATTTAAATTATGCATTCATTCTTGGGTGAATATTAATTTTTTCAGCTTAATTACTACGTAAAACCCTGTCCAATTGTCCATAATTATTGGATCCACGTTCTTTTTTGTCTCCTATTTTTCATCCTTTTTTCTTTCTGTTTTAAGAATAACCCGTGCCGTGTTTTGTGAAGCAATATATGTTAAAAATTATCTAATAAAGCTATTCTTTGTAATGCGAACAAAAACATAAAACACTTCTTAAAACTTTTGTTACTATCAACAATAGACGTGGAGTTGCTGATACCAGCCCGTTGTACTTATACTATCAACAATGATTATTCGCTTGCCTAAATATTACGATTCTATTGAATCTTACATGATTCATACTCGTTATAACGGGGAAGATTCCGTGGTTGAAAGAAACTAATGTTACAAACGCGTGACACATCCCTAACATTAATTTCGTCAGGCAGCTGGCAGATGGCAATATGGCTGTAGCTTTCGAGTTTCGCTGGCAGTGCGCGGTGCTCGCATCATTTCCAGTACAGAAGTAGTATTTCTGACGGCTCTAAAGTTTCGTTTTTCATTTTTTTAGTGGTTATACTCACTGTTTACCTTAAATTAACTGAAGTTTTGTGGCAAAATTACTGTTCTTTAATTTCCGTCGTCACCAGAATTTATTCGACGACAAAATGGCGTCGCTTGACAAGATTTTGCTGTAAAATATTTTTTCGCATTTTATTCGCTTACCATAAAAATATGCCGAAAAACTTATTATTGTGTGTTTTCTTAACATTTGTGTTAATGAATTATCCAGTTTTTCCTCGTTTCGGTGGTTAATTATATAAGAAACCGGGTATTCCTTGAATTTACTACAAAATGCACTTGGTAAGTAATTAAAGGCTTTTCCTGCATTGTTTTTGTGTATTTGGTTATTTTATTATATTTTAGAAGCATAAAATATTCATGGAAAGTTCTAGAAGTCTTGGGTGTGGCCCCGAAACAGGGTGAAATTTTAAGACGTAATAGTGAATTTGAGGGTTTTTGTGATTGTTTACAATACATTTTACTGTTTTTATGTATGAAAACATTCTTGTCCCACGCAAGAAAGAGTTTGCGATGATTCTTTGTTACGTAATCTTTCCATAGGATGCAGTGAAAATGATTTTGAAAAGGGACCCATTTTTGCAATTTAGCTTTGAAAATTGGTCTTGCTGTGTATTGCATCTGAAGACACTATCAATTGAGGTTATGTTGCGCGTTTACAGTAAATTCCCATCTATTTCAAGTGGGAAAACCCGTGTAATTTAAAATACATTGCACCTTTCCCTAAATTTAATTACTTTTATAATATTTTACATTGTTTTTGAGGTTTTATGCCCTTTTGTGCAATGTTTTGAGGTTACTTGATTCTTTTTTATTGCTTTTTCGTTCCTTCTGAGGTTCTAAATTTGGCACCATCATCTAACTCAAGACAGTTCAATGTTAAGAATATTTAATTTTTATTTGCATTAGAAAAAAAACTAATTTTTGGGGGCCATTAACCTTACTGGACCTGAATAGCAGAATCTGTTTTAGAAAGCCTGTATCATGAGTTTAAAAATATGTCAAATACAGGCTAGTTATTTCATGCTCCAGTTGACTTGTAATTAACTGATAATAACTCAAAAAAATGGATTTACTTCTAAAATAAAAAAAAATGGTCTTTAATTTCCATCTTTCTTTTCTCATCACATCATTATGATATGTAACATTATTTTGGTAGCCACTATTGATGGAAATTGGTTTCAGAAGGGATTCATGAACGAATCTGGAAGTGATTCGAATAGCGATAAAGGTGAGAAGAGCGATTCTAGCGGATCAGGATCAGGCAGTGAGAGGTGAGATGTGTTTCATGAATTGATTGTTGTTGGATTATTAATCATCTTTGTGTTTTATAATAATAGTTTTATTTAACAGTGAAAGTGGGTCTAGTTCATCTGGTTCGGGATCAGAAAGGTCTGGGTCTGAGAAGTCATTGGGCAGATCACATCATAGTGATGATACAAAATCATCACCTAAGTACAGTAATGCCAACTCTTCAAAATCTGACCACCATACTGACAAAAATTCTTCAGATGATGACTCTCCCTCTAAATCTAAATCACGAAATAGTAAGTTAAAGGCTGACTTATGGGAGGATAATCCAGATATATATGGAATCAGAAGATCTGCCAGATCAAGAAAAGAACCTGATAGACTTAAATTAGCAGATAGTGATTCAAGTGATAGAGGCAGGACACACAGTAGAAAAAGTAGGAAAAAAAGGTAGTAACAAAAAAAAACAAATACGTCATATTATCGAAATTTGTTCTTATTTCTAACAAAAATTAAATGTTTTAGTGATTCATGGAATTCAGATTCTTCAGATAGTGATAGTGACTTAAAAGGCTCACCACCTCCACCCTCCAAACGACCAGGCCAAAGAAATGTACCTCTCAGAAAACGAAAGCCAACACGTAGAAGATTTTCCAGTGATGATGAAGAAAGTTCAGAGGGTACCGATGATGAAAACAAAAGGTAAGAAAATATATCATTATTTATTCATTTTTCAGAGGTAAGCAGCGGTGTTACCGATATTAGAAGTGGCAACAGGTTTACATTTTATGTATAACATACAAAGACCACACATTTTTATTGGGTAGTTTTTTTTTTTTAATTTTCTAGATAAATCTCTAATAATTATGCCAATTCCTGTTATGAACGAAATGTATGGAAGTCCTTGTATTAAGTCATATTATGTGGCTGCCTCCAAAATTAAACGTAATAAAGTAACATTGATGATGAAACTACTGAATTATTTGATTATGTGTTTCATAAAAGGTTTTAACGTAAAAGACTATGGTTATGACTAGAAATTTAACTGTATTGAAAAAATAACAAATATATATATATCAATAATATTGATATATTTTTTCTTGAACAATTCTTTAATAAATTAATTATTATATTGTCTCAAATATTGGTTTTTAATGTAATAATGATTGTAAAACCTAGGGAAATAACAAAAAACAAAGTCATTCCAAAAAAAATGGAAAGCATTTTAAAAATTACATGAGAAGCTTGTAGAAGATTTCATTAGAAAATGTTTGTTTAAGTAGGTTCTCAAAGAAAATGAAAATATGCCAAGCATTCGTATGAAAACAAGTCTTGTACTAAATCTTTTTTAATTCTTTAGCAAGTCAAGTATAATTGTTAGAGAATGTACTGAACAGTCATAACCACACCAAATATTTTAGTCTGTGGATCACTCAGGTTATCCAAGAAATTCTAGTGTGAATAGAAGAAAATACACACTTCCTTATGAAGATAAGTTGCAACATAATACTATTCAATGCATGACCTCGAGACTACTACAGTTAAATACTAAAAAACTTTTTCAGTACTGTCGAAAGAAAGCACGCAAAGTGTGCGGGATTAGCTATTGTTTAAGTTTATATAAAGAAGTGCAGAAAATATAAAAATGGGTATTAGTGTTGCAGCAAATAGCCTCACCCCGAATACTGAATATTCGGCTTGTCGCGCGACCGAATATTCGGCAAGTTGCGTTTTCGAATAACCGAATATTTAGCCAGTTGCGCTGCCGAATATTAGGCTTGTTGCGCGACCGAATATTCGGCTAGTTGCGTTTTCGAATAACCGAATATTTAGTCAGCTGCGCTGCCGAATATAGAATATAGGCCTTATTTATGCACTTTCTAAAATTGTCATGCCCGTATTCTGCCAAGAAGCTAAATAAAAAAATATGTTTTCCCAGTGTTAGTAAAAGTGGCCGAGTAGTTAAAATACCTACCCTACCCTATACCTTTACCTACCCTATACCTTTTTATCTTTAAGATGCGATTAGACATTAAACGAAAAATTGCGCTTCTTAGAACTTGCAATGTATGCTTAGCATTAGATATACATTCATTATATACTGTGTTTTTGTTGTTTTCGGTATTCGTCTGAATATCTGGAATTGGCCGAATAATAATAAAATAGGTTACTATTCGGCATAGATTAAATACGAATATACTATAAGTAATAAACATAGAAAGAACTTGTTTAATGTAAAAAAATACTAAAACAGATATAAACAATTAAAATGGAAAAGTCAATTGAACAATAGTCACTGAATTCCGTATTTTGTTTTGTTTGGATTATAGGTAATGTTTCTAGTTGGAACCTCCACCCTCCCTTCTTATTAAAATGGCCTATAAGCATTTGCTTATAGGTCATTACCCATTATTTGTCAACTAATAATATGGCCGTGTTAACTGTGTATTTTTTGGTTTATTATGTTTAGTATTCAGCCGAATATAAATAAAAGCTTTTAAAAATGAATGCCATTTAGGCCGAATGCCGAATAGTACCTATATGCCGAATATTTTGGCTCCTCTATTTTAGGCACCAGCCTAATTAGTTATAGTATTTGTTGAATGTTTAGATTCATTTTAATTACATTTCGGCATTACTTTCCAAAATAGTTTATATCAAAATAGTTAATATAAATACGAATTACAATATAAAATCATATTTTGTATAAATTCCATAAAACTGTGTAACATGTCAGCAATTTCGTTCTTATGAGCGAACACAAAATGGCGGCACATTTAGTGACTATCAACTCGCGCACTTGACCGCGATGCTTACGTCTGACGATGACGTCAGAAACCATTTTGTTTACGTTAGTACAATAGAGATGTCGCCTGAGTATTGCATGTATTTGAATGGTTTGTTGTCACTGTAGGACAGCAACAAGACGTGCAGGCGCTGCAGTTAGTTACAAAGAAGCGAGTGATGAACAAACTGATTCTTCTGATCTTTTGGAAGTCGATGGCGTGGATGGCGAAGCTGAAGCAGAGCCGGAACCGGAAGACAATAGTGAGACTATTGAACGGGTCTTAGGCATCCGGCGTGGGAAAAAAGGAGGTAGTTTTAACATTTTTGTGATAATAATACGTAGATATTCCTAATTAAACAATATTGCATGAAACTCATTGTCTGAAATATTTATATCTTGTGTTTGGTGTTCTGTTACATTTTGCATTTTGGTGCAAATACACTGTTAAATTTTAGCTAATGTCTTCTTATCATTATGCAGTCACTGGAAATGTGACTACACTTTACTATATAGAGGAGCATGGAGATCCTAATGAAGGCTGTAATCCTGATGATCCTGATTCAACTGAGCCTCAGTACCTGATCAAATGGAAAGGCTGGTCCCATATACATAATACATGGGAGTCCGAGAGATCACTCAATGAACAAAAGGTTAAAGGGATTAAAAAGTTAGAAAATTATATAAAGAAAGAAGCAGAACTGTCATGGTGGAGGCAACAGGCAGGACCTGAAGACATTGACTACTTTGAATGTCAGAATGAGTTGCAGCAGGAATTGGTGAAAACTTATAACAACGTTGAGAGGATAATAGGTGATTATGTTATTGTTTATTTTCCATGACTTGTTTCTTTAAAATTATCAAGTAACACTAACGAAAGCCAAAACTTAACATAGTTTCGTGGTCGTCTGTCGTACTTATCAATGTTACAACTGTTTGCTTTACTAGCGGAGCAAACACGAGAATTAGAAGGCGGCGGAACAGCTCACGAATATTTCTGCAAGTGGGAATCACTTCCGTATGCTGATGCTACTTGGGAAGATGCTATTTTAATAGAAAGAAGATGGCCAACACAAGTAGAACATTTTAAACATAGGGAAGCTGCTAAAACAACTCCTTCGAGACACTGTCCTGTGTTGCGGAGAAGGCCAAAGTTCCACCATGTCAAAGAACAGCCAGAATACATGGGAAAAGATGCGGTATGTTTAATTTTAATTATTTTTTTTCCATATAATCTTTTGTAGATATTATGTTTTCTACTTGTGATATCTTTAAAGCCGACGTATTATTAGAGGTTATTTTTTTTTAATTACTGCCTGAACCTGGGCTGTTTTGAACTATTCTTTTTTAACATTGAATTTCTCCCTCTGAATTAAATATTCAATCTTTTTTTAGTTTGCACTTGAAAATATTTATTATAGCAAACGTTTTTGATACCCAAAGCATTGACTACAACGCCATCTATCGGTCTAGGTTTGAACGAGCATGTACGCTAGTTTTCGTCGAGTTGTTTCGAAATATCAGTTGGGTGGCGCTGTACTCTAAGTACAGCTTGGTAGCCATGACCCATTCTGTAATCTTATTTAGTCGTAATGATTATTTTTGCATTTTTTCAAACGACTAGCGTTAGCCCGCGTCTTTATCCGCGTCGAGCGTTAAACATTTTATTTGGAATCTGATAAATTGTTTTGCAGTTCACCCCCTGCATCCAAACTTACGTTAAGTTTGTATAGAAGACGCAGTTAATATGGATAAAAAATAAATCATTTTAACTTATTACATACATAACATCACGCCTGTAATCCCCGAAGCGTTAGGCAGAGGTGTACCTAATAGTACATCCACATTTTGTCAGTTATGTTATGATTGAGTCTCATTGGCATCAACCGGGCACAAATCCAGACTCCGTGGCTGCTACTGAGAAATTCCGGATGGAAAATCCGCATGATTATGTTGCCCGACCCGGGAATCGAACCCAGAACCTCATGCTCAGCAGTTGCGCTTGCGACCACTAGACTAGTCTAGAAAAAATCAAGATAAACCTGTTCAAATCAAATCTAGATTACTTTAACTGCATGTTAGATTTGCTATAACAAATCTGAGTAATTAGTAGTAATTGTATAAAATACGCATAATTAAAATTTTTTTTTTTTTCAGAGTTACATTTTGAGAGATTATCAGATGGATGGGTTGAATTGGTTGATACATTCCTGGTGTAAAGACAACTCAGTCATTCTTGCCGACGAAATGGGCTTAGGTAAAACTATACAGGTATGTCTTCAAAACATTTTGATTTTTTGCCACCTGTTGCTTCTCCCACGTTGCGGTCACAAATAATCCCATGCGAATTTATTACCGAGATTAAAAAGACATAGAATACTTTTAACCCAGATCATATTTTAACCGTGTGCTATAATTCGTAACTCGCTCATATACAGCTATTTTCATATCAATCTGCAACTAGCCTTGTAGTGAATGTGGTGCTGGCTTAATGGATGCTTCGCCTCTCGGGCACAATTAGGGGTTATGGGTTAAAATCTGGGCAAGGGGCCATTGTCACTTTTTCAATAATTGCTGGTATTATTTTTAAAGCAAGCATGAAACAATATATTTCTAATTTGTTAAACTTATTTTCAGACTATTTGTTTCCTATACTACCTCTTCAAATCACAGCAACTCTACGGACCATTCCTTTGTGTTGTGCCTTTAAGTACAATGACGGCGTGGCAAAGAGAGTTTGAGCAGTGGGCGCCGGATATTAATGTTGTTACTTACCTTGGTGATCTCAGTAGTCGAGAAATTGTAAGTAATCATAATGATGAATAATGAATATGCTAGTTTGATTTTCTCTAACAAATCTTAACATACCTTATTCTTCTTCCAGCTTAGACAATTTGAATGGAGTTTTGCGAGCTCTAAAAGACTGAAATTCAATGCCATCTTAACTACATATGAGATTTTACTCAAAGATAGACAATTCCTGAGATCCTTTAGTTGGGCGTGCTTATTAGTTGACGAGGCGCACAGGTTAAAAAATGATGATTCACTATTGTATAAAGCACTTAAGGAGTTTGACACAAACCACAGATTATTGGTTACTGGGACTCCATTACAGAATTCTCTAAAAGAGTTATGGGCCTTATTGCATTTTATCATGCCATACAAGTAAGTGTTCTAACTAGTATTTCATATGAAGTAGGTAGGTATTTTTGCAATATTTATATGTTCTCTACTAATTTCAGGTTTGAATCTTGGGAAGAATTTGAGAAAGACCATGAAGATGCTGCTACTAAGGGTTATGAAAAATTACACAAACAGTTAGAACCTTTTATCTTGAGAAGACAAAAAAAGGATGTTGAAAAGTCACTGCCTGCGAAAGTAGAACAAATTTTGAGAGTGGAAATGACTTCTATTCAAAAGCAATATTATAAATGGATCCTGACCAAAAATTATAGTGCGCTAAGGAAGGGTGTAAAAGGGTCCATTAATACGTTTATTAATATAGTTATCGAATTAAAGAAATGTTGCAATCACGCCTTATTGACAAAGCCCGAAGATTTTGAATCTAGAGCATCACTCGCCACAACTGATGCTGTAGAGGTAACAATCAAATGAATCTACTATCAGGTTAACCCTCCGTTTTATATTTGTAAAATAATCAAATTGTATATTGTTTCAGAAATTACTGAGGGGCTCTGGTAAATTACTCCTATTAGATAAGCTTTTATGTAGGTTAAAAGAAACAGGCCATAGAGTGCTAATATTTTCTCAAATGGTCAGAATGTTGGACATTTTGGCAGAATATTTACAAAGGAGACATTTTCCGTTTCAACGTCTCGATGGTAGTATAAAAGGTGAAATAAGAAAGCAAGCCTTAGATCACTTCAATGCTGAAGGTTCTACGGATTTCTGTTTTCTATTATCAACGCGCGCTGGCGGTCTGGGCATAAACTTGGCTACTGCCGATACTGTCATAATATTCGACTCCGATTGGAACCCGCAAAATGATTTACAAGCCCAAGCGCGAGCGCATCGTATTGGACAAAAGAACCAGGTATTTCATATTTTGCATGATATCATTTAGGTGTATTATCAAATTGTTAAGTGTTGGAAAACTTAATTTAAATTTTTGAAACATTACAGGTCAATATTTATAGGTTAGTTACTGCTAGATCTGTCGAAGAAGATATTGTAGAAAGAGCAAAAAGAAAAATGGTGCTTGATCATCTCGTTATCCAGAGAATGGACACGACTGGACGCACTGTTCTACAAAAACGAGATGGGTCGGCCACAAGTGCCAATAATCCATTCAACAAAGAAGACTTGAATGCAATATTAAAATTTGGTGCTGAAGAGTTGTTTAAGGATGATGATGAGAATGATGAGGACCCTGTCGTAAGTAATTCAATTATTTTTTCACATAAACAAGAAATGAAGACGATACAGTGCTTCGAAAACTCGTGAACTCCTCGACTCGTGAACCTACAAGTGACGTCACAAGCCCCCCCCACTCATGATCTTTGAAATTATACTATGTTTGCAGCTTGAAAAATTATATGTCAGACAGTAGGAGGCAATCACTTTGATAACCACTTGAATCACTTGGATATGAAGTATCCCATGTCCTAACAATCTATGGTCCCTCTCTATGTTCCAAATGTCATCCAAATCTGTTCAGCTGTACAGACACAATAGTTATTAGAGACAGACAGTTACGTTCGAATTTATAATATTAGTGTGATAGAATGGATTAATATTATGTTTAAATATACTTTACAGTGTGATATTGACGAAATCTTGCAAAGAGCTGAAACTCGAGATGAAGGTCCCGCTATGGCGGGCGACGAGTTACTCTCAGCTTTTAAAGTTGCCAGTTTTGCCTTTGATGAAGACAAGGCGGTAATGGAGGTTAAGAAAGAAAATACAGAAGACGACATAAAAGATTGGGTAGGTGTCGTTTTTATTATATCGAATTTTGTAAATTGTCAAATCAATTATTTAAATTAATATTAGTATTTACAAATTTCTAGGACGATATCATACCTGAGAATGTTCGCAAGACCATAGCTGAGCAAGAGAAAAATAAAGAAATGGAGGACTTGTACCTTCCACCGAGGAGAAAGCATCTTCAAGCAAATAATGCAGATGGCGGTGAGTACCATAGCTTAAATAAATATTATAGACTTAATAGTTTTTTCAGTATGTCAGAAGACACTGTCATAGCGGCGCGCGGCGGTGGCTCAGTGGTAATGGCCTCAATTTTCAAATTGTGGGTTGTGAGTTTGAACCCAGGCAGAAGCATTATTTTGTATAATTCATTTCATCACCACTGCTCCCAAAACGATGGCGGAAAACATCATGAGAAAACCGGCATATCTTAGAACCAAGTATTCGAGAACATAATTATGACATCTATTAACTAACACTGGGCCCGCGTTACTGAATTACAGCCCATTCCATCTCATAGAGAGGAACCCTTTGACACAGCAGTGGGAACATTATAGGTTGATCATGCTATGTCGCGAGGTCCTAGCATTCAAATCTTCATTTATCTATATAGCTGAAGGTCGTAAGCGCCGCGGTCGCAGTTCGGCCGAGGGCGGCGACGGCGGAGACTTGGATGGGGACGGCGAGAGCGACGGGTCTGACATCGGCTCCGACGACGACCGCCCGCGCAAGCGAGGTCGCCCTCCCGCCTCGCACAGGGAGAAGATCAAGGGTTTTACTGACCAAGAGGTAAGAAACTTCTTGAAACCATTGTTCTTTGCCTTCCATAGTACCTTTACACAGTTATTTCCGTGCCGAGGTAAAAATTATTATATTCTAGATTTTTCTTATTAAACACTGCTTGTACCATTCCAGATTCGAAGATTCGTTAAGAGTTTCAAGAAATTCTCTGCTCCACTTAAACATCTTGACAGTATCGCGTGTGATGCGGAATTACAAGAAAAGCCCTTAGCTGAATTAAAAAAGCTTGGAGAAATTCTACAAGAGCGGTGTAAAGCCGTGCTAAATGATACAACGGAAGTAGCGAGTAAGTTCAGACTTTTTAAAATTGTTATAATTATTGTACGAAACTATTGCGCTGTAGACAGAACAGGTTTTGTTATTCTCTGTGAAATATCCTCGTATAGGATTAAGACGTATGATGTTAGTTGTTGAAATTAGGATAACACCTTCTCTTTAATTTCAACGTCATCAAGTAAAATGGCTGTGTGTAATTCCTATAAACAGACTGAGGCTCCATATAAAATGGCTTTAGCTTTGGAACCGTAATCCTCCCTGTGGTATGAGGAATATGTCCAATATGATGAACCAGTAACTGGAATTTATTAAAGGAGAGTAAAATTTACCAATGTTTTCATAAGGCTGTGGCCTGAGAGAAAGAGAGTGACGCGAGTTGTGAATAGTAGAGCACGCTTTACATTTAGTGATCTTAGCAAAACGTTAAACAATATTGACCATTGCAGATGAGCAGATAGAAGGTCGCAAAAACATGAGAAAGACGTTCAAACTTGGCGGCGTCCCTGTCAATGCTAAAACGATGGCGGCGTGTCAGGATGAACTAGCTGCGCTGGACGTCTTCCTGCCTGATACTAAAGAGGAAAGACTTAAATGGCAATTGGATTTCAGGTATGTAACCCAAACTTTATTGTTTCCAAAAAAGCAACTGTGATATTAGTATTTTTTTGAAAATTTAAACTGATCCAGTACGTGGATTCCGAATACAATAAGAAAAACTGGACAACTTTCTTAGGAACCAAATTATAGTGTCCACGTTGTAGTTTTCATTGTGTAAGTTGTTTAAAAATTGTTAATATGTATTAGTTTATTATTGTATAAAATGATTTATTATTTTTAACTATGTACATATAAATTAAATTTTTAAATATTCTTATATAAAATAATATTAAAAAAAAAACATAAAAAATAGTAGCCCACCGGTATCGGGAACCGGGTCCAAGCTACGCGCGTTGCGTATGTAATGTTATGGTCAAGTCTAAAGAGTAAAAATTACAAATATTTTTCTGGGAATAAAAAAACTGAGCAGAGCATAAGTGGGCATGGGGTTTAAATATTATGATCAGCCTAAAGTGCTCCATGTTTTTTTTTCATAACTCGTCGACTCTCAGTTTGGTCGGATATTACGTGCGAATTTTAAAAACAATGTTATTGTTACAATTTTTGTAGGACAAGGCCTGCGAACTTCGATGTTGAATGGGGCGTACCAGATGACTCTAAATTACTGGCGGGAATCTATCAATATGGAATGGGTTCTTGGGAAGCAATTAAAATGGACTCATCATTCGAAATTGGAGAAAAAATACTTACAAATGAAGATAAGAAACCTCAAGCAAAGCATTTGACATCGCGTGCGGAGTATTTATTGAAACTTATAAAAAAATTGCTTGACCAGAAGAATGGGAAACAAAAACAGAGGAAACCTAGAACTAAACGTGGTCAAAAAGAGCCTGTTACTAAAGATATTGTAGAAGATGACGGAAGTTCTGCAGATGAAAATAAGAAATCGAATAAGACTGGTAAAAATGAGAAAAATGATAAGGTTTGTAGTATTTATTTATTTTACTAGCGATTGGCTTCGAACGCTTCCACAAATTTACAAAACTTCGACATTTCTTTATTATACGTTAATTAAATACACATCTAAATCCGTTGTGGAGTTCAGAAGAACTACGCGGTCACAAAGATACTTAAAAGCAACTTCCAATTTCTAAAATGTAAATGAAAAATATATTTCTAGATAATTCAAAACAATTATTTATATTTTTAGAGTAAAACTAAATTAGAAGATGTTTCAACTCACGACGAAACGTCAAATGATAGAAAAGAACGAGATAAAAAACGTGCAAAGAGGGATAGCAACAGGAAATCTGACAAACTGAAGCCACGCAATAAGAAGAATGCTGGGCCCATGCATTTTACTGCCAACAATGAACCGAGGGCGCTAGAGGTCCTCGGTGACCTCGATCCGTCAGTTTTTGAAGAGGTAAGTAAAGCAAATATGGTAAGCCTTTTTGCCCGCGGTTTTCCGGCCTTACGAACCTTTGCATTTATAATAGAGCTGTGATTAAGACACAGACACTATTTAAAAAAATATAAGTACTAATTAACACATCACGTTTTTTTACAGTGCAAAGAAAAAATGAGGCCAGTTAAGAAAGCCCTGCGAGCACTTGACAATCCTGATCAGACATTGTCTGAAACTGACCAAGTTGCCCGGACGCGGGCTTGCCTTACGCAGATAGGAACCCAAATAGATATATGTGTAGATGCGTATCCTGATCCTGAAAAGAAAGTTGAATGGAGGAGTAATCTCTGGTACTTCGTTTCTAAGTTTACCAACTTTGATGCGAAGCAGCTTTATAGGTTGTACAAATATGGACTGAAGAAAACTGATTCATCTAGTAAGAAAACGAAACACAAAGAAAATAAGGTAACATTATTTTTATGAAAATACAGGGTTTCGACATTTTTAGTACAATATCATTCCGAAGATCTGCAGCCACATTTTTACGTACTGTTTTTACAAAGGCATAATAATAATACCTACACGGTCAAAATGTATGGAACAGCAGTTTTTTTTTAGTTATCAATTTAACTTAATATCTTCGAATGATGTACTGAATTTGTGGTTATCCTTTGTGCATCATCAATGTCCTTTCCACCCTGTAGCTTTTTTTTTGTGATTTTAAATAATATGATTTGATTTTGCAGAATAATAAAAATAATCACAATAGTAATCATGTGAAATCCCATAAAAAAGATGGCAAATCTGACAATACTAATGATAAAAAAGAGAAGAGACCTAAAACAGATAGAGATAAATTCGATAAAATCAACGACAAAAAC
The DNA here is from genome assembly GCA_949774965.1 of Diarsia brunnea. Classification (NCBI taxonomy): domain Eukaryota; kingdom Metazoa; phylum Arthropoda; class Insecta; order Lepidoptera; family Noctuidae; genus Diarsia; species Diarsia brunnea. The sequence continues at coordinate 10,252,804 of OX458997.1, read as the reverse complement.
CCACACACTTCTGGAATTAAGAGAAAATTAGAAGAAGGAGAGTGCGACCCAGAGCCAAGTGAAAATAAACGTCATGAAAGGTAAATATCTGTAACAAACTGGGGTTTTGTGTTAACATTCATTTGGTAACTAACAGTCTACCTCGGTTGTCATTCCGATCGCTCGCCTGCTTCCTCATTTTTCAATTTCATAATAATATTCTTTACTTATCTCATCAAATCGCTTACCTCTCCTGTGTCGCTCACCGCCATTATCGCTTTGTCCATCCCTGCAGACATAAACACAAGCACAAGGAACGCAAGGATAGGGATAGGAGCCTGAAGCGGGACGATTTGATGTACAGAGAGCGGAGTCGAACGGAGCGGGAGCGGGACCGAGATCGCGACAGGGAGCGCGACCGGGACCGAGAGCGGGACCGGGACAGGGAGCGCGACCGAGACCGCGAGCGCTCGCGCACGCGCCGGGACAGCGGCGGCGTCAGCGCGGCGCGCTCGCGGCCTGCCTACAGCCTGCCGCACCCGCACCCCGAGCACCCCGCGCATCCCGCGCACCCCGCCTGGACCCCGCCCGCCTACCCCGGCCCGCGCCAGTACCGCACAGAACGAGCTGACCGCACGGAGCGCACGCCCAGAACACATGACAAGCGGAGGTAAGCATTTATTTTATAACGACAATTTCGAGTTTATTTCATTGAACGATCAAGATATTTTTTGGTAAAAACCTACGTTTACACCAGCCAATAAGTATTCCACTGCAGGGCACCACACTTGCTCAAGGTGGTTGCGGTGATTTTAGAATTTTATTACGCCCGGTTTTTTTCCCCAATATATTATTTCTTTACCGTTGTGAGCAATGTCTAACTGCCGCACTCAGAGAGCTTTAATGATTACTTAGGTCATTACTTAGTAAAGGTTTTGACAGTTTTGTCATACAAAAGTATGTCAAATCTTTACTAACTGACGGCTTAAGTAATCATTAAATATCTCGTGAGTACCGCAGTAAGATAAACTTACCAACACACTAATTAAACGTCAATTATTTACATAAATAATTAAATCTATTACTTCCGCCGATGTTGTTTCATATAGTGTTTGATGTTTCCAGCAGGTACAGTGCATTCGGCAGCATGCCGGGCCCGTATAGCGGTGGCTACTACGACGCCGCCAGCATGGCGGGCAGCATGGGCTTCCCGCCCGTGCGGCCCTACCCGGACGAGTGGCGTGGCTACGCGCAGGCCGAGTATGCGTACGACGAGCGGGACTACGAGCGGGAGGTGTACCGGAGGGACTACGACCGCCGCGCACCTCCTACGTAGTACCGCTGTGCGTTGCCTTGTAAATAACATTGTATTTTATATCTTGTAAATAGATAGCCTGTAGACACCTCTCCCGAGAACGCTGGTATTACCGTGAAGTGTAAAGTTTAAGTGACAAAAAGTGCTGTGGTTTTTATCTATGTGATAAGCGAAATCGCAAGTGTATGAAAATAGACAATATTAAGTGACATTTTGTAAGTAAGACTGTATAGTAAATTTATTTATTGCAGAATCTGTCGATAAATTGTTAATGTACAGAATTTAAGGAAAAAAATACCATTAATTTTTATATTGTTTCAATTTAGTAGCAGTCTTGATGTCTTTTTAATTGTCTAATCCAATTTTCTATTTATTTGATTCCTCTTATCATGATTTACGTATTTAACTTGACAGCAACAAGTGATATAAATAGGTAGTAGCAAATGTACAAAATTTAGAAATTGTTAGTAGGTTTGCATGTAATTTAAAATCATGTGCAATTTCAAGTGTGTATAGCTTAGCAGAAAGAGGGCACATATTATTGTCATTGCATTTTAGCAGTGGACAGGAAGGAGTTTTAATTTGTAAATTCATTTCTCATTTTGCGTGCATTTCAGAGTCATGTCATGGCTCGTACAATCCTATTTTTATACATTATGTAAATTCTTATTCTCTGTTACATGCAACTATGAATGTAATAAGGGTGAAAACGTCTTAAATGGTATATACCATTATAAATAAACATATTCAAGTTGACTATTGCTTTTTTATTGTTTTTTATATGCGCAATTTCATCGGTCGTTAACTCGTTCGGTATACAGCATACGGGCAGTTAATATCATGCATCATTATAAACGGTTCGGGCACCATGCATTCCAGAAATCTCTCGCACCCCACATGCGGGCCCTATCGACTAATGAAATTGCGCTTCAATTAGACACTTCCCTCCGGGCGTTCCGTGCGAGCGGTTTGAACTTTTTTCGCTGCTGCTTTTTAATTACGATTGTCGTGTTTCGCGTTCGAATTGCGGCTCGTGATTGATTTCCAATTCTGTGATTTAGTGTTGAGTGCTCGTGTAGTAAGTTTTTCTAGCATTTTATCGTCGGTTTTATTGGTAATAAGTTAATTTCGTTAACATTCGGTGAGTACATTTATATTTTTGGGTGTGTGGGTACTTTGTCATAAATTTGTCGTCTGGTATTTCTTTTACTGTTTACGATCTAATTACGTTTTGGTTTGAATTCCGTAATTTATAATATGTTGACCACAAACGACGAACCCCCGGACCGCGGGAAAGAAACAATGCGCCGGAATAATAAAACACCCACACCCGGTAATTCTAAACGTTTGTTCAGTGAAATGTCTCCGACGTACATTTCGCCCGACGATAGATCAAAACGGCTTCAAACATCCAATTCCATTGAAAAGTCTTCGCCGTTATTAAGTGCCAGTCCAACTGTGAGCCATGACGACTATTACGATTTAGTTTCTCAGGCGTCTGCATATTTAACAAAAATTAACGAACTTGTTAATGACCAAGGTTCCCGCATTAATGTTGCAAATAAATCAGCCATCATGGACATGACTCAGCGCATAACATCAATCGTTTCTTTGTTAGCCATAAAATCATCCTCCAATGAAACGAAATTAGCCAATACGGAACGCGAATTAGATAAAATGAAATCAAATAATAATATCAATACAAGTAACTGTAACAAAGTTTCGTATGCGGATTCCTTAAAACTTCGACTACCTAAAACTAAACCTGCGCCGGTTGTCGACTCGCGCGCACCCGTACCCTGTGTCGTGGCTTACCCCACCGCTGAGCGATTAGCCGATTACTCATCCTCCTCTGCTACTAAGCAAGCACTCATGAAGGTGATCAAGCCCAGTGACGACGGGTTTCAAATTGTAGGCGTTAAAAAAACCGCAAAATCTGGCGTCGTATTACGTGTCGCTAATGACAGCCAAATTAAGAAGTTACAATCGGTCGACGCTATTAGGTCCGCCGGCTTGCGACTTGAAAAACCAAAAGGCCGACAGCCTCGTATACTAGTTAAGGACGTGCCATCCTCAATGGAAGACAATGCTTTTTTGCACGCGCTATACCGTCAGAATATTCAAGACGAGCTGCCAATAAAAGAGGATGATTTTATTAAATCCACTAAAATTTATCGTCGGCGTTCTTTAGATAACGGTCGCAAGTGGATAGGTATTGAAATCGAGTCCACCGTGCGTAAATATTTGGTGTCCACTAAGGAAAAAATATTTATTGATTGGGCGACTTGTCGGTTCAATGACGACGTTGATATAGTCCGTTGTCTACATTGTCAACAGTTCGGTCACGTTAAGAAATACTGCGTTAACAAGTCACCTACCTGTGCAAATTGCTCCGAAGCACATGAAACAAACAACTGCCCGCATAAGGACAATTTAAATTTTATACCAACTTGCGTGGCCTGTAAACGTTTTAAAAAACCATTTGACCATCGTTGTGGGTCACCAGAGTGTACAACCTACAAAGTTAAGCTCGAACAGTTAATCCTCAACACAAACTACTAAAACAATGGATAGTTTAAACATAGGACAATTAAATCTCCACAACGACAGAGTAGCGACTTCTGAACTGGACAAATTAATTATCGATTACAGCTTAGACATAGTGCTTGTGCAAGAACAATATCAAAACGCGCGCTTACGTCATAAAGTAGTTCAGCTGGATTCAAAATCACGAGCCGGAATTTACGTGGCGCGTTCTTCTAACTTTACAGTAACGTCTTTGCGTAACCTCATGACGCCGCACTGTGCCGTTGCGGAAGTCTCCTCGGCTTTCTATAAAGTTTACGTTGTGAGCTGTTACTTTCAATATTCAGACCCTGTTGGTCCTCACATACATAACCTCCGTCATGTCTTGCGGTCACTCGCGGGCTGTAAAGTTATCGTTGGCGCGGATGTTAACGCATCCTCGTCTCTGTGGTATGGCAAGGTTCGGCCTACGGATTCCGACCGACGTTCTGCTGTTGAAGATTTCATTGCTGAAATGAACCTATCGATTCATAATACCCCAGATGCACCACCTACCTTTTGCAGCCAAATGGGCGAATCTTGTATTGACGTCACACTTTCTAGTGCAGACGTTCGTTTGGATAGGTGGCGTGTCCTACCGGATGCGTCATGTAGCGATCATCGGCTTATCGTGTACGAATTTGTTCCGACGTTTACTCAAGGTCCGTCACATATCATTGGTAACTTTAGGTATAAAAGTAAAGGCGCGAATTGGGAATTCTTTAGCTTGCTTTTTGCGTCAAACACCAAAGACTTCACTCGAGACGGGCTGTCAGCTGAAGAAAGTGCTGAAATTATGTCAGACGCCTTCACTTACTGTGCTGACATCGCCATTGGTCGCGGATCTATGACCAATATCCGTAGATGTGATTGGTGGTGTGACTACTTAAACGAACAACGTAAAAGTTATCGCCGTGCGCGTAGAAATTTAAATAAGCTTAAAAAGCGAAAGGTCACCGGAGACCCACTCACCTCTGCTTTAAATGCGTTTAGAGTTGCCAAGTCCCGCTACAGAGCATCGGTAGAAAAATCTAAAGGTAATTTACTGCGGAAAATAGTAGAAAAATTAGATAAAGAAGGTCCGTGGTCTCCTTTGTATCACGAGTTCAAAGCAAATCGATCAGTTGATCTTGCGTTCGTCGAAAACATTAAAGTAAACAACAAACACACCACCGGTATTGAGGAGACAACCGAAGTTCTATTAAATACTTTGATACCTGATGATTTGCCTGATAATGACAATGCCTACCATCAGCAGATCAGGGCGTGGGCGGCTGTTCCACCTGAATCACCAGCGTCAGACCTTCCATCCATTGACGAATTCATGAAAGTTGTCAGGAAACTTCCACTTAACAAATCGTCAGGTGATGATAAAATATCTAATCGGATGATAATAGAAGCATGTAAAACAGCGGCCGACGCAATTTTAAGTGTTTACAACCGTTGTATTGCAGAAGGCGTTTTTCCTCGTATATGGCGACGCGGCTTTATACGAATAATTCCGAAAAGTGGCGACAAGCCACCGGACGACCCTAAGTCTTACCGCCCTATAACACTACTACCATCTTTGGGGAAACTCCTGGAGCGTCTTATCGTTCCACGTTTACTACCAGACGGACCGAAATTTCACAACAACCAATTCGGTTTTACCGTGGGAAAATCTACCGTAGATGCGGCACTTTCTGTCAGGAAAATTGTCAATACATCCGAACATAAGTATGTAGTTGGGATATTTCTAGATATTTCTGGGGCTTTTGATAACGCATGGTGGCCGATGCTACTCCTTAAACTAAAAATTCGTGGTTGCCCTAAAAACATATACAATCTTGTTTACTCGTACTTCTTAAATGGTTCCGCGAAACTAAAACTCGGACATCATTCTATGTCAAAGTCCCTTACCATGGGATGTCCTCAGGGTTCGGTTATGGGTCCGTATGTATGGAACGTAGGCTTCGATGACTTCCTCGCGATTCCACTTCCATGCGGGTGTTCATTAACCGGTTACGCGGACGACGGCCTGCTGCTCATTCAGTCAAGTACTCGGGCTGGACTCGAAAATTTGGCAGATACTTGCCTAAAATTAATATCCCAGTGGGGCGATCGTAACCGTCTGACATTTGCACCACACAAAACTTATCAACTTCTTTTAAAAGGTAATCTTAAATCATGGCCTAGTATTAAATTTAATAACGTCCCCGTGAAAAAGAAGGAGTCCGTGTGCTACCTTGGGTTTGTCTTGGAGAGGAATTTTTCATTTATTGAACACATAAAAACCGTCGGTGAAAAAGCTAAAAAAAACTTTTATGCCTTAACGAGAATATCCAAATCTACGTGGGGTTTGTCATTTTTAACTCTAAAGACGATCTATGGGGCTACTTACTTGGGGTGTATGTGCTACGGGGCACCAGTTTGGGCCGATAGGGCCTCCATAGGAGCGGTACGACGTAAATTGCTTCAAAGCCAGCGGTTAGCCTTAATTTTCTTGTGTAAAGCATATAGGACGGTTAGTACTGAAGCCTTACCGGTACTGGCAGGGGTACTTCCAGTCGATCTTGAAGTGCAGCGTCGTGCTTCAATGTACTACTGCGCACGAGAGACCGCAGACGCAGACTTTTTAACGCAACGCGACCGTGCTAAAATAGCTAGATTACTTAAGCCACAGGCTGACGTCTGGGAGGAACTTTTGTCCGAATGGCAATGTAGGTGGGATAATTCCATCAAAGGCCGACACCTCCATCAGTTCTTTCCATCCGTTCGTGAGCGGCTGGCCAGGACATGGCTGGAGGTGGATCACTGTGTTGCCCAATTTCTCACAGGTCATGGTAACTTTAAGAGTAAATTGTTTTCCTTCAAGCTTGTTGACTCACCTTTTTGTCAATGTTCTACATCTGACTGCGAATTTGAACAATCTGCACATCACATTTTATGGGAGTGTAGTCTTTGGCAGAATGAACGTAATATTATGTTAAATAGTGTACGGGTTACATCCGGAGTTATTTACTATACGGACCTTGTAGAAACTAGAACAAATTTCCGTGCGTTCAAGCATTTTTGTCATACCTATTATTGGAATCAAATATAACAGCTCACAACTTAGGACCCAGTAATATTAATGACAATAATATCCGTGGTGCTAGGCAACTGGGCCTATCCCAGTTGTATACGTCCCTGTATGCCTATTGGCCTTGTTCTGTTCTGTCTCCTGCTGATATGGAGGGAAGTGGAAATTATGTTTTTCCTACTCCTCCGCTATTCTTTTCTGATTAATTTCGTTGCGGGATCCAAGACAGTTAAATCGTTTCCCTGGGACTTCGTCGAGCTTCATTGTCTCGGCGCTTTTCTTGTGGTCGCCACTGTTGATTCTGGCTAACAGGAGTTACAGTGGTTTGGGAATAGTGTGGCGGGCTTGTCCCATTAAAAAAAATAATGAAATTGCGCCATAAGCATGATTGATTCCTTTAGGTTCAAAACGAACATTTCTCAAAACGTTCACTCTCCCAAAACTTCCTCTTCCCAAAATAGTGTCCCTAAATGTCTACTTCCCACTTCGTCCACTTTCACAAAACGAGTAACGATCAGTTTCCAAATAGCTCGTTTCTCAAAACAGCAACTCCCAAAACGTCTTGTCATAGGGAAGAATGGGAACCGAGAGATTTGGTACGGTGTTCCACGAAATTAGGTCTATGGCCGCTTTTGTGGAACATCGGTTACGAGTGGCTCTAGCGCGCCGACCTGCCTAGCAGCGTCGACCGTCGAGTCGACGTTCGTCTAGGAATTGGTTCTCGACAGCCGGTGGAATTTTATCGAGCATTTCCGACGTTTGACTCCTAAACTGGAACGGGCTGGGGCTGCCTTCAAGCGGCTCTTGCCCAACCTGGGGGTCTTAACGCCTGTCGGAGGCTCTACGCGGGAATTGTGCGGGCCATGGCCCTGAGCCTGCTTGGCGGATTGCCGTCATGAGATCTGGAGGCGATAGTTCTCGCGCGCCTGCATGACTGACACGCGGAGTCACTGCGCGGGCGAAAACACCGTGGAGGTCGCTCCGCTTGGGTGGAGCACCGCCATGTCCTCTTAGCGGACGGCAGTGACCTCTCGCGTCCGGCCCTTGTTCATTTCATGGTCTGGAACGAGAGGGAATGGAACGTCGTCACTTCCTTCTGCGAAGTCCGCCCAGAGCAGGAGGGGTCATTGATGATTTCCCATCCACAAAAAAAGGTATTCTTTTTTCTTCGGTTAAAAATTTCCACGCGCGCCCTTATGTAACCGCGCCCCTAGACGTTGCTCTAGCTAGGGATAATCCGCCACTGTGTGACACTCACAGCTAAGTACCCACTTTTCTCATGTACCTACTTATGAGAAAAGTGGATACTGGATGAAGATGAACACGTGTCGCACTTTGTTTTGAAAAGACTTCTTGTTATCAAAACAAGAAGTCTTTTTTTGCCACCGACTTCCGAAAGTAAAGTTATTTTAGTTTTTTTTTTGTGTTTTTTACGAAGTCGCTTTTTTTTTTGCAATAAGTTTTTTTTAAGTCCTGATATATTAGAATGGCGCGGCTACATAATTAATAAGGCTTCGTCTGCACAACAATACGTGTCTCGCGACAACGACTCGTGTCTTATCGGGCACATTTATGTAAAATCCATAAAAATGAGAGATCATCATCTGCCTAGCCTTTTTTCTCAACCATATTGGGGTCGGCTATTTTACCTAAAGTGACTGCCTATCTCCTATACCCACTCAGTACTGGGTAATACCCCTTGGTAAGATTGGTTGTCAGATTTTCGGGCCACTGACTACAAATGTCAGCCTGGACCAACGGCTTAACGTGCTTTCCGAGGTATGGAGGAAACTCGGTATGTGTACATCGAGGGATCAACTTAGACAAGTGCGGCTGAACCTGAAGATCGACCCCTGGGGGTTTAAAATGGCCACTTTAGCAGATTACCATAGGATAATAATTATTATAAATTGCGTTAAAATTCGTAAAACGGACCATTCATAATAGTAACTGCGTCTCTGACCATTTTAAGAATTTTAACGCAATTCATAATATTTTCTTATTATGACCTGCTAAAGTGGGCATTTTAGATCCCCTGGTATTATTAACACAGCTATAAGGATATTACTTCGATATTCTATAGAACAATGGGTACTTATAATACGGACCCATTACTATGTTCCGAAACCGTGTGATATTAATGTGCGGACGAGGCTTAAGAAGCCAAAAAGTGTAGTAAGCTACTTACTAAAGTAGGTACCTATATTTATCTTATAGATGTGCGTTCTTAGTATTCGGAAATCACTTTTCGCGTGATCGATTGTAAACAAAAAAAAATTTGTTTGTTTATTGTTAAACAGGTGTGAGAGAGAAGAAAATTCCAGGCTTGGATGCTCACTCTTCCGCCTACAAACAAATACACATACGGGAAAACCAATAATTAGCATGCTATGCATCCTTGAACTTGACACCTGGTTTGGTAATCCACGACGCATCCTCAGGAGATGTCATGGATTTCCGCAAAGTAACGCCTGATTCCATAATTTACCAAGAAAAACTTCATCAAATCAATTGGTTTTTGTTTAACACAGAGTTTCGCTAGCTAGTTTAATGTGACGTCGTATATTTTGAACTAAAGTTATTGACTGAGTCTACGTATAGCACGTTCCCGATGGTCATACCGTTTGAACGCGTCGCAGTGCGCATGACTGAAACGAGTTCATTCAGAGACAAGTGTTTCAGTTCAGCATCAGTAGCCCTCCGTCGATTGAGGGCGCAACGCGCCAACGATGTCACTTTGTATACTCAAACAAAATTGCTTTTATTTTTACTTGTAGCTTATAGCTAAACGTGGGACTTTTATTCAACTTTTGTAGTTCTAATGCAAGAACCGAAAACAGGGTGAGTTACCTGAATACTACACTGCTCGTTTTAAGTGGATCAAAATACTTAATTAAATTTACTTGTAAATATAAGCAAAACCTAATGTTGTTATTGATCGCAATGCTATTGAATTATGAACAAATTATTAATGCATTTAATTCATATCTACTGCACAACGTATGACAGAAAGGTATAAGTTATTTATTCGAAATGTTTTCGTAGAAAAAGTGCAATGCGAATATATGATGTGTGATGGTGGAAGCAAGAAGGGCAGAGTGTGGCGATTCAGTCGGACCATGGTGAGCGCGACGCTTCCAGCGCTACTAGTGCTGGTGGCGGCTGCTGACAGCTGTTACCTGTTCCCTAGTGGTAAGCACACTTATTGTCTATATACATATAATAATACTCGTCGCACATTCATATTCATCGAGTTATTTTTAAGACAGTGATACTGTAGTCGTTTTATTGTAAAACGACGAATTGTTAACCTCCTCCTTTTTGAAGTCGGTTAAAATTAAACAAATTGCCTGTAACAGGGTTGTATTTTCTATAAGAAAATGTTTCGAATGACTATAGTGCCTCTGATTTGTTACAACGTCTTTCAGTCAAGATTATGGTCCTCTACGCAGAGGTATCAAAAATAGAGCTGGTTAGATAAAATATCCGAGTGTTTATACCCAAGGCATGGGAAGCAAGACAAGGGTTATGTTTTATTTACCCCTTGTTTTTTTTAAAAGCAATGAGGATTTAATAAAAACCACCTATCTTAGTTAAGTTATTGTGGCACGATAATTGCCGAGGAGTCGGCTGGATGTGAGTGTCGACTTGTTGATCAATCCGTTTTATCCTCATCGCCAGACGTACCGGATCCGTGCCGTGGCGTGACGTGTGGGCCTGGGGCGCTGTGCCGGCCCACCTCCGATGGCCGCGCGTACGGCTGCGAGTGCCCCACGTCCTGCCCCAGCTACGGCGATCACGAGGGGTCCCGCCCCCTCTGCGCAAGCGACGCCCGCGACTACCCCGGCGACTGTGAGATGCGCAGAGCTGCCTGCGAATCCAATGCTAACATAACTTTCAAGTATTACGGTAAATGTGGTAAGTGTTTTCTGCTGGTGATTTGTTTTTCGCGCACATAACATAATTATCATCACGTTTTGTTTCCGGAAGGGGAAGACTGAGGTGTGAAGTATCTACCCCCATATTTTGCCATGTTGCTATATAGTAAGAGCCTTAAATGCAGGCAGCGGCAGTTAAGTACCTATCTACTAAGAAATTTCATAGAAAATAACACTACCCGACCTAACATGGGTCGCACTGGCGATCAGTGAGATACCGCGGCCCCGGACACAAAGGGCTAAGAAGGAACATGGGTCGTTTTTAGTCAGTAGAAGTGTGACACTCCCTTCCGCTTCGCCCTATGCGGGAGGAGTCATTAAAATTTGATAATTTCCCAAATTCGACAAAAAAAAAATGACTGAGTAACATTGCGTTGTTGTGTACATCTTTAGGTAGTTAAAGGTAGGCAACAGAGTACCATTGGTTGGTATTGATATACCTCTCAGAGAATCAGCAAAAAAGTTACAAACACATTTATTACTTTACAGATCCTTGCTCCGGAGTCACTTGCCCTGATCCCGAAGTGTGCCAGCTGGACGATCGTCGCTCCCCCTCCTGTCGTTGTGCCGAGCCGTGTCCCCTGGAGTTCTCCCCTGTGTGCGCCTCCGACGGCAAGACCTACTCCAACGAGTGTCAGATGCATCGGGAATCCTGCCGAGCCAGGAAACAGTTGAAGATTATTTTTAAAGGGCAGTGTAGCTCTGGTAAGTTTCTTACGAGGAGTAGCTGAAGATTGATATTTTTCTCTGTGTCTCTAATAAGGGACTTTATTTGTAAAACCTAGATTTGTAAGAAAAGACTTGTCAAATGAACCATAATCATCATTCACAAGGAATGCTTTATTTGTTATTAGTTATAAGTAGCAATTAAGTTAGGATTAAGTAATTAAGGCGCATTTATTGCATTGGGGCTGCCCTGTAATGATAGATGTAAGTTGATAGATAAATAAATAAATCATCGGTCTAGCGTTTGCGCAATATTGTTAGGGTCGTGGGGTTCCAGTTTAACTGGATATAACTTAATACCAGAATTTTACATGGAGGGACTACCTATATTATATTTAGTGCCTATCTGACCTCCACAACTCAGACACAGGGTACCTAATACGACATCCCATGGTAAGACTGGCTGTCACACTTTCGAGCTTGTCGACTACGATTGTTAAAGATGTACAAATGACTGCCGGGACCACTCGCTTAACGCGGTTTCCAAGACATGGATGGAGGGGTCTTGATATGTAAAGGATGGTCGTCCATCGTGTTGCTGAACCTTGAAGATCGAGCAATGCGGCGGTTATGTTTAGCCATGAGCTAAATTTTCTTGGTTCATTTAGCTGCTAGATGAACCAAGTAAATTATCACAGTAAGATTTCATCACCCTCATCAACTAAATTCTATCACTGATACTTAAGGAAGTATCAGTAAGAAAATAGCTACATTTAGCAAAAACCAAGGGGTTTTTGCTAAATGTAGCTATTTTCTTGCCCGTCTTCTATAAGGAAAATCGTATTAATCTACTTCCTCCATTCACCGCTTCTTTCAGGTGTGAACCCGTGCGCGGAGGTGGAGTGTCGGCACGGCGCGGAGTGCCGCGTAGAGGGCGGAGGCGCCGTGTGCGCCTGTCCTCCTCTCTGCGAGCCGGTACTGCGGCCCGTCTGCGGGTCAGACTCGCGCACCCACGACAGCGAGTGTGAACTGAGGCGAGCGGCCTGCCTGCTGGGGAGGGAGCTCAGAGTACTGCACGCGGGAGCTTGTGGTAAGTAGACGTTGACTTTGTGCCAACATCGTATCTGTATTCATTCTATCCTCTGTGCCTTCATTTGATCTACCCAAAAATGAGTCCATAAAGAGCAAGGTTTGAAATGGAATTAAGTTGATGAATAATTACATACATATACAGGCCTAAAATCAGGCCTTTAATCCTCGGGTTGTTCGAAAGAGATAACGTGGCTCGACACAAAGGGCTAAGAAAGAACATGGGTGGTTTTTCGTCAGTAGAACTTTCTACCGCTCTGCTTAGAGCGGGAGGAGTCATTTGATGATTTCCCACCTTCCAAAAAAAAAAAAAACCTGTAATGCTCGACGGTTTATGCAGCGGTGTACCTAATAGTACACCCACATTTCCCTAGTTATATTTTAAAGTCCCGTGTAAGGCTTAGTCCGTAGCTGCTACTGCGAAATTCCTGAAAAATAATGAATGATGGAAAAGCTCAATAAAATTTTGCCTGACCTCTGAATCGGACTCAGGATCAGTCGGGCAATAACTAGGTAGCTTAAAATTTCATCGGATACTTTTAATCTTAATTTTTAAATTCAAGGTTCCAACGGCGTATGCGCGGACCGCGTGTGTCCCCACGGCGGCGAGTGCGTGGCGACGGGCGGGCGCGGCGTGTGCCGCTGTCCGCGCTGCTCCAACGAGTTCGCGCCCGTGTGCGGATCGGACGGCATCTCGTACGGCAACCGCTGCAAGCTGCAGCTGGAGGCGTGCCGGCATCGGCGCGACGTGCAGGTGCTGTACGACGGACCTTGCAGTAAGTTCTCCTTCTTTATCGTGGGTGCCGTCAAGAAATAACTCTCTAACCTACCTGTAGCATCCACTCGTAGCAGACCTAATAAAAAAATAAAAATAAAATCTTTTTATTTCAGACATTTTGGTCTATGGACCAAAATGTCTGAAATAAAAAGATTTTATTTAATGAATGTACTAATTTTTAAATGTAACAGATAATTGTTATGACAATTATCTGTTACATTTAAAAATTAGTACATTCCACCACTGTCGTCCACGGTCAATTAACTAACTTTATCACAGGCTCACACCAGTCCACCAAACCTCAGCCCAGGATCACTTTATTTCCAACTTCCCGCCATCATGTAACTGACAGATGTCATTAGTGACAGCTTACCTGACTACTTGTGGCTGTGAGACAGTGTTTACATATCTATTAAATAGACCTAAACAACCTCTACCTACACCCACCCCACCCTACGTATTCTACCTATCTATCTGCAGTAAGTTGCACTTTTTCTTCTACGTGTCGGTGATACCTTTCAGATTTCTGATGGCATAACAGTTTAACCGACCTGGAAATCTTTATGGAATAGTTGGAGTCGCGCTTGCGACGATTAACGCAACTGTACGGGTGTGCAAGTTAAATCTGAGTTATATGACTTTGTTATCCATGTATGCAGGTAGTTGAAGGTTGCCAACAAAGCAACCGTTTTCTTCTTGTTTTGTGGGCGGTGGTAAATCATCAAATAACCCTTCCCGCTCTTGGGCACAGCGGAACGGAGTGTTAGACTTCTAAAAACCACCCATGTTCCTTCTTAGCCCTTGTACCGAGGCCGCGGTATCATTTCGAACAACCCGCAGCACCGACGGTAATAAAGCAACCTTGGTTGGTATTGCACATTATATTCGTCGTGTCGGTGATTGCTTTGACCAGAACTCTATCTCATCAATAGAAGTGGCCCCTGATAGATACCTCAAAGTGCAGGTGGAGTTGCACAAGGCGCAGGACTGGATTTTATCTCTTAGGAGTGTTCTCATATTACCTAGTTGTATCTGTGGAGGCCCAACTGACTTCGTAGTCGGTTTGGAGATTACCAGATGGGCCACGGCAGTTGGTGGCCCCCTGGGTGATTTTGTTAAAGCTTAACACAGTAAGCTGGACGAAGACGTATGGGAAACCACAACTTGATGTCAAACTTACCAACATTTTATGGCCAAATAGCTGCAGAAGAGAAGTGTAAGTTATTAAAGCAAGCAAGTTTCCTACTCGTTTATAATTAATTGTTCGACAATAACATTACAGACGGGTGTGAAAACAAGAAGTGCGAATTCTACGCCGTTTGCGAGAGCGACGGCGTTACCGAAGCCAGTTGTGTTTGCCCCAAGCACTGTGAAGAAGGCACTGTGAGTATTTTGTTTGTATATTTAACCAGATTGATAGGATACATATGTTACATGACATAACATGAAGTCTATAATCCCTAAAGCAATAAACAGAAGTATACCTTATACCACACCCACATTTCACCAGTTCTGTTAATCCTACGTTAAAGGGGGCGAGCCTATTGCCACCAACCGTGCCCAAATCTAGACTCTGGGCTGCTAGATATACCTACTTCATGGAAAAACCCAATGACACTACCTTTTTTTTTTTGGGCGGGTAGAAAACCATCAAATGAATAACCCCTCCCGCTCTGGGGCAGAGCGAAAGGGAGTGTCAGACTTCTACTGACTAAAAACCACCCATGTTCCTTCTTAGCCCTTCATGTCGAGGCCGCGGTATCTCTAGCGAACAACCCGCAGCCCCGACGGGCCAATAACACTACCTGACTTGAAGAATTGAATCCAGGACCTTGTAGATAGCTGTCGACCGATAAACCGAGGAGGCAGTCAATGATATTATATTCATTAACAAATATTACGTATTTGTTTTGCAGGAAACAGAAGAAGTTTGTGGTACGGACAATAAAACTTACAGCAGTGTTTGCGCACTGCGTGACACGGCTTGCAGAGAGAAGAGGAGGCTTCACATCAAACACATGGGATCGTGCGGTAAGTCATCATCATTTGTCTGTCTTCCTACTAACCGCCAACATAAGAATTTTTGGCCATAATCTGACGTAGGTACGTAAATATGAGTTTGCAGAAAAACTGTCCATCCTATTAAATCTCTTGATCGCAAAATACAATATTATGTTATTCTGAGAGAGAAAGAGAAAAATAAAACGTAAGGAGAACCTGCGTGGTCCTCAAATGATCTGGCCAAAACAATGGTTGGACTTCAAAAGAGACTATGGCCCCTGAGCTTGTTCTGGTGTTTTAGCTGTTTTTCCTCCGAGTTGTCAGATAGGAAACTGCGAAATAACCGAATTTGTAAAAAAATATGTGTAATTGAATTACTTACTTATAAAAAAGTCATTATTTAATTCTTCTTCCAATCTCCTCATTTTTTGACGCAAGTAACATAAGGTTGTGGGTTCGGGCAGTTATTCTATTAATAGGAGTTTCGTCATGCTAGTCCACTACGTTTAAGTACTTCCAATGAATCATTATGACAGTTTATTGTATTCAGAATCATGTGCGGAGATCGTTTGTCCGGCGGGCACGTGGTGTGCGCGCGGCGCGTGCGGCTGCCAGGCGGCGTGCGCCGAGGCAGCGCGCGAGCCCGTCTGTGCCGACAACAAGCACACCTACCCGCACCACTGCGCCTTGAGGCGGAGTGCCTGCGAGGCCAAGGCACGAGGCGTCCCGCCTCCCAGAGTGGCGTATTACGGCGAGTGTACTGAACAGGATGACAATGGCACTGCAGGTAATGTGTTACACGAAACAAGTGACGATAATCATAAATGTTGCAGGCCTCGGTGAAGACATATCATAACATCACGCCTGTAATCCCCGAAGGGTTAGGCAGAGGTGGTAGAGGTGTGGGGTGACCTAATAGTACACCTACATTAGGCCAGTTACATTTAAGTCCCGTGTTATAGGGGCGAGCCTATTGCCTTAACCGGTCACAAATCCAGACTCCAAGACTGCTATTGTGATGTTCCTGATGGAAAAACCCAATAACACTTTCCCTGATCCGAGAATCGAACCCAGGCCCTCATGCTCAGCAGTCGCGCTTGCGACCACTACACTAAAAAGGCAGTCCTGCGCGAAAAGAACCGCCAAAATGGGAAGTGGTGGTATGGTCATCACTTACTGTGTTTTTCCCTGGTATAGCTCCATATTTGCGGTTTTGCATATCCATTTTTCATGGTCATATTTTTTTTTCCCCCTTGTTATCTGCAATCGGCTTTAAGCCATAATCAGATGTTTTCTGGGATTCATTTTGGAGTTGGTAGATACTAAGTTAGTTTCTCCGGTCGGTGTCTAGTATTTGCCATCTTTTTAGGCGAGTTACACCTCCATGTCGGGTTAATAGGTTCTTAGCCAGTTCATTTGTGTGCTTGTTGAGCCTCTCCTTGTATCTCTTGCTTATGTTACAAGGTTCTTCCTTTATGGTCGGCATCTCCAAAAAATCGTGTATTTCCGTGTTTCTCACGAACCAGTGTGCATTTGAGATTGTTCTTAGAGCAATGTTTTGGAATCTCTGGAGAATTTCGATATTGGAGTTGCTAGCACAGCCCCAGAGTTCTATCCCGTAGGTCCAGATTGGCTTTATGATAGCCTTGTATATGAGTAGAGTATGAGTTTGTTTACGAGGGACAGCCGAGAGTGACGCCCTAGTAACCAAGATAGACCTTTGAATAGTAAAGTGGCTTCTGTTTTCTTGGCTTTTATGTGATTAGCCTAATACTAATGCTAATGGTCATATGGTAATAAAAAAGTTTAATTTTACAGACGGGAACAGATCATCAAAGTACACAGATTTGACGAACGAGATCCGCGCAGGCGACGAGAACGAGAACTCGAGCGAGGCGGTGTCGGGCACGGCCGTGTGCGCGCGCGTGCAGTGCGCGTACGAGGCCACGTGCGCTGTTGACTCCAATGGACAACCCAGGTGATAAGAGTATAGCCCGTCGGGGCTGCGGGTTGTTCGAAAGAGATACTGCAGCCTCGGACACAAGAAACATGAGTGGTTTTTAGAAGTCTGACACTCCCTACCTCTCCGCCCAGAGGAGAGGAGTCATTTGATGAATACCCACACTCCAAAAAAAGAGAATGGGATGCTACTTCTCATGCTGTGAAGTAGTTCACAGCAGGAGAAGTAGCATCCCATGAGTAAGGCAGTGTTATTGGGTTATACTAAGAATTTCTCAGTATTTGGTGCTCAGATTTGCGCTCCATGGCTTATGGTCTATGTAAACATACCCTGTATAACATAAATATATTATTACACGGTGGAATTTTTCAATTTCACCTGGAAGGGAAGTACTCTGAATCAGTATTAAAATTTTACTAAAACGAAACATTCCTTAATTTACAAATAGTAACAGATCTGCATTCAAAGATTTTCTAAAAATTCGCTTGCCACACGCAGGATTAGAACCGGCTAAAATTCGTAAAAATAATGTGTGTACTTTTATGGCCTAAGTGAATGAATGTATCTTCCAGATGTGCCTGCCTGTTCGACTGCGCCGCTGCGGCTGCCGCAGCCACATCATCAGCGCCGGTGTGTGCGTCAGACCTGCGGCTGTATCCCACGCTGTGCCACATGAAGCTGGAGGCGTGCCGCAGACAGGAGGACTTGAGGCTACGACCGCTCCCGCTGTGTCGAGGTTTAGAGGTACTGTGATGAGTCCGCGTAACAGGGTCAGTTTTCCTCACCAACAAGTAATTTTTAAACTTATCAATCAAAATAATAATAAAATATTATAAAGAGGAAAGATTTGTTTGTTTGTAAAAAATAGGCTCCGAAACTACTCGAAAGCTCCGTCAGATAGGCAGTCGCTCCATGTAAAATACTGTTACTCAGCTGCATCCGGTTAGACTGGAAGCCGACCCCAACATAGTTGGGAAAAGGCTAGGCAGATGATGACTAACAAAATATGTATGTGAACATAACTTATTGCCAAGACATTGCCCAGACGAACTTATTCTCGAATACGGTTGTCAAAATACGCTTCTTGTGATCCAATGTCGTTTCGTATGCGGAAAGCAGTTAAAAAGCATGTGTTAATGTTCCCTGACAGTTCAGACCGTGTGGTGACGATGAGCCTCTGACCGATGCTGGAGGAAGACCCATCGACTGCGGAGGCGGGCCGCACAGGAAGGACTGTCCTGTTGGCAGCTTCTGCCACCATACTGCTAAAGCTGCTCGATGCTGTAGAAAAGGTTGGTGTTGCCTTTCTTGTTTTTTATTTTATGATTAATTTCCTTTTTTGCGGTTGGGAAATCATGAAATTACCCCACCTGCTCTGAGCAGAGCGGAAGGGAGTGTCCGACTTGTACCGACTAAAACCCACACAGGTCCCATTGTGTTCTGGGGTCGCGGTATCTCTTTCGAACAGTCCCGCAACCCCGGCAGGCACGCTAAGGAGTCTAGTTCTGAAAATTATATTCCGGACTTTTAATTTTAAAACGTCAAATCAAAAATCGGTTTCTAGTTAATCCATGTGAAATCCTTTTGTCTCACGTACATTTTATACCTCAATCATAAGACGCACCTATACCTACATACTCAAATTCCCATTTGGGAAGTGAGTGGGGGAAACATAATAAATATGACACGTCTTCGTTATTGAATTATAACCTATTACAAATATTAAATGTCCATATACGCCTAAACAATTTTTTTTTTTTTTCATTCTTGTTCAGATTCTTATCGGAATGTACTCGTATTTACTTACGTTTATTGTACCTATATAAAGAAATGGTTTATTAACTAAATAGGTACTTAGCTTTTTATCTTCTTCAGAAAAAACAGGTGCGGAGTACCTACCTACTCGCAACCGGCACGCGACGTGCGTGTATGACCAGATGTATGAATGTGGACGAGGCAAAAGGAGTATGTAAGGATCGTAGCAGGTGGCGTTATGTGGTTTCTGTCCACCCCCTTGGGAAAAGGGTGTGAGTTTAAATATGTATGTATGTGTATGTATTATTCCGTGTGCACAGAGAAAGAGTATAAAGAACAAGCAATAAATTAATGCAGATTTATCTAAATTAAATCATAGACCGTTTGTCACGGACCGAATGGCAGGTGAAAATCGAATACTATACGTACCTACCGACCAGAAAGTACACAAAGTAAACATTGCCAGTACCTACTAATATACTTGTTTGCATAATTTATTTAGAAAGTTGCATTGCTCACAAGACAAATACGAGCTATATACATATTTGCCTGATCTATTTATGGTGCCGAAGTGAAAGACATTGTACTGATCATGACGGGCCGGATGTGTACAAATCACACATGGTTTTATAATGAACGTTACGTTGTGATTTCATTAGCGAAGCTGTCGTTCAATATGTGAAATATGTCGCCATGGAATTATGTACATACACTGATTTAAATAGCTGTAGAGTTCGGATCATTGGTTTTAGTTTTAAATGGT
The DNA here is from genome assembly GCA_949774965.1 of Diarsia brunnea. Classification (NCBI taxonomy): domain Eukaryota; kingdom Metazoa; phylum Arthropoda; class Insecta; order Lepidoptera; family Noctuidae; genus Diarsia; species Diarsia brunnea. The sequence goes on along the minus strand of OX458997.1, from coordinate 10,232,934 downwards.
ATATGGAATGGTATATTGACTGCCTCGTTGGTCTAGTGGTCGTAAGCGCAACTGCTGAGCATGAGGTCCTGGGTTCGATTCCCGGGTCGGGCAAAATGTTATTGGCTTTCTCCATCAGGAATTTATCAGTAACAGGTACGGAGTCTAGATTTGTGCCCGGTTGATGGCAATAGGCTCGCCCCCTATTACATGGGACTTAAATATAACTGGCGAAATGTGGGTGTACTATTAGGTACACCTCTGCCTAACCCTACGGGGATTACAGGCATGATGTTATGTTTATGTGGTATATAGACCTCTATCATAGAAAAGGTGGAATGTAATTGATTGTGGATGGATTGTGTGGGGAATTGTATGAAAGGGAAAGGCAAGAATGGAAGAAGATAAGTGTTGTGCGGTGCGCCGATCCCACGTGGAATGGGATAAGGGCAGGAAGATGATGTTGATGATGATCGATAGTTTAACACAAACCTAAGAAACAAAACGAACGCAATATTTACCGTTGGTAGAAATGCTAAATCGTCATCTAGTTTTTTTCCAACTAAGTTGGGGTCGGCTTCAAGTATATCAGGATGCAGCTGAATATTAGTATTTTACCAAGATTATAACAAGTTAGTCTTCTTAAAAATTTCAGGTCGATATGCAGGAGGACGTGTCTAGAGGAAATGAATTATCATCACGCAATTAGTTTTACCAGCATTTTAAAATAAATATTCTCCCATCACAGACAAAGCAGTGGTTGAGAAGAAAGGCTGCCAGGAGTCCTGGCACGGCTGTTGCGCGGACGGTGTGACAGCTGCGCGAGGCCCGGGCGGCGCCGGGTGTCCGGCAGTGTGCGGCTGTCACCGCCTTGGCTCCGTGAACGAGCAGTGTGACGAGGAAGGACAGTGTGTCTGTCGGCCTGGGGTCGGTGGCCTCAAGTGCGACAGATGCGAGCCTGGGTATTGGGGGCTGCCGAGGATCGGGACTGGATATACTGGATGTATTCGTGAGTAAAAGGAGCATTGAAATTGGTTGTAGGTTGTATACAACAAGTATTACAAAAATCTGCAACATTTGGGACGACGGCCTGCTGCTCATTCAGTCAAGTACTCGGGCTGGACTCGAAAATTTGGCAGATACTTGCCTAAAATTAATATCCCAGTGGGGCGATCGTAACCGTCTGACCTTTGCACCACACAAAACTTATCAACTTCTTTTAAAAGGTAATCTTAAATCATGGCCTAGTATTAAATTTAATAACGTCCCCGTGAAAAAGAAGGAGTCCGTGTGCTACCTTGGGTTTGTCTTAGAGAGGAATTTTTCATTTATTGAACACATAAAAACCGTCGGTGAAAAATCTAAAAAAAACTTTTATGCCTTAACGAGAATATCCAAATCTACGTGGGGTTTGTCATTTTTAACTCTAAAGACGATCTATGGGGCTACTTACTTGGGGTGTATGTGCTACGGGGCACCAGTTTGGGCCGATAGGGCCTCCATAGGAGCGGTACGACGTAAATTGCTTCAAAGCCAGCGGTTGGCCTTAATTTTCTTGTGTAAAGCGTATAGGACGGTTAGTACTGAAGCCTTACCGGTTCTGGCAGGGGTACTTCCAGTCGATCTTGAAGTGCAGCGTCGTGCTTCAATGTACTACTGCGCACGAGAGACCGCAGACGCAGACTTTTTAACGCAACGCGACCGTGCTAAAATAGCTAGATTACTTAAGCCACAGGCTGACGTCTGGGAGGAACTTTTGTCCGAATGGCAATGTAGGTGGGATAATTCCATCAAAGGCCGACACCTCCATCAGTTCTTTCCATCCGTTCGTGAGCGGCTGGCCAGGACATGGCTGGAGGTGGATCACTGTGTTGCCCAATTTCTCACAGGTCATGGTAACTTTAAGAGTAAATTATTTTCCTTCAAGCTTGTTGACTCGCCTTTTTGTCAATGTTCTACATCTGACTGCGAATTTGAACAATCTGCACATCACATTTTATGGGAGTGTAGTCTTTGGCAGAATGAACGTAATATTATGTTAAATAGTGTACGGGTTACATCCGGAGTTATTTACTATACGGACCTTGTAGAAACTAGAACAAATTTCCGTGCGTTCAAGCATTTTTGTCATACCTATTATTGGAATCAAATATAACAGCTCACAACTTAGGACCCAGTAATATTAATGACAATCCGTGGTGCTAGGCAACTGGGCCTATCCCAGTTGTATACGTCCCTGTATGCCTATTGGCCTTGTTCTGTTCTGTCTCCTGCTGATATGGAGGGAAGTGGAAATTATGTTTTTCCTACTCCTCCGCTATTCTTTTCTGATTAATTTCGTTGCGGGATCCAAGACAGTTAAATCGTTTCCCTGGGACTTCGTCGAGCTTCATTGTCTCGGCGCTTTTCTTGTGGTCGCCACTGTTGATTCTGGCTAACAGGAGTTACAGTGGTTTGGGAATAGTGTGGCGGGCTTGTCCCATTAAAAAAAAAAAAAAAAAAAACATTTGGGTCGAGTTGGTATTGACGTTTTCTATGGAACAGCATTAAAGTGGCTTAGTTTTTTTAGTGTAGCTTTACCATTCAATCATACTATTCTTATTCTGATACACTCTGTTTACAAAACTGAAAAATGCCAGCCTTAATATAGGAGACAAAATTAGCATAGCCAAGGCAGGCCCGTCTTTTTTATTTTTTATTTGAACGCTAAGTGTGCGAAGTAGGCACAGATATTATTTGAGTTAGTTCATATTTGTGGTTTTAGAAATACACACGATATAATATGAGTCTCTTAACTAGTTAAGATTTTTCCTCTTCTAGCTTGCGGTTGTTCGGCGTTCGGTTCAGTCCGAGAGGATTGTGAGCAGATGACCGGTCGATGTGTTTGCAAGCCGGGAATACAAGGACAAAAGTGCACCATTTGTTCCAACCATGAACATACTCTGGGACCTAATGGATGTTTTGACCGTGAGTACCTACTACACTTTGGTATTTTTGTTATCGGAGCGCATATTTCGGTTGGTACTTCACTTAATTTATCTGCCCTTGTTTTTAACAGCGGAGTCTACTCAACTGCCAGCGACGAACTGCGAGCACATGACGTGCTACTTCGGCGCGCACTGCGTGGTCCGGAGCGGTCTGGCCACCTGCGAATGCGGTACAACGGAGTGTCCGCCGTCGGACGGCCCGTCAGTGTGTGGTAGTGACGGGCGCACCTACCTCTCTGCTTGCCACCTGCGCACGCACGCTTGCAGGACACAGTCCGACGTCGTGGTGCAAGCGTTCGGGCCCTGCAGCGAGGAGGCGCCGCACGTGCGCCGAGGTAGTCGCTCCAGTAGATCCAACCGCTCGTCCCTCACACGGCAGAATAGTGACCCGCACGCCAACACGCCCCTGGAACCCGACAGGACATCACTCAAAGACTTCGAGTACAACAAACAAAGCCCCAACACGCTGCAGTTCACTGACGCTTCCGTAGACACAAGCGATAGCGGCAAACCCGACAGTCCTGAACCCGACCTGACTTGCATCGATATACTTCCACCAATTGGATATCGCTAGACTTGTAAGCTAGATTTCTTGTAGAATTCATTTTCGTAGTAGAATATTTAATTTAATAAATATTATTCAGATTCTATATCAGTCAACTGATAATTCGCAGAAAAAACGTACACTCACTCTAGTAGTGTCATAGAAAATGATGTCGAAGGGAATTGTGCTAAATATAGCAGAAATAAAAGCCAAACTTTTATTGATGAAGCCGAAGAATTTGACTCGAACGAAGTGGAAGACTATTCAATGTATGAAGATTATTTAGAAGAGAATAGCCGTGAAATGTACGAAGTGCCCTTGTTTGATGGTAAAGCGAGAATGACGGCTCGCGCGAGGTTTCCTGCTAAACGTTTCGATATTTGGGCCGAGGTATCTGCCGTTTGCGGTAAAGGGGCATTAGTGAGTGCTTCCGGTACGAGGGACCATTTGTGGCTGGGATTTGTGGAGGATCGAGCCGTATTACGGTGGGACGCCGGCAGTGGGCCATTTGAGTTGCACACCGGAAAGGTTAAAATTGAGGGGAAATCCAAAGTATCTGCAAGGAGATACAAGAAAGATGGAGTTTTGAAGCTTGGGTTGTCAGTGGCGAGGGGATCGGCGCACGGACGGATGAGTTCGTTGGATGTCGATCCTTACATCTACATCGGCCATCCTCCGGACAACGTAACAAAGTTAGCACCATTTTCTTAATTTTTTATTATTATTTTTAAATTTCTCATGAATTCATTTCGTAACTTGATGCAGATTGTCAGGTGCGTCAGGTATCCCCGGCTTCGTGGGTTGCGTGCACAGGCTGCGTGTGAGTGGCCGGGACTTGATACCTCCGTCGCGTGGACTGACCATCACTTCGGTGGGGCTTCGATCTTGCACTCCACACAATTTAGCGAGGCTTGTGTGTCCGTGACGACCACCGATGAAGCAAACATGTTTTAGATCCTTTGTTAATAAAATGATCGATGATTTGATTCAAATGGGTTATTCCATTGATGGTTACATACTTACATCTTGATATTTAAATAAATAACTCTGTTGGTAGTAAATGTTAAACAGATTTTAATGTAGAAATTGCAGTTAAAACGTTAAAAATATAATATTTAAACTATTTGAACTGTACTGAAACTCTTTCCTACTACTCTGCTATCCTTGCAATGTGATATTCGTGTAACTGTAACTTCATACGGTTTCTAATACTGTAACATATTGTTATCTTTAACATATCTAATTCTATGCATTTTATAATACATTATCTCCTTTTATATAATACAGTTATTTGAAATATTTATGTGTTTCATTGCTTATGCAAACAATATACCTGCACAGGATATCAGCTTACCTTAGCGATACAAAGACAGACAAACATCTGCCCATCGACTTAGACCACCCTTATTACAGCGGTAACATTATCTTTTCTCGTTCTGGACAAGTCTTCTTGACAAAAGTTCTTGATAAATTGCTAGCACCAACTCCAATGGTGCACTGGAAACAAAGAAAGTTGGCAAAAAATTAGCATTATGAACCTCAATACAATTTGCAATAACAATTCGTGACCGCTTGTCACACTAGCAAGAGCATGTCATGCGTCAAAGTGCCAGGACTTGCGATGCGACAGCACTTACGCGATAGAAGATGCAAGTCGCGAGATTACTATCACATTTTGATGCAAGTTGAAACCATGTACGCACGATGACCAATCAAGCTGAAAACCAGTTTATGCGGATCTCTCATTCTACGAGAACTCTATACAAAGCGAGGCCATGTAATACTGAAATAGTTTGAAGTGTCGCCGTGTGTACCATGTACTGTACCCGACTGCTGAGTATGAGGCCCTGGGGCCGATTTTTAGGTCGGACAGTGCGACACTTTTTAGCAGCCGCGGAGTCTGGATTTGTGCCCGATTTAAGGCAACAGGCTCACCCCCTATGCTGCGGGTTGTTCGCAAGAGATATAAAGGCGCGACCTTGATATAAAGGACTAAGAAGGAACCTGGGTGGTATCAATTCTAGGATTACCTACATGTGTAATTTTATTTTATGTTAATTTGTGGGACACGCTCCTATCGTAGGTATACTTTTTGTTCAGGTACCTACTTCGAACCTGGCCTAGATCAGGTTGGAAGATGACCTCAGATCTAGGGACGACACACGATCTTCAAAACATCAATCACGCTGTCTCTATTTCTAATTGCATGAATACCTCACTAACTTACAATAAAATTACGATACAAAATAATAAGCCTCCAATTTAAAACAATACTGAAAGCGTAATACCCATTCATTCAGTCAATAACACAGCAATTAAAGGCCGGAATGACACTATATAATTCAAGTTATAATACTCTACCCTTAGTTTCATTGCTGGCCCATTATTTCCTTATCAACGTTTCACCCCCACTTTCCTTTCATAATCCCCCCTTATCGCTGTCTACTACATAAAAGCTGGGGACTTGAAAATTTAAAACCATTATTCCGTTGCAGGAAGTCGTAAAGTTGTTTAATAAGTTTTTAACGATAGTATCTATAGTTTTTATGGGTGTTTGATTTTAATCTGATGGGTCCTTACACCGAAGTTCACGTTGGGTGGACTTTTATTGGTTCTGTTTTGTTTTTCTTCCCACTCCTATTTTTTGTATGTTTCGTGGCGAAATAAGCAACCCTTTTTTTTTTTTTTTTGGGTGGTGGGAAATCATCAAATAACCCCTCCCGCTCTTGGGCAGAGCGAAAGGGAGTGTCAGACTTCTACTGACTAAAAACCACCCATGTTCCTTGTTAGTCCTTCATGTCGAGGCCGCGGTATCTCTTGCGAACAACCCGCAGCCCCGACGGGCGTCGGCCCTTCCATGTTGCTGACATCTCTTTCAGGCGCGCGTGGAACACGAACGCGCCGTCGACACGGCCTGTCGTCGTCATAAGACGGACGGACGGCGAGCTTACCCATCACTCACCGTCCACAGGCCCGTGTCTACGGTGGCCGGAAGCCATCACGTGGCTCCTGACGCCCGGAGCGCCTCCCGCGACGGCTGGGACGAGAGGTTCTCTCCCTCTCACGTTCCGCCACCTCCTTCGCTAGCATCACTGCTTCGCAGAAGGAGGTGACGGCGTCCCATTCCTCCTCGCCGCGGACCATGGCTTGCACCAGGGCCGGACGCGAGAGTTCGCCGCCGAAATAAGCAACCCTTGGGGTAGAAACCTTTATATCTTGCTTCGATCATTGAGCAATCTATTTAACATTAGGTACATTGCCTTCGCCTGTAATCCCTGAAGTGTTAGGGGGCTATGCGATTAATAAAAGTGTAAATACACCCTTAACGAAGTCGAATATAATTGCTTCCATCATTTTTTGTTCTAGACCATACCTAGAAACCTTCTAGTTACTGAAATATAATTGGAGTGCATGGTTCCATTTTTTTTGCAACCTTTTTTTCATACACATTCTAATGTTACCTATAACTTTGTGAATGCATGCATCAGCATAATGTTTTAAGTGTGTTAAATTGAGTCATGCCGTAGAACGTGATTTTTCACCCCATAAAAATCGTTTTCTAGCAATATTTTTTGCATAAAGTTAGACTGTACCTACTTACTTCGTTGTACAGAAATGTGGGAAATCATCAAATGACTCCTCCCACTCTGGTCAGAGCGGTAGGGAGTGTCAGTTTTCTACTGACAAAAAACCTCCCATGTTCCTTCTTAGCCCTTTGTGTCGAGGCGCGGTATCTCTTTCGAATAACCCGCAACCCCGGTGGGATCCGTTTACACCTTTTACAACTGCCTATGTTGTAGGAGCACCTAAATTTCGCTAATTATGTTTAAATCCCATATAAAAGATGAGCACCGATTGCCTTAGACTGGGCACAAATTTAGACTCCCGAGGTTGGTAGTACCTACTGAGAAACTCGTAAAGGCAGACCCAATAACATTTTGCCCGCTCTGGAAATCAAACCTAGGACCCCATCACAACCACCCACGATATTAACTATGAAAAATCCCCTTAAATCACGCTTTGTATCGATAGAACATACTTGACAAGTAATGAGTGCGGATCATATGACGACGCGGCAGACAGTTAAACAATGATAAATTGGTCAGGTAAAAAACTCTGCTCCCAAAAATTTAAATGAACAGAACGATTAATATACAATTTAAAAACATCAAATAAAACAAGTCTTATAATAAATGAAACGTTCATAACATAAAAAAACCGCAGCTCTACCACAAACCAACCATTTATTACAAGAGAAAAGTCGTTGTAGTCATCTTGGCGTTCTGTTGAGAAATTTTTAGCTCGCGGGTGTTGCCCTAACCATTAAGATTGAGGTGAACCATATGAGCACTCACTTAGGTGGCAGACATTAATTTCGTCATAACAGTCATTTCGCCAACCGCCTGCGCCGTAGCCGTACTAATATAGCTAAAAGCCTCTATTCATTATTTCGCCGTCCCCCTCCATCGCTTAAACGCTATCGTATTGATGTGACTTTCTGCGAGAAATGGGATGATGGAAATTAAGGTGGCTTGAGCTACAGATTTCGATATTATCTCCCGTTAAGCCGACGTAGTTACTAGCCGGAATGTAATCCGCAACGTAGGTATTCTTCGGGGAATATATTAATAAGATTTTCTTTTGTTGTCAGCTTCTGTGCGTTATGCGACGCGTATGAGGGATAAGTAGGGTGGGTATAGTGTGCTAAGTCATGTTTCCGATAGTAGAGTGAGTAGCAGAATGAATAAGAGTGTTGAGCCATACAGGATGGTCTAAATTATTACGAAAATATTGATTCGATACGGCCAGGGGTACCCGCAAATACCCCATGTACGAGTATGTGTCCCGATTCTTGATAGTTTTCGAGTTATAACTTCTTGCAAATTGTAAAGGAACCGCTTTTAAAAATTTCTTTTTTTTCACGCCTCTTTACATACCTTTACGTTAACTAGAATTATTTTAAATCTCATTACCATCACGAAAAGCCGTTTAAAAATTAAAGATGGTTTTTTAAAGCCCATACAATTGTCATGTCGCTATAACTTGAAAACTAACAAGAATCGCGGAACATACATGGGGTAGTTTCAGATACCCTAAGGCGTGAGGAATCAAATTTTTCCCTATGACGTCACTATTTGAACCACCCAGTATTTCACATACGTTCATTACGCTGAATAATGAATGCGCCGCTGTCAAGTGAGGTAGAAGCGTCGACGTCGGCCACCTATGTCTGTTCAGCGTACATCGTTACTGGCTAAGTGCTTATGAAGTATTTGTTAAGAATGACAACAGAATAGATGCCTATTTAGCACTGATGGTTTAAAGAAGGGTCGGGGATGTCGGGGTCGAGGGTCGACCGGTTAAAACGACGCGACGTAACAAAAGCGGGTTTATAAGTGGTGTTAGTGAAACCTGCCACCCTACAGTGATTAGAGGCTTATCTGTGCCTACTCTTTATTATTATTTAGGATCGGCAAATTTTCTAAACGGCCCTTCCTTTTATTTAAATTATGCTTGTTTTAATTATTCCCCAGCGGAAATCCTATTAGATGGGTTCGTAGATCAAATTACTTTTTGCTGATTAAGAATGTTGTGGCCTTCTGTGTACTTTTAGAGTTTTCTGTTTCCATCGTAATTGTGATTGGAGAGGTTTTGGACATCCAAAAAATATGAATGTTTAAAAAGCTCTGCCCGGTCGATTATTATGTAGTTCATGGCGATATTATATCGATAAACTCATATAGCGGTGATAAGTTCATTAGCATTATTCATTATCCATGAATCTGAATTTTTCATAACAAACCACACTGAAGTTAAAGGAATTTAACGTTAAGGCATGAATGTATTCAAAATTCTTATTTCGCAGTCGCCGTAGCTATATAATGTGTTGTTTATTACATAACGTTTTCATAGGAAGCGCCTAGTACATGACATTGTTAGAATTTTCAAACGGGTTTATATCAAGAGCGGCTGAGGAATGTTTAATTACCGCTGTGACATCCTGGGGAGGCAGCTGGCGCTAACATAGCGTGCCGCCTACCGCGTGGCTGTAGGCTTTTCAACACACGTCTTATGATTGTGTCATATATTCACCTACATGCTACATATGTATTGCTGTTGAACGCCTGATTAATATATACCAGCCAAAGCTTTGTTGGAACTGTTTTATGTGAAACTACGAATAAATTCTTACACTGGTATGGTATCGTTAGTCGTGGACTGAACTTGAGTCGGACTTGACATGCCTACATTCCGCCCCGTCGAACATATTGAGAGATACAGTTTGTTTATATTTTTTTGACATTATAGACATCATTAACATTGATTACAGTAATATAGGTATGCCATCTTTAGCTTTGATTAAAGCAGAATATAATTACGGGTTTGACAGGGATGGCTGGTGTAGGAGGCAATGTATTGTACATACGGGGAAAGTGTCTTTTTCAAAGATCTGTCAATTGCGACCAAGAAATGCTAAGATTAATTTGGTGAGCGATGGCTCCCTGTTGTCATGACGACAGTCGACCCAAGTTCAAAAATGAACTTGAGTCGGCACTATAAATATGGGTGCTAGTGGTGTAGACTTTCAAGTTACAATTCCCAGCGAAGTTTTTCATTCGCGTGTAAAGCAATACAAATTCTAAATACGTACAACAGCAACAGGTTATGAAGTCCCGGGCAATTTTTCATAAGAGCGCAACGCGAGCGTTCTCATAGATTTCACTCTTGGCGGAGGAATTAGCGCGAAAGCCACGACAATTATTTACGAGGTTTCCAGCGCGGAATTACAGCCTGCCGCACCACCGCGGCCTTTTATGTTGCCTGTTTATTCACGGGTTATAATTCCCCGGCGTAGAGGATTATTTGAAACGTAAACGTAGGTGCGCCCATATATCACAGCAACCGGCAACCGCGTCGGGTGGCAGTTGTGAAAGTAATCACTACAAACATGCCGAAAATTATCCCCTCTGCACGCTTAGGTGAGGGAGGCTAGCGCAACCCTCATTTGTAATGCACTGACAGAATGCATAATGGAATACGGATTTATTTCAGCCCAGTTGGTAAGTTCGTTAACTGACTGCTTTCGTTTGTAAGTCTCTATATATTGATAGACCAAAACGGTACCTTATTTTATTCAAACTATTTTTCGTTGAGGGTTACAGGCTATTTCTGTTAGAAACCAGTGTCAGTCATTGAAAATGAACATTTTGAATCATAGCGAAAAAATCGACAATGTATTCACGTTTCAAACAAAACAAAATCAAAATCTATTTATCCGTTTGGGAGCTACGTTGTCACTTGACACAGAGAGACAGAATGATAAGTAGACAAACAGATACACACCTTTTTTTTTTTTTTTTTTTTTTTTTGGGGGGTGGGAAATCATCAAATAACCCCTCCCGCTCTTGGGCAGAGCGAGAGGGAGTGTCAGACTTCTACTGACTAAAAACCACCCATGTTCCTTCTTCGCCCTTCATGTCGAGGCCGCGGTATCCCTTGCGGACATCCCGCAGCCTCGACAGGCGTCGGCCCTTGTGGGCCCCTTCCGTGTTGCTGACATCTCTTTGAGGCGCGCGTGGAACACGAACGCGCCGTCGACACGGCCTGTCGTCGTCATTAGACGGACGGACGGCGAGCTTACCCATCACTCACCGTCCACAGGCCCGCGTCTACGGTGGCCGGAAGCCATCACGTGGCCCCCGACGCCCGGATCGCCTCCCGCGGCGGCTGGGACGAGAGGTTCTCTCCCTCTCACGTTCCGCCACCTCCTTCGCTAGCATCACTGCTTCGCAGAAGGAGGCGACGGCGTCCCATTCCTCCTCGCCCCGGACCATGGCTTGCACCAGGGCCGGACGCGAGAGGTCGCCGCCGCCGATCGCCGCTACGAGAACACGGCGGGGCTCTGCCCAAGCGGGACACACCTCCACGGTGTGCTCCACCGTGTCCTCCGGCCGATCCTCACAATGGTGACAACCGGGCGTTTCCTCCCGCCTGATTCGGTGCAGGTACCTCCCGAAACAACCGTGTCCGGTGAGTACCTGCGTCAGACGGAAGGTGAGGGCGCCGTGGCGCCTCTCCAGCCACTCCTCAAAGAGGGGACTTACCGCCACTATCGTGGCGTGCCCTGAACAGATACACACCTAATACTTAAAGACCACTCTTTGGTCGTTGGGGTTTAAAATACCAGTCGGTACGATATTTCAAATTATCAGAAACCTCTCAACAACTACAAAGGCAAATCGAAGTTTCTTGTAGTAATCATAAATAAAACTTGGCAATAGTACGTCCGATCGACAATAATAAACGGTGGTCATAACTACGTACCAAATGAGTATTTGCAGGAAATGCAAATGATCAAGGTGTCAAACAGCGACCATTAAATTTGGATAAAGCAGCTTACGTTTATATTTCGCACGTAATCCGGCCGACGTGTAAAATACGGCGCGTCAGTAAATATTAAACTCTGCAATAATTTCGCTTGTGTCAGTGTTATAAATATTGTCCAGAGATTTTCATATTAATTGCAGCTCGACTAGAGCACCTCTGTACGCATGAATTTTAATTTTATGACCCTTGTTTACATTGACCTTTGTGAAAATATCCGTCTAATTTGTAAAAACAGTGCCCAGTCTAATTGACGGTTTGAACTTCAGTTCGACCTTTTTAAAAGCTTTAATTTAACTTGCCGTGTTAGTATATTTGTTAGTATGTACTTATTGGTCAAATTGTGCAACTGAATTCCAATTCAGTTCTCCCCAACCGAATGAACTGTATTCTTTTTGTGCATTTAGTCAAAGTTTAGGACTTCGGAACTAAGTTTGAAATTTCGATTGATTTCCGTCTCGAACTATGAAGGTCTGAAACAAATACTGTTAGGCTGTTAAACACAATTTTCTTTCTTTTCTTTCTTTCTTTTTTTCTTTCATTTCACTGCAGGGCAAAGACCCCGCGACGTGAGTCCCCATGTAGGTACTTTCGGGTACATGCATGAAGACAAAGTAAATGAAATAAAACACCCAACAATATAACCCAAAGAGACGCTTTCACTCAAAATAATAACAGTAGTTTAGCGATACTGTTTCCAGTTCGATATTAATTAACTTTCTTTACCGTTTCATAATAATATATAACTGTGTACTACAAAATAAGCCTTACACTTGAACAAATTGCCCGTAATTGACTTTAACAAATTATACTGCGACAAAGATATGTTTTGCAGTAAAAAGAACAGAACGGCCCGCAAGAGGCAAGAAAACAAATCGATTTTTGATGTCGCCGGTTTGCGCATGATAATGATTTTCTGTACCATTTCCACCTGATTGACTGACAAAAACTTAAAATATCGATTAAATTGAATAACCGCACTATGTAAAAGGATCTTTTACCGAACACTCATTACCAGTGATTGATTGAATTAAGTCCGTTGTTAGCTTATAGTTTAATTATTATTCATTATGATCGCGCCTCTGTCGTATGCACAGTTACCTCCTGTGTAATTACGAGGTCCAGTTTAATGAGGGAGTTGGGTCAGTGAGTACGTTACGTGCCTGCTACGTATGTATTCACGAGGTTCGACAATGACTGGATGCGCTCATTATGTTTCATATTTAATGTGACATACGTTGAAACTAGATGAAAGTCCTGTCTGAATGCCTGGTCCTAACTTAGCACTATAATTTTGTATGGGTCAATAATCCATTTAAATATCTTCATTCATGACATTTTTATAGGTTTCGTACCCCATTTTGATCCCATTTTATATTATGGTAATCGCATATCACGATGCACGTTCTGTACAGCACTACATTAAATTTTATAGAGACGTTTGGGTAACAAATGGGTTTTCTATAAATACGTGCGTAGGAAAACATTAGTTCGTTCCGTGGCTCGACAAATCAAGATAGTGTCGTGATAAACGTCGCATCCAATCACCTGGTGTCCTATTACCAGGTGCGTGGTGTTATTTACGCGGGACCAATCAGTATGTAAATATGTAGGGTAGGTGAACGTTCTGGAGTGAGTGGGCAGAGGCCCTGCTCCGCACAGCCTCCGGCGCGCCCTGCGCACGAGCGCACGCTTATGGCACCGCTTCTAACGTTGCAAATCCTCCGGTGACGAACTCGCTTTATCTGATAAACGTAAACCGGAGCTCGGGAAATAAATGTGTTGACTTGTCAGGACGTTCATCCCATTAATTGTTTATTTACCATTTGCGATGGCTCTCGGCTCGTTTATATTGTTTATGTTTGCTTTGGACATGGTTGCCACGGACGCGCAGTTTGCTCGTCCCGCGGTCTCCGGCTGCAACACAAGTGTCACTCACAACAAAGTGTTGCTGAAACGCGTCACGTTGCTGTCAAAGTACGTGTTCACGGGCAAAGTGTTTGGTGTAAAGTCCGGTTATAATGGAACGAGAATATACAAAGTGAACATACGTCGGGTGTTGAAAGGTGATTTAAATGATATAGGTGTGCTGGTGAAGTTCGGAATTGCAAAGTCTTTACGCTTCAGTGATGCCACGATTTTCGTGGAAAGCTCTAGTATTTCGTGTCCACCTCTACGTGTTCGCACATACGGTATATTTTTAACTGAGAAGAGAAGAGATGGAGGCGTTTTGTGGCTTAGCTTAGTTATAGAACCTTTGGTGTTGACGTTAAGAAGTATAGGAATTATCGAGGCGGTTGTCAAAGGTAAGATTTATTTTGTGAGTGTTATGGCTAACCGTAGAAATACTCCGTTGTGATTCGTATGAATCCAACATACGCGTCGGAAATTATTCATGACTTGTTTTCATGGCCCGAAACGTAAAGTTCCATAAATTCTCTGGTACTTGAGAGTACTTCGAGCAGATAAAGTAAATCAGTAACCAGTTTATGTGTTCGCGTTGTTTTAATAGTGGTGCGTAAATAAACAAGTAGGCGGCAATTAGTCGAGGGGCGGGGCGACGTCACCGAGGCTGCGACGCCGACCGGCAACTTATTGCTACCTGTTACTGGTCGAGACTCGAGATTACGGACTCGATATCGATATTGCCGGCAATTTTTAAGTCAATCAAGGCACGAGCTGTATAATTTCCTTTATGCTCACTTCCCGTTATAAATGCCTTATGCGTCAGAATATAATGCCAATTGTTTCCTATTTATTACAAGTACCTATTTGATTATGAGTGTACTTTTATCTTTTTTTACGATTAGGTCTTCAAGCTGGTGCTTTCGTTTCACTAACTTTTTACACGACTGCCCCAAAAAAAAGAGTGTTATGTTTTTAACGTTCATGTATGTAAGTATGTATGTATGTATGTATGTATGTTTTTTTAGTTTAATTTTTATTTTCTGTGTGGCTCCGGGATGAATAATGTGTTAGTATCTACATTTATCATTTATGCATTGTCCCCTGTGCTTTAAATACGGGATGGCGTTCAAGTTCCTCCATAATTATCTATTCTATTTTTTATTATTATTCCTTGGTCAAAATCAAGATAAAAGCACCTGTTCTACACACACCGTTAAGAAATATGCCTTTTTTTTTAATTAGAGAATTTGGGAAATCATGAAATGACTTCTCCCGCACAGGGTGATGCGGAAGGGAGTGTCAGACTTCTACTGACTAAAAACCACCCATGTTCCTTCTTAGCCCTTCATGTCGAGGCCGCGGTATCTCTTGCGAACACCCCGCAACCCCAACGGGACCCGCAGCCCCGACGGGAACCAAAATACCTGGAATCGATATTGGCTAGACGTAGACAGATTATACCTTAGTGGGAAAAGGCCACAGTCTTGCAAAACTTGTGCAATAATTATAGGACTTTGACAAAAATTGCCGTCTGGAACACGTCTCCATGGGATGTAGGAGGAGTAACAGGGAACATTTTGATCTGAGTGCTTATATGGTGTTCCCTGTTATCGACCGTGACCCAAAGATTAAAGATCTTGAACATAAGGTCATTTATAGTGACCGAGAATAGAATATTTACTGGCTCAAGTAATAAACCTAGAGTTCAAGGCTATTAACATGGGGCTGCGCCTGCGGGTTGTTAGAAAGAGATACCGCGGCCTCGGACACAAAGGGCTAAGAACGAATATGGGTGGTTTTTAGTCAGTAGAAGTCTGACACTCTCTACCGCCTCCCTCGAGCGGGAGCGGGAGTTTGACGATTTCCCAACATCCAAAAAAAATGAAGAAAGGGCTAAGTATTAACATTGAAGTCAAGGACCTAACTATTTGTTGAAAATGCCTAAGGCCTAAGGGCTCGTTTACGGAGACGCGGGGCGTTGCGCGGCGCGTGCAGATTGCTCGTCGTGTGCTTTTTTATTATCCATTTACTGAGAGGCGGGTCCACCGCAACGAACGCTGCATTTTAAACTAACGAGCAAAAAATCGCTTACGTAATATCGACGTTTGAAACCGTAAACGTTTTCATGCTGTTTGAATTATAAAAGCAAAACGCGCCGCGCGATGCCCCGCGTGCCCGTAAATGAGGCTTAAGGTTCTTTTTTTGATTTTCTTATTTTATACTTGCTATTATTAACTATAAGGGAGGCCTTTGCCCTGCAGTGGGACAGTATAGGCTCATAATAATAATAATAATTATTATTAACTATGCTTCTCCTGGCAGGCGTAGCATCAAGTCGGACAAGGGTGATATAAATATGCGTAACTTAGTGGCAGCTCTTTTCGCGTACGTAGCCAAATAAGCTTCAGGCTCTTTTCACGAAGAGTAACAGCGATTTCCACGACTTCATTTGGCTATTTAACCCACAACTGGATATAGACCTCTCTTTGCTAGTGCCAAGTTGACATAGCGAAATATTTATAGGGAAGCTTGAATATTTATTTATTTATTTATCTATCAACATACATCTATCATTACAGGGCAACCCCAATATTGTATTGCTTCATCATCAGCCTATAATGTTCCCACTCCAGGGACTCAGGCCTCCTCTCTAGGAGAGGGATGAGCTATAATCCACCACGCGGGCCCAGTGCGGATTGGTAGATGTCACATGTCTTCGATTTTTTTGGTTCTAAGACATGCCGGTTTCCTTCACAGTTTTGAAAGCAGTGGTGATGAAATAAATTACACAAAGTAATGCGCCTGACTGATTTCGAACCTACGACTCACTGTTCATAAGTCGGGGCCGCCACCACTGGGCCACCACAGTCAGGGCCGCCACCACTGGGCCACCACAGTCAGGCCCGCCACCACTGGGCCACCACAGTCGGAGCCACCACCACTGTGTCAACACAATCGGGGCCACCACCACTGGGCTACCACAGTCAGGCCCGCCACCACTGGGCCACCACAGTCGGAGCCACCACCACTGGGTCAACACAATCGGGGCCACCACCACTGGGCCACAACAGTCGGGGCCACCACCACTGGGTCAACACAATCGGGGCCACCACCACTGGGCCACCACCACTGGGCCACCACAGTCGGGGCCACCACCACTGGGTCAACAAAATCGGGGCCACCACCACTGGGCCACCACCACTGGGCCACCACAGTCGGGGCCACCACCACTGGGCCACCACAGTCAGGCCCGCCACCACTGGGCCACCACAGTCGGGGCCACCACCACTGGGTCAACACAATCGGGGCCACCACCACTGGGCCACCACAGTCGGGGCCACCACCACTGGGTCAACACAATCGGGGCCACCACCACTGGGCCACCGCAGTCGGGGCCACCACCACTGGGTCAACACAATCGGGGGCATCACCACTGGGCCACCACCACTGGGCCACCACAGTCGGGGCCACCACCACTGGGTCAACACAATCGGGGCCACCACCACTGGGCCACCACAGTCGGGGCCACCACCACTGGGTCAACACAATCGGGGCCACCACCACTGGGCCACCACAGTCGGGGCCGCCACCACTGTGTCACAACAATCGGGGCCGCCACCACTGGCCACCACAATCGGGGCCACCACCACTGGGCCACCACAGTCGGGGCCACCACCACTGGGCCACCACAGTCAGGGCCACCACCACTGTGTCACAACAACACCCCTGTAATCCCCAAAGGGTTTGTCTAGATTTGTTTACGTCACAAATATAGGTGAAAGAATGAAAAGCTTCTGATGGAATAACACTTACCTCCTAACCTAGACCTCACGCTTAGCAATCGCGCTTTCTACCACTACATCAATAGGGGCGGTCGTGCTTACTGTTATCTGTTACTAGATTTCCTATTTCTCGTTTCCTGAATTATCTTGCAATTGGCTTTAAGTACATCAAGTTAATAGCTAAGTTTTATTGCTTTCTCTAAGTTGTGCCGGAACTATTGTAGTCGATGTAAAATGAACTTTAAAGGAATCTTCTTAGGCATTCTTATTCTTTATTGCACACAAAATGAAGAGATTCTCATCTGCCTAGTGTTTTCCCAACTATGTTGGGGTCGGATGCCAGTCTAACTGGATGCAGCTGAATACCATTGTTTTACATGAAGCGACTGCCTATCTGACCTCCACAGCCCAGTTAATACTGGGCAATATGATACCTACCCTTTGACAGTAATTAGGGGTCCACCGAAAAACCTAGGCAAGTGCGTCTTAACCTGAAGTTTGATCCCAGCGGTTGTTACTACCTAGCCACGAACTCCTCACAAAAAAAGATACACACACAAAATCACAGTATATCTATAGCTTATATACATCCAACGGTACGTACTTCTGTCTGATTAACTGACTGGCTTCTTCTCAATGTATTAAAAGGACGAGCCCGTCCCCTAACCAAAGGATCGATCTCGTGTAACCGCGATAGTCGCGTTCATATTAATTTAATTTAGTTCTACATTTATTTATTCTTGCTGTGTTTCTTTTGTTAGCAAAATGAGATCTCTTTACTCGAAAATGGATGTTATTATAATAGTTCTCGTAGTATACAGATTGAAGTAAATGTTGTTGACATGGGCTTAGTAACAATCATGCATCTGCCTAGCTTTTTCCATAGTAAGTTGGGGTAGAGGAGCTCGTGGCTTAATAAGAACTGCCATTCGGGTCGATCTTTAGGTAAAGCTGTGCTTGCCTAGGTCGGTCTGTGGATGGGTGACCGCCCGACATACCGAGCTTCCTCCGTGCCTCGAAAAGCACGTTAACCTCAACAGGTTAACGTGCTTTTCGAGGCACGGAGGTCCCGGCTGCCAGATCTTTGGCAGTCGTTACAGGTAGTCGCAGTAACCTGAAATTCTGACATCCAGTCTTACCAAAGAGTATCGTATTACCTAGTATTAACTGGGTTGCGGAGGTCAGATAGGCAGTCGCTCCATAGAAAATACTGGTATTCGGCTGCATCCGGTTAGACTGGAAGCCGATCCCAACATAGTTGGGAAAAGGCTAGGCAGATGATGTTGGGGTCGATTTCCATTCAGACTGGATGCAGCTGAATATCAGTATTTTACATGAAGCAACTGCCTATCTGAACCAGTACTTGGTATGTCGTGGTAAGACTGCTTGTCAGACTTTCGGTCTACCAATAACAACTGTCAACAATCGACAAATAACAACCGGGACCAACGGGTTAACGTGCTTTTCAAGGTACGGTGGTCCCACTGGTCACCCATCCTAAGCTAACGGCTTACTTAACCTAAAGATCGACACGAGCGACTGCTATATTTTAAACACGAGCTTCTCACATGGCCTACATGGTCATACATCATCATGGTGTCGCATGGTCTTAATAACTGTACAGGGCGATTTTACCAAAAGTTAAAAACCATTGTTTTAAAATAACTGCTAAATTTGATTTCAACATTCGAGCTGACCATATTATAGGTATTTCCGGACTCTATTTTGAGGACCTGTAGAATTCTACGAAAAATATACATTAAACCTAACATTACAGCGATTGTTGACAATCAAAGTATACGTTAGCTAACAGAGGCGTAGGCAGACAAGAAAGCTTAGTGTATTGTAGTCATCTAAAGGTTAAACATAATAATATATAATAGGTGGTATCATAACCAGTGGAAGGTTCTAGCTTATCGCCCACGGATATCTCTATAGCCTGTTTCTGTAAATTGAGCCCGTTATTGTTTATCTCAAGTGCTTAGATAAGGGTACATCTCATCTACCTACACTACGTGAATCTGAAGACTTTTGTTACTCAATCGCGAGGCACCGATCGGTAGCCGCTAGGGTTAGTGAAATGGCTGGCAATAGCTTTAGCATCACTCGACAAGGTATTTAAAACATTACATCACGCCTGTAAACTGCGAAACGTAAGGCAGAGGTGTAGTTAATCCCGTCGGGGCTGCGGGTTGTTCGCAAGAGATACCGCGGCCTCGACATGAAGGGCTAAGAAGGGGCATGGGTGGTTTTTAGTCAGTAGAAGTCTGACACTCCCCTGCGCTCTGCCCAAGAGCTCCAGGGGTTATTCGATGATTTTCCACCCGCCAAAAAAAAAAAAACAGGGTACATCTCATCTACCTACTCTAGGTGAATCTGAAGACCTTTGTTACTCAATCGGGAGGTAACCGGTAGGCTAGATTATGAGTGAAATGGCTGGCAATAGCTTTAGCATCACCCGACAACACAATTACACGTTTGATATTTAAAACATTACATCACGCCTGTAAACTGCGAAAGGTTAAACAGAGGTGTAGTTAATAGTACACCCACATTTCTACAGTTATGTTGAAGACCCATGTAATAGTGGGCGAGCCTATGCCAGCCAGCTGCTACTGAGAAATTTCTGATAAAAGAACCCAACAACACTTTGCTCGATCCGGGAATCGAACCAAGGACCTCATGTTCAGCAGTCACATTGGATAATTCTCTAATTTTAAACTTAAAATTAAAAAGTCTACTTATGCTTTACACAAAATCCGTTGAAATAGCCCATTTACATTTTTGTATGAACTGAAAAACACTTCATGCCGAAAAGTTAACAAAAAATGGGGTCACATTTTTTTAATAAATAAAAATCAATTCCCGTGGAACGTGTAATGCGGGTAACTACGGGAATATTAAATTTTCTACGTGCATGTCTCCGCAAAGTTCGTCATGTTTTGAAGTTTGGTTTACCTGCCCGCTGCATCAGATATTAATATTATGAAAACCACAACTCGACGGCAACTTTTGTCGGTAAATAGATGAATTTGACTACCTTGAGTCAACTTTGATGCGAGGATGCGAGGTGCACTTTATTTATTTAGTTTCCAACGTCTTATAGTGGTTTTGGAAATAATATTAGTAATGGAGATGGTAGTTTTTGGAGTATTGTTTTTGTACAGATGATTGTGAATCGAATTATGGATTTTCCAAATAGTGAGCGAAGATCCTATATTATGGGATAGTAGTTTAGAAGCAACCGCAGTTTCATTTTTATTTTTCGAGACATGAGCAATGTGGCGACTCTGGCGACCATTTCATGAATACATATTGTGATAAAAATTGATCCCATATAGTATGAACAAGTCTTTACCCTTCAAATATAGAAATTATCCACCTTAAAAACTTTCAGTCTTGGCCATATTACCAAGAATTAACTGGAGTTCTGACAATGAGTAACCAAGTTGTAAAACTTGAGTCTCGAGAAATGTTCGTTTCAGTATATAATATTTCACACGATGTCGTTGTTAAGATTATAAGAAAACATAAAGTTTGACGGGCGATGTTTTATGTCGGCGCGGGCGACTGTCTGATTGCAACCATTGCGCCGAGCCGACAAGATACCGAGTAGGAGTACCGACCATATTTTGCAATTATTATATCCAAGCCAGCCTGTTAACTTAAACGTGTAGGTACAATGGTACATGTTTTCCATATAAGGTGTATTTACACAGCGGTTTTTTATCACCGGAAAACTTTCAGGGATGGAGTTGTTTTAGTCTGTAAATAAATAAAATAAAGACGATTTTAGTAACGTTTCTTTGAGACAAAAAATAGAAATGCTTTAATGAAAATATTTTTGATGTAAATCTACATACATAAACTCGGCGTGAATTTTTCCCGTGGGGTAAGGCAGAAACCACAGACCGCCACCTACTACGATCCTTACATAATCTTTTTTGTTTTCGTCCACGTTCATTTAATTAAAACTGACATTAGGTAACAACCCTTCGCAATTGACAGACAATGAATCAGATTGCAAAAACACGTATTTGATAATGTTTACTATGTATTTCCTAACGGTAATGAGCATTTAGAATTTATAGATTTTATCTCTAGCCATTCAAAGAATGGGAATATGATGCCAATAGATACTTAAAAGCAACGCCTCCGTGTAAGTACGGACAGCAATAGAAATCGTTAATTCTTCAGTTCATTGTATGTAGTGTGGATACTAAACAAAACAAATTCTCGGATTTTGTATAGGACTGTTAATTTTACGCTCCTAGCCAAACATGGTTGGCCATTCTTCTTCATAAAATACATATAAGTAACTTTGCTGATCAAAGGAAATTCTAGCAAAATCTCGTCACACAAACTTAAGTTCAGATCAATACAGGAAGCTTCTTCAAGAATATAGCGTTGCTTGGGTGAGTTCTATTGCCAACGGTACCTGAACTCACGCTAAAGGAACTGCGATCGCTGACTCGTTCGTAATCTATCCACTCCTACGACACTAACGACTTTCCTGGAACTGTAATTACTTGCCTGTTGTTGCCTGTGTGTAAACTAAATGATTTAACTTAACATCACTACACACAGCTAACACACATTTACCATGGAAATAATGTGTCCGCTATGATTACTACGACTATTGATTTTGGTCTATGGTCATTAGGGAAATTGTCTACCTTTTTTCGGTTCTCTGTGTAATACAATTATAATGAATAACGTTTATTTATTATACAGGGTGGTGGGAAAACAGACGCTAAAACGTTGACCACGTATTCAGTACATCATTCTGAACCCACATAGGTACTTATACTTTTTAATTCATTATTTAAAAAAACACGCCTGCCATGACAAAAAGTACCTAAACTAAAAAATAAAAAAAACTTTTATTGCAGTCGGGGGACAGTCGGTGGAACAATTCTTTACAGGTCCCCCGACTGCAATAAAAGTTTTAGTTTTCAGTTTTCCATTTTCGAATACATTTACGGGACCTTGCTCCCATTCATCGCTGAATTCGTTTGACTTGTTTTTTTATTTTTTAGTTTAGGTACTTTTTGTCATGGCAGGCGTGTTTTTTAATTTTTTTAATTATTAATTTTTTATTTCATATCTTTTAGTGATATATCGGTATTTTGACCTATAACCAATCATTTAAGCCATAAGACGTCCACTGCTGGACATAGGCCTCCCCCAGAAGGGGGAAAATGTGTTTTTTTTCATTTCTCAGGATTCCGGTCGGCAAAATCGGAACCCTAATAATATGTACATTTTGTTTTCCGTCTGTCTGTCCGTATGCCTATCCGTTAATCAAGACCCTGTTCCTCTGGAACGTGTGAAATGATCTGAATGACTTAATTGCGTAATTTATACCTACAAACATTTTTCATTTCATGTAGGTATATATTTGTAAACAATTTACGCTGAATTTAATATATACATGCAATTTACCTACAATGATAAGAACTTTGAATATTTTGTTAACATTCTAAGAAATTCAAGTGTAGTGCCAAACAGTTTTAAGTATAGTAGGTACCAAAAAACTTTTACAGATCCCTTGGTGCGTGGGTTCAACTCGCACGGTTTTTTTAAACTATTGTTTTATAACACACGTCATGATTTATTCATTTGTGTTAGTAATGAATTTCAAGTTGAATCTCGCAGTCAGATTTGTCCATACCAAAATCTACTCTGATCTTCTTTTTCTACCCTTTAAGGGGTGATTTTGATAATTCTATTGTTGCAAATATTATTATTATGTCCTTTATTTATTTTCTTCATATAATTTACATTTTTAAATATTTCATATAAAACTTATAAAAAAACATTTAAAAATATAAAAAATAGTCGTCCACCGGTGACGGGAGCAGGGTCCAAGCTACCGGTGGTTAGGGCCCCAGAGACAGGAACCTCCTCACAATGCGAGCCGTATCGAGGAGTACTGCCTTCTGAATCTGGCTCTTGATCCAACCGCCAAGCGAGAGTTTGGACAGGTGGTCGTCCAGACTCTTGGCTATAAGACCATTGGCCGTTACGACTATCGGCACAATGATAGCCGAGTCCACATGCCACATATCGACAACCTCGTGTGCTAAGTCCAAATATTTTATTTGTTTTTCTTTTTCAGCTTTCACGAGGTTCTCGTCATGTGGAATGGTGACATCGATTATCATTACGCGGCGCGCTGATCGGTCTATCACCACTATGTCAGGCTTATTGGCAACAATAGTCCTATCAGTGATGATAGACTGATCCCAGTACAACGTAACATGACCTTTTTCGAGAACCGGGTCGGGCACATACCTGTAGTACGGTACCTCAGATTCCACAAGTTTATATTTCAAAGCAAGTTGCTGGTGAATAATCCTGGCTACTTGATTGTGCCTGTGCAAGTACTCGCCGTTAGCCAGACGAGAACAACCAGAAATAATATGTCTGATGGACTCACCCGGACGGTGGCATGCCCGACACACGTCAACCGTCCCATCCTTCATAATATATTTCCGGTAATTGTTCGTCAACATAACTTCGTCCATAATTGCACAGACAAAACCTTCAGTTTCCCCAAAGAGGTCGCCGAAACGTAGCCACGACACGGACGCTAGAAAATCTACATCGGGCCCGTGAAGTGCCCGATAGAAGCGCCCGTGAAGCTCCTTGCTTTGCCATACTTTCCTGCGGTCATCAGCAGTAAGCACCACAGGTTTGCGCCAGTTCTCGTTAGCCATGGACAGCGGGGTGAGTCCCTTGTCCACTGCGACCACATCTCGGTGCATACCCACGTCGGCTTTTAAAAAATATTCTCTGAGACTGCACACCTCGCGGTTGTGGAGGGTTTTCGCGTTTAAAAAGCCTCGACCCCCGCACTTCCGCGGGATGTACAGTTTCATCACCGATGATCGTGGGTGATGCATCCGATTTGCGGTCAGCAATGTACGGACTCTCCTATCCAAGGCGTCGAGTTCAGTCTGAGTCCATTTGAGTATGCCGAAAGAGTAAATTAAAACCGGCATGACCCAACCGTTGAAGGCGCGCACCTTGTTGCCACCTGAAAGAAGGCTATTTAAAACCTTCTTTAGGCGTCCGAAGAAGCGCTCCCTCAACGATTGCTTCATGTCAGCTACGTTAATACCTAACGCTTCCGACATACCCAAATATTTATAGCTTTCGGATGAGGAAAGGGATCTGAGGTGTATGGAATCCGATAGCTGAATACTTTCGGATTCCATAATCTCCCCTCTCTTTACATACATGACTGCACATTTGTCCACACCAAATTCCATCCTGATGGCGCTACTAAAAGATTCAGTTAGTTTCAGTAGCTCCATCAGACGCAATTTGTTGGGGGCAAAGAGTTTCAGATCATCCATGTAAAGAAGGTGAGATATGACCTGACCATCTCTCCTCAACCGGTAGCCTAGACCTGAATCCTCCAGCAAAGTGCTAAGAGGATTCAGGGCTAGACAGAACCAAAGCGGGCTCAGACTGTCGCCCTGGAATATTCCCCGTTTAATCCATACAGGTTCATCGTTCCCCTGAATCTGTCGACATCCTGGATATCGAAGGACCGTCTTCCATTGCCCCATACACGACTCAAGGAAGGCGCGTAGAGTTGCGTCTATCTTGTACAACTCCAGCACCCTCATGAGCCATGTATGTGGCACCGAGTCGTAGGCCTTCTTATAGTCTATCCAGCATGTCGACAGATCCTTTCGGGCTCGACGAACCTGTTGGCTAATGGCCATGTCAATGAGGAGTAGCTCCTTAGTACCGCGGGACCCATTCCTACATCCATTTTGAGAGGCCGACATAATAGAGTTTTTTTCAATGTGGGAATAAATTTTCGCTCTCAAGATGGATGTAAGAAGTTTATAGACCGTCGACAAACACGTGATCGGTCTATAATTTTTGGGTTCCGCGGGACTACCTGACTTATGGAGCAGGTGGGTAACGCCTGTGGTTAAGAACTTTGGTAATGACGCAGACTCTAAGGATGACTGGAATTGAGATGCCAGGCAAGTGTGTGAACTGCTGAGCCATTTGAGCCAGAAATTGTGCAGTCCGTCCGGACCAGGTGACTTCCAGTTCGGTAACGGACGAACTGCACTGGCTATATCTAAAGGTGTTATTAAGATTGCTTCCATTTCTGGAATAGGTTCACACACTCGCTCGACATCACGCAACCAGTCAGCCTCAGTATGACAGACGGGTACCGACCAGATGCTGCGCCAGAATGAACTCGTGGCAGCATCATCCGGGCGACACACGTCCGTCATATTTTGCTCGGGTCGCTCCCAAGCTCGGTATACCCACCTCTCATCGCTCTGGAACATGCGATTCTGTGAGTACCGATCCACCCGCCGCCTATACCGCCGAATACGGCTGGCCCATGCATAAACCTTCTGCTTCAGGAAGTCGATGCGCTCCGTGACACGGGACATGTAATCTTGAGGGCTGATTTCAGTCCCCGAGAATGCCCGCCTCACAAAACGCATCACACGTGGTCGTGTATTGCCCTCCCTGAAGCAGTATAGTTTGCCAATGAGCACCCTGGCCTCGTCGATACGACGCTCGATCCTGCGTTGCCAGGCTGGTACGGCTGGTTTTGGTCGACTAGCTAAGTCACAATTTGGGAATTTAACATTAGCTAATCGACATGCCGCAACAGCCCCACAGTACAAGATCGAGTGTGTATCAACGAGGTCCTCGCTACTCTCGAATATATTCTTGAGTTGCGAGTCCAGGGCACACACCAACGCCCCATTTCGCCTATGCATGGGCAACCGTGGCAAACGGGGCCTAAGTTCGGTAGGGGTGGATCGATACTCACGAAGCGCATCCTCCAATGCGCTCCTTAATCGGTCGTTGCACTGGCTACTTACCATGGCAACCCTATCATCTTCCTCTACAGCAGCAGTATTGGACCGCGATGGGGTCGCGTCAATAACAGATGCTGGAACCGCGGTCTGTGACGGAGTCAAGATGATACGGTTGTTTAGTACCTCTGAGCGCAGCCTATCAAGCGCTGTGTCGTCCAACATGTGATTGCGCTGGATGACGCGCACCTGATCCGACAGTCGTTGGCTTGAAACGTTGATGGTTGGCTCAAGCTCCTGAAATAGAGACAGCATCCTGACACGGTACGCAGTGAGGTTAGTTCCTCCCTCTGTAGACCCGTAGTATGCGCGCATGACGTTCTCGTTTATTACTTGAGTCCATTTCATGCGCTGCACACAACCACCGGTAGCGGGGACCCGGCTCGGGGCCGGTTGGCCCCTAGGTCCCAAGCTGGTCGGCGGCCGGCTTCTCCCCTGCCGACGCTCAGGTGATGGTGACGAAGATCTTGACGTCGTCAGCGGAGAGAAATACTCGTCGCTCGAGCTCGACGCTACTGCCACCGCCGGTGACGTAGGTGATCCGAGGTCCGGCGGCGGTGAGGCGGAGCTGAGCGACGAGTCCGGGGATGGTAGGTGTGCGCGTCGTGCTGCTCTTGCTCTTGTTATCATCTCTTGTATTTTATGTTGTAATTTTTCATTTTAATGTAATTTTTTGAAGTGTCTCCCTTGACATATGTCTGTTGTGTGACATATGTGTGCTATGTAAAATTTCGTAATTTTCTGGTGCTTGATTTTGTACATTTTTTAGTATTGTATGATGTAATTTTATATTGTAAAATTGCCAATGGATTTCCAGAAATTAAATTATTGAGTTATTAAATGTAAAACTGGGCTTCGGAATGGTTTTTCGGAATAAATATACAGAGAATTCTTAGATGACGTGATTATTTATTATGACTTATTTCTGATAAAAATAATCCATATAAATTCATCGTTCCGTTACGTTCGTTTCAACGTTTTTTTTTTTTTTATTATTTCTTTAAATTAATATTTTTGCCATGTTTCAAGTAAATTGATTCACGCATACTGACTTTTCATACAAACTTAAAAACCATTTAGGTGCCGTCGTAGATGGATTTGGGAGTTGTAACCTAGCCAGTTTTATTTCTTTCATTACAGAGAATCTATTGATATGTAGCTTGTTCGTATCGGATCCCGGGTTTAAAATGTCACTATATCATTTGTTGAGTAGTATTACTAGTAAACAATAGATATTGAATACTACTGTGGTATATTTTTGTAATCTACTTAATAAGTTCTAGACGATGATTATATTTTTCATTGAAATTTCAATAAAAAAAAATTAAAAGTTCTTTTTATTCCTAAACCATGGCCACCCTATTATGTTTTTTGATATTTTATCTAGCCTATGTTACCCGGGGTGACGCAATGAATCTAACGATACCACATACATCAAAATCCGTTCAGGCGTTTAGAAGTTATGGTGGAATAAAGAAACTCACAAACAAACATACATACATACATACATACATACATACATGAACGCTAAAAACATAACACTCTTTTTTTTGGGGCAGTCGTGTAAAAACTGGCCAAGCGCAAGTCGAACTTGCACATGAAGGGTTCCGTACCATCGTAATAGGGAAGCCCCCTTTAATTTATATTATTTCTTTAAAAAGCGGCAACAGAAAAACATATTTTGTGATAAGTTTGTTTTTCATATCGAATGACAAAGTTATATTTGTGGTTTTTTAGATGTGCAATATTTAAAAATTATTCACTACCTATATCAAACCACTTTTGGTTGATAGTTTTTTTTTGTTTCAGTTACAGGTATAGGGAGACCCCCTTAATCTTTATTATTTTTTATTTTTGTGTAAAAATCGTAAAGCGGTTCATAGAATACCTTCCAAGTTTTAAGCCACTTTATTCGGAAACTATTAAGACTACACATTAATAGTTTCCGAATAAAGTGGCTATGACAGACGGACAGACGGACAGACGGACAGACGGACAGACGGACAGACGGACAGACGGACAGACGGACAGACGGACAGATGGACAGACGGATAGACGGACAGACGGACAGACGGACAGACGGACAGACGGACAGACGGACAGACGGACAGACGGACAGACGGACAGACGGACAGACGGACAGACGGACAGACGGACAGACGGACAGACGGACAGACGGACATACGGACAGACGGACAGACGGACAGACGGACAGACGGACAGACGGACAGACGGACAGACGGACAGACGGACAGACGGACAGACGGACAGACGGACAGACAGACAGGCATGACGAATCTATTAGAGTTTCGTGTTTTGCCATTCGGCTACAGAACCCTAAAAACAGCTGTTTCCTAAAAAACTTGTAATACCGCTGTTTTCTAAAATAAAATCAGCTGTTCCATACATTTTGACCGTGTCACCAAATTATGTTTTTTTTTTAAATTACCGATGATAAAATTCTAAGTTTCATGAATGGTTGGCTGAATACGTATAGTGTCCCTCCCATCGGCCACCATGTATATTTTACACTGTATTTTGGCTATAGGTACAGTTTTACGTAACGAATAGATAGAGGTTCTTCAAAATCTTAGTTGTTTCAAGTTTTAACCTTAACAGGTTAAGTGGTAATCAAAATATTAGTAACAACGTAAAAGTATAAAGCTTAATGTCTGAAGTTCGCAGGTCGTTAAAGTTGATGATCGAGTTCGCTTGAACTCTGACTAACTTGGTATCCTTTGGGATAACAACGCCAACTATAAACTCAAGAGTCAGGCCAAATCGCGAGCGCCCGTGTGCCGGCAGCCATTTTTATTATTAAATCGAAACACCTTCAGGCGGTTTTAAATGAAATCGTCTATATTATCTCGTTACATAATTAACTCGTACTGGATATCATTAAAAAGGACTGACGGTTTGAGTGTTCGATTCGACGAATTTATCGGATATAAATCGGTCTTCCATAATTGTTTATGTGGGATTAATTGTTCCGCGTGGGTCGGTTTGCCGACGGCGGCAGCGGGCGGTTCTCGTATATCACTAAACTGACGCGCGATTCAATTATACCACGAACTGACACACGCTGGTCAAACTCATAAAAAATCCATGGAAAAGAAGCATGCAAGACTTGTCATGTACTTAGTCGTTCGTCCGATTTGCATGCTCGTCACTCATCGCTCGTAAATGCATTTTAATTTGGTTGATATAACGTTCAAGTCCATCATCAGGGTTCAAGGCCCAATCTCCAGCCTGTTATTGTTTCTTTCAATTGTTTTGTCATCACTGAATAGCTTTGGGTGACATGAAAAAACGATCAACATAAAATTGTATTTCCATTTTATGTGTTTCAAAAGTGATTTTGACCGAAAGGTACTTTCGAGTGTAAAAACTAGTCATTTTAACCCTCATTGCCCCACAGACGTCATAAGATACTATATTGCGAGCCTGAAAGACAAAATGCTGCGATCACCAATCCATGTACCGACCGGCATGGTGATTTCAGTTTCATCCAGTATAATACACAGTTATTGCTACCTATTCAACCTGGTACGACAATCCGAATCCAAAATTTATTCAAATTTCTACAACAAAGTCAATATAAAACACAACTCTTCACGTAACTTACTAGATTATGAAGTAATACGAGTTTCAATTAAGTGTCGAACCGAACGATAGCAAGTTACCGAGTGTAACGTTACCGTCTCATCCGCCCGGCAGAGGGCGCTGTTAAATCTGGCGCAGATAATAAAGTGGACCGTATTTACGACAAGCTCGTAGCCAAGTTATAGGTCGATTCGATTAGTCCGATACAGAGTTTACGGAACGTGTTTACGGCAGCTGAGCAACTTGTGTATTTAGCTGCCACACGTCGATACACAACTATTTGTGTCGTGTTTTACCTATTACTAGTTCGTTTCACACGATATCGGGGGTCATTAAAAGTTAACCGTTGAAAAATTTAACCGTTTCCAATCGATTTTCGTTCTGTCGTGTGGACTAGTTTTCTGGGAATACTGGTATTCAGGTGAATCTGTAAGACTGGAATCTGACACTACCATAGCTGGAAAATGGCTATGTAGACGGTGATGTGTGGTCTAGTTTTCTACCCAGTCTTTTTCCATTCTCAAGTATGTTTGAGTCGGCTTGAGATCATGATCTGACATTCGCAACTCAGTTACCAGATGACATGATAGATTGATATGGTAGATTTGAGTCCCTACTATTATTATTATCCTAATTTATTCCTTCTTTTTCTCTATCAGAGTGATTACTTCTTCGCCTGCCTAAGTTACTGTTGTGTGTGGATCGTTAAATAACGAATTTACTTAGTTACTATAGTTACGTCCCTGACTCAATTTTCCGATTTTGCAATAGTTACTGTTGTCATCACTATTCCGATCACATCGTAAAAGGATAGTATAATGAACTGACCTACATCTAATGCCTTAAACAAACGTTGTCCTTGAATCAGTATTGTTTTACTAAGTAATTTATTGCTAACATCTCCTCCGAAATTAGCTTCTGTTTGATGTTTACCATGTTATTTCCTGACTCTCATTGCGAGCTGGGATTCCTTCCACTGACCTTAACAAACAGTATAAGTAGGGTTTGGTTATTTGCAATTAATATGTTGTCTTGGTACAGCCTTGTTGTTGACATTGTCCTAAAACAACATTTTGAATATTTGGTCTGTGCAGTCCGGAATACAGACAAAATATTCAGTGGTATCGTTGCTTTACACCTCCTACACCCTTATTATGCAAACGGTTCGGCATTTGCAGTATTTGCCGCAGAGAAAATGTACGCGTACGGAGTGTAAAAAAACTATTCTAATAACTGTACGTACTTAAGGCCACCCGCATTGTCTGTCATGTTTGTCCTTTTGCTTTTACTCTGTATTGAATTGGCTCCAGCTTAAAGAGGTTTATACTATTCGATTATTACCCTTACAAATGTGAATACTTTTACTACAATCGTGCTTGCTGGATTTGGAACGCGCTCAGAGGGCCGTCCTCAAAGTATATATACTTTTAGGAAAGCCGCGTCGTTTTCACACCCTATTTTTTTTTTTGGGGTGGAAAGTCATCAAATAACCCCTCCCGCTCTTGGGCAGAGCGAAAGGGAGTGTCAGACTTCTACTAACTAAAAACCACCCATGTTCCTTCTTAGCCCTTGCGCCGAGGCCACGGTATCTCTTGCGAACAACCCGCAGCCCCGACGGGTCCGCAGCGCCGACGGGCCCGCAGCCCCGACGGGGCAATACGCACCCTCAGAATCACTTACGCACACGTAGGTACACACCCTAAACCCCCACACTTACGCATCTCAAATGTTATTCTTGTACCTATGTTTAGTTATATTTTTCTCTGTAATCACTTTTAGTGTTGTAATGTAAGTTATTATCAATGTTTGTAATTATTACTTATTAGTTTTAATAATATTTTATTTCTAAATTCCCTAGTCACTTTGATATTTTTCTTGCGCTAGCAGAACAATTAAAATATACAACTTTGTGTAGTGTCTGGGTCACCAAAATACAGGCTGTGCCTAGTTTGGGACTCGCTTTTTATCCTGTCAGTGTTCTGTTGTGTTAGCTAAATTAATGAATCTGAATTAAAAAAAAAACATACCGTGAAAAAAAAGAAATGTGAAATCTTTTCCAAATCATAAATATCATTTGCTTACGTAGAATACTGAAACTATACTAGAACAGTCACACTTAACTAGAACAGCTCATGGTTCAATAATAAAGTTGGTTCGTTCATACCGAGTTTCTTCCGTGTATCGGAAAACATGTGAAATCGTTGGTCCCGGCTGTCATTTATATATATTTGACAACCGTTACAACTACAAGTAGGCTAGTCTAAGGCTAACCATATAATTTTTAAGAGCACCGAGGACAAATTACGGTAGAAAGACTGTCGTATAAGAGGGAGCTGAACTGTATAACTCTATACCTAAAGCTATCACGACGACAGTCGTGATGAGACGTCCCCGACGGGACCCGCAGCCCCGACGGGGAACCAACTAACATGGGAATTTAATCGGTAGAGGCAAACAATTTTATTAGAATATTGAAGGGTACTAAAGAAATTCACTTGTTAACGTGTTTTATGATTGTGTGTTTGTTCATTTTCGTTTATGAACCTTGTGTTCAAATAGTGGTTCAATACTTCGTTTACAAAGCTCGGTGGAATTGTAGTAAACGTACGACGTTACATGTTGTTACGGAATGTGAGTCGTTCAAAATGTATGTCACCTTGCTTAGGGAATTAATCACTTGGCTCAACTTTAAGTTTGCATACCTAGGTCGTTTAGGTGTATAATTATGAACTTGTTTGATGTTTACAGGTTTTAAAACAACAGTTTATGGTGAGGTGAAGTCTGATTAATTAATACAATAATTAGGGGACCACTTTCACAAAGAGAGCACAATATGCTTCTCCATTTATGGTCCTGTGAGAAATCACAGGACCATAACAGGCCTTCAAGAAGTTACTGGTATTTTGTATTAAAAGGAGATAAACACTAAGTGGCGGGTTATTTTAAAATCAATCAATAATGTATTTCCTAGTCTACGTGAGTTTTGTTCATGAAAAACGTGGTCTCGGACCTCGAACTACTTTCTTTAAAAGGCAAATTGGCAACCTTACACTTTATTATATTATTGTTAAAAAAAAACTGCAGGATGAAGACCGTACTTGAACCTGAAACTAAGGTACTACACATTTGTTCGGGCGCAGACGTCGCTCGCGTCGCGCGCATAAATTGAAATCAGCTCTTGTTATGGCTTTCATTAAACCTTTTATGATCCGGTGGCAGTTCCCATTTCGCCTGTTCCAGCCGCTCATGTTAAATTATTATAATTTTAATGATACGTAGGTACCCTACATATGCAAAGTATGTGGGTTCACCAAGCACTGTTGAATGAATTTTATTTAATCATTTTAAAATAACGTTGGAATAATCGTGTTCACCTCATTATTACGATGAATAATGTATTATGTGGCATCGTTTTTAATATTTTTGTAAACATGAAAAGAGATGTTGATATTTACTTTTATTATTTGCTTAAAATAAAGGATAACGACTTACTTCAGCATAATAAACCAGTACCTACATTAACTCCCGAACTTTCTCATTGGTATTTCAAAGGCGGCGAGCAAATGTATGGGTTTCGATGACTTTATACTAAATATCAAGCGGTTAAATTATCTTAAACGAGACAATTAAGATTACGTCGTCGAAAGTGGTCGTAATGTCATTGCCGGCAGCCCATTTACAAGGCAAGGGCAAGTAGCCACGGGGCCTATCAGTTTTATTGGCTTTATTTATATTTACATGTGTGCAATGTCTCATTCATTTTTTTTTTTTTTATTTTTTTTTTATTTGGTTTACCAACAATTGTTACACTGGTTAAGAGCACAAAAAACAAGTAAAAACATACAAACAATAGTGCACAATCACTTATAGATAAACTCAGCATGCAAAACGAAATTTGTACGTACAATGGGAAAAGAATGAAAAAGAACTAAGTACCTTAATTTATATCAGCTACTAGTAAATCATTACAATTTCTTTAAAGTCTGCAACAGAGAGCACAGAAAAAATTTAATAGAAAACTTAAATTAATTAAATCAATCCTTATCTAGGCTTACCAAAGTCTTCGCTTTTAAACTGTATAGTGAGTCAAAGTGAAAGTCGATTAGATCGCTAATTTCATTAATTGTCTTGCAATTCAAGAGGATGAATCACCACGATGCACAGTGAAAGGCATTTTATTGTGTAATTTTACTAATTAACTGCATACCAATGGATAAGTTAGAGACTGGAATGCGGTGTTGTATCATAACTATGTAAGAGTAACAGTAAAATATTGTTGCTTTATACTGAAACATGTTAACATAAGTGTTTACTTTTATAAGATCTGGGAGGTTTAACAAAAAGAAATGGAAGCGCGAGTGTAGCCAGCGAAATGTAAAACCGGTCAATGTCAGGTTGTATGTTGAACTAAATTTTATATGATTCGCGACCGTAACACGTATGTATTTACAGAATTATTGTCATTAAAATCATCAACACAGCCCCTTTTAATCCTACTGAATGACTCTGTCATGATAATAGTACCTAATTTAATGATAAAACTCAGTAAAGCTAATATTTGTGGCTATCGCCAATCATATTTTAATAAATATTAAATCAAATAATATATTAACCTGCAAATTGCAAAAAACGTAATAAAATTAGAATTTCCCGGGCTACCTCAGCGCATCCTCTTTAATGGTTTTTGCGTATTTGTTGCTTGCGAGGAACACGTCGTGAACTGAAGGACTCGGCACAAATGGACCGAGGACCTTTATTTGGAGATCATTTATTATTTAGAGTATCCAGTTATTTACTTATTGTCCGCCTAACGAGAGGTTCGCGTGAGGGCCAATGGCTACCGGGTCTGCCGTATCTACGACCAGTGCCATCTCCACTGTCCCTAGGGAATGCAAGGACAATGGGATTTGCTGTACGTTGGTCGCACTATAATTTTCTTGAGACAAGCCATTTCAGGTAGGTATACATAATGTTTGATGAATGTTTTAATAAGTCTGCTTCTTATCTTGTGGGCAGTAAGGTCTAACGACACCATATTTCCTAGTGTCGGAGTTTCTAAACCATTTTAATAAGTAAACAGCTAATATTTTTTCAATTGACATAGGTGATAAAACTTTTCTGATACCTTACACATATAAAAAAATACGAGACACAATATTTTTTTTTTTTTTAGAAAAGAAAGAAGAATTAGAAGATGATTAAAATGTAAAACTAATAATAATATAATAATGCTGACTTTTGTTGCTGATTGTACTTGAACCGTATTAGCCATAGGTCTCGACTACGAACCCAAGACAAGGCAGTTTTGACTTTTCGGATTAATGTGCGTATTGTATAATTATTATCACTTCGGTGAAGGAAATCATCGTGAGGAAACCAGAGTGCCTGAGGGATATTTCTCGACAGCATGTAAAGCAAAGTCAGAGGCTCATGGGCGGCGTTCTGACACTCAAACAACACTCTGAAAGAATAGTAAAAGCACTCTTTAATGCACTACTGATTTATTTAAAGTAAGTAGAGAGAGAAAAGTGATTGAAGAAAAGCTATGTAACCGTATCGTGTGTTACTTTAAAAGCTTTATTTGTGTGTATTGAACAACTATTAATATTTATCGAATATACCGTTTTGT
The DNA here is from genome assembly GCA_949774965.1 of Diarsia brunnea. Lineage (NCBI taxonomy): Eukaryota > Metazoa > Arthropoda > Insecta > Lepidoptera > Noctuidae > Diarsia > Diarsia brunnea. Next base: position 10,197,247 of record OX458997.1, on the reverse strand, counting down.
ACGTCGAACAGATTATAAACAAATTAGGACAGTACATAACATTTTTATGGACAATTACTGATTGGATCTAGCTCAATTTAAACGGTATTAGTAAATGTTTTATTGGTGAGAGTTACCCACACACTCACCAACAAACTCACAGCTGGCAGGCTAGGGAGTAGTTTCCAGTATAACAAGTCCTCGCTTTGATAGATTTTCCGTACAATGACAGGTCTGCATAAAGTGGTTTTGTATGGTTTGACTAGTAGTCGTGTGTACGAAGAAGTCCGAAGAACTAGTAACTTTTGCGGTACGGCACCCAACAAAATTATAATATCAAAACTTTAATATAAACTGAAAGAAACTTTGAGTTTTTTGGTATCAATTGGCTATTTGACTACCTACTGTTAAAAAATCACGAAAATGTTATGTTATTTCGAAGAACTAACAGAAATAACACGATGTATGAAATAAGTAATAAAATCGATAAAAAAATGTGTGTTTTAACTGATTTTAAATGACGTGTTAGACAAAGACAGCGCTATAGAAACATGACGTCATATTTTATACCGCCATAGTTACGCAGTACATAATTATGGCAGTTTCGCGCGACAAGGATAGAAAATGCCCCCACCAAAAACTTATAAAGCATGTAGCTACTCCATTTTTTGATCGATTTTATTAGATACTTTTTTCACACATCGTGTTATTTCTGTTAGTTCTTTTAAATAACATAACATTTTCGTGAATTTTTAGCAGTAGTCAAATAGCCAATTTAAAATTATGTAAAAATAAGAGCACAACAAACATACCACACATTTATTTATTGTTAGGCAACTTTGCTTGACTAACATAGAAATGATAAAATATAACATAGAAATGTTAGAAACGTTGTTTGTAGTAATAGCGTTATTCGAGTTCCTTGATGCCCGTATCAATAAATAAAATGTAGTATTATTTGAATTGTTCAATGACTCACCACTTACGCATACATGACATACAGTATCAGATCCTGGGTTCGATCTGCAGTTCACGCAAACTGTTATTGTGTTTTTCCACCAAGAATTTCCCAGTCGGTTTTTTGCCCGGTTGATGGCAATAGGCTCGCCCTAAATGGGATTTAAACATAATTGAGAAATGTGGGGGTACAAGTAGGTAGAACCTCTGCGTAATCGTTATAACAGACATGATGATACGATATCTTTCAAACAATGAGTTTATTTACTTATTTTGGATTAGGTACCAACGAGTTACATTACAATTTATATTTTTTAAATTTCAAACTACTACAGAATACATGGTCCTGTAACGTACAATCAATTACAGGTCACCATAGCTTACACATTATCGAGTACACATGCTCTAACTAAATACATGATTTTATAGAAATTAAAATTAGGAGTACATACAATTCAACAATCATGCTAATAAACAACGAAAGGTGAAAATGTCAGAAATTATAGTCAAATCGAATCAAATTAAATAGTAATGTCGCTACAAGTACTTTTCCATTCAGTTACTACGTTGCTACTAATCCCATAAAGCATTTGTTGTTTGTTACAGTAAAACGTACGCGTACGTACTGTTTTATAAAACTTCATAGCTACAGATGCTTAGCCTTATTAATACTTACATTGTGGGTTTTACCTACATCTAGTTCAACGGCTAAAGTTCTTGTTTTATACGTCTGTAAGTTTTCATATAAGCTTTTCTCAAGGTTGTCGTTGTTCATGGAAGGGGCCGACGCCTGTCGAGGCTGCGGGCTGTTCGCAAGAGATAACGCGGCCTCGACATGAAGGGCTAAGAAGGAACATGGGTGGTTTTTAGTCAGTAGAAGTCTGACACTCCCTTTCACTCTACCCAAGAGCGGGAGGGGTTATTTGATGATTTCCCACCCCCCAAAAAAAAAAAAGGTTGTCGTTGTTTTATAACATACTTATATAATCACACCTGTAATCCCAGAAGGGTTCTATCTATTCTATTATTGGGGGTTTGGGTTTCCGCACTTGGTCCTTGAAGTGGACCATTGTGCGTGAGCCATGTTGGCCGATCACTCTAACCAGCCCACCTCCCTCCAGAAGCAGATCAGACTTCCCGGTCTCCTCAGGGCATCCACAAGGGATTTTGGTGTTCCTAGGGTTTCCTCACGAATCTTGGTAACGCCTGTGCACTCAAGGAGCACATGCGCCACCGTTTCCTCCGCCTCCATGCATGCTCTGCACAGGGGACTGTCTGTGATTCCTAGGGTGTGGAGGTGCTTATTCAGTGAACAGTGTCCAGTGATGGTCCCCGCCACCAGACGCAGGCTATCCCTGTCCAGGCGCAGAAGGCGCCTGGTCAGCTTTATATCCAGGGATGGCATAGCTTCCTTGGATTGCCTACATCCTGGTGTCGAGCTCCACCACCTCTCCGCTTGTATTAGAGTGTGGTCTTTTAACCAGCTTCTTAGCTGCTTGAAAGGAATGGGCACAATGGGTTCGGGTCCGTAGGGTTTTGTGCTGGATCCTCTTCTGGCAAGTTCGTCAGCCGCATCGTTTCCGAGTGATCCGCTGTGACCTCTAATCCATTGTAGTGTTACCGTGTTGTGATTCAGTACCGTGATTCGTTCTAAGGCCTTGTGGCATTCTAGTATTAGTCTCGACGTGATCTGATTATTCTTTAGGGATTGAAGAACTGAGGCACTGTCGGAGAGTATTCGAATGTTAGTATCCGTAACCTCCCTGGCCTCTATAGCGTGTGCCGCTTGGATAATACCTACACATTCTGCTTGGTAAACAGAGTTGAGCATTCCAAGTGGTTTGGATATCTTAATGTTTAGGTCGTCGGAGAACACCCCGACGCCTGTCCCATCGTTGGTTTTTGATCCATCAGTGTAAATCCTTAGCTCTCTTGTACCTGAGTAGTCACACCACTCCTCTATGAGCTCTACGTTGTAGTGTTTTTGGAAGCAGTGGGTCTTCAGGATTCTGTCGATGGGTGATGTCATCATCGGCTGTTCTTTGATTGCATCTTCTTTGATGCGTGTGTGTTTGATTCTGGAATCATTTCTTAGGGTGCCGGATACTTCGAGTCTGAAAGTTGCTATGGCCGCCTCCTCTCTTACGACGAGGTGCAGGGGAGGTAGCCCTAGCATCACCTGTAAGGCAGCAGTGGGGGAAGTTCTCATGCTGCCGGTGATTGCTACGCAGGCAAATCTTTGTAGTTTCTCGAGATCCTTTTGGGTTGTACTTAAGTTGGTCCTGGGCCACCAGACTAAAGAGCCGTATGTAACGACTGGTCTAATAACTGTGGTGTATAGCCAGTAGGTGATTTTGGGGCTTATGCCCCAATTTCTCCCGAGGAGTCTCTTACATTGCCATAGGGCTATACTGGCTTTTGTGATGATGTAATCAGTGTGTTTTGCCCAGTTCAGCTGTTTGTCCAAATAGATGCCCAGGTACTTGGTTTCAGTCGATAGGCTTAGGGTTGTCCCAAAGAAGCTTGGCAATTGTAACGTTGCCAACTTCCTTTTCTTTGTGAAGAGGACGAGTTCGGTTTTGGTAGGGTTCACTGCTAGTTTGTATTCTTTGCACCAGTCTTCTACTATTCTTAGAGCTTGGCGCATAAGGTTGCATAGTGTGTTTTCGTGTGTGCCGTTTATTATTATGGTCAGATCATCAGCGTAACCCACCGTGTAGTAGCCTCTGCTATTGAGACGTTTAATGAGGCTGTCTACTACTAGGTTCCATAGAAGTGGCGAGAGGACACCCCCCTGGGGGCAGCCCTTCGCCACTATGGCTCTAGTGGTGTCGTTTATCGTAACTTGTACGGCCCTCAGTCTGAGCATGTTTGTGATCCATCCTCGCAGGGTCGGGTCCACACCGTATTCCTCGAGGGCTGCGTTGATGCTATGGAAAATGGTTTTGTCAAAAGCGCCTTCTATGTCAATGAAGACTGCTAGTGAAGAGCATTTGTGGTCCACTGCACATTCGATCTTGGAGATCACACTATGCAGCGCAGTTTCTGTTGATTTTCCTGTGGAGTACGCGTGTTGTTGTTTGTGAAGTGGTTGCTCCCGAAGAGGTCCGTCCCGAATGTGTCGGTCACAGAGTCTCTCGAGGGTTTTCAGTAGGAAGGATGTTAGGCTTATTGGTCTGTACGCCTTGGGTTGTGTGTAGTCTGGTTTGCCTGGTTTAGGGATGAAAATGACTTTCACCTCTCGCCATGCAAGTGGTATATATTTCTGTGCTATGCAGGCTTGGTAGATGACGGTCAGCCATGGCGTTAGAGCGTCTACTCCCCATTGTAGCAGGGCAGGGAGGATCTTGTCTAAGCCTGCGGATTTGTATGGTTTAAACGTATTTATTGCCCATTTTATTCTCTCTGCGGTTACCATGGTGCGGGCTCTGGCCCAGTCTTGGTCACTTGCTGTGTGGGTTGGCTCGTCTGCCCAGGTTCTGTCCTCGGAGAGATGGCAATCTGGGAAGTGGGTTTCCAAAAGGACTTTTCTTGTTTCGTGGTCCGACTTGGTGTATGTGTTGTCTGGGGTTTTCAGCGACCCGAGGGTGCGGTCTTGATCGGTAGATAGGATCTTTCTCACACGCGCGGCTTCGCTGTTCGATTCAATTTCTTCACAGAATTTCCGCCAGGCTGCCCTGCTGGCATTCCTGACTTGTTTTTTGAAGGTGTATTGTGTTTTTTTGTATGAGTCCCAGTCTTCTGGTAGTCTGGAGTTTTTGGCTCTGTTGAACTGTCTGCGCATGGTTTGCCTGAGCTTACTGAGTTCCGCATTCCACCAGGAGTTACCCTTGCTCTTGGTGTTTGGATCTTTAAGTTTGCAGCAGGCGTGATATGCTTCAATTATAAATCCCGAGAGTTTTGTTACGGTGTCTTCAAGTTGTTTGGGGTCTATTAGAATTTGGGGTGTTTGGTGCTGCGTTAGTAGGCAGGCCAACAGCCGTTTGTAGCCGGGTACATTGGTACGGCGTGGGTTGCGTCTAGGTTCGGGTTTTTTTATGTTGGCTACTAGTGAGAAGCGAATCCTTCTATGGTCAGAGCAGGAAGGCTCGTTGGATACGTGCCAATCAGAGAAAAGTTTTGCCGCGCTTTCCGAAGCCAGCGTTAGGTCAATGATCGTTTGTCCGCGCGATGTGACCCAAGTGGGTTCCGAGCCGCGGTTTGCGATGTTAAGGTTAGTTGTGAACAAATATGTGCATAGTACCTCACCTCTAGTGTTGGCTTTGTTGCAACCCCAAAGCGGGTGATGGGCGTTTGAGTCCGTGCAGATGACCAGGTCTAGGTTGTTGTCCTCACAATACCTTACCAGGTCGGCCATCCCTTTTGGTGGGCAGTCGTCATCCTCGCCAGGCATATATACCGAGGCTAGGACGATATCGGGTGCGTCGCCGTCGGTTTTGAGCCTGACGGCTGTTAGGTCTCTGGAACATAATTGCGTGAGTGTGGTGGTGGGTACATCTTTAGGTATGTAGACACATGTTCGTGGTTTATCTGTACCTTTTGTGTCGAGGATCAGCTTACCTCCGATGTTACCAAGGCCGCATACTCTGTTATTACGGATCCACGGCTCTTGGATGAGTGCAAGGCTTCGGGGTTCCATCTCCAGTGCCCTTCGCAGGCAGGCGGTAGCCGTCTGGCTGTGCTGGAGATTGGTCTGGATGATGTTTATGGGACGGGATGGGGGCGGCAGTGGGGTGGAATTAGGAGGAGATTGATCCATCGGATGAGTCCCCCCCCTTTTCCAGCCCATGCTGGTCTTCACTGGGTGCCGGTGATGATGACGAGAGCAGCAGCTCATCTGTCCACCCTGGTGATGGGGTTGGCACCTTCTCGGCGTCGGCATCAGCCATCACCGTTCTGGCCATCTCCTCCTCCAGTTGCGTCATCATCAGGTCAGGTTCAGTCGGAGCCGGTTTCGTCCGTTCAGCGTCAGTGTTGGTATCGGAGGTGTCGGAGGGTTGGGTGTTGGGGAAGAAACGCACGTATATCGACCCAAGTAGGTACGATATCCGCCGCTCCCTCCCCAAGACCTTTTCGACCTCGTCCGGTGGGATACCTAGGGTTAGGTAGGTCCCATAGTTTTCACCACCGACCGATGTCGCCCTGTACAGGGACCACCTACCGATGTCGTACCAGGGGTTCTGGCAGGTCAGGACCGTCTGGAGCAGCGTTATCTCTCCATTGTACCGGGGTACGAAGAGCGCCGCTCGGGCCCGTGTCGGTACGTCGGACTGTCTCATGACTGTCAGTGTCGCGTCAGTGTTCGGCAGTCTAACTTTGGGCACATTCTGGGTCAGCCAAGTCAGGGCGTTGTCGTCCTCGCACCACATATGAACCGTGCCATCCGCTACCCTTGGGTAGCCACGGAAGGCCGGGACTTTGGAGGGGTCGGTTCGACACGTTTCCACGATGTGGTCCTCAAGGCTGAGCTTGATGTGCTCACCCTCGTCGGTTGTCAGGTCTCGGGATGGAGGCGAGAGGCAGATCGCTACGGCGAGTCGCGCAGGGATGTCCTTTGTGGCCCGCGCGTAGGTTCTCTGCTCCCCTTGAGCGGCCTGGGTTCTGACACGCTTGGCATCCCCCTGGAGCGCACTTGGCGAGGCCGTGTCGTCCGGGCGCTCCCTCTTCGCCGCTCCCTGTCCACTTGGACCCGGTTGCGGTTCTGAGGTGCTTGGCACAATACTCTGTGCCAGGGACACCCGGCGTAAGAATCCAGACCGCTTGCCACGCTTCTTCTGTCGGGGTCGGTCTACGGTCATCTCGTTGCGGTTCCGGTCGTTTCCTCCGGATGGTCCTGGCGCGGGCAGTGACTTTTCGCGCTGGGTTTCCCCTTCGCGAACTGTTCCTTGCCCGCTCGTTTCCGCGTCCGACTGCTTTTCGCGCTGGGTTTCCCCCTCGCGTGTCTGTAGCCGGTCGCGTACTCCCTTACAACTAACCGTTTGTGCTTCGCGCTGGCTATTGCCCTCGCGGAGTTTGCGCAAACGGTTGTTGAGTTCTCTCTCTCTGTTCCGGATCTTTCCGCGCTTTGTTTTCAAAGCGCGTACTTCGTCCACAGAGATAAAACCAGAACCACCAGATTCCGCTTCCTTTCCCGTCCCGAGAGAGTTCATGTCTCTCAGCCTTGCCTCGATCTTCTCGCGCTGGAGTGCCAGCGCGCGGAGTTCGCTGCTAAGACTGGAGAGTCGGGCTTTGTCGTAGTCATTGTCAGGGTTATTTGTTACACTGTTCCGAACGATGCTCTGTTGCCAGGCCCTCGTGGAAGGTGTAGTAGTCGTCAGGGTAATTGGCGCAGGAGTCGCAGCCGTATTAGGGTCAGTAGGCGCAGAAGTCGCAGCCATAGTCGTGTCGGGTGGCGCGTGAGCCGCAGCCGATGCTGTTGGCGCCGAAGCAGCCAGCTGCGCAGAAGGCGCAGCGCTAGAAGGCAGATTGGTGCCCCCCCCCAGATTACGGACGAGGCAGACCGACGAGTCGGTGTGGGATTCCCCGGCATTGCCGGGACCCACCTGGGGAATATCCCAGAAGGGTTACGCAGAGGTATACCTGATAGGACACTCAGATTTCCCCATGTAATGTCAGTATATTTTAATTGGAAATGGAATGCTGTGGTGAAAGAATGCCTTGTCCTTCCTCAGCATTAAGCCTCTTGTGCATGAAGTTTAAACAAATAAAAAACTTTTTAACAAACAATAAAACCGTAAACAAATAATAAAACACAAAAAAGTGAAAAATAAACTTTAAAAGAAAATTCAGCTTCTGAAGTCGGTGGCAAAAACACGTAATCAAACAAACAAAAGTCACCGACTTCAGAAGCTGATTTTCTGAGTTTTTATTTATTTTCGCTTAGGAATTGAGTCCTTTTTGAAGTCGGTGAATAAATGGCGTGAGTTTAACCGCAATCCAGTTATTCTTCTATTCTACAAAATACTACCAACTGAAAAATTATCACAGTGTTAAAAGCCCAGGTTGGTTATTACTCCGGTAATCTTTCGGTCGCCCTTTTATGATGCCCAGGGGATTGTCTTTCCGTGGGGGAAGAGAACCTCATAGTTATCTATCTATATATATAAAAATGAAACCCGTTTTTCGTTGTCACGACTTGGCATGAAAACGGCTTGACCGATTTGGCTGATTTTTTTTTTTAAATGTTCGTTGAAGTTCAAGGATGGTTTTTACGGCGAGAAAAATTCGAATAATGGCCGGAAAAGCCCTAAAAACAGCCCTTTTCTTTTTCCCATACAAACGTTTTCTAACTAAAACGTCAAATCAATTTGAGCTTTAATACCGTACTATAAAGTTCAAGTGTTAGTGGAGAGGTTCCGGGAAGGCAAAACAATTGAGTGACGTTCAGTTGTTCAGTCAACGAATGACAACTTCAAACAGACCATACAACATTATCACAATAATCACAAATAATTACTGTTTCTTTCCCAATAGAAATACGATTTTTCAAATGGTGTTTGCGTATAATATAAAAATTAATTGCTGTTAGTTAGTCGCGCTAAAACTCGAGAACGGCTGGACCGATTTGGTTTTCGTGGAAGTCCAGGGAAGGTTTAAAAGGTGAGAAAGTGGTAGGTAGGGTAGTAAGTAGGATAGTAGAGTAGGTAGGGTAGTAAGTAGGTAGGGTAGTAGGTAGGTCGGGTAGTATATAGGTAGGGTAGTAGGTAGGTAGGTAGGGTAGTAGGTAGGTAGGTAGGGTAGTAGGTAGGTAGGTAGGGTAGTAGGTAGGTAGGTAGAGTAGTCGGTAGGTAGGGTAGTAGGTAGGTAGGGTAGGAGGTAGTAGGTAGGTAGGTAGTTGGTACACAGGCAGGTAGTAGGTAGGAAAAAGGGCATTGCAACGCATGCCGGGAACAGCTAGTCATTGATAAAATACGATCGTGAAATGGTCGAAGGGATGGAAAAGTGGGAGAGGAAAGAGGGGACTAGCTATTGTACCGAACGACAGCGGCCGGGGGCAGCGTGCGTTTTCAAAACTGGTATTATTTGGCTGAGTCTCAGGCATCCTATGGAATTATTGTTAACAACCTCGCTGTGACTACGTTTAGGTTTATTTTCGGTTGGCAAAAACACCTTTTGGAATCCCACATTTGCTTTGTTTCAACACACATTATTTGGGCACCAAATTGTTGTGTTCATTAAATGATGAGCATACAGTTTATTTCGCACTGTATATACTCAGTCTTTATTTTAAGTTTGCGGCTGCGTTGGCGTTTATAAAATAAAGTTTCGTAATCTACACACCTCAGTCCTCAGAAATGCATTGCGAATGTCGCAGTCGTGGGTGTAGCACATTGTTAATAGTTAAGTGGTAACAAACCCTTAGATAGACCACCAAAGCCAAGGTGCCTCAGAGCTTTGACTCCAAAATTAGCCAATTTTCTTTTAACGTGGGCAATTTACAGTCGCAGATAGCTAAAGAGCTCTGTTTGGTCCCAATTTATTATAACTTTTATGACTCAGAACCTAATACACTACGGATTAAGCCCCACAATGCTTCTTAATTGTAGGTATCTTCGAGTATTACACTAAAGATGAGAAGAATAAGGCTTGAGGTCGTTGTTGGTATCACTTTTATGGACATGGAAAACGAGCTGCTATTGTGAGGGAGCTATCGATTTAACAATGCAATATCGTAGACGAAAAAGAACAAAATTGCGGCTTTTCAGCTCAGCCAATACTTTTTGTGGTGTAAGTACATAAGTTACATGTTAACATCTGCGGCGACTGCTTGTTAATCTGTAGCGACATAAATCTGCCTTGTCTAATCTAGGGTACCTATTTTGAATAAATTCTGGTAACGATCCCATTGACATTGTCGGCACGGCAGCCGATGTCGCCGCGTCTGAAACATGCAAATGAAGACATGATGCCGACATCGGGATGTTTATGCTCGGCGCTCGGCTTTCGGCTCAGCGGAGGCAGGAGCGAGGCCCAGATGTTAACACTAGTGTCGTGTTATCGCCCTCGCCGCCGTCTTAAACACGTTTTACGTAACGCCGAGCACTCGATAGCTATCTACATAAATTTGCGGTTATTTGTAGTCTCATAACGGTGTAATTTGCGGGAACAACGTCCCAAGTGCTCCCATTCGCTTGATGTTGTATTCCGGCAATATAATCAAGGATTTAACGGAGTAGAACACTGTTGATGGCTCTGTCTATAAAACGATTTTTGATAAGTGTAGCGGCGTTAATAAGGTTCTTTCTCGGAATATAAATTGGTCCAACCTCGACAAAGTGGCGAGCAAAGGTCCACATTTTGTTGCAAACGAGTTTGGGGCACTCTTGTTGATCATCGAAGTTAATTGACTTGGCGACGTTATCGCCATCGTATTGCTAATTGAGGCGTTATCTTATACGCAACAGAAAATCATTGACTGAAGGAGCACTATTACAGAAGGATTACATGCTTAGTTTGTAATCATAGAAGAGCGGGTAGCAGCCATTTGCTTTTGTCTAAAGTGTAATTAAACCGGGCGAAGCGTAATGCCCACGCGCACCATTAGCTCGGCAGATTCCCTGCTCCTCGTCCCTGGTCCCCCTTTTTCCCCTCCATCCATTTCGCCGTGAAATAAGTGACAGCGGCGAGCAATTTATCTCATTGATCCCTTTGCATACGTCTCAGTCAATGCGCGCGCCGGCGACGCCAGCGGCAGGGCCCGACTCGAATGGATTACGGGATTTCATACCAACAGAATAAGGGGATGTGGCACCGTTTATGCTGAATTACTTATACTTTTTTGTTGGGCCCTCTGATCCTTCTGAAGTGACATTTGTCTCAGAATAGAAATATTGTGCGGACGTGAACCAATCTTATTTTGTGAAGTCCCTTCGCGTTTGCGCAGCCTGTAGATTAAATAGATCGATGAAATGACAAACGATTGTTATACATATTCAGGAAATTCCTTCGTTACCTTCCATGCCATAAATCTCCCTAATAATTTGAAAGTGAAAACAAAAACGTAATTATTTTACACTGGGAACCTCACGAATACTTTCCCTCGCGTCAACAATTTTGCAAAGGAGCATTTGATGGATTTTATCGCTTAGTTCGGTAAGTTACGGGGCTCTAATGAATTTGTTCGCTTACATTGATGTAATGTGCCGTAAAGTAAATGAAGTTTGCATGCAGAGAAGAAGAGGTCGTTTTACTTGAAGGCTATTAAAACAACTCGACCAGCAGATTCCGCGCCGCCTGTGAAGGACTTCACACAAATACTCGTCAATTTAATGGACAGTGTTGTAAAACAGCTTTCGATTGCTGTTTTTAGATTGTATTTTCCTGCTGTAAAAATTTAAGTACTTTTAATTTATGGGTAACTGTGCACTCACTTTTTTATTGCATGTCATAAAATTGCCACTATTATACTTGCTGGCAACACTATGCTACATATGTCTTAGATAAGAAACACGTTAAAATGTCATTCTTGCCTTCAACTTGTGCATTTTTATCGGCTCTAACTAAATGTTTCCAGTGACATTTTAATCTACTTGCGGAGTATTTTTAGCTTCTCATCATAATTTACATGTTAATGAAACATTTTGTTGTTCCATACTTGTTTGCAGTGTTCGAGTCACAATCTTGCTCCTACTAACTAGAAAACAGTAATGTTGCAGGGCGAAGGTACACGTGACACAATGTCGGTCGGACCCTACTACAGAACTTATGCCTAGCTTTATGCAATTTACTTAATTACAAAAATTGTTGTAAAATGTGAATGGATCCATGTTTCTCAAATATCGTTTTAACAAAACATACAGAATATCTGTAAAAATACTATCAATATTTCGCTGCACCTGTATAATTTAATGGAAGACGTTTAAAACACAACTTGTAGTTGTGATTCCACGATCGCAGAAAAAACACTCAAATAACTTGATGATAAAGAAATGGCAACAAACAGCCAACAGAGTACACTTCTGAGATATTACAAGTAGAATAAAAGGTCTCTTCCTTAACATATAATACAGGCAAAAACTAAGAACAAGAAAACAAACAACTATACAACTAACTTACCTACATAGCATAACAATCATGCTGAACGCAGTCTGTTTACTTACCAAGCTTTCCCGATGAAATATTTTTTACTGACAGCTAATGAAGTTGCAAAGTGCATAACTGCCCGCCAAAATGAGTCGGTGCCTAATTTATTTGCGGTTAGCAGCAAGATGGCCGACACGCGTTGTCAGCAAGAAATGCAGCTACGCCTTCAATTAACATAATTGAAAACTTGACGCGTCCGCTAAGTACTGTGAGCAAAACAAAATGTGCTTTCACTATTAATGGACACCGTTAAGATTTATGCCTTTTTTTGTTTTTTATTTGGAATTTGGAAAATCAACAAATGTCTCCTCCCGCTCTGGGCAGAGCGGTAGAGAGTGTCAGACTTCTACTGACTAAAAACCACCAATGTTCCTTCTTAGCCCTTTGTGTCCGAGACCGCGGTATTTATTTAATGCACAATGTACACAGCATAGTTACACGCTAGACTAGGCTAGGTAGGGAGGCTAGGTATATCTTCCGAACAACCCGCAGCCAAAATGTATGTCTTGTAATTGATACAAAAATGAGCTTGAACACACGGCGACACATCACGCTATGCATTTATAGTATAAAATGGCCTCGCCTTGTATATATTTCCCGTATATTGAGAGATCCGAATAAACTGATTTTCTGGCTGCTCACGTCAGTCAAGCGGTAAATAAACTTATTTTAACACTGAGCGAAGTCTGAAACAGCAATCCGTGTTTAATAAAAAATACGGGAATCATCGTATTCTAAAATACTAAGATCTAATAAATATAGTAATACAAAATAATAAATTAACCACCCACCTACACAAAACAAATAAAAAACAAGTTTTGAGACTGCCTCTTAATATTTTTCATACAAACGAACTACTACAAAGACACAAAGCACGGCACGAAGTTTGAAGTTTTGTCTCTGTAGTGCGATGTTTAATCGAAAATACGAAGAAAGCTGAAGCGCATATTTTTTCTGGTTATTTATACAAAACTGACAAACAGTTAAATATAAGTAGATAGATAGTCAGATAAGTACTTAAAAAGTAAAAAAAAAAAACATAAAACTAAACCATAACCATAAAATTAAACTTTGCAGGTTGGATTCATACCTATCATTGTAAAGTGTATCGTTTCAATGATAGGAAAATGTCCCGAAATAAATAAAGAAAAAAAAAAAAAATGATAGGAAAACTTCAATCAGATGGTGATAGTACCCGTCGGGGTTGCGGATTGTTCGAAATAGATACCGTGGCCTCGGCACAAAGGGCTAAGAAGGAACATGGTTGGTTTCTAGTCAGTAGAAGTCTGACACTCCCCACTGGTCTGCCTAGAGCAGGAGGAGGCATTTGATGATTTCCCACCCACCAGAAAAAAAAAATGGTAATAGCAAGGCAATGAAAATACAAAATACCCGAAATACTTATTTTAAACTGTAAATAATAACAAAACTGATGAACTGTAAGTTCTCAGAAGAGGAAAGCTTATGTAACAAGTGATAGTTGGGTACTTAAAAGGTGACCATAAAATTTTGCTTTGGCGGTCGAAAGGTTTGGTTGCAATCTCTTTCAAGCTCCCATAATCCGGGATTAATCCTGGTTTCTAAACCTGTGAACTGGGACCCTTTGGACGGTCTCGGTAGATTGATTTATTTCATGCGGCTTAAGAATTTTAATATACAATCCAGAGTTACCTTTATATTTTGAGAATCTCCTCCTTTTTGAAAGTCGGTTGAAAAAGGTAAGGTAACCTACCAATAAAGTACCATGTAAAATTCAGAAAATTACAGACGATTTCCTTCCTTGAGTTTCATAAAAGAAAACTAGCAGCTATGTGTTCATAGGATGTTGTAAATTTTCATAGCGCTGGCACAGTGGCACCCTAAATTGTCATATAAATCATATTAAAAATATAAATCCTCAATCATACCTAGCTATGTGTTGACAAGATGTTACTTAGCATTACATTTATTAACTTATGAAGATTAATATTCAAAAGCAGACCTTAATAATACCCATCACAGCACCAGACAGTCGGTTAGATCAATTAATGAACAAGATATTGCGATGTTTCCTTTAGCTATGATTCGATTAAGATGCAATTGTTATGCAAATACGCACTGCTGTGATACTTCATTGTCTGTTTGTTCGTGGAGTGGCCCCAGTGGGCTGCAGCGCTGCTAATTAATGGAATCTATATTCGGTCGAGACGGCAAGGCGTAGATCCGCTTCAAGCTTCACTCACAATGCACCGCTCCGTTCGATCCTCGGTACGCCCGAGGGTCTATTATGTCCTCTGTCGCTTCCCAGTAGCGAACTCCTTTGATTTTGGAACGTCGTCGATGGGATCGAGTCGATGAGAAATAGTTGTTCGTTTTCGTAAGGGGTCGCTTCTATGCTAAACCGTTGCTGTACTCATTATTTATAAACTCGAAAGTTCATATTCACTTACATACAAAACCCTAAACAATCAGAAGTTGCCAGTACTGCCCACTTTCTAATAACTATAGAAAAGATCACACCACAATATATAATGTTTACGTTGCACAATGTGACAATTGCATCAGAAACGCAGTCATATATCGTGGCACAATGGTTGCGTCGTTGTATAAACAGCCGTACTGATTTATGATAACACCAAATCATTTTGGTGTATATTCAAATGGCGCGTAGTCGACGCCAACCCTACACTAGTTTTGGGGCACTTTCCATCCATTACCGCCCACATTAGTCGAGGAGTCAATATCTCAGTGCGGTATGCAATCTCGCCGGAGTAGGTGCCGTCCGTCGGGATCGCTCGCATATCTGCAATCGAAGCCTCTTCGTGTAGGCATGCTCTGCTCTTGTTCCTAAGCTGTTGTCTATAAATCTATGTTCGTAAATTCTTCACGGCGGGGATTTGAGGTTCAACAACTTAGAGGACTTTGCTATTGGAGTTGCTGCGATGTTTTTGCAATTGAATAGGTGTTTTGAAATTAAATACAGCTATTTAATTAATTATACAAATACACAACTCTCGACAAGAAAATACTTTTTTTTTCTTTCCCGTTTTGTACAATTTCCTCCTCATTAATTACATTTTACAGCATTCTTTTCGCTCCTGGAGGTTTCGTTTCAGCCAGTGTTGCGTACGCAAGACCGTTACTGCGAAATTAAATTAATTTTGAGTGCCAGTAAGCCGTTTATGGAAACCTCAAAAGCCGTATTGCGTTGACACTTACGTTTTATACACTTGTGCGTTACGGGATTACTGTAATTGCATACGATGCGGTTATCATCGTGCGATGCTACGCTTCGATTTTATTAATTTAATTAAAACATTTTTTTAATTTAATTACGACTATTCCGATGCATTAAAATTTCCGCCGACCCTTGATTGGTGTCGTAATATTATTGAATTTAAAACTTATTGCAGTTTGCTGTTAAACTTTTGATGCCTCTTCATAATATTGTAGCAATTTTATGGGTTTTTATTGGACATTGACACAACGTACAATACAATAAACCAGAGACTATAGAACCGAAATACACTATTCCAGTTCAATTTCATAAGAAAGACATAACTTTTATGTACAAAGTTGAATATATTGGACATCACAGCCGCAAATCATTCTGAATGAAAACATAAACAGTCAATTCCGGTTCACACAAAAAGCGGGTAAAGTTTTCGTAATGTCCGAAGCGGCTATGAATAAGAGTGGTCGAAATTATGGTATTGTATTTCTTCTGAACGGGTCGGTAATAGGCATAAATATTGATATCAGGAATCTATTGCTGGCGGGCACATTGTCTGAACACCTGCCGGCTGCGTATCGCCGCGGTGAGCAATATCCGCGGGCAACCCCGCATAAATATCCATGATGTTTCAATTTATATTCATGATATTAGTAAGTCAGACGGAATGTACGTCACATTTGATTCCCTTTGTTGTTGGAATAAATATGGAAGGATGAAAGTATCCGTGCACCTTTGTGTGAGTCTGTCCGGATGTCCTAGGTCGGTCCGATCCGCGTGTCATGTTTATGAACTTCATATTTTAGAGGTTTGTTTTTGCGCTTTTGGAGTTAAGGTTGAACACGCTTTTGGCCGTTATTTTTGTGGAAGCATTTTAGATTTTACATTCTGGAATGAAATTGTCTACCTTGTCACGAATTTTAAATGAAGATATTTACAATTCTGAAGTACATATTTTAAGTTATTTGAGGAAAAGGATAATTTTCGATACAGATCCGTATTACTTTATTTTTTTTAAGAATTAAACCCAATTTACAAGGCTTTTTAAGGAAACGTGGTCGCTCACAATGGGCCTCATCAGAAAGCTCAAAGTCGCACAAAGAGCAAAGGAGAGGGTTATGCTCGGAGTTTCCTTGCGCGATCGAATCAGAAATGAGGACATCCGCATGAGAACCAAGGTTACCGACATAGCCCCAAGAATTGCCAAACTTAAGTGGCAGTGGGCAGGGCACATTGCTCGCAGTACGGATGGCCGATGGGGCCGGAAAGTTCTGGAGTGCAGGCGACCGCGAACCGGAAGACGTTGCGTTGGAAGGCCTAGACCTAGTGGGAGCTAGGTGGACCACTGACCTGGTGAAGGTTGCGGTCAATGTGGCGATACCTGGTCCCCCAGGTATCGCCACATTGTCCCGCAGTGGACGTCTTTTGGCTGAAATGCTGATGATGAACCGAATTTAGATAGGTATTTAATCTGCAAGAAAAATATAATGCACACACGTCTTGTTTCGTCACGATTTATCGTTATTTAATTTCAATGTTAAATCTATATCAAAGGAGAGCTCTCTCCTCCCAAACAATGTCGGTTAATGTCTCCCATCCACCGATCTACCTGGGCAAGATATCGAACCATGCGGTTGTTATCTTTTATCCACAATCTCTCACCTATACTATGTGAGTATATATATGTACATTCTCATATCTTACAAAACTACAACCTTCCATCACCGTTGCACGAGCTACCTTACTCACGGTGACCTATAAGGAAGCCAGACAAAATTATTCATAAGTCAAAAGTTAATTAAAACAGGTTCAGCTGAAACGGAGCAACGTCGTGTGAAACTAAATGTTATTAGTAAGTTCTAAACATTTCTAATGCCTCGGGAACAGCGGCCGTCATGTAGAGCGTGAGTTAGTGCCGCCATCGAGGGCGAACCGTTCACTGCTGACTTCTACGAGTAGTATAGCTTATCTTTGTATCGGGGTTCAATTCTACGGTAGTATCGTAAAGGAAATTATAACTACACGCCTGTAATCCTCGAAGGAATAGGCAAAAGTGTATTTAGAGACACCCAACACACACGATTTTATTTAACACACACATGTTTCGCCAGTTATGTTAATGTCTGATGTACGCAGCCTGAATCCATCAACCGGACACAGATCCATCCAATTCCTGAAGGAAAGGTGAAGGCTATATTATGTGACGGCGACGAAGTTGCGTGGGTCATCTTATAAAACAACCATTTGTCCTCCTTCACCAATTTGTAAATCACCTTCCTAAGAATATAGTTTACAAACTCCTGTGAAAGAATAACTAATATTTAGAAGCAGAAGTTCTGTGGGGATCCATTTATGAGCACTTCAGTGTAAACCTGTGTTTTAGGAAGTGGAACGGCTAGCAAAGGGAATTTCATTGTGCCAAGCTTTAGCTCTAGATACCAGAAGCCATCTGGCATGACTGACTACGTCTACAACTTAACAGGAAAAAAGTTCATCCCGGATATACTCGTTATTTTTAAGTGTATGACAATATGTCGAATCAATAAATACGAGTATATTACAGTACCCGGCGATAAATATTGCACATCGACCTTTGGAAATTGGTGTATTTTATACAAAGAATAAAAAGATTTATCAAATGAAGCAAATCATAATTGTTTTAACAGCTAATTTGTATTTCGTGCGACAGAGATAACGCTCTACGAAGCCGAAATTAGCCGAATGTCTCTTTCCAAAGGTCGATGTGCAATATTTAACGCCGGGTACTGTATATTATAATTTAAAAGTATGTATTTAAGAGCTTTATTACACTAGCAAAACACAGAAATTTGCGATCATCATTCTCCTGCCTTTATCCCAATTTATTTGTGGTAGGCGCAGCATGTATTTTTCTTATTCGTCATCTCAGCTGTCACCTTTTTCCTAGTCATATCTATAGGTGAAGGATCACCTAGTCAATTCATACTCACTTATCAATATTTCTAAACATTGATTATAAATAAATCGTAACATAACTGGCGAAATTTGGGTTTACTATTAGGTACACCTGTTCATAACCGTTTTACCTGTGCGTAACCCACCATTTGTGGATTACAGGCGTGATAATATTATGAATACAATAAAAATTCCACCAAATTCAATGTCATTCGCTGTAACAAATAATGCGTTTATTGTAGTTTACGCAGCGCCGTTCATGGCAAATAGTCTAAATGCAGTCGTCATACATAATCTAAAGGCTATCTGCGCAGTGTATCGGCGTGTCATTATTCCTTTATTCGTTCTGATATACTGATGTTTTATGCAATTTTTGTTCCCAATCCGAATAAATATTTTAAACCCGTCCAGTTCATGCATAATATGCGAGCGGCCTAGTATAATCCGCGAGTAAAAATATTTTTATTTCTGTAACTTTCCTGCTATTGGTGCTGAGTTCGTAAAGAACCGACTTATGTAGTTATAATTCTTGTTTTATAAGCATGTACAAATTAGACTGTCACGACTTTCTAACACATGATTTTGTAATAACGTCTAATTTTATGAATTTGACCTAAAAGGCTCTCTTATAGTTTCTCGAACATTTTTTTGTTTCAAGTATTATTTCCTTTGACGACTCTACATGACAAAGTTTTCTTACCATACATATAAATATCGTCAATACATTTTATGATCTATTTAGAGATAATTGCGTCTACGCCATCGAGATCCTCTCGAAGTAGATGTTGACTGAGCTGTCAAGTAGGTAAGTAGAAGACTGTGTCCGTCTGCCACCTCCGTTCGATTAGATGATTCTGGATGCACTTCGGAAAGAAGTAATAATAGACACTTTCGTAGGAAGTAGCTTTAGCGATTTAGAGAGAAATGTAGCGATTTTTTAAATAAAATCTTGAAATTGCACGTAAAATAATTAAGAAATTTGTTCATACCTGTTCGAAACTTTATTGTGTTCAAATTAGGTTTTAAAATACTGTGTTTTTTTACAATAAGTGACAAAAATTAAACACGTCAATAGAGATGTCGGATTTTCTGAGTGAAGATCGTTATACAATTTCTCGTAGACCAACGCCTACGAACACCGTAGCGCATTGTCTTTCACACACACAGTTAGCGGTTTAAAGCTACATATTTTTCTTTATCGCTAAAAATGCTACGCAAATTCAAATACTGTAGGACATGTATATTCATTGCACATACATACGTCAACTCGTTGCCAAACTACGCCTGCAATAAAGGCTTATGGAATTGTGGAGCAAATAAAATATACATGTCGACGAGTAGTCGTATCTTCCGGAAGTGGCCGTGGTGGGCAGATAAATTGAATCATTGATGGGATGTCCTCGTGCCGACCGGAAGTTCCGCCGGCACCCGTCAATGTAAGTTCCGCCCGTGGTTAAGTTTCAGATTGACGCGCCCAATTTAGTCTAAATTTGTAACTAATCCATCCAGCCCCTGATCACTTGACGTTAATTACATTCCAAGCAGGATCAACTGAGAGTGCCTGTCTAACTATCGAAGACGAGCTGACATTGTGGGTTATGTTCAATAATTACTTCACGAACTTTGGGTAGGTATATGAAGAGAATAGCGTTGAGTCGAAGTATGTAAGATGTGATGATGTGGGTATAAAATAGTATACATACGAGTACGAGTAAACTCAAGGCTTTTTTGCATGGCAGGCAAGAACCACAGAACGCCACCCGCAACGATTCCTCCTTTTCCCTGGTCCACATTCATACACCTGGTCATACACGCACCTGTCCTTTTTGAAGAACGTCACCAATGAGGTCAGTGTAAACATCCGATAATAGAGAGCTACAGGGGTATAGCCCGTAGGTACAGCATTAACAGACATAATCGGCTGCAATCATACAAATACCGTATTAATTGTGACTGGATGCGCTAGCCGGCCTATCAGTGATACCGCAGTAACCAGTTTCCGCATTCGATGTCGCAGTATAGCTCATAGCATATTCCGGATCGTCATCAAACTGTGTCAGCAGCTCATAAACGCACGACTTAGTGGAGCGGAACTGAAGTGTTTAGTGTAGGCAATAAACCGTAGTTCGAGGAGCTTTATAACAAAAAGGCGAGGTCTAACGGACATTACTGAACAGTACATTTGGTCCGCATCGTCGCTCCCGCTCAAACGAACCCGGAGAGCCGTCCTTCAGCGCTCAACACCTTTGTGCTCTAAGGAACTTCTGGTCTGTTGAACCGTAATTCGTAAAAGACTAATGATGTCCCATTTTCAGGTGTTTTTTTTTATTTGCACAAAATAAGGACTGTTACACCGTTTTGCTGATATTTTTCGGTTAACTTAGGAAGGTACGCACAGCTCTTTTGGATGTTTTTGATGATATTTTAATGTGGCTGTAAATATCTGAGTCCATCAATTGGCAGGCATAGTTTGACAACATCCCAGTGGACAAAAAAAAATAATCACCGATGTGAAATATTTCAGCTGCACTGGAATATGTCCCTTAACTGACGTTAATTTATTAACGACGCGATTGACCAATGCGACAAAACATTGTTATTTATTCATCATGCTTTCATTATCAAAGAGTAAATATCATTTGTAGAACTTGAGTCACCTTAATGGATTTTTCTTTCATTTCTTTGATCACTACAACGTAATATAATAATTTGAAACTGACTAACACAGGTCACCTAGAGTCTACGAAAGTTTAGTTTGAGAAAACATGTCACAGATTTTGGCAAACGTATTGTTATTTATGGTGGAAGAATGGTTAAACAAGGTACTGGTAGTGTGTCGATCTGATCTTTTTTGTGGGGCCAACATGGCCAGACATCGCACGAGATAAAGAGGGTGGGAGGGAAAAAGGGGAGGTAAGTGACAAGATAAGAAAAAAAAGTTACCATATACTTGCTAGCACCCCTATGTTATTATAAATCCCTTCACGGAGGTGTTTCCACCCCGTTTAAAGAGTAATATCAGAAAAGTAATAATAATGGCGTTATTATTTATCTGACCGAGAATGTGGACCACCAGGTCTACTGCCGAACACTTGGACTACAACAAGCGTGAAATTATATTATATGAAGAAATGCCCGTTTAACCAAAATGACTTTGCAGCATATATTTGAAGCGAGAGCATTGGTTTTGATAGTCGTGACCCTAATTACTGCCCCCATATTTACATGCATAAATGTGCGTTAGACCTTGTTACGGCGGCGACGGTTATGACCATTGTGGAAATTATGACATAGCCTTGCGTTATGTTATCTTTGTGCAAATTTCATTTATATGGTGAATTTTGCTCTTGAATGCTTTTGAATCTATAAATTCCTACGTAAAAAAACCGGCCAAGAGCGTGTCGGGCCACGCTCAGTGTAGGGTTCCGTAGATAATAAAATATTATGTAAACGAAGTTAAAAAAAAAATACGGGCAAATGAAACTTGACCTCTGGATTGTATAGGCGCTCATACGATTCAGGGACCAAATTATATTGGTTAACTGCAGTTTCCATCTGTTGTTTCCATCCAAGTTCAAAATAATTTTCCTAGAAAGTCCTTATAAAGTTCTACTTTTCAGATTTTTTTCGTATTTTCTAAACTTATGGTTCAAAAGTTAGAGGGGGGGGGACGCTTTGTTTTTTACTTTTGGAGCGATTATTTCCGAAATTATTGACATTATCAAAAAATGATTTTAGTAAACCCCTATTCATTTTTAAATACCTTTCCAACAATATATCACACATTAGGGTTAAAATTAAAAAAAAAAACACTTCCCACTTTACATATAGGGGGGCTACCCTAATAAAACATTTTTTTCCAATTTTTATTTTAGCACTTTGTCGGCGTGATTGATACACATATTGGTCCCAAATTTCAGCTTTCTAGTGCTAACGGTCACAGAGATTAAGCGAGGACGGACAGACAGACAGACAGACAGACAGACATGGCGAAACTATAAGGGTTCCTAGTTGACTACGGAACCCTAAAAAACCGTATATACCGTTCAACACGTATTGAGGAAAATGGATTATGTGAAGGATGATATGGCTAGAAAGGAGGTGACTGCTGAGATGACGAGTAATAAAGAAGTTTATAAGAAAAAGGCATGCTGCGACGACCCTAAACAGATTGATATAAGGGCCAGAGAATGCAGATTGCATGCACAACAAATGTGAGATTAGGTATAGTTAAAGTTCCTGTTAATATGGAGAAAGAGTACAGAAAGATAAAGAAAATAACGCATTACGGTCGAATTTCAACCACTGACCGATCACTAGTAGGTATTTATAAATACTTATATACCTATATCAAATCTGCCAACCAATAATTAAAAATACATCTGGATTTCTCAGACCTCCCATCTTTAATTACGTTAAAGACTAACATTGACAACGTCATTTTACGATAGTGCTAGTAGAAAACCGCTATTAACTGAGTATCCGCCTCTGGCTATATGTTGTCTACTCCATAAAGAATATTTTTAACGAGAAAGTAATCTTAATAAGCTCAGTGCTGCTATCGATTTGCATTTTCAATTTAATGCCTAAGTCTAACGCTCCTGCGTGTAATCAAATATTTGTTCTATTCCTTTAGTTACAAGAGATATAGTCGTATGCTTGTTCTTTCCGAAGTTATGGCGTATTCCTTACTTTCATCGGTATATTAATTGAGTTAGTCAGCCGTAATAGGGGTGTATCGGTGTTTACTAACCGGGGCGGGCTTAATGAGCGGCTTGTTGCAGTTTGACAGAATGATTTAATATCGCAGCGTGATCGTTTCAGTAAATCGGGATTAGTTTGGGGTGAGTCCGAAGCGTGAATTATTGCGGGGAATATGCCGCGTTGTCGGTACCGAAATTATATTTTGTGCCAATATCATGGGAGTACAATCTGCTACGTCAATAGCTTGCGCTCTCTGACCCGCGATGTGCAAATATGGACTCAGCTTCTTAGTGATAAACATGCTTTTAGTTAGACTGAGCAGCTAAAGCAAATTATACAATTGGAGTGGTTGACCGTATTCCTACAAATATTTATCGTCGTTCATAAAGTTCCGTAATTGTATAGTAAAACTTGAGCAAATCTGCGATTTGTAATCTGTTTGCTTTAACATCTTGCGATTAGAGAATGACGTCATTATGATAACAAATCGTGAATGAATTACCGTTGTTGACCTTTATTATGTATCGTCTATCAGTGAAATAAAGTTCCGATGTTGAACACGACAATATGGTTTGGAGTACCACACACGGTAAGTGGTTCACAAGCACATCAATTACACGAGTACGAGTGTACGATGTAGTGGTAGATCGGCGGAACAAAAGCATGCCAACAACTCGCTCGAGTCCCGAGGTTCCGTACGAGGGCCGCATGCAGTTATTAATACAAACAAAGCTGCATGTGTGGGAAGATGTGCATTGTGCATACTTTTTTATTCTTTTGACAATGGCCTCGGTTTGTTATTATTGCATTACCATGATGTTTTCGTTGATATGCTTGTGTAAACACCTTTGTTTCGATATGCCAATGATTCTGTGTTCGGTGAAACTGGATAGCTATCTTTAGATACTCTGTAAGAGCCTGTATTTTAGCGAAATAGGCGGCAATAAAGATTATAATATAGTTATAAAAATTATACGTATAAAATATTTACATAAATTATCGGGGCTTGCTGGGGAACAGCGTTTCACCATTAGTGTTGTAGTTTGTTGCGGCGCAGATAACATTCCCGTTTTGCTGTTTCTGTATCAACGTAGGTATACTGCAATTACACC
Organism: Diarsia brunnea; assembly: GCA_949774965.1. Classification (NCBI taxonomy): domain Eukaryota; kingdom Metazoa; phylum Arthropoda; class Insecta; order Lepidoptera; family Noctuidae; genus Diarsia; species Diarsia brunnea. The sequence goes on along the minus strand of OX458997.1, from coordinate 10,173,268 downwards.
TCAAAGATTTGTTAGCACCGACTACAGATGTGGTACACGTTATGAACTGGGAAATTTTAGCGAAAGATGTTTCGGTATACGTTACATGTCGCCGCCGTCGTGGGGAATTTAGCAATTTGATAATTGTTCGAATGTGTGTAACATGTACCTCTTACGATGTTATCTGTTACGAGCCATCATATAATTAGAGGTCTTGGAGTTGTAGTTTGCTCTTACATAGTATAAAGATTTTCGCTTTTTACCTACCAACCTACAAACTTGTCAAGTGATCTCCCGAAAATTACATATTTTTTAAAATACCAATTTTATACATCTTACTTGGTATTTATGCTTTTAATTCGTTACAAGCGGCGACAAACCCATGATCATCGCCTATATCTTGCACCATTCTCCGTCGAGCGGTTCGCGGCGCCACATCCCGTCCGCCCACGCGCACACGCATCGCGATCGCAGGCTTTCACAACCACGCTTGCGTACCACGGACTCCGGACTCCGGCGACCGACGAGTTATGCACAACACTATCTAGCTCACTCCAGGCGAATTTATTTGCCTTCGACTGCCTTCCAGAGCATACTAGTCATTTGGCACGTTGAAAATGTTGTTGCGGTCGTCCCGTTGACTTGGTGAAGATTGTTCTGGTTATGTGATTCAGTTTTAAAATGTTCGATGTAAGTTGGTGTTGTTATTTTAGTTTTAAGACTAGACACTAACATACTTATAGATAGCTTTCATTAGAAGACTAAAATATTCAAACAGTGATGACAATAATTACTCTCAGCACAGCGTGTATATTTGTATAACCGTATGGAAAGTTAAGGGCACTTTTTAAATGCCCACTCAAGTGATTGTAATAAATCGATGGCTCAATTAAGAGCCAATTAAGTATTTACGACCGCAGTGAGTGAGTACAGAGGCTTCCCTTATTCCATGGCGGGAGGCTGCGTGAGACAGGCTTCACTTCAGTCAGCGCCGGCTAGCAGCGCGCGCGCACGCGTTTCTCGCACGCACCGATCGCTACTCCTCTCTTGTTTGTTTACCAACAACTCGATCGGTCGACCGTGAGAAACTCCCGCCGTACTCATTATGCTCATGTTTCCAATAAATGACTTTTATTACTCGCATAAAAAACTGATCCTATCAAGGTTTTAAATATTCCATTTGATGACTTTCTGTTAGTGAAATGTCAACGCCTCGACTCTTTAATAAGATGTCGCCGCCACTTTATTCGCTTCGGTGGACATAAATAACGTGCATAATGTGACAGATACATTTGTAGCGACCGCATTCAGGAGTGCTAACCAGCGATTGTGCGCCATGAAGCCCTCGATGGTTATTGTTTATGTTATCGCGATGGCGATCGTCGTCGGTGGCGAGATCAGAATCCGCGGCAAAGTAAGGAAAAGGTACTCGTCGCACCGGCGGCACCGCGCCGTCCTGCCGCCCTGTGACTTCAATGAGACGATTATCAATGATGAGTGGTCCTTGATGGAAGCGATAGGGAAATCGAAGTATATTTTTACTGGCAAAGTTCTGAATGTGAAGAAGTTTCGATCGGAGGACGAGTCTTCAAGGAAAAAGTCCAATTTGTACACAGTGTATTTGAGGAGATTGTTGAAGGGGGATATGAGTGAATTGAGGACGTTCGTGAAGTTGGAAGGATCGCTGGAGAATTTAAGTGGTTCGACGTTGATGGTGGAGCGTCCTCGAGCGCGGGAGTCGTGTGCGCCCGCGCCACGGCCGCGCCTCTCCGCGATCTTCCTCAGCGACGGCACGTACGCAGACAAGGGGAGAGGACCCACTCCCAGACTTCGGATCCTGACCGACCCCGTGCCGTTAACTCTTTATCATTTGGACAGAGTTAATGCTGCTGTTAAAGGTAAGATTGTTGATCAATGTCATCTGTGTCGATAGTATGAACATCGTATGTAAACAACATTCAGTAACATATATATTTTACTTAAGAACAGTAAATTCACCATTCAATCTATATAAAGTTCACATTTAACTGTCTGTGCAACAAAAGTAAAACAAATCCAAGCAAGTAATGCAAAGCAATCGGTTTAACTTCACTCAGCTTACAATAACGTGTGGGCGTTGCATCCATAGCGTACATAACATCGGGAACGTATTAAAAGTCGATTTTGATCGACATCTTGACAACTGTTCGTTAACTTAATGGAGTGAATGCGATCGGAACGTTTGCTCGGCCGCCGCGCGCTGGCCGCCCGGACTGCACATAAACATAGACGATCAATCAATGTATACCGCACCAGATTATTGTTAACACAAACGTATTCTAATTAACTAAGCAAACACTCCAAATGCCAATGGTAATTGTAAAATAACATCGCTTTGATAACAGTGTAATACCACCTCAAATAAATACCCATGCAGATCAACACTAAATTTATTCATCTGTTCTTAACATTTTAAAACAGATTTGCGAATCTGCAATATTACTCAACGTTGATGAAATGCTACAAATTCCTCTTCTATTTATTACTCTAATATCTTTTATACCTTTTATATAAAAGCGGGTTGCCCAGTAGGAAAGAATGTAAATAATATTACGCTGAGATGCTCTTTAATTGAATTCGCTGTGGGTCACGAATAGACTTTATTCCGAGTCAAATACTCTGCAATAAATTTTATTGCGAAAGCCATTTTAACCTAAAAATTCCAAGAAGATCCAATTTAAGCCTCGCATAATCCGGCGATGAGATGAGTATCGCGGGGTTCTGTCGGCCATCGTGCCCGCACAGCCGCGCTCTTGCGGGGACACATCCCCACAGATCGCACGCCCTATCTGACACACCATCGTGGACCCGCTGACACGTGACTCTTTGTTGCTATGTATCACTTCAGTCCCAGCTTAGTTAGCGACTGAGACTCCGCCTGCGACTGCGGCCGAACGATCCGTATCACACCAGAGGCCGCACGATCCGTAGGAATCCTTACTGATAAACTAGGAGACCCGCAGACGGACACGATTTAATCTCCTTCATTAGGCATTTAAGGGCTCGCATGCTAAAGAAGCTCGCGTGAGTCCAACTGAACCTTCGACAATAGAGATTTTTCAAAGATATTTTACATTATGACCACTGAGGCAATGTGTTAAAGAATGCCATCGCATCGATACGTCGATACTTCACCGGGCAGTTTCATATCTAAAACTACCATCGCAGGAGGCGTTATAGACTGTAGAGAAAGTAATGACTGCGTATATTCGTCACGATAGCCATGTACCACACACGAAGCGAACATCTGATTGCATACTGTGCGCCTGTAATGACTATAACATTAAAATATCTTACGCTTGTAATCTGTTGGGTATATTCAATTATCATCTAGTTATGGACACGACTACTTAAGGCTCTATTAAAAGGAAGATCTTACGTACCGTCGTGTTTAACGAAATAAACAGCCACTGATTAAACTTCCGAAGATTTTGTTTGTATTCCTGCGCCCACTCACAACACAAGTATGTTTGACAAGAATGGTAATTTTCAATCATCAGAAAGAGATGATGACGTGATTTGTGAACAAGTTATCTACTTAAATGTTTTTGTGTAGCTATAAAGTAAACAGGTAAACAGACTAGCCTGTGAAAAATGTTACAAAATATAAAGTGCGACGTTGAAGATTCGTCAAGAAAGCGAGCGGGCCGACTCGCCCGCCCACGCTCGTACCACTTTCCAAATTCCTCGTGTAAGCGCTTGCAATCATCTATGTACGTGCGACGGCGACTAACAACATTTTTAAATCTCGTTTACAGTTCCACTACATAGATTCCCTCCCTGCCGTAATGATATAAAATTCTGCAAGCCTTGACTTAAATATTTATGTACTGTTTTTGTAACAGCTACTTAACGTGTCTTCGTTTACCTAAACGAGCCTCGTTTTCTATATAATTATTCAACTAATGTAATTAATTAGAGAGCAATGTACGCTGTACAAGATACTTTTTAGCAGTAAGGCACTGCTAAAAAGTATCTTGTACAGCATACATTGTGTAACCAATAAATAATTAGAACACTAAGTTTAGTGTACATATTTTTTTATATAACTTAAAACAATATTGTTTCGCCCCAATTATATATATCCGAACACATTTTGTTGTTTAAATTTTTAGTATGCAGTATGAAACACAGAGAAAGTTTCTCTACTAGTTCACCCCCGAATTTGTACATGAATATTCAGGGGCGCAGGCGGGCAGCCCGACGGCAGGCGCGCTACGGCGCATTCGGCAATAACTGTTAACTCGTGCCACGTATTGCTCTATCCTATCTGTTATCTGGAACCACGACCTCTCTATTGCTGACGCACACTTTCAAATAAGTATTCAAATTCTTTTGGTGTCAAATTGCTCAACTAACGGTAACCATTACTAAAAGGGAAAGCTTTTTGCTAACACGGCTCTACTACAGGAATTAGACCTCCACTACTACTTTCCATTTTAAACCATAATGCCAATTAACACGGCCTATACTAATTACGTACCGACTCGAGTCATAGTTTAACGTAACGTAAGTCTATGTTTGTTTACGTTGTCGAAGGTTGTATCGAATTGCGAGGTCTCCCAGTCCGCGCGCGAGGCTGCGCTAGCGCACGCGTCTCGGTGGCGCCACGACGAGCTTACGCAACTTTGTGTCTCTTAAGTTTACGATCACATCTAAAGTTTTAACGTTTAAGCCGCTGAAATGGCTCCGATATACATATGACATCGAACCGAACAACGAAATAACAATCAAAATGAAGCTAACGGTTTTAGTGTTATTGCTTTACTGCTTCACGATAATTCATGCTCATTTCCGTATAAGGGGTGAAGTGAGGAAACGGGATACGGTTTACCGCAAGAAAGACATAAACGGCTCCAAATGTGTTTTAAACGAGACGATAACTAATGACTACGAGATTCTGTCGTCAGCCGTGTCTGAATCTAAATACATTTTCACAGCCAGGGTTCTGAGCGTGAGGAAGATAAAGCGTGGCACCAAGCCTACCGCTAAAGTATTTATGTTTTACAAACTGTACATCCGGCTGGTCATCAAGGGGAACATCGACGATTTGAAGAGTCACGTGGTTTCAGGAGACGAGCGCACTCTGAATGGGGCGATAGTGTTTGTCGACTGGCTTCGGACGAACAAGTGTGCTTACAAACTGTATAGACATTCGTCGGGAATATTTTTGAGTGACGGATTTTTCGAAGACTTGAGCAACGGGAACAAGCCCCGGCTGCGACTGTTGAACGAGCCCCTTCCACTGTCACTTTATGATTTGGATAGAGTGAATGCCGCGTTGAAAGGTAAATGTTTACTGTGTTCTAAGGTGTCGGCGCTTGTGACCACTACGTATGCACACAACTTATAAACTTATGTGCTTTTATTGTTCCCCTGCGTACACTTACACTTTATACTACTTCCCTGTGGTTTTATATCTATGGGACTTTTGTGTTAGTTTTTATGTCAAGCCTGTTCTGGGAATATTTGATGACCCATTAAAAATGTATCTGAAGTTTTATTCTGGTGAAAATGAAACGAGTAGCCTAAAGTTATTTTTATGAAAAGCTGGTAAAAGCTTTTACATTCATGCATAAAGTCGTGGCAACTGTCTCGCTCATGATTAACGCTGACGGTAGATAGCGAAAATAAAATTGTGTATTTACGACGAACGGACAGAGGAAACAAAAGGCTGGCAGATACTTTTGAAAATGTTTGACAGCGCAGTTTTTATCGGACGTCAACAATTGGGCGCATATCATACGGTTGTTTGATGACATGTGTTTGCATAAAATACTCGCTTCTGGTTACACGTCAGTCTAAACGTCAAATTTCGTTTTTTTTGTTACTTCCCTTGCAACAAATTCATAAGAACTAACTGTGCTTTTATTTATTACGTCATTGTGTATACAAGTGTATTCTACTAAGTTTGTATGGTAATTTGTGGCACAGTTTCACCTCTACGTCTGAGTCAGGATCTGTGCAAGGTTGAGTGTCAGTGGCATTTTACGCCTACTATGTTTTATTATATCCGATTTGACGTAAAGTTACTGTGTTGGCTAAACCTACTGCCTCAATCTTTGTCATCAACAAAACTTATTCATCAAAGTGACAAATGTCTAGAAATGAGATGCACATCCAAATAGGTATTCAAATTTTGAAATCAGACTTAAAACGGATAAAAATACAAAGTGGAGTTGTGAAATCATATAAATATTTTACAGTTGACTAGTTGATGCCCGCGGCTTAAATTATATACTAAAACCTTCCTCTTGAATAACTCTATCTACTAAAAAAAACCGCTTCAAAATCCGTTGCGTAGTTTTAAAGATTTAAGCATACATAGGGATGGAAAGACAGCGATAGCGACTTTGTTTTATACTATGTAGTGATAGTGATAGTGAAGCTTTCTTTTGGGAACTTTTAAAGTCATATCAACCGAGCAACGACAAACAAACAAAAAAGGATGCTAGTGGACAAAGTTACCTCCTTCTCTTTCATTAGAAATATTTTTATCAAAAAAATATCATTCGATTCAAAATTAACTTTAACAACGTTAAAAATAAAATCACGCGGTCCATTTGAGGCGTGGTTGGACAAAAGTAAAAATATTTAATGGTACATTTGCAGTGTCATTACGGTCTTATGTGAGCCCGTGGGCGAGGGTCTGAACGCACTACACCATGCAATTTAATAATCCAAGGACGAAGCTATAATGTCTTATGGACTATTAGGTGCCATTACATGTCTACCTACGTCTGAGCGCGAACGGTACCTAAAAGGCGCGGTAAACTTACTTATATACTGCATTTTGGTTTCTAATATGCGAGATTTATAAGAAAATGAAAGCCATAATATAGGACTGTAATACATTTAATTTTATTAGCTACACCATCTTCCACAAATTTTAGCAACTTGTAAAGTGTAAAGCCGAGTATTAATTGGGAAAACACTTCTAAATTATTTACACACGAATACAAAACATTATCACGTTGCAAGTAACATGTTGCAAACCAATGTTCAAAACATTACAGGGCTCTCTAACAACAACTACAGTTCTTTCGCAGTTATTTAACCTCTGACTGCAGCAAACAACAATCCAGTGGCGTAACTGCGTAAGTTAACAAGTATAAATTAAAAATTTATTAAACACCCGACTCAATTATTTTTGCGAAGCTTATTTAACCCATATGGTATTAATCTATATCTAAATAAATATGATTGTTAGAACGGAAATTCAATATAGAATATTTGTGCCCTTTACTCTATATAGTTTAAACAAATATCTTAGAAGACATCGCAATGTAAAAATATCCGCGCGACTAAATAATTACGCGCACGGCAGTCATTCGCTGAGAAGTAATACATATTAAACATTGGTTTTTAATATTTATTTTTACATTGCGATGTCTTCTAAGATATTTGTTTAAACTTACGAGTATTTAGTCCTCCACTTTTACTCCCTTTAAATCAAACTTGGTCACCAAAAAATAAATTTTGAAGCTTTTAGTTTTAATTTTGTTAATTTATATTCCTCATTCCCTTTCAATATAGTGTACCTGTACATTATTTTACAATCCCTTTCATTCCTTGCTAACCATATTGAAGGAGTTTAAAAAAAAACGCCATTTTGTGCTGGCGGCCATCTTGGATTAGTATTCTACTAATCAAGACGTTTCATTTGATAACCATATTGATAAAATTGTGAAAAAATATGTAATCCGCCATTTTGTGGCGGCGGCCATCTTTGATTTGAAATTTGTCATAGTGTATAGTATTCTACTAATCAAGCCCTTTCATTTGATACCCATATTGTGATAAAGTTATGAAAAAATATGTAATACGCCATTTTGTGGCGGCGGCCATCTTGGATTAGAAATTTGTCATAGTATATAGTATTCTACTAAACGAACCCTTTCATTTGATACCCATATTGATAAAATTGTGAAAAAATATGTATTCCGTCATTTTGTGGCGGCGGCCATCTTGGACCGATTTTCATCAAACACAGCTAAGAACACTCTTGACTAATTCACCTTTCAAACAAAAAAACAGAATCAAGATCGGTTCATGCGTTCGGGACCTACGATGCCAGAGACAGACACACACACACACACATACACACACAGACACGTCAAACTTATAACACCCCGTCGTTTTTGCGTCGGGGGTTAAAAACAACCTTAATGTAACTTAAATTTACGTAATTCTCAATTTCACAATGATGCAAATGTGGAGGTAAAAAACCTATGATAGTACGCACGGAGACCAATCAAGCTTTAACTCACCAGTTTATGATGATCTCTCATTGAACGGGAATCCTGTACAAAGCGAGATCATGTTATACTGGAAATGTACAGCTTTATGTGTCACTGGGTAAACTGTTGTTAAATTCAACTATTATGTTCAACTCTACAGTTTGCTAACAGGTTTCTTAAGATAATCGCGTAATATCCTTCTTAATATTTTTCCGCTGGGAGTCTTCGGAATTTCCTCGATAAAATGGACGCCGCCTCGCAGTTGCTTCCACGATGATACCTTAAACATAAAAGATTCTGTTAGTTCTTTCTTTTGACTGGAGTTTTATTAAGTACAGGACGTAGTTCTGCTATAATGAGCCGACCCGATGGTGCTCATACATGGTAATACCTGAGACAAAATAGTTTTTCATTTACTAGGTGTATGTGTGAGCAAAAAATATAGCCTATGCTTTTCTTCAGGACATAATAATATAACTCTTTACGCCGTTCAGTCGTGACAAGGTAACGAACTTACAGACTTACTTTTACATTTATAAAATTATAAAGTATGGATTTATAATAATCGGCTGTTCCGTGCATTTCGACCATGGAATTTTACGTATAGGTTTTGGGGGAGGACAAAAAACATCACTGGGTATGTAGTATGAGAACTGGAGACTCAATGATTCGCCATCTAAATATTTGGTTAACATGAATCAGCTGTTATTTACTTACCTAATAAAATTAGTTTTGAAAATACAAACAATAACATAAAAATATAATCAATAATAAATTATTAGATACCGTTACTGTTACTTAGTAGGTAATGTAGGTAAACCTACTGTGTTTTTTAGATACCAAAATTGCAATGTACCATTAATATCGATAATATTTTATTGGCAATTCATGAATGAGCCGATAATGCAAAGAAGGTAGTACTTATAAAAGTCTTTATGTAACCGGCGTAAATGCTGAATACGTGTGCAATAAATTAAGTACAACGGCATATGCACTCTATAGCTTATCTAAAAAAGTAAATTTAAATACATTAGTGACAGCATATCACGGCTTAGTGGCTTCCATACTAAGATTCGGTGTCATATTTTGGGGTAACTGCAGTGAAAGGGAAAGGATATTTAGAGCCCAAAAACGCTGCATGCGATCAATGACAGGTCTCAAAACAACAGAAAGCTGTCAACCTGTTTTTAAAGCACTAAAGATTCTTACATTGCCTTCGTTGTATATTCTAGAAGTTGCCATGTTTGTCAGAACGAACAAGCACCTGTTTACGTCAGTAGTGGATCAGCGACAACGCACAGGACCAATAAGGTCACAATATGAAAACCTACTTTACACAGGTGGTTACCAAACGGCTTTACTCAAAAACAATATTTTAACCATGGGTCCTATAATATACAATAAACTACCAATGCGCTTAAAAGATTTATCCCGCAAAGTTTTTAAAAAGGAGTTAACAAGACTGCTACTAGACAAGTGTTACTACTCAATTAAAGATTACGTTAGTGACACTTTCTGTTAACAATATCTATGCTGCTTTCCACTTTTGTGACATTTCTATTGCAATTTTATTACTATTTCATTTTGACACTTTACTGTTTTGACATTTGCGATAGAATTTTCTGGCATTTTTAAACTTAATTTGTTGACAGTTTTAGTTTGATTAATTCAGGTTTTTTTAATAATTTACTGACATTTGGATGTATTTTTTTTTTAATTTATTGACATTTGCAATTGAATTTTATGACATTTTAAAACTTACATTGTTATGATTTGTATTAAGCTTGACTGAGGCTTTTAAATGTTATTTTTTGAGAGTTTTTGATCTCAGTTAGTGAGGTTTATGATTGTGTTTTTGTGTTGTTTTTTTTGCTTTCAAATTTATTTATTGACATTTGTATATTTTTGCTTTCACATTATAATCGGCTGATATAGGCTTAGTTCGGTGATATTAATGTAGTCTAAATGTTTTGTATTCTTTTTTTTGCTTGGTTTAATTCTATTTGCATGTGCCTAAGTACCTACGAACACTTTTTGAATAAAATGAGTGTTTTTAATAATGTTACTAAGTTAAGGGAATGCTTTTGTAAATGTATTATGTTAAATAATTTTGCATGCCGTAAGGCAAAATGTATCGGGACGCTCATTAAAACTCCATCTTATTTGTATACCTACATTATGGCAAATAAATGATTCTGATTCTGATTCTGAACCCCGACTGATTGCTGCATCTCTATAAACTAAAATCAATCGATGTATAAATATCATCACGAACGGATCCTATTGACTGTTTTTTTTTTGTGTTCCCAATTGTCAGTACAAGGCTTGTGTGAAAGAAAATTTTAATTTAATTATGTTTTTTTTGCTAAGCTCACTAAATTGCACCCGTGTGAAGCCGGAGCAGACTTGTATGTTATTCAAGTTATCGAAATATAAGCGTTAAGCGGTTTTTTACAATGTCAATGAGTAATAAACAAACAACAATTTTTTAACTGCTGTAAAAAACACGAAATCATTAACACAGAACTAAGGCTTTCGTCTGGACAGAAATTAAAATGTAAAAACATATTGATGGTCTCATCAATGGTTTACAAGATAATTATAAAGTATGTAGTTGAAAAAAATAAAAGCTGTGGAAAACTTTTTTAAGGCTACAAATCTATATTATCTATTGGTAGAGCTGTTAGACACAAAATTGACACAATTTTTATCGTTATGTAAGTGTTCATTTTAAAATGTGTTCCTTGTACTCGTGTTGGCGTAATAAACGAATTTTCTTTACTTTATCTATCTTATATCTAAAAGATACTGCTTACGAGTGGTTATTGATGATTATGGTATTACCTGACTTTAAATCTTATCTTATTATTGTGTCGCACTACGTCATATTTTGATGCCTGAGCAACAATTTTATCTAATTTTTTATCACTTTGTTTATACATAAGAAAAAGAGAAATATTTCGCAGAAGTTTTGTTATTTCTTAAAAATTTGTATGAACTTTGGGAAGTATAAATGTGGAATACATTATTACATACCATTTTTTATTCATTAATAATCTTGGGTTGTTCTTACTGCATTCAAGTGAGTCAAATAATTTGAAGTTATTATTTATGAATTATTATATCTCTAAGATTAACCAGCAAGAAACTAAATAGTACATATACACGTCAAACCAACCTTTCCGGCTACGTAATCAATAAGTTCCTTGTCAGTGACTGTTGATCCAGGAGTTTTTACCACAAAAGCTGTTGGGAGTTCACCAACAAGAGGGTCTGGCTTGCCGACTACTCCTACATCTTTTACATCTGGACGCTGGAGCAAGAGCGCTTCTAACTCTGATGGTGCAACCTAAAAATTATAACATTCATTGAACAAATTCCATTTTATTAAGTTATGTGTTGGCGTTACTTTATACTTTAATACTTACTTGTCCAGCTTTATACTTAATCAGTTCTTTGGTTCTATCCACGAAGTAAAAGTATCCATCTTCATCATAGTAGCAGATATCCCCAGTTTTAAAAAAACCCTCTTCGTCTTGTTCATCTTTCAAGTTTTTTCCAATGTAACCAGAAAATAACGTGGGGCCTTTTACGCGAACTTCGCCTTCCTGATTAGGTCCTAAGGTTTTTCCAGTATCAACGTCTGCTATCTGGAATGCAATTTCATTAGTACTTACTCCAAATTAAGGAAGGTTCAATTGAATGGGTAATGTTTTTACCTTAACGATGTTTCCAAGAACAACTTTGCCGACACTTCCTGGTTTATTCTCTATGTCGGTTTCTTCAGTTAATCCTCCTGTAGTTTCTGTCATTCCGTAGCCTTGTAAAACATATTTTAGACCAGTAAATCTAAAAAAATATGTTTATTGTCATTTCAATTTACAAAAGTCTCTTGTAGGTTAACTACTTTAGTTGATAAATCATCATCATCATACCTCTGTTTAATTTCATCAATAACTGCTAGATCTAGAGGTGCTCCACCGCAGTATATTGCTTCAACCGAACTCACATCATAATTCTTCACTATTGCTGATTTTGTAAGCATTACTACTAGTGGGGGCACCGCTAATAATACTCCAGCCTAAAAATGATAACTGTATTAATCTACGAATATGAAGTAAAATTATGTTAATGGGTTGAAATGGTTCTTTTACTTACTCTATATTTTTGAATACATGAGAGGTACTGCTCTTCTTTGAATCTAGCTAAGAATAGTACAGTTCGGTGGTGAAGCAATTCATCCATGGTACACATGATCCCTACGGTGTTGGACCACGGTGCGATCGATAGAAAAGTGAGATCTTTAGTGATGTAACTGTAACAGACAATTCTGTAAGCCGTTGGTCTGGTTGTAATCTGTGACCCAAGTGTTGCCAGGGGATACACCCTTCACGAAAAGTTATTACTATAGGCGTGAAGGTTATTAAAGGTTATTTTGCATGCAGTGGCCTTAAAACAGTTCACAATAAAGCAATTATAGGGATAAATAATCAAACTAATTTAATTTAAATAGCTCACCAAGGCTGATTACCGGCCGTGATTAAATTGAGGTGTGACAGTTTCGCTCCTTTAGGCAGCCCAGTTGTTCCCGAGGAGTACAGTATTAAAGCGGTTTGTGCCAATCCTATGAAAATAGTATGCTTTGCGATACATATTCCAAATGTTCAGTGTAACAATATGTATAAGAAAATTATTAATAAAAATGGTGCTGATAAAATGTAATTATGCCATGACAAAGTATTAGATATTGAAGTGAGAATCAGAGTTAAAAGTTATTCTTCTTCTTTCGATTGAATCTGTCGTTTAAAACAGAAAAGGGTTTAGGGACTGTAGGGTTTTTTGCCCCGACATGGACTGAATCCATTTTAACATTTACAAGCTATTCGAATTAATTATCAATTAGCATTATTAAAATATTGTTCTTACCATTAACAGGATCGGTGACTGGTTTGAAAGTTCTTACATTAACATATGTTTTAATTAGGTCGTTAAACTTCAGAAGGTTTGGATCATTGACAGAATCTCCAAAAATAAAGAATTTATCGACTATGTTTGTGCCAGCAATGGTCTCGTAAAAAGTGTTGTAAGTCTCAAGTGAGAGGAACAAATATTTCGGCTTTGAGATTCCCATTGTATGCACCAATTCATCTGGAAAAATCACAATAATTTTATGATGTGATTATGGCCCGAAAGACTGGCAGCTGGTCTTACTAAGGGGTATCGTATTACCTAGTACAGTCGAACAAGCTAATAAGTATACAGCCAGTTAACTTGCAATAACTTTTAAGATTATACAGATACATTTAGAGACTGAAGCCAAACGATACAGCGTTTGACATCAGTCGCTTAATGCGAAACACTTTATAAAACAAAATTCCAGTAAATATTTTCAGTGTACTAGAATTATAAAAAACTCTACCTGTATACTTATTAGCTTGTTCGACTGTACTAACTAGGTTGTGGAGGTCAGATAGGTAGTCGCTCCGTATAAAATATTGGTATTGAACTGCTTTCGGTAAGACTAGAAGTAGACTTCAACATATTTGAGGAAAGGTTAGGTAGATGCCTAATGTAAAACACAATTTAGTTCATTGGTCTCCTTAAAATTCGAAAGCAAATTCTCAGTGCTGTCTTAACAATCAGAACAAAAAGTAAACCAAGACATGATGCAACTTTGCATCTTAAGACTCACTTTTGCCATAGGCAGCGTTGAGAAAAGTCACGGTAGCACCACTACACCATGCGGCGATCGAAGTAATTAGGAATTCCATTCTGTTCTCACTGCATACAGCGACCACTTCATCACGTTTCACGCCTAAGCGCATTAGTGACGACGCAGCATTCACCACCAACTGCACCAACTCCCCGAACGTTATCTGTTCCCCTGTCATCCCATTGATCTTCGACATTCAAAACATTTTCAATTAACGACACATTTAAAACAATCTTATCCTCAACATCACTTGCACTACTATTCCTTACCAAAGCGACTTTGTCTTTAGACCTCAACATGTTATCAATAGCCATTTTTCCATAATTCATGTGTGATGGTATCGAAAATGGTAGGTCCTTATAAATAATTCCGCGTGTACTCTCCGTTGGACTCATTTTGTTTTGATTATAAACAGTATTTTCTTTATGAAAGACGTTTACGCACTGACACTTGCAGAAGATATGATTTTGAAGTTAGTAATGAGTTTTGCTACATGTAGATAAAATGCGCGTAACCTTGGCAGATAACGTAAGATAATAATAACCGCCTAAGTGTTAGTCGAACTCGTGCAAGAAGTGTTCCGTATCAAGGTAGTAGGGGAGCGCCCTCTAATTTTTAATTATTTTTTGTTGTTATAGAGGTAACAAAAACACATTCTGAAATTGCAACTGTCTATCTCACATATCATAGAAACAACATCCGCTGCCGCTGTCAGAAAGACCGACGAACGGACAGCAGAGCCTTAGTGTTTTTACCCTTCGGGTACGGAACCCTAATTTGGTTTTGTTACTTTTTAAAAACATGTATTATTTTAATTATAATAAATGAAAAACGCGTCCGTTTAGAGTCCGTATCTACGACCGAGAGAGGCAGTTTGTATGCACAAGGTCATTGGCGTGAATACAAGCCTTAAGGTGAGGCTGCACCTAACTCTGGCTTGCTTGAACTAGGTCTCAATGCAATTGATTTCCTAAGTAGCTGGGGAGTTGTCATATCTAGAAGTTTTCACATATTTTGCTGTGGGTAAACTGTTCAGCATTTAACCCGCACTGGGCCCGCGTGGTGGATTATGATCAATTCCCTCTCATTGAGAGGAGGCCTTAGTCCCAGCATCAGCAGTGGGAACATTATAAGCTGATTATGCTATGCGCTGCAAAACTGTTCCAGTATTGTCTGCGATACATTTCACTTTTCTGTTTTTTTCCCATATCGTTATAAGAACATTTACCCTATACCGCGTATGCTTACGGGTGCTCAACGCACTCGTGGAGACCAACCCTTGATTGGATTTCTTGGCTGATGATTGGAAAACGATTATGTTAGAATGTTTGTGGTTCTGTGAGAAGATCGAGTATAAGGAATTTAGTAATAATGACTTATGCTGTAGACCGTACTAAATGTAATAAAAAATAAAAACAGTTTTTTTTTCAGTGCATATTTTTATGATTTGATTCTAAAGAAAGTATCTAGTAGGTGGTGGTAATCTTTGTTGATCCTACTTATCGCAGACCACCATGTAAAATACTAAATTGCAAAGATATTCTATATCACCTTCATATTTGTGTTTGATAGTAACTACACACATCAAAAGTGTCTAGGGATCAACATATATTTTTGCAATAACTTTTCTCCTGATTGATATTAATTAAAATTTTCTTTAAGGATTCATCAAATAAAGTGTTTTCGTTTGTCACAGTAACGATAAACCAAGTCACCTTTGCATTAATAAAGAAATTTGCCATTTTCCTAATAAAGGGATTTTTGACATTTGAACCACTAACAAAAAAGTTCGAAAAAAAGACTGAAATAACAGTTTTCTTTAAAATTTTATTGGGTAACTTAAACAATTAATAATCCGTGTTTCTACTGCAAACACTAACAACACAAGAACATCGGTTTGGCATACTCAAAATGAGTTCATCCAAATCACGCTGTGGAATGGCCGCCCATGTTCGTTGCAACAACAAAAAAAGGTCTTCTTGCGACTGGATACCCTCCATATTCGGCAGAGCTCTTCTCTGTAGCATATCCCATGCATGCTCAATCGGGTTCAAGTCTGGCGACTGAGCAGGCCAGGGCAGGACATTGATGTTAGCTGCGGCGAGAGTCTGTCTTACAACTCTTGCGGTGTGCGGTCGTGCATTATCATGCATTAACTGAAATAAGGGACCGATTTGCACTTGTAGAGGAACGATGACGTCTGATACAATCGTCTCAGCATAAATTTGAGCGTTGAGGTTGCCTCTGATCCAAATCAACTCAGTTCTTCCGCCGATCCAAATACCCGCCCATACCATGATGGTTCCACCACTATAAGGATGGACTTCCTGGCAGGATTTTAATCGCTGTTGGCGTCCAGGGGTTCTCCAGTGTCGTATACGTCTTGTATCCGGTCTCATACCAAAACGAGACTCATCAGAAAAGCACACGAAACGCCATTGTTCTTCTGCCCAATTTCTGTGTTCAAGAGCCCATTGATATCGAATCCTACGATTGTGCATTGCTATAGGTGGTACCCGTAGCGGTCTTCGGGAATGAAGGTTCACTTCATGCAAGCGGTTTCTGACTGTTTGGTCGCTAATTAAGTTCCCTGAAGAGTGATGAAGCCTCACGGCTAACATCATGGCGGTTATTGTTGGAGCTCTTCGAGTTAAGATTTGAATGTATCGGTCTTGTCTCCGTGTGGTGCAGCGATACCGTCCTCCATGGCGCTCAGCCACGGTACCAGTGCTTCGGTAACGTGTCCAAAGTCGACTGATAACACTCTGACTTGTATTCAGAGCTAAAGCCACAGTACGTTGCCGGGAACTAGCTTCTATCATTCCCACGGCTCTGAGCATTTCTTCCCTGCTTAAATAACGTCGCCGCTCCATAATAACGTTGGTTTTAATCAGTAGTAGGGAAACAGGGTAGCACTAATAATGTCTTCAATGCGTTGTATGTTTTTATAGGGAAAATATTGACAGCTGATTTTCATCTTTTACTCGAATTTGATTCACAGTTCCTGATTCAAATTATGAAATGCACCAAAAAGGATCCATATAAATTTATAAAATCATAAATTACAAAGCCACATCTCAATCTCAAGAAATCCGCATAAAAATGCTTGATCCCTAGACACTTTTGATGTGTGTATATTATGTCAGAAGAAGTATAACTTATGTATAATTACCACACCAGGGATATTTATCTAGTTATAGTTAGGTAGGTATAAACCTATATGGATCTTTTGTTGCGTGGTCTGTGGAACTAAAACTACGCCGCCATATAAGTCTTTACCAACAGTGCCATCTTGACAATATCGTTTAAGCGCCGAAATATCTAGGCAGCAATGTATTTAATGTTTGATTGTATTGCAAGCAGAACACCGGGAGGGTTAGAAAGGAATAAAGGAGGTCTTTGCCCAGCAGTGGGACTAAATAGGCTAATTCAATTTGTTAAAAAAAACAAAAAGCATTGCATCTAGTGTAACGCACTTATACCTTTATAACTAAGCTTTAAATGACTGCTATAGACAATAATGGACTATTTTCTGAAGTGATTGTTTTGTTGGCAACGTTATGTGTATTCCAAGTGCTATTGCTTTTTAAACAAGAAAATTCCAAATTATTTGATAAGAAAAATACGCCGTATTGTGGTTATCTAATCTTTTCAGAAAATGAAAGGCAAATAAATTATATTGTCTGTTTTTAATGAAGACAGTAAACATTATCTGCTTAGGTAGGTAATACATTAAAGACCGACAATATACCCAGAGTAATAGCTTAGATATAATCCAGCGTTTTACCATTAAATTAGACTATTATTTTGTTATATTTTTACCCGACTGCGGTGAAACCCAAAACGAGGGTTATGTGTTTGACCTGCATGTATGTCCGTTTTTTTGTTCCATAGTAGTCCTATACTGATGAACGAAATTGGATAAAATAAACGTCTTTTTTGTCTTGTTTTAGCCGTTTTAGCAAACAGTATTTGGTCAATTCATTACCAGAATCGATATTTGCATACATCCATATTTAGTTATTTCATGCGTCACCGACACACAACTAAAACTAAACATGTTAGTCTTGAATAAGCGGACTCCAGTGCCTCCCTGTATTTAAGACTAACATGCTCATAGACATCTCGTCATGAGATCTCCTGTTATTATGTGGTCTATTCACATCGCACATGTAGTGATTCTGAATGTGCACACGTGCGTGTGATTGTAATCCTTGTACTAAACCTATGCGCCACGCTTGCGCACTGCACACATTCATATTACCGTGTAATCGGAGTTACATTCAAACTAAAACCATTTATTTCAAATACCCGTGACAGGCATTAATGATGATCAGAAGTCAGAACTCAGAAATAAGCTACCAACAGTCCAGTCAAGGGCGTAATACTGTACAGAAATGATATCAACAGTTGGTGATATGGGACGCAACCCATTCCAAAGCGTCAATTTTATGAAAAAGAATGGACAAGAAATTCCATTGACTGGACACTCTTTTCAAATTAAGTTGGAAATTACGCACTCAAAGTCGGTACATTTTTACAACACAACGTAGAAAGAGAGAAAAAATATTAATGAAAAAATTGTTACGAATTGCTGGTAAGTATAACTCCGATTATACGGAAACCAATTAAAATTACATTGATGTTCTGTTTAAACACTTTTAGTTCCATGATCATCCTTAAAAATACGTGACACCCCTTCAGATACTCACCTGAAATGACTCTTGTATTCGCCTTACGATTTGTTTTTTTCAAGTCTGTTCATTGATATGAAAATGGTGAGATAACAAATCGATATTGTCCGTCCGACAACTCAATTAAATTTCTCATCCTAATATTTTGAACCAGATAATCCGTCGCGAATTCAACTAATGAGGTGGTTGAATATTCATAATAAAATCAGCATAAACTTGCATAAATCATCTAAAATTGGTCTAATAGATTTAGTTTATCCTTATTTTTATTAAGTGAGTTCTTTTCCAAGTGTTAAAAACCATGGTTTAGGAAACATTATAGTGATTGATCGTAGTTCCAGAAACAAAGGCTTTCCTTTTATTTTGCTATGCCTACTTAAGTTGAGACAAGTTAACTAAACTAGCGGCTTTATTTCATGAGCTGAGCAGCAGTGTCTTCTGTCTCACACTCAGAAACGAATAGTTGAGCTGGTTAAGAAACTCGCTTTTGAATTTTCTATAATTACAATAATATTTGTACAGTTAATTTTCATTTTAAAGCTCTATGTTCATGTAGATGTACATTGATGAAGAAAAAACCCAGTGATTAGTAAAGTGATCCCTCGCCGCACGTAATCATTAGGTCTCAAAAGTTTGACTTCTTTTGGGTTAGCTCGTTCCATCGACCTCATCTGTACCCTTTTTTTATGGGGCAGAGCGGAAGGGTGTTAAAACCACCCATGTTCCTTCTTAGCCGTTGTGCTAAGGCCACAGTATCTCTTTCGAACAACCCGCAGCCCCGACACTGTGCCCTTAGGACAACATTGGGGTCAAGAGGAGGTCATTCATCTATATATATAAAAATGAAACCCGTTTTCCGTTGTCACGACTTGGCATGAAAACGGCTTGACCGATTTGGCTGATTTTTTTTTTTAAATGTTCGTTGAAGTTCAAGGATGGTTCTTACGGCGAGAAAAATTCGAATAATGGCCGGAAAAGCCCTAAAAACAGCCCTTTTCTTTTTCCCATACAAACGTTTTCTAACTAAAACGTAAAGTCAATTTGAGCTTTAATACCGTACCCATAAAGTTCAAGTGTTAGTGGAGAGGTTCCGGGAAGGCAAAACAATTGAGTGACGTTCAGTTGTTCAGTCAACGAATGACAACTTCAAACAGACCATACGACATTATCACAATAATCACAAATAATTACTGTTTCTTTCCCAATAGAAAAACGATTTTTCAAATGGTGTTTGCGTATAATATAAAAATTAATTGCTGTTAGTTAGTCGCGCTAGAACTAGAGAACGGGTAGACCGATTTGTCTAATTTTGGTTTTGAAACATTAGTGGCAGTCTAGAGAAGGTGAGAAAATAGTAGTATGTAGGTAGGTAGGTAATAGGTAGGTGGTAGGTAGTTGGTACGTAGGCAGGTAAAAGGGCATTGCAACGCACGCGGGGTACAGCTATCTATATAAATAAAAATGAATTGTTGTTCGTTAGTCTGACTAAAACTCGAGAACGGCTGGGCCGATTGAGCTAATTATAGTGTTGAATTATTCGTGGAAGTCCAGGGAAGGTTTAAAAGGTGAGAAAGTGGTAGGTAGGTAGGCAGGGTAGTAGGTAGCGTAGTAGGTAGAGTAGTAGGTAGGGTAGTAGGTAGGTAGGGTAGTAGGTAGGTAGGGTAGGAGGTAGTAGGTAGGTAGGTAGTAGATAGGTAGGGTAGGAGGTAGTAGGTAGGTAGGTAGTTGGTACACAGGCAGGTAGTAGGTAGGAAAAAGGGCATTGCAACGCATGCCGGGAACAGCTAGTTATTTATATAAAAATCTGTTTTAAAAGAGATTTAATTTTCTGTATTTTTTTTATTCTTATTTTCTTCGACAATTTCCGCTTAATATTTGAAAAGATTCTTCAAAATGGAAACGCAGGTGTATCTATGTGTTGTCCACTGGAAAAACACAAGAATAATCTAACACACTTAAAACATTGTGCTAATGGATGCTTTCAATGGTAAACGGGTCATGGAGGCAATTCAAGTAAAATTATATACAAGATGATTTTAAGTCACCGTCCAAAGTTTTTCTAGACATTTGGTATCATTCTCTAACACCATTTTTGAAAAAAAATCGATACGTATTTTCATATTAAATCATTTTCTCTAAAGAATTATCCGATCTCCGTGAAACGTTAAATCTTTGTGATGTGATATCTCAATATTTTTGTATTGAGTGATACTAAAAGAAAAAACACGTATTCAATGATTTTCGCCAAATATTAATATATCAAAAGGACGGTGACTAAAAAATCATCTTGTATATAATATAAGTATTTTTTTTCTTTATTATTATAAGGGTGTTTTAATCCACAAGGATACGTCCACCCCATTGTATCTTAAACTATAAATCATGCACTAAATACATACATTCGGATCTTTGACCTCCAATATCTCCGTAACTAGACCTAAACCTTTACTGGTCCGGAACAATAAAATGTAAATGACGGGTGGAGCAACTGAGTAAGTAAGTACATTTCGGTTTCGTTAAGAGTAAGTTTACACCCTGTATGTGGCTAAGGCATATGTAATAATTATTATTTTGTTAAGACCAAATCATTGTGAATATACTTACCTTCTTGGCATCATTATATAATATTATATAAGATTAAGAACAGTGCGATAATGCGAAATGGGCCGTTCATATTGCTGCTATCTTAGTAAGAATCTAATTGATTGTAATTCATTTTCTTTATCAGCTATTACCGCTTAAACATGTCGTTTTGGTCACTCTCTTTTAACATAATTATTAGTATTTGTTATAATGTTATATATTTTGTAATAATTCTGTTACTTTAACACGAAATCTGTACGACTATTACATTTAAGTCGTAAATATGGAAGTTGATATATACGAGTGTATGTCAAGTGAAATAATAATTAATTCTTGTAATATGCAAGAATACTATTTTGTAACACAGTAAACTGTCTTCTATTTAATAATATAATCTTCAAACACAATACAGTTTCTACGACGTATTGCGTTGTTATTGTTATAACTGACTGATTTTGCACTGTTTATATAACCAACTTTATGTTCAACACAATTTAGACCAGTATAAATGGTATTCAATATAATTCTGGTCTGGTCCACTTACAATGTAGCCTCAAAATGTTTCAACTGTGCTTTCTAAACGTTCAGCAGATGTCTGTTAAAGCATTTCTCACGCATTCAAATGTCCGTATTATCCGTATAATATAATAATTCGGAGTGTATCTACGGCTTCACGGACTGCTCGTGGACTAGGATTGTTGTGAGTAAACGTAATTTGTTAGTAGAGCTGCGTGTGCGCAGGACCGGCTCGCCCACGCGCTGCGCCTGCGACGCGCCGCGACTCTTCTCACGCCGTGACTCATACGCCGCCGCGTCGTGATTATTTTGTACCTACCTAAGTAGAGACCGGATTACATGCAACGTAAAATATGCAACAAAAAATTAAGTAATAAATTAGTGTACTTTCAACTCATAAATTCCTATTACTGCAATTTAGTCTTCTACTACTTTATTATTCTTGAAATAAAAATTGTTCAGCACTTCAAGCACAAAATCTCCGGATCTGTTGGCGGACATAATGCCATGAGCATTTTCTACCAGTCAACCTTTGGATAATGGAGAGACATACAGTGGTATTTGCAGTTAGTTTAGCACATTTTTTCATCTTTCTGGTTAGACGGACAAAATTAAAGGAAATATGCCCAAAAATGCACGACCCCCCCCCCCAACTTTAGCATAAATAATACCATAATATGTTAAAAAATTGCGGTAATATGCATTTGCAAACATGCATATAATACGGTCTTATAAGTATCGATCGTGGCTCAGCTTAAATAAAGCATGCAATTTAAGCATAAGGAAAATATACTATCTTTATTGTGTGTACCATCTTTATTCGAATACTATAAATCACATTTCTTGCTAATATGTTATGTTTACTTACCGTTTCCTGAAATCAAAACAAAATTATTTTGGAATTGTCTCCGCACTAAATAAATAAATTCACATTGTTTTTTTTCTCTATCGAAACAACGCGACGTGAGTATTTGTCTTTTCTTTTCGACATTATTTATCTAACAAATACAAAGTTTATTATTGAACAGGAACACTTCCTTAGACTACAGAGCCAAATAAAAATCTGTCTACATAACGTAACATCACGCCTGTAATTCCCAAAGGGTTGGGCAGAGGTGTACCCATTAGCACACCCTCATTACGCCAGTTATGTTTAAGAGCCATATTATAGGGGGCGAGTGCGAGCCTATTGGCATCACTCAGGCACAAATCCAGTAGTAGAGAAATTCCTGGTGGATAAACCTAATAACACTTTGCCCGATTTGGGAATCCAACCCGGGACCTCATACACAACAGTCAGCACGAGGCTGTACACAACACACACAACACAAACAGACAAATCTATCTGTATTTAAAAATATAATATTATCTGGCAATTGCAGTCGAACATGCTAACAAGTATGCAGGTAGAATTTTTATTATTATAGTATACTGAAAATATTGATAGCAATTTTCTTTTATAAATCGTTTCGCATTAAGCGACTGATGTCAAACGCTGTATCGTTTGGCATCAGCCTCTAAACGTATCTCTATAATCTTAAAAGTAAATGGAAGTTTGCTGGCTGTGTACTTATTCGACTGTACAAGATAGTATCAGGGACAGCACAAACCACTACCAAGTACACATCACTAGTTTACGACCATTAATAGTTAGTGATCTCCTGGCTATATTTGAGGTCAGTCCCGCTAGGATGGCCCCACGTTTACTCAATAAAATGACCCCCTGTGGTGATGGGACAATTCATGGTAATGTTCGGAGACCGGTCCAGTCCTCGAACATAATGTCCTGATTCATTAAGCTATCGGAAGATTACACTGCGGTGGTCGCCCTCAAAGTAATGACCTCGACGTATTTAGAGCCTCAGTGAGCTTCACTGCAGATGAAAATTTTAGCAGTTGAGATTTTCCATTTTGGGAACGAAACGGGATTTTAAATAGGGGATAATTTGTTCAAATAATTATCGATCGTATCAATCTCGAGGTTAAGCCGCGCTTGCCTAGGTTAGTCTGGTGGATGGGTGACCACTCATTATATATCGAGTTCCCTGTATGCCTCGGAAAAAACGTAAAGCCTTTGATCCCCGCTGTCATTTGTACATCTTTGTCAGTCGTTACAGGTAGTCAATGATCCGATAGTCTTACCAAGGGGTATCGTATTACCCAGTACTAACTGGGTTGTAGGGGTCAGATAGGTAGTCGCTCCATGTAAAATACTGGTATTCCGCTGCATCGGGTTAGACTGGAAGCCGACCCCAAAATTGTTAAGAAAAACATGAATAGATTTGTTAAATTTTTTGGCATTCCGCTTTGGTATTTATCTACCCACGCGTAGCCGTAACAGCTTCCAGGGCTTGCAAATTATTTTAGAGCCCAAATTCGTTGAAAATGTGTCAAATTGAAAGCCCATTATGAAAGGTCTGCCTAAAAATAAACTGACTGTTATTCACGAACATCTAATTTAGAGTGTGTGAATCTTTTAGTCTACATAAATTTATTTATACATCGAACGTTATAACAAGGATACACCTACACGACAAATATAGGATACTAGGTGTTGTCAGCGGCTTCGCCTGCTACAACTCGAAAATTATCCCACGGGAATATAAAATCGGGATAAAAACTATCCTTTGTGTTAATTCAGGTTATAAACTATCTGTGTACCAAATTTAATCCAAATCCGTTTAGTAGGTAGTTTTTG
The DNA here is from genome assembly GCA_949774965.1 of Diarsia brunnea. Lineage (NCBI taxonomy): Eukaryota > Metazoa > Arthropoda > Insecta > Lepidoptera > Noctuidae > Diarsia > Diarsia brunnea. The sequence continues at coordinate 10,148,806 of OX458997.1, read as the reverse complement.
TGTGAAAGAGTAACAAACCGCCGTCCCCGGGGAATAAAATGATAACTGCCATTACCATAGTTTTATTGTTAAGTCATATTTGAAACCTACGGAGCCTAATACATGTACTCAATTTTTTTTGTGATTTTTCTCCTATAATCCACAAAGTTATAACATAATATAATAATATTCACTACTTTTTCCCAGAACAGATGCATACTAGAAAAAAAAGATAGTATAATGATAGTGAAACAGTTTCTTTACAAATATGTGACAATAACTTTTGCAATAATATTCTCGGAAAAACTAATCAGCGAAATATTGATGAACGCCATTATCATTTTATAAATACCCCAGAATAAAAGTTCATGGTTGTATTACCGAATAATGCATGTCCAATATTAACGAGAATAAAATTGTAATGTATTATGTTTTCCGTATATTTGGCCTACATTATTCGTTGAATATTATTGTAATGCACTATAGCAATACTTACAGTCTTTTAAAAGTAACGAGAATAAAATGATAAGTGTTATTAGTCAATTAAGACAGTAGTCAACTGCTACTAACTTTTTAAATTTTAAATATCTTCAGTTTGTGTAACCTAATTAAAACTATTTTTAAACAATTTTTATAAGGTTAAAAAATTAGCTACCACTGAGCCTTTTTTTGATCTCTCTACGTCTATATCTTGGCAAGTTATAGTCAAAAATCAGTTTTTTATTTTTCCTGTTTTGCAGTTATCATTTTATTCCCCGGGGACGGCGATTAACATACACACTCACAAACTTTCGCCTTTATAATATTAGTGTGAAGTGTGTTATTGTGATAATAAAAATTTAGGGTGGAAAAGTACCCTTAACGCAAACGAAGGGCACTTGTTCCTACCTATTATATTTTTTAGTTCTAGACCATACCTGGGAACCTCCTACTTACGGAGATATTGGGGGTCAAAGTTACAATTTTTTCACAGCTGTTTTTGTAAATACTAGTTTTTCAGGTTATAACTTTACTTAAATAACCCCTATGACCCGTTTACTATTCAAAGCATCCACTAGCATAATGTTTTAACAGTGCTACATTGAGTTTTACCATAAAATGTGGTTTTTGACCCAAAAAAAAGTCGTTTCCCAGCAAAAATTATTGCGTAGGGGTACTTAGTTTGATGTACAGAATGCTTGGTTGACGGCTGTGTGATGGGTTGATTTACACCCTGTACAGTGTGATATGCGATATAGATACTGGTGTTTGTGGCATCGATCCCCTATTACGTCATAATTACCCCGCGTTCCGCAGATATTAGTTCAGTTAATGCCTCAATATAATGGGTGGAGTGTATTGATGGTCTAAATCAAATCGAAGCTATTGTTTGCGACCGTTAATATAACAATGAGATTAACCTATCGTGATTTTAACTAAGTATCGCTTACACGCTCGGTTAGAGCTCGTTTGTGAGCACCCTGTATGAACATGTCCTTAAATTATTCATGCTCATCTATGGCAACGACTCGCGCAGAGATTTTAATGTTAGCATTACACTTTGAACATTCATTATTGGCGCTAAGATTTTACAATTATTCTCGGCAGTCATCAATGTCGTAAAAAAGTAATGTAGAGAAGAGTTTTTCTACATAGTATAAAACAAAGTCGCTGTCGCTGTCTGTCCGTCCCTATGTATGCTTAAATCTTTAAAAATACGCAACGGATTTTAAAGTGTTTTTTTTAAATAGATCGAGTGATTCAAGAGGAAGGTTTTAGTATATAATTTGACCGACATCCACACGGGTGAAGCCGCGGGCATCAGCTAGTATTTAATATATAGCGAGGAGACCTGCCTCGTACGTGTAGTAGTCGGAAGCTCGACTGCACACACGACTTTTTTTTTAGTTTACTTTTTTAGTTTCTTTTTATAATTTTGATTGTTTGTTGTGTGCACTTGTGGCGTGTGCTAAATAAATATGTTTTCTTTCTTTCTTTTTTTCTTTCAGTGCGTGTCCTGGGTTCGCTTATCAGGTCTAGCAAAGTGTTTAGCAGCAGCTCGGTTGATGGCAATAAGATCGCCCCTTATTAATATACATGGGACTTAACCTTATCGGCGAAATGTGGGTGAGCGATAGATTTATTAAAAAATGTTTGATCTATTGGGTGAACTAATTGGTATGTACACCTCTGCCCAACCCTTCGGAGATTACAGTTGTGATGTTGTGTTATTTTACAATGATTCACGGCAGTTATCAAAGTCGTAAATAATGTAGACAAGAGCTTTTGTGTTTTCACATGTTAATTTTGAAGAAATGATTCACCTCTAACATAACAAGAAGTTTTATAATGACAAGTTGTTTACCGATGTATTTCGGGAAACTAATAAAAATGAAATAAGCTTTTACAGTCAACATTAAATACTTCCAAGATTTTTTTTTATTAAAATAATTGTACAAATGTTTACTTATAAGAATAATATGAAGTAGATATTAGAGCCATGATGGCCCAGAAGTTAATGACTCTCCTCTCCTACACGAGTTTGTAGATTCAAATCCGAGTAAGTAAGTTTCCTAAGTTTATCTTGGACATCACTAATATCAATGAAGGAAAATATCATGAGGAAACATTTTTTTTTTTTGGCGGTTGGAAAATCATCAAATAATCCCTCCCGCTCTTGGGCAGAGCGGAGGGGAGTGTCAGACTTCTACTGACTAAAAACCACCCATGTTCCTTCTTAGCCCTTCATGTCGAAGCCGCGGTATCTCTCGCGAACAACCCGCAGCCCCGACGGGATCATGAGGAAACCTAGACTTAGTCTGAAATCACCAAATTGTCTTACGCAAGCGTGATTATCAATACTCGTGGCGTCTCTATATGAAAAGAGCCCAGCAGTGGGGATGGTATTAGAGTTAAAGTAGGTATATAACTTTTTAATTGTTTTTCGTAAAAAAATGAAAAACTCATTGCAAAAATTAGCCGAATTTTGCCACCGACTTCCGGAATTAAACTTATTTAATTTCCACTATTTTGTGATTATTTGCAAAGGGTTTTTTTATTTAAGCCATTCTGACTGAATATCTCACAAAAAATCTTACCAATTATTAATAATTTTTTGATAGTAACTAAAAGTTATTGCAAATCATCCACATACAGATAGAAGAAAAAGTATGTACTCATAAACTACACACGCAATGTGTTAAAATGTGAAAATAAGTATAACTCGGACCACCTACTTCTTCTACAAAATGAAAAAAGAATGGGACTAGTAATCACAGAGTTATGAAGTAACGAACATAAACAAAACATAGCCGAATTGAGAACCTCCTTCGGTTCGGTCGGTTAAAAATTGACACAGGGTCTAGATTACTCACGCGTAAGTTTGGTTCGCCACTTTACGCTTCACCTGCTACTAGTTATAAGGCAATGACTAATGAAGTTCACTCGCACGATTTCGTCAAAGTTTTGAGCTAAAATTCAATAATAGAGGTAAACCTGGTAAAGAAAGAAAATTTATTTATTGTTAATTCATTTATGTTTATCATTTCAGCCAAAAACGTCCACTGCTGGACATAGGCCTTCCCCAATTGTCGCTACATTGACCGGTCCCGTAATTTATATAAATTAAAATATTTTTAATAAATAAATTGATTAATAAAGTATGTATTTACTATCTAAAACAAAAAACGTTTTTGCCCGCGTCTTCACTCGCGTTCTGGTAGAAAATTTAAACGGGAGTACTTGCATAGGTCTTTGATACATTAGTGAAAGAATTTTCAAATTGAGATCAGTAGTCACATCCAAACATTATTGGAACGAAGTTCCTTATCGCGCGTTGTGAAAGGGGGCTAGACGGAAAAAATTCTTACGAAAAGTTGTCACGACACTTTTTGCTATAGTAAGCAATTGTAAGCTGTGCGGCGTCGCATGTTTCTCTGTCTGTCTCTCTCTCTCTTATAGAAAGCAAGCCAGATATTTTCATTTCTAAATTTTTTTTTTTTTTTTACATAATAAAAAATAATAACAATAACTTCGTTCCATCCGGGTGTTCCTTGACACCTTCAAGTTTCTGTTTAAAATATTTCTATGGAAAGGTTTAGAAGCGTACTTGGCGTGAACTATAAAATATAAAAACGGGAAAAGCTTGAGAAAAGTTTTTAGTTATATAATGAAATCAAAATCAAAAGTCATTTATTCAAACTAGGCTGATAATCAGCACTTTTCGAACGTCAAAATTTACTTTACTTATTTACAAGTGTCCGTCCCCCAAAACGCCCACCCTTCGATACTTCCTAGTGTTTTTGGTGGAAAGAAGAAGTGGCGGAACAAACTCCACAGCAACACATCTGTGACCCCAACGTAGTTGGGAAAAGGCTAGGCAGATGATGATGTACCAACAAGAAGGTATAATTAACTTATTTTTAACTATTTCCATTACTTTACATAGGTTAAACACAGGCGATTCAGTGGGTTACAAAAATTACCTTCTCGTAACGGTTATAATGAAAAATTCACCAGAATTACAGACAGCTTTCTCGATCGGGCACATCACACCCATATATAGAAACAAGTAAAGCAAGATTACGGCTCACTTAACAACGTTTAAAGAATATATTAACATCTTCTACCGATGCGACATTATTTATGAATGTGCATCTAAGTGGCCGCCACTTATGGTGGTCACACACGCTACGTACGTCTGTACGAGTCACAAGTGTAAGCCCAAACATCGTAACGACTTTGTTTCACAGTCCGACACGAAGCTCACCGCCGTTATTACGTGTCAATAATGGTAATAGAAATTAGTGCCTTAGTTAGAATCGGAAGACACGTGGGCGTCGCTCACACCGACATGCCATAGCCACGCCATCATCGACTTACTCGTACAATCAGAAAGAATTCCAACCAAAGATTTATTACCACCATTTACCTCCGCGGCTTAGTGTGTAATTATGAAAACAATTGTTAGGTTTTCCTGCCCCTTAATGAGGGTTAGGCAAATATTTGGCGTGGGTTCCTTTTGACCCTTAATAAAACATCCTTTAATACTAGTGATAAAAGGTGTTAAGATTAATTCAGAAACCAATTTTTAACTCGAGGCGTTTCAACACCTTGAACAACAGAAAATATTCATTGAATTAATCGTGATGTTTATGTAGATAGCTGCTTGCATCAATTTCGGAACAGGTCGTTAAGATAGCAATAAGTATATCAATAACAAGTGTTGTTATCTGGCATCTCTATGGTTTACAAGTTTTACAAGATGCGCGTTTGCAGAGCGGCGCAGGCGCATGCGCAGTGGGCGGGTGCGAGCGTGAGAAACAAATAACTGGTGTCGCGTCCACGGCCCCTTCAACCTCGTGAAGAATCGGAGCCCGTCTAATGGCGACCACACTGCTGTTATAATTGCTTTTAGGCAATCACAATTTATTACATGTCGCGTGTCGTTACGGAGTTTTACAACGCTTATACTTTAGCGTTGAAATATTGGACACCCTGAAGGATACTTTTATTTTACCGACGAGTCGAGCCTTAAATAAATTGGTTTCCTTGTTTTAATAATTAGCTTTATGAACGTGCATTTTGTGTACTTTTGCTACAGTGCTTTCAGGATATTATTTTCTGTAAAAATATTTGCTAGCAGTAAGTATTGTCTATTGTTCCCTCTTCGACCAAAACTAACAATTTCCAATAAGAGCGGGGCGTTGGTTGCAATATTTTACGCAACGAATGCAGCGCTGAGTACCGCTATCACTCTTAATTTAGTATCGCGGACCATTAATCAAAAAGGCGCGCAAGGAAGGAAATTGATTTCGTGATTTCACAACGAGTGAAAGGCACTCATCAATACTCGTTAAAAGTTACATGTTACAAAAATACAATGTCTTCATGCCACAGTCGAAATATTGATGTGAAACGTTCCGCACACGCAAATTGGCCAACACGGACAGAAGTCTATAAAGAAGCGGCGACCATTGACATGGTATTTGCATGGAATGTGCCATCTATTGACCAACTTCCGATGGTTATAACCGCTGGCAGAATGTGATGGCTTGATGTTTATGTGTTGCAAACAATTGTTTTACATCAATGTTTATGTCCAAACGTTTCTCCATTAGTTGCCAAGTGAAGGTGTTTAAGTTCTTAACGTGTGAGTAATGTTATTTTTGCAATATTATGAATTGCTTTTGATGGACGTAGTCAGACCCAGTCTTATAATGGTATGCTGTCAAGAAAGGCAGACTTCAAAAAATAATAAAAGACAAAATGATGGAGGGTTATAAGAGGGAAATATACACAATGTCGAGTAGCTTTTGTGTTTTGAATTGAAAATAATTGCTAACAAAATTAAAGACCAACTTAAAATAATTAAAATGACTACCACACGAGTGAACAATTTCAATACGCTGTGAAACATTGTTATCTACAAGTCGAAGGACTGCATTAAAGATCTATAAAGCTAGCGTGACTAAATTGCTTTCCCCCCTCAAGATAACTGGACAAGATTAATGAGCGTAACGTGCAAAACGTTTAAACCCATTTCCAACTGAAATCCGACTAGTCAGTTCCATATATTAGCGCCAGCGAAAACGTTCCTGGCACAAATTTCCATCACTAACATTAACCAAATTAGTTAGCTTTAAGCCGTCCCGTGAACTAGCCGGATCTCGGTCGTTATGCCAACGAATTGAATGAATTACATCTGCGCTTGAGTCCAACCATCAATAATTCTTAAGAATATTAATTTAAGAATCCCTTTTAAGAATCCAGAACAAAAGCGAAAGTAGAAATGTTTAAGGCGATTTACTGGACTTGCTCTTGGAGTTCCACGCCGAAGAAAATTAACAGTAACTGGAAATTCTACCTCTATATACTGCAGTGGAAACTTGTAGTTAAAAGTTTATCTGGATGGTTACGGGCCATCAAATAATAAAAAGTTTAAACTAAATCAGATCGTTTTACATAAAAGTAAGTAAAGTTACGATGTTACATCATGTAGTTATTACAACTGTATGGTATTCCGTTTCTCGTATGACAGTGCAGCTTCTCTGTGACGACAATAAACCCATATCGTTGGTGGTCGCACGTTGAGAGCCTCATCTACAAACATATTTTTATTGAACTGGATAAGGTTTTACTGCCCCATCCAACAAATCTTTACGGCGCTAAACATCAAGTCTTTTCTCAAAAGCATCATAATAATATTGTGCAATCGATAGTGAAACGATTCACATTGACTTCGTGAAAATTGAAATTTGATACCGATCATAAACCATAAGCTGGGTTATTGTACCTTTTGTTTCTTAATTTTCAAATCAACTGATTTATTCAAATATATTTTATACAAATCGTTGTAACATTTCTTAGCTTTGTCTTGTTTCTATCTGTTGCAATCCTAAAGCGACGTCAAAGTTCTCTGAGAAATATAAAGCTACTTATTTAAAACTGACTTGCTTTATGATCCATTCTCTTGTCCTGGAAACATATCAAGTACATTCTTGTCAGATTTCTGCACCATTTCTTTGAAACGTATTTTTAAATGAAGAATGGAGAGAGGAATAAAATGCTGAGAGCAGTTTTTAGCTCCACACAATTGGTTTGTTATAAACCTTTGAACACGCTCTCGATTCTGTATAATAAATAAATTAGATAAATGTAAGAGTCACAATATTGTACGCACACGCCCACTAACATGAATGTGAGTTATATTAAGGTCACAGACAGGCAGACACTTTCTAAAGCAAAATAATTGAGTCAATTTATCGAGCGTCTCCGCGTCTACAAGGATCGGTGACACTTTAGCGGGCATTGATTACCACTAAGTTGTGAGCGATTACGCATGCTATGTACGGACTGCGTCCCGACCAGTCCTACCAGGACCGCCTACTTGATGATTCTACATCGCATAGATTCGTGGAAGGTGATTAATACGGTAGCTAATTTGAATTTTAGCACACATACCTGCCAACGAACGTTTCATGAACCAGTACCGGTAAGGTCAGTAACTAACCCATTCTACCCAGCCAGTCTCAAATTGTTCAAACACATTTGTATTACACACATGTTTACCTTCACAGGTAAACTTCGACGTGAAAAAATAAAGGTAGTCAATTGGGTCCCTTTTTGTTTTACCTCATATTCACGACTACCGACTGGGCTGGGTTCAACGTCTAGCCTTCCCTTTAAATACAAGACGAAGGTTAAGTGGTTCGCTGTCTGTTTCACTTAAACCGTTGCCTGCAGCCCTGGAGTAAACGGTGGCCGCCACTTGTATTCACAACATTATATTATTATGACGGCAAACCCGCGGTTAAACCAAGACAAAACAAAACTAAAACGCTGACTTCACAGATTCGTATTGTACTTTATGAAGGACTCTTTGTGTATTGAAGTTTGCCGAGTGCTTACGGTTAATCGACCTTAAGTGAGTACAGAATTTAATTTCGTATTGCGTAGAGCCATGACTCAAGAGTGAGAAAATTGTATTTCAATATTTTTGAACTAGATATTTGTGGAGAATAAATAGTTTTGTCGGTGCACAAGTTTGCGGTTGAGGTGAGGGCCCTCGACGACTCTCGTCTGGCGGTCAACTCAATACACACTCGTCCGCAATCGTTTTCGCTGGCGTCGAGATTGCTTAGGTAGTTGCTTCTGATTGAATTCATCCGAGGAGGCCGCCCGCCGCGCGCCCGCCTGACCCGGAAAATTAACCCACCGAGATAAATGCCGATATGTGTCAAGTGGCCACCAGAAGGTATTCCACCACGACGACCACTTACGCCTCGTTACTGTTCACGTATTTTTATCTCACTAAACTGAAGAGAACTTAAATGCAAAGTGAAAATCCAGTCTTAAGGTTAACTTTGTTCTTCAGCGAGTTTGTGACATACCAGCTTTTGTTGTGTATGCGAATGCATAATAAATGCTCAAATAACTTGTCTTTGTCTTGCGTGTTCTCCATATATGTATTTACTTATATTCGCGACGGCAAAGCTGAGCCTATACACCGTAATGATGACGTTTTGCGTATAAATAGGAAAAGTAATTGAATTTAATCAACCGTTAGGCAGTCTGTTCACGACTCTACCTGATGGGTGAACAGGGGCAGTAAAATTAAGTGAAATGTGCGGGAACTGATGGTCCATCATAAAAAAGGTTGAGTAACATAAAAACAAGGAAACTTTGTATTGTAATGCCTTTACAAGTCCCAAATAATCTGGCGGTGAATCAGGGCGCCCGCGTCAGTGTGAAATCCGAGGTTTTATTAGTAGCATAAATAAAGCAATTAACACCATGAGGATTTACGTGATCCAATTTAAAACGACTGTACCGATTATTGTTTCTGATGTCGTACATAATTGCTCGTAATTGATAGCTTGTAGCCTTTATTACTGTTTCATTATTAAGTGTGGAGTTAATGTGAGTGTGTACATGCAATCCGATTCTGTACAAGTTGTTATGGAAAACGGGACTCCATCGGAAGCGCTTCAATTATCCCGTCGCGCTCTTAAAAATGTATATGTGTTTTATTTATTAAAAGCAAACATGAATGTGAATGGCTATAAAAGTCGGGAAACCAAAGAAACGGTGGATGTGTGTGAAGGAAGATACGTCTGGAAAAGAGGTGACTGTTTAGATGACGGGTAGCAGAGAAGTATGGAAGAAGAAGACATGGTGCAACGACCCCAATGACGATTTAATAAAATTAAGATTGTGTACACTACTGAAATAAAATATTTTGTAACTTCTGTAAAAACTACATACACATTTGATTATGTGGCGCTCTTTACCTCATAAAGTAAAACTTATTCGTACGCGTTCTGAATTAGTCGTACAAACAAAAGTAGACGACTACTGCACGCTAGTTAGGTACGTCCTAACCTAATTAAAAATGTTAATTAAGGTGTCTACATTAACTAACTTCGTAATTAAGTCTAGCGAAGTCCTTACATGTGAATGGTTATCATCATCATCTCAGCCAAAAGACGTGCTGGACATAGGCCTCCCACAGAAGGAGGGGATTTGTCATAATCGCCACGCTTGGCAGGCGGGTTGGCGATCGCAGTATAGTAATTGTTACAAAGGCACAGAGAACGCTGCTGTCCATTCTCTGGTAAGTCCCTTAGTCGCCTCTTACGACACCCACGGGAAGATATGGGATGGTGCTATTCTTTACGTCCGACACCATACGGAAAAACATGTGAATGGTGATAGAACGTTATCCCTCAAAGTTGTAACTTCGTTAGTTTTTTTTTTTTTTTTTTATCCTTTATTAAAAAGAACCAGGTTCTTAATAATTAATTACAATCTAGCCTACAAGACTAATAAGCAATTTTAATCTAACTTAACTTTTTACGTGATAATTATTTTAAAACAGAATAGTGCTGATTGTACTTTATACAAGTCCGTTCCACTTTCTTAGAGTCTAATATTATAATATAAACTAAACACTTTGTTCATGTGTTATATGAGTGTCATTGTCACTATTATTTCTACATTATTTACACTACACTAATTCAAAAGGTTTTGTTCGTTTTAGCCTTCGCACTATATTTGTCTGGTCTAGCAGCTGAATTGCCTCGATGTTCACATGTTGGTGGAGTCGGTGTTCATGGGCCTCAGCAAATTTTTGGATTATTTTGGTGACGGGTTCCACTTTTAGGTCACGATGGAGGTCGTCATTTCTTATATACCAGGGCGCATTAACAATACTCCTGAGTACCTTATTCTGGAATGTTTGAATAATTTTGATGTTGGTCGGTTTAGTACAGCCCCACAGTTGGATGCCATATGTCCATATTGGCATAAGAATATGCTTATATAATAATATTTTATTATGTATCGACAGGCAGGAATTTCGTCCAATCAGCCAATACATGTTTTTAAAACGCATGTCCAGTTCCTGTCTTTTCTTTTTAACGTGCGCTTTCCAGCGCAATTTCGCATCAAGCGTTATGCCAAGATATTTGGCTGTATTTGCGTATGGCACTTGTTGGCCATTTATGAAAATTGGGTGGTAATCACAATTCCTGTTGGTAAAATCAATGTGAAGTGACTTTGATTCATTCAATTTGATTTTCCATTTTTGTGCCCAGTCATGAACTTCATTTACAGCAATTTGTACCTTTCTGATTGCTTCCGCATGGCATGACCCTGTAGCCATAATGGCAGTGTCGTCCGCAAAGGTTGCAATGGTATTATTTTCCAGCTCTGGTATATCATACGTGTACAATAGGTAGAGGATTGGACCCAGCACACTTCCTTGAGGGACGCCAGCTTTAATATTTTTTAACTCAGAAAAGGCTCCCTCGTGCCTTACTCGAAACATTCTATCTGTAATATATGATTGCAAGATATCGGCAAAATCATTGGGCAGCATTAGTCTTAGCTTGTATATCAAACCCTTATGCCAAACTTTATCAAAAGCTTGTGCTACATCTAAAAAAACGGTGGAGCAGACTTTTTTATCTTCAAGCGTTCTCTCGATGATGTTGGTAATTCTGTGTACTTGGTCTATTGTTGAGTGTTTCTCTCTGAAACCAAACTGATGGTCAGGGATCAGGTTTTTCTCGTTTATGATTGGTTTTAGGCGTTTTAAAAACAGTTTTTCAAATAGCTTTGAAAGTATAGGCAACAGGGAAATGGGTCTGTATGATGATGCTTCGTGAGGTGGTTTACCAGGCTTTGCAATCATTATCACCTCAGCAACTTTCCATGGCTCAGGAACATGCTTAAGCACGAATGCAGCATTTATGAGCCTAGTAAGCTTAATTATGGCTTTACGCGGGAGCTGTTTCAGGATTTCTCCCGTAATAAGGTCATATCCTGGCGATTTCTTTAGGCTAATGTTTTGAATTTCCTTTGCAACTTCTTTCGGGGTCACAAGCTTAATTCTTTGATCTTGCAGAATGTTGGCAAACTGTAGGTTGTCCAGAGACTCGTCATTTGGCTGAAAGGTTTCTTCCAAGTGATGTGCAAATCTTTGAGCTTTCTGGTCATTGCTTATGGCCCACTTTCCGTTATCATCTCTGATAGGGGGAATTGGTACAATTGGCCTTTTGAGTGACTTTGTCGCTTTCCAAAGAGAGTATTGGGTTGTATGGTCGCTGGTTAACTGACGCAGGTTAGTATCTAAAGCCTCATCTTGAAAGGTTTGTATCTTTCTCTTCAGTCTTTTGGTAAGGTTATTCAATACAGTTTTATCTTGCGGGAATCTAGTTTGCTGCCACCTTTTTCTTTGAGTCCTTTTTTCATATAATAGGTCTATTATTTCTTTTGGATAGGTATTTCCTTTAAACTTGTTTATAAGCTGTGGTGTGTTGTTCCATGCACATTGTTGGATATTGATGTTAAACTGATCTACTTCAAAATCGAGCTGATCTTTGCTTTTTAATGAAGTTTTTAGGTCAATAATATTTTGTAGCTCTAAGCTAAAACTTTCCCAATCTGTATACTTGTTAACTAACGTCAGGTGGTTTTCTCTAAGTAATATTTTGTGACTTAATTGTAATAATATCGGAGAGTGATCGGAGTTCATATGGTACCCCTCTTCTACATTCAGATAGTTGGTTGATATATTTTTGACTATGAAAAAGTCAATAAGGTCTGGTAGTTTCTGGTGGTCAGTCGGCCAGTAAGTAGGTTTTCCAGTACTTATGACCTCACAGTGCATGTCTTTCACTGCGCTTAGAAGCTGTCTGCCCTTAGTTGACGTTAATCTCGATCCCCAATGAGTGTTCTTAGCGTTAAAGTCACCGCCAAGTATAAATCTCTGTCCGAGGAGTCTGAATAAGTGTATATATTTTTCTTTGTTTATCTTGTGTCTTGGGGGACAGTATACGGCCGCTATTGTTACATTAAATTTATTTGTTTTTACTGATATCGCCACAGCTTGCGTGTCTTGTTCCTCGTATTTACATTGTTCGTAGTGACAGATATTTTCTTTAATAATAACCGCGCTACCTCCTCGCGCCGTGTTGCTAGGGTGCAGCGAGTGATAAACCTTATAGCCTCTAAACTTTACAAAAGACTGTTTAGTGAAGTGCGTTTCAGAGATCAAACACACATCAATATTTTCTGTGTCTAGGACTACTTGCAACTCATGTTGGTGTTGCAGCAATCCGTTAGAATTCCACGCCATTATTTTTAGTGTGTTATTCATGACTGATTTGTATGGTGCTTGATTCTAATTTCTCTAGTCTCTTGTCAAATGAGGATATGCACTTCAAGATCTGGTTGAGCTTGTCCTCAAGACTTGATGGCTTCGTGCTTGGATTTACTGCTTGTGCGTATGAGACACTTTTGGATGTATGTGCATTTGCCACGGTTGTCTTTGCAAACGGTGCACTTTGTTTTGTTGCCTGTTTGTCGGTGTTTCTAACAATTTGCTTAGCGGCAGGGTTGTTAGGTGGATTATTTTTAGATTTTTTGTTCTTAATCATTTGCATCTCCTTGGCAACTAAACACCCCCTGTAGTTGGCTGGGTGAGGTAAGCCACAGTGAACACACTTAGGTTTTTCTTGCGCAGGTTTGCTGCAATCAGCTGTGAGGTGTTTTCCTGTACATTTAACACACCTTGGCTCTTTTGAGCAATACTTTTGAGTATGACCATAAGCCTGGCATCTCTTACACTGGGGTATTATTTTTGACGTCTTAAGCGGGTTAATCTCAACTTTACACCCTAGAATATGTTTAATGCCGTATATTTTACTGACATCTTCATCATTCTTGAACGATAGAATAAACATGTTCAGCGGTTCTTTTGTTCTCCAGCTTAACTTGTTAATAGCATTTTCTATCTGAAATCCTTGCAATGTTAAATCATCTTTAATCCGATCCGGTAGGCAGGAAGAATGCAATTTTTTCGCCACTACTCTTATTGGCCTGGTCTGCTTGTCCTCATATGAGTGCCATAAACAGTTATTTTCTGTTAAGCGACGAGCGATCACTCTGTAGGACTCTTCAGTTTTGGCATTTACTTTCACACTATTACCGCTCAACATTTTGGCGGTAAATGTTTCTACTGGCTGAGATTCAGTCAAAAAGTCGTAGAACGTTTGATAATTCTTAACACCGTCGACTACGATTGGAGGCGGTGCCAGAATTTTTTTAGTAGTTGCCTTCTCTTTGTTGTTGAGTTGCTGCTGCTGAATGCTAGTTGTAGCTTGTTGTGGTTGTGGTGGAGTAAGGGAAGTGTTTAACTTCCTTTTCTTCCTGTTTTTCACCCTAATCCACTCAGTCTCTTTGGCGAGTTCTTCCTCATCCGTGCAGTACTCAGCATCAGTTTTAGTAGGCTGAGCAGGTGTTATGTTCCCACTGGCCTGTTTATCTGAGGGTTCTTCTTTTTTTTGTACCTTTAAGCATTTTAATTGTCCTTGAAGATCTTGAACCTGTTCCTGCAAGCTTTGTATATGGCCGTTCAGTTGACGTACCATTTGTTGCAGGTTTTCTCTGTCCGATTTCTCCTGGATGTAACAGTCATACAACTGCTTTTCCAGATCAGTTTTGATTTTAATAGACTGTTGTGCAGCCATTATTTAGGTTTAAGGTGAGCGTGACACCTAAACAATTATAATAAACACTTCATGGCGATTTCCGCACTTGTAACTGGGTCATCACAGTGGCCCCGATAGATCGACGTACACCGCGACGACGGTGTTATGATGCGTCTGCAAAATACTCTTAACTAGAGCACGCGCTCGCGACCGGTACGTCCGTTCACAGTAGCAGTGAAACACGCTATGAACTTCGTTAGTGACGCTTGTCACCTACTCGACGCTGAAGACTTGTTTTACTATGTTGTCAAAGCAAGGGGTTCAAAGATCTCGTCGGGGCTGCGGGTAGTTCGAAAGAGATACCGCGACCGCGACACAAAGGGCTAAGAAGGAAAATGGGTGGTTTTTAGTCAGTAGAAGTCTGACACTGCCTACCGCTCTGCCCAGAGCGGGAGGAGTCATTTGATGATTTCCCACCTCACAAAAAAACGGGATCAAAGATATAGGTATACCTGGATATCGCAAGTATCACGAGCTGTGTATCGAAGTGTGGCATTTTTTGACTACCTACGTCAAGAATTAAACTATTTAGTTACTATACAAAATAGACTACGTTTTTGTTGAACTTCTTGAGTTATGTGTCGAACTACACGAAAACTGACAAATACTTGCGCTGACATTGGACAGGTCTACTCAAATCTGTGTAGTCATTCTTCAAAATACCGTCTCAGACACAAATCTCCAAGGTCCTCATATAATTTGACCAATGACTGCACTTTAAAAGAGACAGTGACCGCTGAAATTCTGTCAGTTAGCTGTTTCTTCTTTTCTCTTCAGAGTAGTCAGTTACGAAACATCTCCATCTAGTTTTAAAACATTACATGATGTGACGTGTAAAAGTGTTTTGCAAAACCAAATTACAGGAATAATTATAATTTCTGATTTTACATGTCGAGAGTTAAGTTCATGAGTCGTAACATTATAGTTTTACTTATTTCAAATTAGCTTGCATGAGCATAAAAAGCCGGGCACGCGAAGCGCTCTTGCGTTATCTATATTTGTGGGCTTGTTCATAAATTGAAAGCCGCTTAAATAGCAGTTTATGTCTCCTTTGCAACACGAAGGCAATGAGAAAGTCTCGATACGTGTCAATGCACGCTAAGTATGATTACTGGGAGCCTGTGAACTTGGGAATCATGTTTTTGTCAGATACAGCAATTTTATTCACACGGATGAATGTGTCCGTGATTTCGCGTTTGTAGTGAGTAATGAGTGTAACATTTCAGGATCAATATTATGTGTTTTGTAATCAGTGCCCCGAAAGTCTACCAACCAGTATTTCCAAGGGGTACCGTATTACGTGTGAAGGTCAGATAGGCGTAGCGTCGCTCCATGTAAAATACTGGTATTTATCTGAATTTGGTTAGACTGGAAACCTTAAAACTTAGGTGGGAAAGGGCTATGCAAATGATTATTATATTCCTTGTTCGTGGGGCTCGACCAGCCTTAATTTGGATACTGATGCCAGACGTTACTTTTCATTTATTTTTAGGTTAAAATAATGATGTGGTGAAAATATGTAAATATTTTGCCAACTACGTAACCGTCATTTTCGGTCTGCAACGCCGTTGGCCGAATTATGCTTGTCATTGGGCATCTCTATTCATGTTTAGCCCGAAGTGAAATGTCGGAATAGAGAGTGAATCAAAAGTGAAACATTTATTCAACGGTGAACCGATCCAAAACGTTGATATAGGCAGTTGCCCGCTGCTTGATCTTAAGGAAATGAAAGGAGTAATGAGTGTTCATGCCTACCTAAGACATTTTCTGAGTATCATGTAAACGTGGAGTGACCAAGATTCACTCAAAAGAACCGTTCATCAGAAAGAAGCATTTTATATCAGCTGTAATGGCATAACATCATGTCTTTGGTCCCCGATAGGTTAGGCAGAGGCTACCATTTTGCCAGTTATGTTTAAGGCCCATTGCCATCAACCGGGCTGTGACTGCTACTGTGAAAATTCTGAAGAAAAACCCCAGTAGCAATTTTGCTAAAAAATTGTATTTATACATAGACTGCTATTTTCTTTAAAAATTTATCCCTGTTTATTGAGACTGTTAAACATTTACTTAAACTTTCTTAAGGTATCGTTTCGTTTCATCTTTTTTTTGAAAAGTCGTAAGGTGATTTGAAGTTATGAAGTACTTAGAGATGTGGAAAGTCTAGACAGGTATAATTTTCGAAATTAGTTTCTAATCAAGTGTGAAAAGAGGAATGATATGAAAGAGAAAGAAGTAAATAATGCCATTACGTCTGACAGGGAAGAGGAAAACGTGTTGCGTCAACCCAAGACACTGATGAAAACGGTGTTAATTAACATTTAAAAGATCCGATTTTTTTTTGGCAATCGTCTTCACATCGTCTCGAAGGGGTCACTGCGCCATATGACATGCAATGCACATACGGTTACAATGCGTGCCAGCTCCAAATACATTTCTACCAGACCTAAGTATTGCCACTCATGTTTCTTTTGCAAATAAACTTTTCTGCTGCATCGACATAGGTAATAATTTAAAATTCGAATAAAAACTTCGACTTTTTTACTGCGTTTACGAGCACAACGCTTCTTTGTTTTATATTGTGACCGCCTATCACACCGAAGCTGCTGGCGTATCCGACTAATGTTTAAACGGTTTACAAAGTTGATAGGGCATGTGGTCCGATAATGCGCTTAACTCGGCAGGGGGAGATGTTGCGCATAAATCATTGCTAAGTGAGATCGGGTCCGGTGTGTGAACTCGTAAATCACCCGTGTAAATGAGGCCCGGCTTGAAGCCGACGTTGATGGTGGCCTATCTTTAAAGCGCATTATATAAATTAATCGACTCCCAAGGTCGATTAATTCTGTAAGGGCTTATGATAAGCTGAGCGGTACAAAACGGTAAATATTATTACGTTTCTGATTCTATTAATGTATTTCTTGTTACAGAATTAATTTATAATTTTCTGTGCGATTAAAGGTTTTTTTTGTCTGTTTATGTGGGGTTTCCAGCTATGATATTGCTTACTGATACGTAGACCAGGTACCTAAACCTGACAATGATTCATTCGTAGGGAGCGAGCCTCTAAATAATATTAAACCCGCGTCACAAAAACGTTTCAAAAGCGGTGCAGACATGTCAATAAATTCCTTTTAATACGTCTCTAAGGTAAGTACATAAAACATTGGCGTAACAAAAGTTCTTGCAGCATAGCGTGGAAGTCGTGGGCAAAGCGTAATGACTGAACAGCTAGAGTCGTTCACCGTGATTTATATTACGACATAGCCTCATTAGGTAAATGTTATTTAGTGAACACAGACAGAGATACTGACTACATTTATTTAGACTGCTTCCTAAGGATAAAGGGAGTTTTGGTTTGAAATTAACGGATGGCAAGATTTTAGTATTGTTATAACACGACAAAAAAAAAGTAGGTATAGGTACATCACTTACTTTTCCCGTTTATGTTGGGGACGGTTTCTAGTCAAACCGAATACAGCTGAATACCAGTATTTTACATCTCGCGACTGCCTATCTGACCTCCACAACCCAGTTGGCACTAGGTAATATGAAACCCCTTGGCAAATCTGGTTGCCAGACTCTCGGGCCACTGACTAACTGTAACGACTGTCAAAGATCCACAATTGACAGACTGGAGCATCGGCTTAATGTGCTTTCCGAGGCACGGAGAAAACTCGGTATGTAATGGGTGGCCACTTATTCACGGACCAACCCAGGTAAGCGCGGCTTAACCTTCAGATCGACCTCTGAACACAAAACCCACAAAACCACAAAACCTCTTTTGAATCACTGTCATGTGATTGGATGCTGATACAGATCAAAGTTTGAACTATTGATTTTTTCGATTAGACTAGCTGCTATTTGAAATACTCTATCTATTGTAAAAGAATTTATAACACAGCCATCAGCGTTCCGTTTCTCTCAAACGTGGTCTTCGAAAAAATAAACAATATAATAAAAAGCCTACGCGTGAGCACAATTCACAACGACCTATAATCCAGAATGAGGCATCTGCCATGCTTTTATCTCTGCTACGATCATAGCATTAAGATTGCTTACCACTACGCATACGCATACCAACATAATGCTATACAAATGTGCTGCGTTCCCAACGGTCCAAGGTGTAAATGCTCTTGTAATGATCTATTTACATACCGGCTAGGTAATATCGAACCCACAGCTTCCCTATATTGATATGCAACGCGATCACAAATAGCTTTTTAGCCCTTTTTCTCGTAATACCAATCTTATTTGATGTTCGTTTGGACATACTTTTCATCGAGATAACGAGGCCTGTTTTTTTTGTAGTAAAAACTGGCTTTGCTACTTAGATCTTTTAAAGTATTGGTTTGTGGAAATTATATTTTTATTACTTAATAAGTTTTAGTTTGTTATTGGCTGGAGCAAAAATAATTGAAAGAGGATTTTGAAATATTCGGAATGTATACGTAAGAGATCAGACCTATTTTCCCTAAATTTAGTTTAGCTTTTCCATCTGATATTTTTCCCCGTAAGCCTAGGCGGATAATGATGAAAACACTATTGCACTTAACACGATAAGAGTCTAATTATCTACCTAATCAACGGTAATTGATTCAAATTAATTATGTCTTAATAGATGTAACTAAGTATCAACACTGTGTAGGTGTGAAATTAATAGCCACTCATGCATACGATATTTTGATATCTGTTGCTCGGGAGTTTCTTCCGCCTCTTCCCCTTCTCAGCTTAAATACTTGTAAGTGTCGAAGGACAGGCGTTTTAGGAGACTTTCTCTTGTATACTTTTACGTTCAAAAAATGGTGTTTTTCAGCTTAATTTTAATAAATTATTTTTGATTTCGATAGACCGATATCTATTATAAAGTAGTATTAATAAAGTTTTATCGAAATGAGCAAAACAAAATTTGCAAGCTTCAGGGTATTCCAGTTTATTCAATGTTGCCTGGTTTAATTTGATATTGGATTATCTTTAAAAAAAAAACACTAGGAAAAAATAAATAAAAAAATATTACATTTGTAAATTTAATAATGTAAGCATACTGTTTATTCACGGATTTTGTACCCCCAATATACCGAAAACGATTAAAACTAAGTATCTACAAGTAATAAGCACATTTGACGCACATAGTTTATGTATTATAATGAACCACAAACTAAATCGCACGAAAAGTTTGTGGTCTGTACTGGCCCTTACACAAGCAATTAATTACATAGGTGATCGAGTGTAGAGGCAGAGTAACTCTACTTGTAAACAGGGTTACTTGAGGGTCCGTCTGAGGCTTTACTCAAGCCACTTGAACCAATTTCAAGCCTATATCAAACAAAATTATGTCTTATTAACCGATACTTGTATTTGGCTTGTGTTCGTACGGTGTGTACCTTGGATAAAACGATGTTGGTAATTATAGTGAAGATGTACAGTCACGACCACTAATATTTTATGTGCGTAATGTGAGTAATATTTATCTGAACTTAACTGTGTGAAGGACGATATTTTTTTTTTAAACGTTGCCCCCACACTAGGAATTTCTCCTGTATCTTGGGTGCGTTCACAAACATTTAAACTCACATACACAAATACCCAGACACGGAAAAACTATCTGTAGGTCATACAAATATTTGCTCCGTGCGGGGATCGAACCCGCGACACGCAGTGCAGCAGTCCATTGCTTGAGCCACTGCGCCAGTCGTGCCGTCAGATATGGCTAGAAAGGAGGTGACTGCTGAGATGACGAGTAATAGAGAAGTATGGAAGAAGAAGACATGCTGCGCTGACTCCAAATACATTGGGATATGGGCAGAAAAATGATCATGACGATTTATATAAACTTAGCAAAATTCAGACACGATTTTCTCGTAAACCATGGTTTCTACTTTGACATAATCTAGAAATTTTTAGTTTTTTAGTAGCCTGTCCCACTGCTGGGCAAAGTTCATCCCCAACGTCACTCATGAGCTCTTTTCCCGTGCTTTTTCGAACCAGTCCTCGCGGTACGCGTCCATATAGTATTGCCATCTCTTTCAAGGCCGGTCTCGAGGCGCTGACCGCCTTCTGGCTCCCATCGTGTGGATACTTTAACTGTTGTTAACATAAAGTTACTATTTTCAATGCAGGCGAAAACATTTTTTAAAGACGCTGCATGTATACATATAAGTGCTCGATGCTCGTGACTACGCGGCGCAGAAAATCATTGCTTCTTAACTTAATCGCCATTTCATTTTTTTTTTACTCTAAGTTTTCTTTTTTACTACAATTTTGAGTTTGTTTGGTTCCGGAAAATTCATCAAGTGAAGCCACTGGGCGTTAGTCATACAATAGCCTTGTAAAGGTACCACCCTTTTATTTTCTTTTTGGCGGGCAGAGCGAACGTGTCAGACTTCTACTGACTAAAAACCACCCATGTTTCCTCTTAGCCCTTCATGTCGAGGCTGCGGTATCTCTTGCGAACAACCCGCAGCCCAAAGGTACCACCCTCAGGGCTCGACTCTTGTTTTACTTTATTGGTAAAATATTTCTTGTGAAAAGTGTATTTTTATTACGCAAAATTAATTATCTTCCAGTGGGCTTAGTTTCACACGAAGGGAAATTAATTAATTTCAGTGAAATATTTATAAACTGGGTGTAGGTGTGGTGTTTTATTTATATTAAATACAAGATATTTCAGCCTGTATTATGATTGCGTGTGTAGATTTAAATAATTATAATGGTTGAATACAATTTCAAATATTAACGGCACTCTGATTATGATGGTCGTATTAGATATCAGTAATGCAATTATTTTAAGATCTTTTGATTTTAAGCATATTACTGTGATTACGTTTAAGTATATTTTTTATTACGTTGTCCTATGTCTTCCTACGTGAAATTGTGAAATTTCCTTGTCAATAACCCATAATATTTTTGAGTAGGTAACGTTTGACCGATAATGTTATTTTAACTGTTATTGCTGGTGATAAATTTACACTTGCGTGTGGTCAATAGGTTGAATGCGAAATAAATATTTTGATAGCTACAGCAAAACTTTCTAGGCTGCACGGTGGAACCTACAAGTTGTGTAAAGAGTGCGTGCCATAACACGGTGTACGTTTCAGTATCACGCGAACCACCTCATCATAATACACTTTCTGTTGCATTTAAATATTCAATTTACTAACTGGCTCGGAGGCAGCGCTGCACGCGAAACCTTCGCATTAGATCAGCGATTGAAAACTCAATGTTCTCCGCGTAAAGTACCAGCAAGACTATTGTAAGTAATTTCACGTACCACATTAATAGAGTAAGTTAGCAATAATATCACCGTATCGGTATATAAGCTGGCATCATTAGCCTAATGATCGGATTTAAGGGGTGCTCCACTGTCGGTTTGTGGCAGATTTTGTGGATTCTAAACCCGCTCCGATAACAGGATAATACATAGATGCAATAGTCTAATACTCTGCGCCAAGTTAATTAAGCTCGGTGATTCCACTGAATCCGAGGGAATTTAGTAATTCAGTCTGTAATCTTTGATCGGGGTCTGTGTAATACTTGGGACACATCGGTATTATTAATGCGACATGCCTGTAGACGTCTTGTTTAAATAATCCGCTTAATAGGTGTTTCTACACCGTCAATTTTATAGCTATGTAGAAATTATAAATCTTAAGATTAATGGGCCGGTACCATTTTTATTATTCGTTCAACACGTCGCCGCGTGTCTGTTCGGCATGTTTAATTATTTATTGGTATAAGACGTGTTTATACCATATTTTATGATCGATTAAATGCAAAATGATATATTTACGAGCGTGTACCTAGTTTCGCGTTGTGGCGCCATCTATATTTCAGTCAGAACGCTGTGTTCGATTATGTTATGACTGCGCGGGGTTGTGTACTTCGCTTTATGGCTCGTGCCGAGTCCAGTTTGCCGATAAATAACTTACTAAGCACCTAGATCATGTGACTACAGCCTTATTTATACGAGTACATTACCAATGATTGCGTGTTATGTAAAACATGGATATCTATCTATAATTTAGTAGGTACCTTAGGCGAAACAATTTTATAATAACAACTTAATAGCCTAAGAGCCTACGACGGCCAGCCCTTAGTTATTTTATAAAAGCTGAAGGTTGGTCTGTGCATGTCACATATACAGGTAAGAACGACCAGCGAATATAGAGTTTGGGCTGTGGTTACTTTGGCAGGTAACAGGTAGTAAAGGTGTATAAAATAGTACCTTAAATTCGTTAATGTATAAAGCTCTGTGTCTTCGGGATAACTTAAAAAATCTCGTCATCCATTACCGGACAGTTCTGACAGTTGCAACCCCCTGCCAGACACCCCTTGTTTTTTTTGTCGGTTGGAAAATCATCAAATAACCCCTCCCGCTCTTGGGCAGAGCGAAAGGAAGTGTCAGACTTCTACTGAATAAAAATCACCCATGTTCCTTCTTAGCCCTTCATGTCGAGGCCGCGGTATCTCTTGCAAACAACCCGCAGCCCTTGCCGGACAGTTCTGACAGTTGCAACCCCCTGCCAGACACCCCGAAACTCTATTTTCGCTGGTTGTTCTGCATATGGGAGATGTGGACATGCACAGACCAAGTTTCAGCTATTATAGAATAACGAAGGTCTAGTCGTCGTCGTAGGCTCTTGCTCTATTATGAAGAAAGTTTATCCTGTCATATAAATACCTAACTCCTATTTCCTACGATCTCGAAATAACATCTATCTGTCTAACATAACAGACACAAATCCATCAGGATTGCTCTTCTAACATATTATTATTATAACGTGTCAGTTTTCCATGGAACTGATTACATTCATAATCATAAATAATGAATATGGTTTCGGTTGTCCTGTGGCGTATGGCGGCCGGCAGGATCCATCTGAACCTGATTGACGGACAATTTGACGTCTTTTCATTACGTTAATGGCGCCGCTGAGACTTAGCTCATTAATTAAGACAGATGTACCGATGAGAAAGGTGTGTTATGACGGTTAGAGTTTTGGTTAGGATAAGTGAAAGGTTACGGGAGATAGACAGTTGGTTGAAGGATTTGTATTAAGCAAATTACTAGGTACCTCAAATTTTTTTGCTATCTACTCATCTACTTCGTTCTTTTATAAGCTTTCTGAAACGTGAAATTGCTAAATAAGGTTTTTTTTCATATCTGTTGATGCCTGAAGATTAAACTATTTTATAAAACCGTCCAGCTGATGTCTATAACCATTAGTTATGACAAAAAAAATCGGAATATATTAACGTCCCACACGTTATTATATTTGGGATTCTTTAGCCATAACTCTCTGAAAATATTAGGTTTTTTTATTTTGTCCACACTATACAGGGTGGAATCTGAGATAGTAAGTATCTTAGTCGTCGTAGCTACAGAAACCAATCCAAGTATTTTTCATTTATTATGTACTAGCTGATGCCCGCGGCGTCACCCGCGTGGATGTCGGTCAAATTATATACTTCAACCTTCCTCTTGAATCACTCTATCTATTAAAAAAAACCGCTTCAAAATCGACAAATCGACAAATCGACGGACAGACAGCGACAGCGACTTTGTTTTATACTATGTAGTGATAGTCAAATATCGATTTTACAGATATACGAAAAAAATCAGAAAGATAATGGTCTCTAAAAATCCTGTTGGCATACTAACTAGTATCATTATAAATGTCTGTCTGGCCGAAGTCGCGCGCGAAGTTTAGTAAGTCATAAAAGGGTTGTATTGACAAAACTTTTTTACATTGTTTCCACGTTTATAATTGCATTTTTGTTTTCTTAAATACTAATTTGGCTTTTCTTTCTTTCTAGGTATGCCAGTAATTTTTTGTCAAGTATAAAGCGCGGTAAATGGTAAGTTATGTTCATATGTACGAGTATATAGAAGCTCTATTTTCGTCAATGGATGTGCGAAGAGGCTGATATATTTATTTTAAAAGATGCTACACTACAGCACACACTTAATTCTATACCTTAATGACATACTTATACTTTAAACTAAATTTATTTTGACAAAATCTTTTACTTAGGGAAATGTGTAAGAGTAACATTGGAAATTAATTTCGGTGGCTTCCCTCTTACTGTTGTGAAAGTAGGTACTAGTCATCTTGAGCGGCAGGCGGCTGCAACGTTGAAACTTCAGCCACCAACAGTCCAATTACCGCAGTTTTGCTCGCGAATCATGTCTAACTTCAATTAATGAAATCTTTAAGGTAATGTTTTCGGATGCTTTTTCAGTTGTACAGTATGTTAGTTTAAACGAGGGATATATTGCATCCCGCAATAGGCCATGCTTACATGATACTATAAAAAATTTAACAAAAAAAAAACACTATTAAATAACAGACAGAACCTACCTAATACTTCGGCAAAGTCTCGCAACAAATGCGCTTATCACAGAACATGTGCGCGGATCAATGACACTTAGGTATAATCCATTTTCCTTTCAAAAAAGAAACGTCTAATAAAGTGAGATCTGGAGAGCGTGCGGAGCCATGGCACAATTACGTCACAAATTAAGGTTATAGTTTTTTTTTCATATTATGTAAAAAAGCTGTAAATTGGCGTCCCAAATATTTGATACGACAATTGAATGCTGAATGCCTCCTTCAATATATCCCTCGTTTAACCTAACACACTGTATTATTTGTTAAATATCAAACATATCACATTACTTTTCGCTTCTGAGTTTCCCGTAAAATAAAATATTAGTTTACTTTGATTTTGCCTACCTTGATTGTTACACGCGGGAACATATAAGTCATATAACCATAGGCAATCATAATATTAATAGTCCCCAATTAAAATTATTATGTAAAATTCTGACACAATATTAACGTCAATTTTGGGTACCGTAATTACTGTGGTTAGTGACTGGAAAATTACATTGATTATTTTGATTTGATGTGGTTTGTCGAGGTGTCTACGTAGCTATATATAAGTATAGCACACATCGTGGCTTGTAAGTTGCTTTTTTTTTTTTTTTTTTTTTTGAAATGGCATCTCGCAGTTCAGTCTATGAGACTGGCTTCTGCTTAACCGGACAAATCCCTGTGGATGCCTTGAGTTTAAGGCCTCCAGCCAGGGGCAAATAACTTATAAACTAAGTGACAAATCGCTAAGGGCACCCCCTGTGGGGTACGGACCTCGGCTTAGGACGTCACTGGGGGAGGGCAGCAAGGGGACAGGCTGGATCTGAGTGAGATTATTTAGGGGCTGGTTTAAAACTACTGGCTCAGCATCGCGGGCTGGCTCTAGCAAGGGTCGGGGGGGGCTTGAAACGGGGTTTCGCGACGACGGACCACGGCGGCGCGGTCGGAATGACGGATATCTGTGTTTGTGTTTTTTAAGTGTGCTAGTTTCCCTACTGCTTTCCTGAAGGATGGTGATAGGGTCGTCGGGAGTGGTGAGAGTATGCCGCGGACGGCGGATCCTACTTATACGCGATGGCTCGTATCGGGCGGCCGATGCGATCAAAGGATTCCTATGTTTGACCGCGGTGTCAAAGAAGCGCTTGGAAAGGCGCTTCATGAATTGTAAAACGGTAGGTATTTTGAGGTCTATATGTAGACTGTTATTACGGACAAACCAGGGTGCTCCGGTGATCTTACGGAGGAAACGGTTCTGCAAGGTCTGCATCGTGTGGATGCGGCGGGGATGGGAGTGTGCGAATACGACACATGCGTATGTCATAATTGGTCGGATCACTGCAGTGTAAAGGCGCATCTTGCCGTTAAGCGACAATTTGCTCTTTGATTGCAGCATAGAGTGGAGCCTGCCCATGGCAAAGGCCGCTCTGTTACGAGCGGCTCTTATGTGCTTCCCGAAGGAGAGGTGGTGGTCGAGTATGACTCCTAAGTACTTGGCTTGCTTCTCCCAAGGGATAGGCTTGCCGTACATTGTGATCGGACGTGGTGTGGGACGTAGATGTCGAGGTTTGGTGAAAAGTACCGCCTGACTTTTGTCCGGGTTCACTTCGATCCTCCACTTCCGGAACCAGGCGCTAAGCGCATCGGCAGCCTTCTGTAGAGTTCGAGCGATGGTGTCTTGATTCTGACCGGCATAGAAAATAGCCGTGTCATCAGCGAAGAGGGCTAACTGGGCCTTTCCTCTCTGAGAGGTCTTGGCTTTAGGGACGTCGCTAGTGAACAGCGTGAAGACTAAGGGGGAGAGTACTGAACCCTGAGGGACTCCAGCACGTATTGGGCGGGGGGAAGACAGAGCTTCACCAATGCGGTAGCGAAAAGTACGATTCGACAAAAAGTCCCGTAGAATGTGAACGAGACGGTCAGGCACTCCCAGAAGATACAGCTTATATATTAAGCCGTTGTGCCAGACTTTGTCGAACGCTTTTGCTATATCAAAGAACAGGGCACCTGTCATCAAACCACGCTGGAAGCCAGCGCTGGCGTGTTCTATGATGCGGTGAACCTGTTGGATACACGAGTGTTCGGTCCTGAAGCCAAACTGCTCGTCCGGAATGAGACTCTTAGCTTCGACGTAATCTTTGAGCCTCTTATAAATAAGCCTTTCATAGATTTTGCCGAGAGTGGTCAGGAGACTGATCGGCCGATAGCTCGAGGGCTCAGCCTTAGGTTTACCCGGCTTGTGTATACCTATAACAGTGGCCTCTTTCCAGATACTAGGAAAAATGTTGTTGGCTAAGGCGCCATTGAAGATGGCGGCCAGTAGCACAATAAGCTGTGGGGGTAAGAGTTTAATCACCCTGTTCGTGATGCGATCGGAACCAGCCGCTTTCCGAGGCAGAAGGCCGTCAACGATGTCTTGCACTTCAGCGGGGGTCACTTCAGGCAGAGGAGCATCTGGGTCTTCAACAGGGGGGAGTTTAGCTCTACGTTCGACTTCTGCGTTCACCTTATGAAGATGTCGCTTGTCTACCGGTTGAGAGCTATCGGTGCACTGAGCTTCCAGGCTGTCGGCCAGGCATTCAGCCTTCTCAGAGTCGTCAAAAGCGACGCTCTTGTCTGGTCGATTGAGAGGGGGCATTGAAGCCTCATCGGTGGCACGCAGCTTGCGTTGCAGTTGCCAGAAAGCCTGATGGGTTGGCTCGAGGTCGTTGAGCATGTTGTCCCACTGAGTGTTACGAAACCCACTAGTGCGTTTCTTCACAGCAAGCTGCAAATTGCGCATGTGGGCTTTGTTCGACTCATTAGGCCAACTACTGTAGGCACGTATGGCCGCGTTCTTCTCGGTTATCAGAGCACGTATGTCCTCGGGTAGACGCCATCGATGATCACTCATCTCCGGAACCTCCCTCGAACACTCCGCAAGAACGGACTGGACGTGAGCTGTAAACGAGTTGATCGCGGCCGTAGTGTCTTCGACTGAGACAATATGATCGGGGATCTCGTCCAAGTGCGGTGACGTGGTAGATTTCAGCTTTTCGCCTACCTTCTTCCAGTCGGTGATAGTAATGGTGGCAGAAGGCTGGTTCGGGTCGGAAGGACCCGAGCGAGGAATCAGGTGCATAAACACTGGACGATGATCGGAATGAAGCTCGTGTAACGTCTCAATAGCATGCAACCTGAGGTTGATGTTCTTGAGCAGCGCTATATCGAGTACGTCGGGACGGTGGTCAGTGGTACCCGGGTAATGGGTAGGCTCCATAGGAGCAATAGTGTCGAAGTGAAGCTTCTCGCCAAGATTGAACACGACTTTCCCCCTAGGGTTCATAGTCACACTGTTCCAGGCAGGATGTTTGGCGTTGAGATCTCCCGCTAAAATCACGGAATCACTCAAGCCGAAGAGGGCCGTAAGGTCCTTGTCTAGAAGACCGTGATCTTCAGCAGTAGGGGTAGGTGGCATATAGGCCGAGATGATATGTACCGGTGGATGACCGGTCATGCCAAGCCGACAGACCGAAACCTCTAGTAGGGAAACAAGAGGAGGGGGATCAATAGGTATGCAGTGCAGTTCCTTGCGGTAGTAGATGAGCGTACCGCCCCTATGACAGCGAACCCGATCGTTGCAAACTATACGAAAATTCGCAATTTTCGGGTCGCGATGACTCGGCTTGAGGAAAGTCTCTTGAACGAGAAAAATGTCGATGAGATGGTCGCGAAGAAAGGCGGCGATCTCATCACGTTGAGTTTTAACGCCATTGGCATTAAAGAAGCCTAACTTAAGGGATCGGGGTAGGCCGCAAGATAAATTTGTGGTACCCATTATCGATCGAATTTAATTTTTCTAAGTGACTGGTCTAACTTATAGGAGTGGAAAATCTCCTTAAGTTTTTGTCCGTCCCAGTTCGCTGCTCTGATTTCGGCCGCACAACGGTCGGCTTCGTCAGTGACGAACCAGTGAAAAGCGTCCATGATCGTGTCGAAAGACGACGATTCATGGGGGGCATTGGCCGTGGCCGCGGGGCTGGAAGGCACCGGGCGACGGGGGTGTCTCGATGATGCGGTGGCGTCCCTGAGTGGGGGCCCTGTTGTAGTGGCTGGTGATTTGGGGGGTGTAACGGGGTGATCCATTAGACCAGGAATGCCGAGGGGGTCGGGTTGCGGCTTGCCGAGAGAGGGGAACTCCTTCTGGCTGTTGAGCGCATCCCAGTGGAAGGGTCGCTGAGGACCAAGACGGTCTGGTAGTTGGGAGGAAGGTACCCTAACTGTGCCCTCCCTGGCTTGGCGAGCGCTGGTGCGCTTTGCCAGCTTCGCGGAGGAAGCTTTAGGGGCTTTAGGACAGCCGCGGTAATTAGCCGGGTGCCCAGATTGGCCGCAGAGAACGCAACTGGGCGGCTCTGTGCAAAGAGAGATGTCCTTGGGACGAGGGCAGTCGGAGGTGCCATGGTTGCCCAGGCATTTTACGCACCTATGAGGCGCAAAACAATGGTTGGCGCTATGGCCGTACAATTGGCAGCGGTGGCACTGCCCAATTGTAGAGAGGCTGTTGGGCTTCTCAATGATAATGCCCGATAACGAGCAGATAGCCTTCACCTTAAATATTGGGTGATGGCCTTCGACGCGGTCACAGACGACCAAGACCATGTCGTACAGGTCTCCGCCGCGCGCTTTATGAAGGCGGTGCACAGCTAATACTGGCACCCCCTGGAGAATGAGATCGTCCCGAATCTCGGAGGACGGAATCTCTTTGGGGATCCGCCTGATCACCACACGGTGAGGCTTCTCCTCAGGAAGGGAGTACGTGTGGAAAGCCACATGCCTTTCCCGAAGGTGGCGGGTGAGTTCCCGGAAGTCCGAGGACGTGGGAACCAGCACCTTAATGCCCAATTGCGTAGCGCGGGCGTTTGTGTACTGGATCTTACGATCCGCACACAATTTGGACACTTCGGTCCACTTCCCCTTCTCATGGATGTAGATAGGGGGGGGGGGCTTCTGCTTCCGAGGAACAATCGGCGTAGCAGTGTTTGTAGCCATAGGGCTAGTAGGGCGACTGGGGACAGTCGAGGCCTCAGTAGGCGTGAAGTCCACAGGGGACGAAGATCGGGGGGGCACCGTGGAAGCGGGAGGGGGGGTCAAGCGAGCCGCGACAGGCTTCTTGGCCTTGTTGGCCTTTGCGCTACGCCCCTTCTTGCGCTTGCCCGCAACCAATTGGTACTCCTCCTCAGAGGAGGAGGGGGAGGAGGAAAGATCATCCTCTGAGCCCTCACATGAGGAAAAAGAGGCAACCACCTCCATCACCTCCGAAGAGGGTGACGGAGAAGGTGGTGCCCGTGTCGGAGATAATGTTCGTGCCCCTAGGGGCGTAGAAGTAAGATTGACCCCCTCAGCATTCTGGGGGGTTAATGGGGGAGTGGAAAAAATTGTCGGAAATATGTCCGAGAGGACACTGCCGTACTTCTCGACCAAGGTCGGGTTTGACGACAGCGCCTCTTTAACGAAGCCTAAAAGTAGGCTCTCCATAATGGAGGAAAAACGCGAGGCTTGTAAGTTGCTTTTGCGTTTTAAATATATATAATAACACATATATCCAAACATATCAATCATTATGAGCTGCATTATATATTATTAATGCATGTTGAATAATGAACGCTGATTTAGGAGGAATACAAATTTTAATGTTAAATAAACATTGAACCAGAATTAAATATGAATTGAACAATAAATGAATTTGCACTGTGCAAGAACAAAAATTACTCGCCACTTATCCGGTGGAAACTGTTTTGCGGCTCGTGAAACAATTTGCGGCACAATTTTAAACGTAAGGGCACATTTTTTGGTGCTAACTTAATCATACTTATTTATAATAATTATTTGATTTGCTATAAGGATCTCAATTAATTTTGAATAATAAATTATAATATTCTTGCTATTTTTTCTTGTGCTGAAAACATACCTCTCATTTTCCCGCTGTAACGCGGAAAATGTACCTACATCATAATTTTAGTATCGCAATTTCAGGTGCATTACTCTAATTTCAAACAGTGAACTGACGGAAATCAATTCCACATAAGCTGGTTTTATTTGTCAAACAGACACGGAACCGTACAAATATGCAAGTACATACAATCCGTCCGGATGCCGGTCGGAAGTCGGATCCCGGCCGCCCCGTGTCATCGCGCGTCACTTCCTACCGCGTGTCCAAAAAATACCGACATTATTTTTGATATTCATATTTTTTTAAATCGTTCGTGCGTGTGGACGTGTTGCTTTTCATGTTAGAAACGAAAAACGTTATAAAAGCATTTTTGAAATTGTATTTTTGGTGTAGTATTCCACCTACGACTAATCAAGCTTTACAGAACCAGTTTATGCGGATCTCTCAATGTACTGGAAGCTCATACAAACGAGGCCAGGTTATATTGGATATAAAGATATGTAATGAATGTTAAACTAGCAGACTCCAATCTCAACCATAGATACCTAATAATCACATTTGATGGAGATTAAATAATGCCTATTATGAACAAGCAGGTCACAGGGTTAGGACAGCGGCGGACCATTAGATCTACACATTACCTGCGTACCGATTTCGCAACGCAAAATAAACTGTATTATCTAGATGCCATGACTCACAATTAACAACCTTTGACTGTGATTCATATCTTACACCATTCATATAGTTGTAGCCGCAATTACTGTGACACAAACATAACGTAAGTGCTATGAAATTTTACAGGGCTTATAACAGGGACAGATGTGTATCTTTCAAGTTTGTACTTAGGCTATTATGTTCACTTGATTGCATAAGTGATAATCAGTAGAGGCGGTACATTCATACAAGCCAGAAAGCCTGACTTACCTTTAAAACCTACTATGTAATATTATGAGACCCACATTTTGCCAAATATGTACGTCAAAGTCCCATATAACAAATTAAAATTAAAAAAATCAATATTTTCAATAAGGGCAGGAAGATGACGATGGTAATGAAATAATACCGAAAATTAACTTTAAATGCGTCGTTTGGTGATGACTTGATGAGTCACCTATCGAAATCGTCCTTAAAAAGTGTTTAAAACCAAACTATGTTAAACAAAATCACAAATACGTACGTAAGCTTCTCTCTCAGAGCTGCACTGCATTTATCGTAGCCAAGCTTTCAGTATCAATATATTAGAAAAGTTTTCAAATTCAATTAGAGAGTACACGATCATCTAATAAAACATTCGAGATATAGCGAACAGCAAACTAAATACTTGGAAAGTTTCTTAAGTCTTGTTCAAGTTGTTGTGATGTATTCAATCCGTACTAAGCCAGCTTAAGATCACTGGTGGCTGTTGAATTTCGATAACAAATTAATATGTGTGTGAGATAGTTGTTTAACTAGATAATAAGAAATATTACACCATTTTTTTTTTGGCGGTGGGAAAATCATCGAATAATCCCGCTCTTGAGCAGAGCGAAAGGGAGTGTCAGACTTCTACTGATTAAAAACCACCTATGTTCCTTCTTAACCCTTCATGTCGAGGCCGCGGTATCTCTTGCAAACAACCCACAGCCCCGACGGGCAGAAATATGACACCATAAGCTAAGGTTTGGATATAGTCATGATTCTCTTGCCCTTATCCCAATTCTTATGGGGTCGCAGCATGTCTTCTACTTCCATACTTCTCTGTTTCTCGTCATCTCATTAGACACCTCCTTTCTTACCATATCATTATTAACACAGTCCGTAGTCATCATCATCATCTGCCTAGCCTTTTCCCAACTATGTTGGGGTCGGCTTCCAGTCTAACCGGATGCAGCTGAATACCAGTATTTTACATGGAGCGACTGCCTATCTGACCTCCACAACCCAGTTAATGCAAGGTAATACGATACTCTTTGGTAAGACTGGATGTCAGAATTTCAGGTCACTGACTACCTGTAACGACTGCCAAAGATCTATATATGGCAGCCGGGACCAACAGCTTAACGTGCTTTCCGAGGCACGGAGGAAACTCAGTATGTTGGGCGGTCACCCATCCACAGACCGACCTAGGCAAGCACAGCTTTACCTAAATATCGACCCGAGTGGCAGTTCGTATTAACACAGTCCTTGGTATTCTACAAACATAAACAAAATAAAAACAAACCCGAAACTCTGTCAGCCAGTCTAACCAAGGGGTACATTACCCAGTCTGGTACTAAATGCGTTGTGGAGGTCAGATAGGCAGTCGCTCCATGTAAAATACTAGTATTCAGGTGCACCTATTTAGACTGGACCAACATAGTTGCGAAAAGGCTAGGCAAATGTTGATTTTACAAAATTAAACCTAATTAGTACCTACCTAAGTAAGTAAGTTGTAATTAGATACTAATTAACTTTTGGTACGAATAGGAAACCTAAGCAATATTATCAGGTAAAGCTACACACCACAAAATAATTACGTAAGTAGATTTCTATCTATTGTATCATTGTATTAATTATAATTTTAATATAAAATCACAACACACATTGTAGCCTAAAATCAACGGACACAATTTGCAAATACCATCATAATATTCAAATTCGCCGTCATTACCATAGTAATGTCATTAATCAGGATCACATCTCTATACGGATTATAATAAATTGAAAACAATGTCTCAATAGCAGGCATGGAGAGAGAGGGCGCCACAGACGAAGTTATAAGGGCCCTCGCTCACTGGTAGCATCACTGGTATTGCTACTTCATCGCTGCAAAAAGTAGTTTTTGCAGCGATGAAGTAGCGATACAAATTAAAAACTAGCTCGATACAGTCGCGATACTGGAGCTGGCTGTGAACTGGAAACATCGG
Organism: Diarsia brunnea; assembly: GCA_949774965.1. Lineage (NCBI taxonomy): Eukaryota > Metazoa > Arthropoda > Insecta > Lepidoptera > Noctuidae > Diarsia > Diarsia brunnea. The sequence goes on along the minus strand of OX458997.1, from coordinate 10,115,109 downwards.
CTGTGTGATTTTGTGATTTGTAGGTTTAGTAAAGGCGTTGAATTTAGATAATTATTGCAAAGAAATCATTACCTACATTGTCACACTTTGACGGACGCCTAAGCTTAATTTAAATCACCACACAAAGTTTAGGTCTCTACAGTACTTATATCTACGTAACCACGATGCTGTCACATTTCAGATGTATTGCAGTCGCGGCAGCCTATATCCGTTCATCTTCGATCCCCGGTTTCTTCTGAAACAATCGTGCGGTTAGATCGATACAGTAGCGATGCTGACACGCTTTTATATCGCTTATGTAGCGATTTGCAAAAGCAACTAACGCGAGATAGTATCGCTACAAGCAGTCGCCATGGGCGAAGGGTCTAACATGAATATTCAAGTGCGCGGTACAACTAGGCACACAAAGCAACCAGTGTCAATTACCGTGTACATTGTACTAAGTAAACGAAGCCAAATATTAGCTGAACGATAGAAATTAGTTTGACAAGTTTTTGGTATATAAAAAAGAAAAATAACATTACATTTCACTTGTAATCCCCGAAGGGCTTGGCAGAGGCGTACCCTAATTGTACATTAAATTTCCCAGTTATGTTTTACGAGCTGTAATGAGAAAACCTAATAACACGTTGTACTACCTAGGAATCGAATCTAGGGCTTTTTTTTGGAGGGTGGGAAATCATCAAATGACTTTTCCTGCTCTGGGTGGAGCGGTATCAGACTTCTACTGACTATAAAAACCACCCATGTTCTTCTTAGCCGTTCGTTTCCGAGGCCGCGATATCTCTTTCGAACAACCCGCAGCCCCAACAGGATCGAATCTAGGACCTCATGTTCAGCAGTCACACTTGCGACCGCAAGACCAACGAAGCAGACAAGAAAATACGCACATATTAATCATTTACTACGAGAGTAAATGATTAATATGTGCGTGAGATGAGACACTTAAATCAACATCAAAATTGAACCAATCATTATTACTGTACCTAATTCAAATTTGCATTTATGACGCCTAATGGTAGTGTAGCTAAACATAAAACGGTTGCAACGACATCAAGTCAGCCACTTCTTAAAAGATTAACGTTAATTAGTAGCCGTAAACATGAAAGTTTTATATAACCCTGTACCGGTTTCGCGGTAAAGTGACATAATTATTGTTTACAAGTTAACTGGCTAATTAGTTCGGAGATCGGGTCTCTTACCTAGAAACGTAACTATTTGCAAATTGCAATTTTATGGCTTTCAGCAAATTAGTGCTGAAACGGTGGCGCGAACTTCGAATGCAATTAAATTGTAACTGTTGCTACTCTCGTGCGTAACCCACGATATTATTTGCATGTAATTTCAATTAATTGACACTCCCCCGTCACTCTGAGGGTGGAATATTAGCAACATGCTCAAAGCATTCTTGTTGTCTTGGTATTGCTTTGATCGTTACGTGTATTTGGCCTTTGACAAGTAACTTCGAAGCTTACGTAGGAATGTGAAGGTTAATTTTAAAATCACGAACATTTGGTGATTCAGGACAGGGTTGTAAAAACAAAAACCCAGCTACTATATGCCCATATGGACCTGGTTGTTCGAAATAAAAAAAAAAAATATTATTATTTATTATTATAACGGAATTGCACTGATCAAGTTTACGCAGACTTATCCTAACAGTTATGTTAATTTTTGTATCAGTAACGGTAATTGTCACTATAGTAACACTGCCAAGTTAGCTCTAGATTAAAAAATAAACCTGGTTAGCGCAATTGAGCCTAAAGAACCAAAACAACCCTGCAATTAATAGGCTTTATTCAAAATCCAGTCAGGAAGCTAACAGAACATAAAATCATTGAAAGTAAGAAGGTAATTCAGAAGTTCACAAAGATCTCCAGCAAGACTACGTCAACGAGTAAACTCTTAAACTGAAAAGCTTTCGAACAAAGTTTTTATTATAAGAAAATACTACTTAAACGATTTTATATCGAATGGTTTCGATTCGATTTATCGAATAACATAGCGCAGCTTTCTATCGACAATCGGTATATTTATTCGCTTCGCAACACTTAGCAGAACAAATATGGATGGCAAACATAATATTATGCAAATACTGGAGTTGATTGTTTAAGTTATTGTGTTGTTTGACTTAAAACGAGCGTCAATGGGCTGGAAAGTGCTTTTGTTTCTGACTATAAGGTAGCTGTAGGCACTACCGAGAATTTGAAACGTACAATATTGGTAAGTGATTTCTATTTATTGATTTAGTTTGTATATCTCAGGTGTGTACTTATTTTTATATTTACTTGCCTAACAGGTTGCGTAAAGCATGGTTGTTGTCTTGAAGTGGAATGAAATATGTTGGCTTCGGTTCCCGACATTGATATCTGTTGTTGTTTGAGGTTTTTGGCAGGTTTTTCTACAGAATATTTTGTTTTATTTTTCCAATCATGCTAGTTTATGTCATCATCGTTTGCCTAGCCTTTATTCAACTATATTGGCGTCAGTTTGCAATCTACCCGGATGCGGCTGCATTTTACCAGTATTTTTACAAGACTGCCCCAAAAAAAGAGTGTTATACATGGAGTTACTGCCTATCTGACCTCAAAAACTCATTAAGTTTAATATACTACCCCTTGCTAAGATAGGTTGTCAGAGTTTCAGGCCACTACTGTAATGACTGTCAAAGATCTTCAATTCAAATAATAGCCGGGATCAACGACCATTCTAGTCAATTCCAACAACAATAATAATAATAACAAACATCGACAAAATCTGTCAACGTGGAGAAAAAGCTGTCTTTATAACAATGATCCGAAACCTACTTCCATCCAATTTTCCTATAAAAATATTTTCGTTGAGTTGAATTTGTAACCTAAGGTTTTGATAAGAGTTAACTTACGTCACAAAAGATAAATCAAGTTTATGTGACGTCTCCTGCCATAGCGGGATTTATGTGACCCCCGGCGTTCTTTCTAATGTATTCCGTTAGTGAAAATAAAATATGTGTGTTCGAAAATATCATTTCCATGTCTATCCGTAGATAGATCTTTAGTTTGCGTGAATGGGCGTACAATATAACAATTACAAACCTTAACGACTCAATAGAAAGGATCATCTATTCAATTGTTTCGCCACAACGCCAACGCGACGTGACTTGATTTGAATAAAAAGTTCTCTTCGAATTTGAACACAAAGACCAATAATTAGGTCCGATAATAAGAACGCAGCGTTTATCCCACAAGCTGGCTATGTAAATGAATATGATAATATAGAATTTAACATAAATGGAGCAGAAAGTGTGGAGTCATGGTGGTGATCGGTGATGCGGCGTGCTTCCCGCCCGGGAACCGGTGTTGGCTTGTAGGACAACCGTGATGCAGCGAATACGTGTCGTTTGCTACAAATAACGAGAATATTCATGTGAACACTCCAATATTCTATAGTTTGTATTCAATAAAACATATTTTAATTAGTTCTTATCCTACTGCAGCAGTTTATTATGGCATTTGATTAGTTTTGATAGGAAATTTCTTAAAAATAATATGGTGATCATGATCAAATTGTGTCTTGGCTTACCAGTTTACTTTATGCAAAGCGCCGAATACCATCGGCACACGTATGATGGGTGTGCCGTTTCACGGTGGGAAAAAGATTTATTTACCTACCTACATAACATCACGCCTGTAATCTCGAAGGTTTAGGCAAAGGTATACCTTATAGTTCACCCAAATTACCTCCACAAACACACAGAAGTGAAAAGACCTCCTCCACCTCCTTATAAACACACTAGCGGACGTCACGCGGTTTCACCCGCGTAGTTCCCGTTCCCGTGGGAAAACAGGGATAAAAAGTATCCTATGTCACCCGCGGATAGTGTAGCTTCCCAACGGTGAAAGAATTTTTGAAATCGGTCCAGTTGTTTCGGAGCCTATTCGTTACAAACAAACAAATATTTCCGCTTTATAATATTACTGTAGAAAAGTGAGTGAATATTTACAGTTTCTTGAAATAGGTAAGGCGTACCTATTTATTGAATATTGTATTAAGGTCATACCGACCATTATATTCTTCTGAAGTCAGTGTTATAAATTATATATCCTAGCCAAAACAAAAAACATAATATAATTGACTGAGGAATATGGGCCTTGATATTAATATGTCTCATCTTTTAATATATTATACTACTTCCAATAAGTTGAACTGTCTTCATATTTCAACGGGTCGTGGGCGTCAAGTTTGGCTCGCCTTTGTGAATCGCTTTATTACTTCTAACTACTCGTTAATGTTTCTTGTATTATAAACCATAAAATCGAGGAGCAAAGAAAAAAAGAAAGAAAACATATTTATTTAGCACATGCCACAAGTGCACACAACAAACAATAAAAAATATATAAAAATAAACTACAAAACTAAACTGAAACAGTGTGTGCATCTCACGGCTGCGCCAAATAGGACCAGTTCAGCAAAATGCCGAGCAGCTAGTGTCCGACGCTGGTTTTCAACTGGCCCTGCGATGGTGATGTGACGAACGTAAAACAGTTTTGTACTCTGCGTTTATGTGTATGAGTAAGTACTTATATAAGAAAATGGGTGTATAATAATACACCCATTTTCACGTTTGAGCACGTGGGTTAATAATAACTGCCACAGGTTAGGTATACCATGCTCGCCTAGGTTGGTCTGTGGATGGGTGACCATCCATTACATACCGAGTATCCTCCGTACATCGGAAAGCACCTTAAGCCGTTGGTCCCGGGTGCCATATATAGCACCTTTGGCGTCTGTTACCCAGCCTGACTGAGTTGTGTAGGTCGGATAGGCAGCCGCTCCATGTAAAATACTGGTGTTCAGCTGCAAAGCCAACTCGAACATAGTTGGGAAAAGGCTAGTCAGATGATGAAACCAGAACATCGTAGTTATAACAACGTCCACATACTAAAGAATTTGTCCTCAATACAGACACACCGACCTCCACGGCTCACAGCTTTTTTTATTATAATTAGATTCATAATGTTAAGAAATTTCATCGATCATACTTTAAATGGCGCCTTCTCTCCAATCTATAATTAATGCTCAATAAATTAATGATTTGAATTGTTTGTCCATACATTTACGGATCGATTTATAAGTTATTAAATAATAATTACATTCTTTTATAGGCTTTAAACTGAAATCTTTTCCAATAAGTGACAGCTTTAATATTTGATAAGAATCAAGAATGAATATCGAATTAATTAGTTGAATATCTTCAAAGGTTTACTGTAAATTAAGTATGTGTTTCATCATTAAACTGTAATTCAAGTTTACAATTACCACTAAATATGAGTCGATTACAATTTATTTTTATGTCAACGCATAATAGATTTGGGATTTCATGTTATTTTACTTCTAACGGTAAACTCAGAATAAGAATGATTATTTTAAGAATATTCAAGGTATATTTAAGTATTAAAGATTTAGAAATGAAATACAAAATGACGGATCACACAGATAAAGACGCAAGAGAAGATACAATCAAACAGCTTTTATACTGCCAATAGATTCTCCACAGTGGGCGGACTAACGCTGATAAACAAAATAAACAACTTCTATATCTATTCAATTACTCAATGATGGGCGGGTTTATGCAAGTATTTCATATTTGCATGGTAGGTTCGGCTAGGGTCGCTCCCGACTCCGGTTGTGTTCGAATTACAGCGCGGTTCTCGCAAAGAAAACCAATAGCCCAGTTTCACGCGACTGGTTTTATTGAAAAGCTCCATACGCGCATTTTTCCAGTGTTTTCTATTTTTATTTTGCGGTAACTACAGTATTTCTAGGTGTTTATTGCACACGCCTCGTGGACGACCAGATGTTGCATTCAAATTATGGTGGATTTGAGGTTTCAAGGTTTGTGTCTGGGTTGGTGAAATTGGTTATATGAAAACACTGATTTGTAAGACTGCTTGACTTATATAGGGGACTCTTTTTCTAGTTTAGGGATAAACTTTTCACATGGGTTAAAAATGGGAATTAAATTAGTTGAAAGCTTTTCAAGTGGTGTGGCCACATCAGCTGGATTAAAGAGATTAGACCCTATGCTCTGAAATCCGGTTGTAGGTTAAAACAAAAGTGTTTCACCGGTTGTTAGCACCGTTAGCATTATCCGTATAGGAGTACACACTGCACGGTACACACCCAAACGCCTACGGGACGTGTTTATGGAGGCACCCACAGATCTCCGCGAACAAGCTCCACCGCTGCACCGTCATGTCAACTTGCTTTATTGTCCCCATAAAATAATAAAAGCTTTAGTGTTAAGAATTATTGAACTTCTCAAATACGACCGCAATAATTCCAAGTCTCAAAGAATGCACTCAGTTGACATTCAATATTTATTTTACGGTTCAACTTCACGTAAATGTAAATATTTGGAAGATTTATTCGCACCGCTCGCTCTTATTTCTATAGTTTGAAAGAAAAACAATCTTTATTGTTTTGAAAATCTGATTTGTTGTTAACTGGAGACGGTTTACCATAAAATGTGCATTATTGAATTTATACTGCTTTGACTTTTAGGGTTAGTATGAGTATAAATTGGTTCACAGTCGGAATCTAAAGGTCTTTGCACGTTAAACGAACTCGACACCGACTCTACTCCGACTCGACTCATAGTAAAGCGTTCAGATCATTTTCTTGAAAGGAGATGGCCATGTGGAAAATTCTAATGTAAGGAACACGGTGTGAGATTAACAATTCGACGATTTGCTTATAGTCGAGTCTGCTTGTGCGAAGACCTTAAATTGACGCTATCATTGTTTCAAAATTGGTATAAATGAAATATCTTTCAACATGCCATAAAACGTTTCAGTAACGAAAATTTAAATAAATGAATGTTTAATTAAAATTGAAGTGTTTGTTCAGTATGAGTCAATTACGTTTTCAATATTTCTGTTATAACGGAACGCTCATCAAAGCGCGGGGCCAATTACAGTAAAATTAACGCCCACACTCGTTCCTTACATCTGCGAACGATTAATTAACTCCCACCGACAAAATCATTAGTTAAGTGATAAGTGACGTCTTGTGGATCGGTCCTTAGTATCTATTCGAGCTTTTCGAGTGTTGTGACTTGGTACATTAAGGCGCTACCTCATCGGAGCAAATCTCTGTAATGTAACAACTTAACAAGCCATGATTCGATTTTGGACAGAAACATTTTGTTGTTACAAATTGTAACGTTACGTAGCCAACGTAAAGATACAATTTATGGCCTAGTGGTTGCAAGCGCGAATGCTCAACAGGTAATGGTTTGATTTCCAGGTCGGGGAAACTGTTATTTGGTTTTTTTATCAGGAAATTCCACGCAGCCTATGATTCAGAACTGCTCAGTTATGGCAATCGACCCCTACTACTTGGAAGTTAAACATAACTAGCGACATATAGGCGTCTAGTTTAGTATTAATAATATCTCTACCTATACAACTCCTCGGGAGTTACTAGTTGCGCTCGAATTTCAACGGTTAAATTACAGGCGAATAATCACGGTGTGGGAGTGCCTTTACTTCTTTAGTGTAGCGTAAAGCGACACGCCCCATTCTCGGACAATGCGATACTGACAAAAAGATCTATCTGTTTGGATTACATGAGCTCGTGACCGTGTACTCACCGTGTTTTGTTTTTTTTGTCCTTCTTCACTTCTAAGGGTCCTGGCTTTTGTCCCGCCATGAACACGACCTCGGATAATTACGATATTCATTCGACAAAATGGTCAGTAGACACTGGCCTTTAATTTCAAAGGAAAATGGGGAAGCACGTTTTAACGTAAAAAACACTGACCCGTGTAATTAAAAAAGTAATGGTAGATTCAAATAAATATGACGAAAGCTGTACACAAGTTGTTTTTATATGAATATAGCTTTCATTCATATACCTACACATCATCATCATCTGCCTAGCCTTTTCGGTTTTCGGCTTTCAGTCTAACCGGATGCAGCTGAATACCATTTCATTCATATACACATTAAGTAAGCATAGATGTAAGTCATTTTTTATAGACGGCACGGTTGGCGCAGTGGCTCAAGCAATGGACTGCTGCGCTGCGTGTCGCGGGTTCGATCCCCGCACGGAACAAATATTTGTATGACCTACATATAATTGTTCCGGGTCTGGGTATTTGTGTATGTGAACGCACCCACGATACAGGAGAAATTCCTAGTGGGGGCAACGTTTTAAAAAAAAATAAAATAAAAAATAAAAAATAGACACTTACATTTATCCTTACTTAATGCGATTGTGTACACACACATGTGTGTATGTGTGTGTGTCTATGTTAAAGTTATATGACATTATACCCATAGCGTGACAATAGGCATGGAAATGACAAAGTAAGTTCTAACTTCAGAATTAATTATAACATTGTAGAACTCCGTGATTAATTGTATGTTGCGATACCTGTGATTGACGTTTGGCAAAAGCATCAGTTCCAGTGACTGCCACCATTTTCTATTAATTATTAACTGTATTCAATAATAAATTGCCATTCTCGGAAACATGTATGGCTGGTGATTGAATTTAGTAGTGCCTTATTATTAATAGGATCTAATATGAAAGGACTGTTATCCATTGATAAGTACGTACAAGTGTGTCTTATTAATTATGAGTATAAAGAGAATTCTATCGATGTTTTATATCTTGTTATCATCACTATCATCACTACATAGTATAAAACAAAATCGCTGTCTGTCCGTCCCAATGTATGCTTAAATCCCTGCCTTGCCATCCCTGGCTGACACTGAAAAATTTGTTCAAAGAAATATCAATAATACTTTTTTTGACCTGGGAATCGAACGCAACACTTCATCCATTGACTTATATATTACTGCGTAAGGACTGGGCGGACCGCATGTTAAAATGACGCCTCGAACTTGGTCCTAAAATGGTCTTTCCTAAGCCGAAGTGAACTAGTTCACGATGGGCTCTCTTCGGGTGCGGTCGTAAATTTTATTAAAAGTTTTATTTATGTTCTTTAACCTCAAAAATACCACGCCGCTTATACAATGTTACGTTAACGAGCAGACTACGCCGATTCTCTGCATGGCGAACGCGTCGAGCAAATGTTCGGACGACAGTATCTTTAGTTTTTATATCAATTACTTCATCTAACAGTCGCGTTTGCGACCACTAGAACAACGAAGCAGAAAAAATGATCAAGATTTTTAAATCTAACTAAATAAGAAACTAATAAAATCTCTCTCAGAGGATAAATCTCTGAAATCAAACTAAATTAATGGTCACTCACAAAAGCCGTTTTATCTATTATTTATATCTAGTTCCGGATCTGTTTGTCTGAGATCAATAACGTCCCTATTGTTTAATATCTAAGCTGACCATTGTTCAGGCGAGGGTAGCTCAAGTAACTAAGTATAGTAATGGAATTAAATTGTGTATCGGCTTAAAGGAAACGTGCGCCTTGTTTGTAAACGTCTTTCACTACAATATATTGCTTTTCACAAAGGATATTTCAACTTATATTGTTTATTCGTACGGTATATGGGAAAAATGTATACCTGGCAGTTTTGTTGTCTTATTCGATTGGTAGACTTATTCTGAAGGATTTAAGTTCAACTTTAAGTGCATCTTCGAGTAATACTGTCAACTGCTAGTGTTAATTACTTAATAGTTTATGTTATAAAGGAAGAAGGTCATGGCAGTTTGGCCTTTTAGTTTTTTTTTTTGGGGGAGTGGGAAATCATCAAATAACCCCTCCCGCTCTTGGGCAGAGCGAAAGGGAGTGTCAGACTTCTACTGACTAAAAACCACGCATGTTCCTTCTTATCCCTTGTGCCGAGGCCGTAGTATATCTTTAGAACAACCCGCACCCAAGGCAGTTTGGCCTTCGGTCGCCATTTTTACGTGCCATCAAGATAATGTTTTTTTTTACAAATATTGACGCTCTACTCTATTTGCTATTTTGTACAACACGGTGACACTTGTAATTTCTGTGTGCGAACTATTTATGGTGGTCGACGAGTTGTGTAACTATTAATTGGCTTGCTGCGCCTGTATGTAGCTACGTTAAGCATAAAATGCTTAAGCCTGGCACGAAAACTTGTTGCTTTTGAGCCATCTAAGAATATCTAAGTATATCTGTGAGGTTGATGTTGACTTATTGTACCCTTTAAAACAATATTCTTAGTTTAATGTAGCTCACACTTTTCCTTGGAGGGGTCCTCCACCTATTTATCTCCTCTGAATATTATATCGTAACAATTCATACCGCAACTGAAATTGATTTCACGAATAACATAACATAGTGTTGCACTCCATTCCTCCCTGTTAGCGTGACGTAATGGATGATGTCCTTTATAAAGGTTGTGTTACAGGGAACTTGGCAAATCTGATCCATACCAAAGTGCACAAAGTGTCTGGAAAACCATATTGGTGTCGTTGGGGGTCTTCTTATTTTGATAGATTGAGGCGATAAAGGTGTCTACTTGACTTTGTTCGTGTTTCTATTCTTGAAAAGTTGCAATGTGTAGCAAAATTCTTTTGAAATCATGAAATTCAGTTTCAGACTAACCATTCTATTATTTGTTAACGTGTTTGACATTATTGATTAATTAATCTAGAAACAATATTCATATTTCTAATAATGTAAGTCAGAAATACAAGCTACCCAATATTCTGAACTGTGGTGTACAGTATCCACTAGGAAGCTAACTGCGTTAAACTCCGATCACCAGCTCGTTCACCAATAAAATTACACCAAAATTCGTCCACAGCTTGAAGCCCGGCTTTTACCCGAAACGTGACGTCATAACTTATTTAGGCATAAACCAACAACCCTTTTGGTTTTACCTAGAAATACAAGCAACGTGTTAGAGAAAAAATATTTTCGTATCTACATAGAATATGAAGCTACAAGTGCGAGATCCGTGTGACCTGCATACATTTTTGATTTACTGATAGAACATGAAACTAGATCTTAGAGAGGTTTTTTCTCTGCCTTCTCTTCGCATATCCTTGGTTGACGTCCTCTAAGGACGCATAAAGTATGTAAGTGTGTAGAGTTTTCATACATTTTCATGCACAAATGGAGTTTACGGTGTGGAGTGCAGTATGTACTGAATAAGTATGTAGTGTGAATATGTGCATAATATATGACTTAAACTGAGTTGGGAACTTCGAGTAACGTGTATGTGTTGGCATAATCACATTTATTTGAGAGTAGACTGTGTCTTACATATAGAAATAAGCTGGTAACTTTTTTTCGACATAAAAAATCCAGTATCTGTATTTTACCTAGCCTCATTTAGTAGAGTTGGATATTTATACCTGACTTTTGCGGATAACAACAAAGGTGGGCGGGACCGCGGGATCCACGGGACACCTGTCTTCTATGGTGCTCACAATCATTAACTTTCTTTTTTTTGTTCTAGATAAGGTTTGTGTTTGCCCGCAACTCGCCTGATGTGAAACAGAGAAGCCGGCAGCTAATTCCATAGACTCACACCGCACACTACTACACACTGACACTTACTACTAGACTGACACTATTTCTATCATTGTTGACTACGTGGAGAAATTATAAAAATACATATGTTAGTGCCTATTGCCTAGAAAGCCGTTCTATTCAATCATAATAATCATATTAGAAATTTAAATTAGTAATAACAAACGTGGCATATCATTGATGACCTTTTAAGTGACTAATTAAAATCCCCAACAAACATCAGATTTTCTTTATCGATTCACATTGAGAGAGAAACGAGAAAACGCAGGTTAATATAGATACCAGGGGTCAATTAAATTACCTTGTAACTATCAACGTTTAGTATCAAGTTATTAGTTCCTGTGTTGTCGCACTTAACGTTTAAATGGAAACCAATTAGCGGCGTCATGATGGGTATTCAGAAAACATCTAAACGTTTAACGACCAATTTTACAGTCTGTAAGCGCTTTGCTCCGCAGAGTTTGCTTCACAAAGTGTCCGCTAGAAAGTGATTAAAATAAAAGTAAACATATTGCAACAAATTAGGGAAATGAGCTGTTCCCTTGCTGGCTACCTTGAATAGTAAATAACAGTTAACGTGGCAGTTAAATCATTGATATTTATCGCTCCTAGAGTAAACGATGGTTCACACGAATGTACGTACTTACACACAATGCTCAAAGGTTTTATAGTTGGAACATTTTATCAAAAGACGCGATGAACCATTAAAGAGGTAGAAAGTGTTGTGTTGTTGTACAATTATGTTCAGTTTTATGTGAATGCGGCGGTTACTCGCGCTCTGAGCACTTTCATAACAATCTGTTGTGTCTTTATTCGAAAGAGTTTTTTGCTAAATCAGCTTGAGAAGCTTGCAAATCCCTTGCGTATTACTTTTAACGTTTATTCTAGTTTTAACTTTCTCTCACTCTAGGATATCTTATTTCATCACTTCCAATATTGCTACTATGTTCAAAATTTAACTTTTACTACATTGCGGTTTGCGGCGAGCATTTCAATGTGAATGGAAGTTACGTAAAGCTCATAAATATATTGTAGGTGGTCGTTTTCAATTTCTAGCCATTTAAGCTTCGACACAAAGGTTGTTGTATCACAATAGTCAAGTGCTAATTCGCAAACCAATGCCCAAATCGGCTAATGTTATGCTAAGTCAATTCAAATTCACAGAAATCTAAAGTTTTATGATAATGTTCTTCATATTTCATGGTCGTTTGCACCCACTCCAGCATAAGTACCAGGGCACTCAGAAAGTTTTGGGAAAAAATTGTTCATATAGGTAAGCTGGGGAGTTATATTTTATTAGTCAAAATATCAAAGTTTCATTTTCAAATATTATCGTAAGTTTCATTTAAAATATGATGTGTCATTAAAAATGGAACACCAATGGACGAGAGTTTCTTTGAAAAGATTTAAGAACAGATAACTTAACCATAAATAATAGCTTATTGTTTTCATTTAGTTTTGTAAGCCTTTCAAGCCAGTAAAATAATTGCAAATACACACACACAAAGCGATTGAAACAAACAACGTACTTCAAAGTTTTAAAGCACAAGATTGAATTTTACAATTTCGGTCAACTCCATCATTTGCTTTAGTGGCACATCATTGCCTTTTAGAGTAAAAGTAATCATGAAGTAGTTGTTCGTGGTATTCGTTTAAAATACCAGTAAAGAAGCCTGGGATCGGTGCCGTTCATCCATGGCGCGAAACCCATTAACTTAGTAATAGGTGCTACAATGAAGCTTATGGAGCTAAGCAAACACAATGTGTGCGAGCGTAAGATGTACGAGAGATCTGCAGAAAGCCTGCAATAAGCGCTTACGAAGGTAACACCGATACTAATACACAATATAAAGTTAAACATAACGACTTGTTCACTGCATGTTTCCTTTTCTTCCAATATTTGTGAGAGAGATGTATGTAAATATTTTTCTGAGCGGCGCTTACTGATGTTACGACGAGATGGCAATAACGCCGACAGACGTAATGAGGAAGCCTGGTTGTAAACCCGCGCCACGTTCACCGACACTGCAACAAATACTTTTTAGACATCATCGCTGACACCGTAAGGTTCAAAATTGCTTGTGGATTGTTGAGTGCAGGTGTATAATGTAAGTTTGCGATTTGGTCCCCGGCGCCGCGGGGCTCGCTATAACGAGCGCCCTGCGTTGACGGGGCGCCGGCGATCGCGACAAACCACCTTCAAGTGAACCTCTTTTAAAAATTAGCTCTTGAATTTTAACTTGAAGGGTCGCTATCTTTTATGGAAGTGCATCCTTAGAAGATCTTTTAACAAAACAACTTTAATAACAGTACGAGAATATCACCGCGACGTCCGAGAAAAAATTCTCGCGCAATCAGAAGGACTTCTATGTTTTCCGACTACAGTTTCTTTTACTTGTTTAGCTCGGGTTGTGCTATTTATATGTTTATAGAAACGACGACAGTCGTGCTGTGCAGTAACATTTAATAGCACCAGCCCTATAAGTTCTAGATTATACTCTTCATGGGTTTTGTAGTATCTCTGTTAATTACAAGTCATTAATATCACCCATTAATACACGTTTCAAATGTGTGTTCTTGTTAGTTTACTTCAGTTACTGCGTTAGGCACGCTCTGCGTAAAGTATCTAATTTATAACGTTTCAAGTGTCTATGCTTGTCTTATATATACTTAAGTATATACATATATGTAATGTGCATGCACATGGCTCAGATGGCAACTTATAATTAAACTGACGATATGTTCGCGAGTAACAATTAATTAGACCATAACTGAGCACTGCATAACGGCGCACGACTGAGAGATGAGTTAGGATGGAAGAGGCTGCCTGTAGCTTAGATTAGAAAGTAACTTGCCTTATGCAGACACAGTCCTACTTGACACAGATTAATGAAAACTGCGGGATTTAATGTAACTGATCTCTTTTACAGAGCACGGAGAAACTGTTGGATTTATAAAAGTATGCAAGTTAGGCGACACTCGGTTAGAAAAGATTGTTACATCACAAGTTCCATCTTTTAATGGTAAATAATTTTATTTAGTCGCCATTGAATAGATATGTGTAACACCCACGATGTGTCAGTGGACACCCATATTTCACGGCTGGCAGTTAGAGATGCTCTCTGTTGCAGCGGCTATTTCCTCACGCAATAAACTCTTATAGCTTCTTCTTGCTTTTCCCACGCTCACGCAAATCTATAACGTTTTCGATTGAACCAAAACTGGTTTCGACAATGGTGTCATATTTCATATACTTTTAACATTGTGTCTCTCCACCAGAATGCCTTTGTACATACACGCGTTTATGTATAAAGGGATTCCGCGGTGCGTTGTATTATTTGTGGACTGTTAAAACTTTACGCAGGATTACACAACAAAAATAATGATACTGCAAAAAGTAATGCGACGTTTATCCTCGCTCTACAAACAATTCATACCTCAGCTGTCAGATTAATCTAAGGCTCGGCGTGCATCGTTGATTGTGCGAATAATAATCCGACGGAGCGGAGTCTCGTATAGTTCACGAGAGCGTCAAAGCCGAGCGCAAAGGAACAAAGCCTCCAATTACCCGAGCGGGCACGCCGTGGGCTTTTAGTGAATAATGAGCCGCTTATCCCGGCGGATGACGGCTTCGGTAGAATTGTTCTTGAGTGGGCCACGCAGACCACCGCGGTGCTGGGTCGCCCCGGGCGTCGCGCGTCGCCTTGTCGCAAGTGTCGCGACGCCACACGCGCCCGCTGCGGTCACTGCGTCAACACAATTTCGCGCCGGCCTCTTGGTTTTCCCCCTTACTTTGACATTTCACACAAAACGGACGCGGTCACCGCACAAGTCCCTTTTCAATGCCGCGCTTGCTTAGTGTTCTACGGAAACGAATAAAACAGTACCTACTTGTAAAATGTTACAGCCTATAAAACGGTGGGTAAAGATTGAATCCAGCTTAGAACTGAACAAGAATTTCTTACATCTTTCTAGGGTATACTTTCAGATTGTATAATAATATATAGACAATGTCAGTAAGGGAAATATCCAAACCGCAATACTTAATTGAAAATAAAGAATCAAACAATGGTAAAATCAAAAAATATGTATATATATTTTTTAATTAGCCTATTGTGTCCCACAGCTGGCTTAAAATAATACCAACTTAATATCATTTGAATTTACCTACCTACATTTATTATGTGTGCAAGAATGTCTCCACAAATATCTTTAAAAAGACAGGCCAAGAACAACCCTTATTAATTTGTGCAAACTAATAAATTCAAAGACAGTACGTAAATAACGATCATAATAAGGATAATAGCAAACACTCGTTGCTGCGAAACATTTATTTGGAGAAAATGCCGACGGTGAATAGGTGCTCGGGAAATTGTACTGACTTCGGAACAACAAGTATATTTTTAAGTGGCCGTGATTTTACTCGTAACATTGAATGAGACGTCTTTTATTTCCAAATAAGTACCACTTGCCCTTTTACCTCTCCGCAAATATTTTCTGTCTATTTAATGTCGCTGTACCTACTAAATGTATGTATTGAAGTGATTGTTGGTAGTTACTCAATGAGACTGTTTTCAGCATTAATGGTACGATGGGTTTTCCAAAATTGCTACATGTTAAACTTCCCATTAAGCATTCCCATTAAATAGATTGTTTGACAAAGACACAAACTTTCTGTAGGATTCCATCACTGCAAAATGGACTTAATTTTGCAGTGATGGAATCCTACAGAAAGTTTGTGTCTTTGTCAAACAATCTATTTAATATGGTGTCCACTGGCGGGAATCACACCATATTGGCCATGTCTCGCAGATGGAGTTTAAAACCAAGATGCATGGAACTTCTTCTTTTTTTACTGCACTAGCAACATAAACATAACATCACGGTTAGGCAGAGGAGTGCCCAATTAGTACACATACGGCTTTTTTTTTTTTTGGATTACGTGAAATCATCAAATGACTCCTGCGCTCTGGGCAGAGCGGTAGGGAGTGTCAGACTTCTACTGACTAAAAACCACCCATATTCCTTCTTAGCCCTTGTGTCGAGGCCGCGGTATCTCTTTCGAGCTACCCGCAGCCCCGACGGAGGCCCTACTGCTTGTGTATGCATAAATATCGACCTTTAAAAAAAACAAATCATATTTACATCTTCATTCCTTTTAAATTTTAACACATTTGAGGATAGGTTTTCAATACCAAGAAGACTTTTGCGGTGCTTTAATCGTGATTCATGTGATTTTCTTGGTCGTATATAGGTAAATCCTTACCCCCATTTGTGTATAACTGAGCTAAGCAAATAAAAAATAAAGTCACAATAAGCCCTCCTTTTCGCTTCACCGAATTCAGATAAAAAGGATTCAAGTGCTTTCATATGTAAAAGAATCGGTTTATTGACCTATAATTATTTTTTATGTTCGACACCTAGCTTAGGTGTCACATTAATTCCCTTGAAGCACACAAACTTTAATGGGTGCCGTGAACGATTCCATCGCGACTCGAAACACGGTGCGACGACCATGTTTTATGTGAGTAGCTGTTGCCTGACACAAAATTGCGAATTAAAAAATAAAACTTTTTTTATGTCGTCGTAATATTGTCGCTGGCAATTCCAACGTTTAGTGCTCTTATTTTAAATGTTCTGTCTTTCGACATTTGATAAGGAGTAAGGACTCAATGATTGCGATTTTGACCGATAGAGCCTTTTAAATTGTCTGGAAAATGGGGATCTTTCAATGTCGTTACGGATTTCCCTCTTATTTTTATAGGTACAGCTTATGTAATGTAAAGTTTTAAATAAATATATACGTACTAAAATTTATATTATTATCTATAAAGATTTCTCGCACGAACAGAGCCGCGGGTATAGCTAGTAACGCAACATTATGACAAGTATAGTTTCTTGACTATGCAAATTCTCTAGAACGGTTCGTATAACTAATGAAGATTCAACTAGAACAGTATTCGAAGTTTACTACATATACGAAGAACAATGCAAATACTATTTCGGCGAAAAATTTAATCAAAACGCTTTTTGTCTATTCCCAGATGAGTATATTCTCGAATAACATAGTTCTTGAGTGGACCGGACTGTGGACCTGCTGCGGACACCCGATCGAAATCCGGACAGAGACGTTTGAGGACATTTTTATGTCAAAGTCCAGTCTGTTCGGTTTTAGTGCACCATAATCATATGGACCACTTACTCTCTCTCTCTCTCTAATATTATGATCAAGGACTGAATTACAAATTAGGCAGCAGTTTCCCTTTGGGGCTGCGGGTCCCGTCGGGGCTGCGGGTTGTTCGAAAGAGATACCGCGGCTTCGACACAAAGGGCTAAAAAGGAACATGGGTGGTTTTTAGTCAGTAGAAGTCTGACACCAGTCCATTCCGCTCTGTCCAGAGCGGGAGGAGTCATTTGATGATTTCCAACCCCCAGAAAAAATATAAAAATTTCAGCAGTTTAGGATGTGGGAGAGTCTAAGGAACATATCCTGATTTTATTCTAAACACAATAATATATTATTTAACACGCACCTGAAGCACCTAAGATGACATATCACAACCATCCCCTTTGAGATCTGTACCTAAGACATAAGACGATCTCGAGATACTTTAATATGTATCAAGGAGAAAGTGTGTGTGTACTTCAAGAACAAATATGAAGAGTATCGGGGTTAAAGAACGCAAGAAAAGGCACCTAGTTTATATAGAACGTGTACCATAAAGGTGTGATACTGTGATCATATTTATGGGTGCGATTCAAACCATCATCACCATTCACACCATCGTCATCGTCGTCAAATTTTGTAATGAAAATAGAATCAGCTGTCCCTGATTCTATTTTCGCGTTTATGATGTTGGTCGTATGAAGAAAGTAGTTCAGTTTGATAGATAGTCCAGCTTCGTCTATTATGCCCGCATCTTTCTGATACAAGCTGCATAGTTTAGTAGTTGTTGTACTTGAGGCCGGGTGCGCGGGCCAGGCGAGCCGCCCGAGCTCCCGGCCGCGGCCAGGCCAGTCGGGCGAACACAATTTGTAGACCATTTCTCTTGCATGCCGCGCGACAGTTCTGCAGATTAGGGTGAAAGGAAAATATAGATACAGCTGCTTGATATTATTTATGTGTGTACATTTCTGTTTGGTATCGAATTAGTTTTACAATTCATCTCTTTGCTGCCTTAAATAGGACGCAATGTACAATTTATACTGAACGGCCCGCGTAGTGCCTGATCAGATCGTAGTTTTTGACCCATGATAGTGCAAGGATTCTAATGATACATACGTAATCAACTAAGGCGTTAGCTTTTATCGCGGAATAAAGAAACACACACATGAGCATATATACTCGAGCCCTGAAAGCATTACACTCTTTTTGGGTTGTCGTGTAAAAAAGCTTCAATGTCTGTAACAAGTTATAAATGCGCTTCTATGAAAGCATACAGTTCGGTGTAAATCGAATGCGGGCACTCGATTATTTCAATAAAATGTCTGTTGTTAGAAACTTTAATAAATTGAAGATGACACTGAATATTCAAGAAACATTCAATAGGTCGTATAGCGACCATCAAAATCCATAATAAAACTGCAGAACAATGCTCAAAGCAGTACGCGTTTACTTAAAAAAGCCAAGTGGTGAATCACTTAAGTTATTTACTAGCTTAAAACAGTAAAGCATTGTCGTGAATTTTTCTGACTACACGGAATGAACATTTTGTCGGTGCGTCCAGTTGTGCATAAAATAACAATTGATGCGAGCTGGCATTGTGTCGGCGCGGCAGGCGGCGCCGGGCGAATCGCTACTCTCGCACGACGCAATTTGTCGGGCGTTTCTCTTGTGTGTCGCCCTAACAAAGCTACGAATCGAGCTGACGCGAAACTATCGATAACTCTCTGCGGAATTAGTGCTTTTGTTCTTATTGTCCCTTCTACCTCGCCAGCTTTTTCGCTACACGTTCCGTTGAAGAATAAACATAACTAGCGCACTCGTGAAAATTGTCTAGTTGGCTTAACTCGATAAACGTTGAGCGGTTGAAAAATTCGAATTCTTCTGCTCTAACTGAAACGGGTTGGTTTTTTGCAGAAAAAAATATTCAGGGAACTAGTTCCTTATTTCATAGTTCACGACAGTTTGTTATAATAATAATAATAATAATAATAATCATTTATTTCAGGAAATTTCCCATAAGTATAAAATTCGATTACAAATACAAATACAAATTACAATACATTATAGATTAAAATACAATAATACTTAGTTATTAAAATTAAGTTATGAGGACTGGTATTTTATTTAAGTGCCGTTTCAATGTATTACTCGAGTCTCATATGTTAGAGGATGGTTGTGGCAGGCGACGTCGGTTCGTTTAATCTCGTCGCTGGTCGTGGACATCTCATTTTTGCGGCAGCTGAACAGCTTTTGTGGCCTCAACTGTTACAGAGTTGCGGACTTCTAATGATATTGGATCTTCTTAGTCATGTGCAAATTTCACGGTCTACCGCAAGCCTGGTCACGACATTAAAGTTAAGCTCTCTCTGTTCATTGTCATATCATAATACGCGAATAGAATTTGTGTAGCGGACATTCTATTTCTGACGAGTTGTACGATATTTGACTAATGGAAAGTACATAATAATATTATCTAAGTAAACGTATTAGAGACCGTAGCAATTTTCTTTAATATCCGTCTGTTTGCCCGTTATTACGTTTATCTATTTGTTTAAACAGAGAGCTTTTAAGTTATACGCACACAAACAGATGCGCTTCTCTTAAAAGCTGCTGGTCGAATTTTAACGAGGCTTTCACTATTGCCTTCGAAATTAAAATAAACATTACCACTATGGCACAAGTCGTTTGCCCAATATTTAAAGAATGATGGAACAGTCAGCAATTTCAAGAAATTTAATAGGCAATACCTCATTAGCCTAATGGTCGCAAGTGCCACTACTGAGCATGATGACCCGGGTTCGATTATATGAGTTTTTTGGGTTTTTCGATGAGGAGTTACCCCCTATTATATGGCACTTAAACATAACTGGCTCAATATTGGTGTTTCATACCATGTCCGCCTTTGATTAACACTTCGGGAAATAGGTATTGTTTTCAAATTCATTATTTTAATGACATTTTTGACGTCGAAATTATTCATATCATTTACGATACGTCAAGACAGACGTATGATCTAATCTACCAAAATCGCTCAATGGGTGACCTTTTCACCTCCCAATGAAATCATTTACTCAAATGGGAAGGCAAATCACTTAGTTTCACTAACCAGTAGAGTTGTTAAGCGATGGAGTTGAACGTGCGACCCCGCGGAGACACTTGAGGTTACCGTAAACTTGACACTTTACAACTTAGTTACCATGAGATATTCCGCCGGATCTCAACTCTATTACTTTATCCTTATTGAAAGTTGCATTAAAAGCTTTTTATGTCTGTTTTTGAGTGTTTACCAAGTGTAGGTAACCGTATGGTAATTAATGTTTAATAGAAATAAATTAATTTGTAGTTACATTTGTCCAGCAGATGCACACAAAATAACTACACACACAGACGTGGTACATTTATCTGCAATGCTTGAAAGATTCCTAGCTGCTGTTGGAAGAACGTATCTATCTCTGTCTTTATATATATATATATATATATATATATATATGTATTATATAAAAGGCAAAGCTGATTGACTGAGGATCAAGGTACAGGGCAAATCCTTAGGGCTAGATACTTAAAATTTCGCACACGTAAGCATCCACTAAGCAAGGATTTTTTAAGACTCAACCCCCAAGTTTGTATGGAAAAATCTTCATTTTTGATATTTCCGACCGCCAGGGACAAAAGCTAGTTTACCTATATGGAATAGCAGTATAGAGAACATCATGTTTTTATTAGGCACGTTTAAGAGTGAACAAGAGATAACTTACTTTAAATCCTATCTTGCTTCACTAAATATTCTATAGCGTGACATGACGGAAGAATATATCTTAAAACCACGATTTATTCTTCGTTTGTTCATATAGTTATTAACACTGACAAGGTATTAAACATGGCCGTGTTCACACCTAAATCTGCTGAAAGTACATAAAATTCCCTTGTAATATTGTAAACAAAAACCGGTTGCGGTGAAGTTAGCAGGGGACTGCAAACTTTGCCGTGCCAAGGCATTGTTTATGCACCATTTGTATCTTAAACATTCAATATGCAATTTCTGCGAATGTTCCCAAACGACATTTAATTTTCTGCACTGTTTGATGTTTCCGAGCCTCGTAAAGGAAAGTGTGCTATTTGGTTTAGAGGTAAGCAGAAGTACAGCCTTTAGTACCTTGTTTTAATAGGTGCATAGATTTCATTTAAATACCAGGTGTAAATACATTTTTGTATTTTTTCATTTTTGTACTTGCTGATTTTGATAGCTGCTTCATCATCATCATTTCAGCCATTAGACGTCCACTACTGGACATAGGCCTCCCCCAGAAGGGGGTGATTTGCCATAATCGCCACGCTTGGCAGGCGGGTTGGCGATCGCAGTATGGTTGTTACGAAGGCACAGAGAACGCTGCTGCCCATTCTCTGGTAAGTCCCTTAGTCGCCTCTTACGACACCCACGGGAAGATATGGGATGGTGCTATTCTTGACGTCCGACGATAGCTACTTAGCTATATCTATTTTAAAACATAAAAAACCTAATAAAAGCAACAAAAAATAATCAGTAATGTAACCAAACCATAATTACAAAACTTCCATTTTTTCGAAACAGGCTTTCTTCGAAATACCGCGTTTAAGTTTAGCAAGGCAGTACAGTAACTAGGTATGCTTCTTAGCTGTTTAATGGAACTACTGGCTAAATAGCCTTTACCTTTCATTTCTACCTGTACCGTTTACCCTTTGCTCCGCCATTTTGTCATTTACAGCTGCGTTTTATTTTACAGAAATGAATTTGTAAAGACGTAGTTGTTTGTCACAATTATTCCGCTGTAAGCGAGACACTTCATTAAGTTTTCAACTGAAATTCTCTGAGAGGTGAATTTTATTGCTATGTTTACAGGTGTCACTGACTCTGGCAGAGCCACCATCAGGGATTTTCATTTTGAAAACACAAAAAAATTGTCGCTAATTAGTCGAAATTTGTCGCCAAATATCAGAATTTGTCGGTCACTGGTTCAAAAGATATAAGGGTTTATAGGTGGCCGATCTGGAGAGAGTCTCCCCAGCAGGGCCACATTTATATCTCAAAAACTAGGGCACCTAGCAAATATCTCTTTTCTCCCATAATTTGTCGCCAATTAGTCGGAATCAGTCGCCAAATATCAGAGTTTGTCGGTCACTGGTTCAAAAGATACAAGAGTTTATAGGTGGCCGATCTGGAGAGAGTCTCCCCAGCAGGGCCACATTTATATCTCAAAAACTAGGACACCTAGCGAAGATGTGTTTTCTCCCATATTTTGTCGCCAATTAGTCGCAATTTGTCGCAAAGTTACAGATTTAGTCGGTGTGTAATTAAAAAGATATTAAAGAATTCAATTTCCCCATACAGTGGTACAAGCGAGTACAAAATACTTTATGTAGTTTCTAGACAGTATCTATGACGTCTTATGGAGGAATGTTTGTTTCGAATTAAATAAATGTAAACTTATTCTATAATTTCAACCCACCATAGGAAAGCTGTATTCATTACCTATAAACAAATCTACAATACATATAATTATGTAATTATTTATCTAACACAATGTGCACTTACCACTTAGTCGCTGGCAGATAGATCGCTGCGCTCCGTTTCATTTACGGTAAGTAAGAAAGAGATAGATGCGCGTGTACAGATGAGCTGCTTCGAACGAGTTGCCCGTCACGTAAGTTGAAGTCAGCCAGTTTAATTAAAGTGGAACTTATTATGAATAGTTACGAACTCGAGTGTTGTTATCTCTAGGTATTCCGAAAATACAAAAACGGAGAAACGAGCGAGATATAACGAGGGTGTCACCTGCTGTACGTCACGGGTGCGGCGCGTCGGCGTTCGCGCCCGCCGCTCAAAGTAGCTACTTAAAAAAAAATAGGTAAACAAACAAACTTGCTCTAAAGGATTTTATTTTTTATTTTTTTTCAACATTTTTCATTGAGGCTCCGCTCCTATTGGTCATAACGTCATAATATTATCGGTCATAATGTTATTAGCCTAGACTAAAAGTGAAAAAAATTTCAAAATCGGATCAGTTTTACCGGAGATTACCCCTAACATCCAAAGTCACAAACTGTATCTGTTAATAATATTGAATAAGTACCTACTTATAAATGTTACAAATACCTATTTGTAACATTTTCTGAAAGTACAATAATTTTAAGGTAATAAATCATTTTATATTTCGACAACAGAAGTTTTATTATTCTAACCTCAATTAAGATAAAATAAAAACTCAACCCGTCCATACCCACAACACAACACTCGCAATCACCTCAAAATACACACCAACACAACACACATCAAACGAACTTTATGGAAATTCATTTTTATATAATAAAATTTGATTACAATTGACAATACTTTTTCAACGTTTAAGTATTTTAAACATTTTACTAAAGGTACGACATTTATTTATTATTCTAAAGTTAATTAGAGCTTAACATTGTAAAGTGGTAAAACAGTTGCATGCGACTGTACATCTTTCACCAAATAGACCAAGAGCAAGGTTTAATGTTTTCAAAGAAGTTTAAGCCACTCTAACCTAGTAATTTAAAACATAAAAACATGAATTAAATTGAGAATTTATCTCTCTCGGACATTTCTAAAGACTTTAGACCGATAAAACTAGAAGTATATTACACATATTAATAGAAATATTTTTTTCTTGGTATTTTTCGTGAACTCTTCGACCTAGCTCTTGGACTATACCTTACTAATTGAACTCATTATATCTCCTAAACTAAGATCCGATTAAATCTGTGACTTGGCGACAAATTGCGACTAATTGGCGACAAAATATGGGAGAAAACACATCTTCGCTAGGTGTCCTAGTTTTTGAGATATAAATGTGGCCCTGCTGGGGAGACTCTCTCCAGATCGGCCACCTATAAACCCTTGTATCTTTTGAACCAGTGACCGACAAACTCTGATATTTGGCGACTGATTCCGACTAATTGGCGACAAATTATGGGAGAAAAGAGATATTTGCTAGGTGCCCTAGTTTTTGAGATATAAATGTGGCCCTGCTGGGGAGACTCTCTCCAGATCGGCCACCTATAAACCCTTATATCTTTTGAACCAGTGACCGACAAATTCTGATATTTGGCGACAAATTTCGACTAATTAGCGACAATTTTTTTGTGTTTTCAAAATGAAAATCCCTGATGGTGGCTCTGCCAGAGTCAGTGACACTGTTTACAGTATACCTTTTGAAGAGTTATTGCTTAAAATTACAATATTATCTGAAGTTTTTGTAATGTTTGAGGTGTTTAAACAATGGTTAGTATGAAAGAAAACAACATTAGGGCCGGGTTGTTCGCAAGAGATACCATATAGAATTTCTCCTGTATCGTGGGTGTGTTCACAAACATATAAAGTCACATGTCATACACAAATACCTATTATATATTTTTTTTTTAATACCTATTATGAATTTAAATAAATGAATTATTATGAATTTATATATGTATTTGTTTAAAATATTAAGGCATTGCTCACAATGCAAAAACATTTGAAATATGAAACTTAGGTGTGATACAGTAATTTCATAATAATTAAACGTCTCATCTAATCTAATGCGAGTAGATAATTTCCAATATTTCATTACCTTCAATTAATCCGCATCAAGCAGCTAACTACGTTTCCTGAAAGATCATCTTACTACGCTTAATTACTTGATATTAATACCATAGGAGGCCCTCAAACGCGCACTTCACAATAATAAGTAATAAAACTGCAGAAAACTTTTCATTCATTTACTCAATACAACTAATTGAGGACTTTGATTACATTAGAGGGAAACCATTTCGCTGCTGAACTTGTTTCTTGTTTACCCAACTGAAATTTGTTGAAGAAAACTGAAGTTTGTTTGCGCTCCGTTCGATCGCGCGTGTTCTTGCCAAGTGGAGCGCCGCGACCACAAAATGCAATTATCGACCGCTGTCTGCCGCAGCTATGCTCGAATTGCATTCCGATGTTCAAGCCAAGTATGAGCCCATACCCGCGGCCCGCCAAACTCGACGGACAGGTGGCAGACGACCAAGAGTATGGGACAATGGAGTGCTAGGACAATACGTATTTCCATTCAAATATCGAATCATTAGGTAAATTTACACCGCGGAACTGATTGAATGGAATGACTTTTGAGAAACTGTCATAATTATATGCATAACATTTGAAAAGTTAACATATGAGAGAGTCCAAAACCGATGCCGGTGATTGTAGACCTGGACACTTACGTATACATTTTTAAACTTTGTGCAGCGTTGTAGTTCAGAAGGCATAACTACGGGGTTGGTCGGAATCGTTTGTCATGGTATGAGCATGTGATGCGGAGGAAAATGTAGCGAGGAAGATTTTGAATAACGTGGATTGTTGGAAGACTAGTACAAAGATCAAAGAAACAGACTATTTATTGTGTGAAGATGATATTATGGTTGGAAAGGATGAGTGACAAGATATGCTACGCCGATCCTAAATAAATTGGGATAAGAGTAAGAGAAAACCATAAAAAAGTATAATTTTAGCACACCCTCTGGTTCGTTTGACAATACTTAGAAAACTATTGGAGGATCTTTATTATTTGGCAGAAGTAGTTCTAGGCAGTACTGTTTTCACAAATGTCTGTTCCGGTTCAAGATGCGTAAGCGTTTTCCACGAATACTCAGCCGATTCCACTTTAGCGCTCCATTCCCTCTTCCTCCATGTATGTTGCCAACAATAATAACGTCAACTTTTATACCTTCAAAAGTTATCGTCTCCAGCTTCAATATAAATTTCCCTTTTAATAAGTACCTTGTGACCCACCGTAACTATAGATTCATACTTGTCTTCCATAGTAAAATTAATTTAATATCTGTGATTTCCATATAAGCATTGTGTTTACGTGCATATTTGCTCGTTATTGTACTTATTCTCAGCTTATTGCATACACGACGCTCTTTACTGCAACTTTCGCAATATCGCCCGTAGAAGGCACTTCGATTATATTGGTAGATTATGAGCTTGTAGGTATGCTTATTTTGGAATTAACATTACTTATAATATAAGTAAACTGTGGATTTTTAATGCCTTATTCTGAATAACAACTACAACACTCTTCTCCCCTTTTCCCAATTTATATGGGGTCGGCGTATCATGTATTCTTCGTTCATACTTATTCTATTTCTTATCATCTCATTAGACATAATTTTATTAAAAAATCGTGGCTAAATAATGATAATGACAGTCGCACGGGTCTATCTATATTGGTCTGTGAATGGATGACCATCTTTTATATAGATATAGACCTAGATAACGCAAGAGCAACACTTCGTGTGCCATTTCGCGTGCCTAGTTTACGTGCAAAAATCGTAAGTGGCCACTTTCGCGCTTAGTCTGCATCGGTGTATAGCGCTAGTCGGACGTCGCGGTTGGGGCGCAGGGGGCGCCGTACGCGGCGGCGTCTTTGAATCGATTTGATTTTCCGATTTTCCATCACTAAACAGTGCTTGTGACGTCATAATAGGTAGTCAAAAAATGGCACGCTTGGTTTTCATACAGATCGTACTTGCGTTATCTAGGTCTATCTGTATTTGTGTTATGTACCGAGTTTTCTCCGTGCCTCGTGGCCCCGGGTCGTTCTCTGACAGTCTTTACAGGTAGTCAGTGGCCCAAAAGTCTGACAACCAGTCTTACCAAAGGTCTTCGTATTAACCAGTACTAACTCGGTTGTGGAATTTAGACAATTAGTAAAATACAGGTATTCAGCTGTATCCGGCTAGACTGGAAGCCGACAACAGTTGGGAAAAGGCTAGGCAGATGTTGAACATACTATCATCGCACGTGAAACAAGAATGAAACTTTTGCTTTAATTGTCCGTCCGATGTTGTTTTGCATAAATATTGCATGTGCTTGTGTTTATATTATATCGGCCAGCAGTAGTTTTAATAAGTTTCCGCTGCCAACTATTTCACATGGATGTTACGGAGTTACGTTCAGTGCGAGCTCGTGTTAATCAGCTAACTTGTGGCTTTTGCTGGAGTTTCTGGCATCCTTAATAACCGTTGTTTGTAGTAATTATTTTTTACCTTGTTGTTGTCTGCTCGTAGCTTAATAAGAACTGTCACTCGGGTCGATCTTTAGGTAAAACTGTGCTTGCCTAGGTCGGTGTGTGGATGGGTGACCGCCCGACATACAGAGTTTCCTCCGTGCCTCGGAAAGCACGTTAAGCTGTTGGTCCCGGCTGCCATATATAGATCTTTCGTAGTCGTTACAGGTAGTCAGTGACCTCAAATTCTGACATCCAGTCTTACCAAAGAGTATCGTATTACCTAGTATTAACTGGGTTGTGGAGGTCAGATAGGCAGTCGCTCCATGTAAAATACTGGTATTCAGCTGCATCCGGTAAGATTGGAAGTCAACCTCAACATAGTTGGGAAAAGGCTGGCAGGTGATGATGTTTTCTGCGAGGGATTGTCTCAAATCCTAGTTAAACTGTCAGTTTAAGTACCTTTCGTTATAAATACATGAAACATTTACGTACCTGAAACCTGATTTGCGCGAACGTTTTTTCGCTCGTTTTCTTCAGTTGATCTGCAAATTCTCAAGGGGGATGAAAACGCGGTACCCGTCACCCGCTTACTGATACAATACATCCTCTTATCTATTGTTACGATAACGTGGCGATGAGACGGTGGGAATTTATAAGAATGTCTGAAATAGAGCGTGGGATCTTGGGTTTGATTTTTGGTCGGGCAAAGTGTTGGGATTTTTTATGACAAATTATCTGTAGAGGCACGAATAGGGTAGTTAACTAAAAAAAATTTAATTAGTCCGTCAGATAGATTTCCAATAAATATTGGACACGTATTTTTTCTTTTTTCACGTAAAGAAATAATGAAGACGATACAGTGCTTTGAGAACTCGTGTGACGTCATATTCTAAGACATTATGACATTTTATACCGGTGAGTGACGTCACAACCCCCCACACAAATCTTTGACGTGTTTTGCCTTCGTCAATTTTTATTGATTTGTTAAAACAAAAAATACGTATCAAATATTTTTCGATAATCTAACAGACGGACTAATTACAATCATATTTTTTTTTAGTCAGTAAACATCCCTATTCGAGATTTGTGCAGGCGGTTGATGACAAAATGTTCGCCCCCTATAACATGGGACTTAAATATAACTGGGGAACTGTAGAATACTGTACCGTACTAATAGATGGGTAGTATAGTAGCTGTAGTGTTGGCCTGCTGCTTTTCACCCTTATACTCAAGTGATAAGGTTCAAAAGTGGTCGACCGTCATTGAGCTCGGTAGTACACTGCTTCTTAATCTTTCGGGGACCACAGGCATAATTTTATATTATACTAGCTGATGCCCGCGACTTCGTTCCCGGTAACTTTGATGGGTGACTAAAAAAAGGTTTGGTGTGGACAACCCTTAATACTTAGGGGTATGAAAAATAGATAGTAGCCGATTCTCAGGCCTACTGAATATGCACAAAAAATTTCATCAAAATCGGTCAAGCCGTTTCGGAGGAGTATGGCAACGAAAACTGTGACACGAGAATTTTATATATTAGATTCTCTCCTCTGTTAATAGGTATGACCAATTGACCATATCCCAGAAAATAAACAAAAATAATTATAATTAATAGAATTTGTAACGAAAAAGTTGCTATACAAAGGAGTAGTGGTATTTTATTACTTCGCACGTATATGTGTAGACTAGTATAAATATCTGGAACAATTGGTTTAATACGCTTAAAATGAACCCATTCATTTCAAGCGGAATAAAAATTTAAATTAGTGGATATAAACCCATATATTGTAGGTCAAAAGTTGCAATCAAATAAAATGTTTTCAGCCATTGATGAAGTGAAGTCAATCAGCACGGGCCGGACTAATATCCCTGGCTGACTGCTCTGGCTATGTTATATTTTTTTATTCGATTTTAATGAAGAATATTCGGTTAGCGATGGAAATAATCCAGACTGTAATTGTTATGCACTCCATTTACAAAACGACAACACTTAACTCGGACATTAAAATCATTAGACGAATTAGCAAATGGCTATAGCTGCCATTTACGAGGGAATTACTTTAAATATTAGCAACACAGACTTAGTAATAATCATTCGATTATTACTAAGTCTGTGTTGCTAGTATCTTTATTCACTTAGTTAACTCGAGTTATTCGAATGGAAGATTGTGCAAATGTGCATCTGTCCGTCTTCTTGTGATGACGCTCTAGAAGATCCCTCATCATCTGCCTAAACTTTTCTCAAAATTGGGGTCTACTTTCAATCTTACCAAATGCAGCTGAGTACCAGTCTTTACATGGAGCGGCTACCTATCTGACCTCCACAACCCAGTTAGTACTTGATGATACGGCATCACATAGTAAAACTGGTTGTCAGACTTGGGCAAAATCAAAATCAAAAGCCATTTTACAAACTAGGCAAATCAGCACTTTTCGAACGTCAAAATTTACTTTACTTTACTTATTTACAAGTGACAGTCCCCCAAAACGCCCACCCTTCGACACTTCCTAGTGTTTTTGCTGGAAAGAAGAAGTGGCGGAACAAACTCCCCAGCAACACATCTGTCTGTTTGGTTAGAAGAACCAGACTCGATACAATAGTACCCACCGACTGTACCTAATAGTACACCCACATTTCACCAATTATGTTTCAGTCCTATGGAATGTGTGGCAAGCCTATTGCCATTAATCAGGCACAAATTTCGTGGGTGCTACTGAGAAAACCCGATGGAAAAACTCAATTTGGAAAATGCCATGACAGTGATTTTTGCAATTTATACTTGACCGACTTAATAAAACTGCTGATACTAATTTTATAGCGTAATGTTTAAGACATTCTTTCTTTTTATTGTAATCCAATAAATAATAGATAAATAAATTAGACGTAAATGTAAATTAACAAATTGTTTTAGTATAAAAATAGTAAATATTGTTTAGAAATCTGGTATTCTAATAGTTATAGTGTTAGAAGCCATATCGCCTTTGTTGTACTTATATTATTTCTAAGATTTAGATTGTATTTTACCAATTTTAATATTGAATAAAATGTATTATTATTAATTACACTTTGTGGAGCTCGTGGTTTAATAAGAACTGCCACTCGGGTCGATCTTTAGGTAAAGCTGTGCTTGCCTAGATCGGTCTGTGGATGGGTGACCACCCGACATACCGAATTTCCTCCGTGCCTCGGAAAGCACGTTAAGCTGTTGGTCCCGGCTGCCATATATAGATCTTTGGCAGTCGTTACATACCTGTACCTGACTACCGTCAGTGACCTGAAATTCTGGCATCCAGTCTTACCAAAGAGTATCGTATTACCTAGTATTAACTGGGTTGTGGAGGTCAGATAGGCAGTCGCTCCATGTAAAATACTGGTATTCAGCTGCATCCGGTTAGACTGGAAGCCGACCCCAACGTAGTTGGGAAAAGGCTAGGCAGATGATGAATTACACTTTGCCCGACATGGGAATCGATGCCCCTTCTCATGTTCAACAGTCGCGCTTGCGACGACTAGAGCAACGAGCCATAAACTACATTTTCTCCGAACTACATTAGTACAACGACAGAAGACCAGCCATCTTCGTCCTCCATCTTCCAAGCTTTGTTACGCCAACATATTTACGAGGCAGTAACTAAATATTCAATTTGCGGCTCGTATCTCAGTGTTGGTTGGCAGGGACACGCGAACGACACAAAGTGCGTAAATTCCGGGCGTTGTGGAGCATGTCGCCGTCACGGAGACGCTGGCGGCCAGTGTCGGGGACTCGGGGCCAGTCCGCCCACGCTGGGCCACGTGCAATCGTGCACCGACAGGAGTGCGACTTGATTACTGCTGATCTACAAGGCCATTTTGTAATGGTGGAGGAATTCTGTGAGAGGTGTTGCTAAGGTGAAAGATTCTGTTTAGTTCTTTTTGCATAGGGTTATAAATAGACTTTTATTTTCGATTTGTCGCTCTTTCGCTCTATGTTGTCGTTTTTCTGCTCTAGACTAGACACATTTGTTTTTTTTCTCATTTTATATTTGCCTAGCAGTAGGTAGACAAATTATAAATGAAATATCCAAACAAATTGTAGGCACAATCACAAGTAATGAAATGTACCTATACACGCAGCAACTTTTTAAAGCGATTTTCTCATAATATTATTTAAAAATAACGTTTTACTTTGTCATGAACGTGGTCATTTGGAAGCTATACGAGTAAGTCTTATATCAAAGTAGAAAGCGTTATTAAACGAGAAAGTCGCTTTTGGTTTTTGCTAAGTGTACCTAAACATTTTTTGTTATTCGTGACTGTGCAACTAATATCAGCCTAGGTACACGAAGTTCATAAAAACTTTCTAACAAAAAATAAAACCGTCTTCAACAAAAAATAAAACACAAAAATGTGAAAATAAAATAAATTTTAGAAGAAAAAATCAGTTTCTGAAGTCGGTGACCTTTGTTTGTTTGATTTAATTTTTTTGCCACCTCCCACCTGACTACTCCGAGAAAGTACTCTTCCAAAAACCACTCAAATCACTTCAAGTGTGCCTATAAAATTTGAAGAGTTCTCCATATTTCTCCAGGATTCCATCAACGGATCCTGACTTGATGATCATGGGACCACCTGGGAAGTATACCCCTTCAAACAAAACAAAAAAAAATTAAATCGGTCCAGCCATCTTCGAGTAATCAGGGAACATACAAAAAAAAAAATAAGATCGCCGAACCGAACCTTCTCCTTTTTGAAGTCGGTTAAAAATTATAATTAAAGTAACATAAACATACTGGTAAATAAATAGGTACTTAAGGGGGAAGCGCCATGGTAGCTCGCTAAATTCAAATATTTCTTAGGTTTCGTACAATTATCAGGTCAGTATCAAGTTGTACGTTGATTTAAGTATGATTTTTGCCGTATAAAAAAATACACAGTACATAATTAAAATCATAGCTAGGAAAAGGCTAGGTAGATAATTTAGATGATGTATTGAGTTGTGTTACGGCCG
Organism: Diarsia brunnea; assembly: GCA_949774965.1. NCBI lineage: Eukaryota > Metazoa > Arthropoda > Insecta > Lepidoptera > Noctuidae > Diarsia > Diarsia brunnea. Next base: position 10,082,439 of record OX458997.1, on the reverse strand, counting down.
CAAATTATAATTTGTTCAGCACACAGCAAATGTAAGAGAACATTAATTTCGCGGATTACTCTAGCGCTTCCACCTTAAGTAAAAACCATTTCCAAATTCTTCACAACCATTTTCTTTTATTTTTCCTGTTTTCTTTAAGTAGTAATAACTACTAGAAAACTAGTGAGTCCACATTCCATAAAAGTCTAATTGCCTGTATGAATACTCGTACGGGTTACAAGCGTGGGCTACATATCTCTGGGTAAACATACCCAGAAATATGTTTATCTATTTACTGAGTCAGCTTTTCAACTGTCCAATTAACACCTAAGCTTAAACAAAATGTTTGTAATCTGGTTTTAGATCACACGGTAGCTAAGTGACTAAGTTACTTTTTTTTAAGGATGGGAAATCATCAAATGATTCGTCCCGCTCTGTGCGGAGCAGACAGTAGTGTTCTTACCCTTTGCGTTCCAAGGCTGCGGTTATTCTTTCGTACAAATTCCGCAACCTTGGCAGGACTAAGTTTCTACAACTCAATATTCACGCAACATGCTCCATGTATGGATAATACGTATCTGAACTTCTTACCTAATCAAACACATACTATGTTTTCACTGATTCGCGTATCCAAATAGCATTCTTACATATTTATAGAATTGTATAATAAGCAGGTAACTTGCGCATAATATATGTCCTGTTGCGTATACGACGTCATATAACTTAGAGGATCAATATACTCCTCTTTACATTCGTTCGACGATTTGCAAATTGCAGTGTATATTTTCTTTTATTTTTGCTACATTTAAGTGCATAGAGATGCAACAGTTTTAATATTAAATTTCAACATTCCACACAAATGTTATTGGCGCAAATATTGTATAAAAAATATTGTTCTCGTTAGCTCCGCGCTTAAACAAAACTACTTGATTAAAAATCTTGTAAAAGTACCGCACGCACAATATCTTAAACAGCTTGATCGTGCTACAATATTATATTGCGATGTCTGTTCATGGAAATAAAAAAGAAACAAGAAATATCATTTGAAATATCGAGAACGTATTGATAGTAATGTGTTTACAAAAGCTGTAGTAGCCGGCTTAAGGATTAAAATACAACAGGTTGCAAGTTGCAGCGGATCCGATGAAGCCTCCAGTCGAGGTTGGCACGGCATGCGGCGCGCGCGCATACCACCACCAATCAGGCGCACCTCACGATTACCGTGCATCTTCACAACGCGATGTTTCTACCAACATTTTCCGATAAAGTACTCCATCCTATAAACACCATCATATCAAAAATCAAATAATGCTTGCAGTTCTAAAAGTGCTCAAAAAATATTGTGACACAAAATGTTAAAACCAATCTTAATTATAGTGCTTGTGTTAATTTTCATAACGGATGCGGACTTTATTGTAAAGGGCCAAGTTAAAAAGCGGAACACGATAATAAAAATAAACGATCATTTCCCACCGAAGTGCATTAAAAACAATTCTGTATTTCGAAACAATGATACCTTAAAACGAATTGTGTTCGCGTCTAAGTATATATTTACGGGGAAAATATCGAGTGAACAAAAACGGAAGCGTGGCAAATTCAAAACAAGTATATTTAAAGTATTTGTGAGGCGAATATTGAAAGGTGACGTTGGGGCGTTGAGTGACATATTGAATTTTGAAACTAGAACGTTCAATTCGTCCAATCGTGCCTACTTATTAGCTGAGGGTAGTCCACTGAAGCGCGGCTGCTTCAGCAACGCGCAGGGATGGGCGGCGCTACTCTTCAGTGCTGAAGAGTTCAGCTCTCCGCTGAAACTGCTGGTTGATCCCATCCCATCTAACCTTGATGGCGTCCGACGTGTGAAAGCTCTGATAAAAGGTAATTACAGTCATAAAGTTTGGCAATCAACATGTATAAAGATTAATGATGTACGGAATTATGCGAACTTTTGGAACTTTTTATTGAGTGCTAATTTTAATGAATAAACAGTATTTTAAGATGGTTCTAAGGACTTGACAAATGACCATTCTATTAACAATAGTAACGAAAGAAAAACTTTATGATTGTTATACGACTAAATGACGAACGTCAAAAATAACTTGTGTTGATTAAGTAAACACACGAACCTAACACTGAAAACTTAACACTCTTTTTTAGGGTAACAAATTCAAGAGATTAATGATATCTAATAACGATAATACGCACAAATATTAGAAATATATCACAATGTTATACACATAAGTACACAGCAAAAATATAATGTGTCACTGATCTTTTTTAAATAAACCGGATACGTTTTTATTAAAAACTAAAATTAAAAAAAAAATACAAAACAGAACCACATACTTGTACCAATATGTTATGGAACAAAAACATTTAAGATATAGCATGTCTGTGAGCTGAAGACATGGTCGTGGCATATGCCTCTATGTAAATTAAAACATGCTGGAGATTCTTACATCTCCCTGTGTGTATTACTATTATTTCTAGCTTTTATAGCTTTTTTTAGCTATTATTTTTTCTACACCAGAGCTCTGTTTAATAAAACTTACAAATTGTAAATTGTAGTTGTGGGTTACAAAAACTTACAATATTCTACAAGTTTCTGTATAATAAAGAATACAACTTACAATTTTACCGTGGTGGAAAACTGACGTAGACTTGTAGCTACAAATCTACATATATCTGTTTAATAAACATTTTTTCTTTACAGGTGACAATTTACAAATTTGTAAGAAGAACTGTTTTATTGAATGCATAATTGTAGTTACAGGTTTACATAATTTGTAAATTGTAAAAATTTTCGACAGGTGGACTCACCGTGTGTGAAACATTTTTACCTCAATTAAATAAGTGACAAAAAAAATTGTTACACTTTAAAAATGGTTCTTACGACTAGTAGTGAAAGTAGTGACAGTAGTGATGATGAATATTATATGAGTGAACGGCAATGGCGAGATTTTCGTAAAAGGATTAACTTTACTTTTGAAGTGACAGATTTAGATGTAGAAAAATTTCGGGTCAGTAAAACTACCGGTACCGTCGAATATTTGATAATAAAGATAGGACATGATCATAAATGTGATTCTAACTGCAATACTCAGAGATATTTAATGATTACTTAAGCCGTCACTTAGTTAAAGTTAGACATACTTTTGTATGACAAAACTGTCAAAACCTTTACTAAGTGATGGCCTAAGTAATCATTAAAGCTCTCTAAGTGCGGCAGTAAGACAAATTCAACCCTACAAAACTTACAATTTTGTTCCTCAATTAAATAAGTGAAAACACAAATATGTCAGTTATCTACAAAATTGTAGGATTTTAATGTTTATTAAACAGGGCCCAGATGTTTTGGTGTGATTGAGAAACGAACATCCATCCATTCAAACTTTCGCGATAATAAACAAACGTACAGATTCTGATAAGGTACAGGTATTCATAGATAGTGTATCGGAAATCATTGTCTTTTCATTTCAATTTATTGTTCAGTTAGAATATTAGTGAAAATTGTAAATTGTGACTGTGTATAAAGGCTCTATCTCTCTCTCTCTATCTGCATAAATTTACTAAATATAGATTATTTAGTAAAACATTAAGAAGCCAGAATATAATTAGCTACTAGCTTTTGATTTCACAATACCTATGTAATGTTGTGAATGTAAATTAAATGTAATGTTAAAAATATCCCATGCAAAGTTTTAAATAAAGACTATGTCACTCGGGTATAATGTACCATTCCATAGTGAAATAATTCGGAATCGGATCACTAGTTCCGGATATCACCCCTTTTAACCAGACTGACAAACTTCTCGTCTTTTCAATATTAGTTACTATTACCCTGTTTCATCTCACAGCTGGGCAAAGGACCGCTCCTCATGACTTCCAAATCTTTCGACCTAGGACTAATGTAGACCACTGATCGAAGGTTCTGTTCAGGTCGTCCTATCATCTCTTGCGATACAGCTCACGACAAACTACTGCGCTTATTTTGATTAACTTCAATTATACCTATCAATTTATACCTTAAGATAAAGAAGCAATATTGAACTACTTTTTAGCCATTACAAAAGCTTGTTCCCAATATGCTTAAAGTGTTTTCCATAAAGGCCTACCTATTCTTCATTCCTTCGAGAAGTCAAAATACTCGTTAAGTACTAACTGAGCGTCGTGCAAGTAAACAATGGTACCTACTTCATACAACTTACATTTACAATATACGTACAAAGTCAAGTGTGTAATTAAGCTTTCGCTCTCATAATGGCGAATGGTCAAGTAGGCTTGTCGGTTATCGAATTATACATACCTATTGAAATAGGAAATAATATTTCGATTACTTTTAGTATTAAGGGTGCTTATAAAGACGGTATGAATTGTCATCACACTTTCGCACATTCCCCGATTTGTTAAATAAAAAAAACTTGAGAGGTGTCAAGGAACACCCGGATGGAACGAAGTTATTGTTATTATTTTTTATTATGTAAAAAAAAAAAAAAGAAAAAAAAAAATAAAAAGAAATGTAGAAATGAAAATATCTGGCTTGCTTTCTATAAGAGAGAGAGAGACAGACAGAGAAACATGCGACGCCGCACAGCTTACAATAGCTTACTATAGCAAAAAGTGTCGTGACAACTTTTCGTAAGATTTTTTTCCGTCTAGCCCCCTTTCACAATGCGCGATAAGGAACTTCGTTCCAAAAAGTGGGCCGTCACGTGATGAGATGACAACAGATGAGAAATAGATAAGTATTAGAATTCATAAAAACCTATAACGAAATACGGAGTAACAAAAAAACTACTATAATTTTATATAAAATTTTATCCTTGCCTTTGTTATTATGTTATGCTAAGCTTAGTTATTGATATTATGGTTAATTATTAGTTTGTGCAATAATAGTTAACTGCTAACTGTGGAGACTTGTAAATGGCTTTTCGTTGATTCCACCCATCCTCCTAGCGCGAAAGTGTCGATGGATGTGTGTTACTCTTTCACGCAAAAACTACTGAACGTTTTCGGGTAAAATTTGGTACACAAATAGTGTACCAAATTTATTTTCCCGTGGGATAATTTTCGAGTTGTAGCGGGCGAAGCCGCTAGCAACAGCTAGTACACAATGAAGGAAAAATCACAGCATGACAGCGTCATGACGTTTGTCGTCATGCCATATTTATGAGTCGGTTTTACAGACATGGCGCGCCAATAAATGTTTCACATCAAAAGTTTAATTATTCTAGTTCTCGCAACTTGATTTGGGAGATGACTTTTCCTCGAAACTAGAACGCTGTGAGCGGTGAAAGCGTTTTATTGCAATAAGTTCATAGTTTTTGTCCTTTCCTATTTTTAATTTTAACAAAATACTGGCTAATTGGAAATTCGTGAAAATAAAGATTACTTCGTGATGTTTTGCTGTGCATAAAATTTTTATATGTCGTGTTTTTGTTCCGTTTGCAAATATCATTTAATTAGTATTGTTAATGCTAACATTTTTTACCGAATGTCAAATCATATAAATTTTATGAAAAATTAACGACTGACAATTTTGCTATTAAGGGTGCCCCTTTCAGTAGTACAACAAGGTTTCTTTTTTCCATAACACACTTTTTAATTGTAATTATAAGATGATTTTTAAAAGTAATTATAAGAGGCAAAGATCCTATGAGGTTAACCCAATTTATCACATTTTAATTTTTCTTCAAAGTTATGGCGCACAATGAAACTGGTGTCTATGGCTGTAGGAAAAACATGAGATGCCCAAAGAGTTGCTGCTCTAAAGTGTCGCATTGCCGATTCCTTGAGCTTGAGGTGTATAGATTTTATTTTTGGAACGAAGTTCCTTATCGCGCGTTGTGAAAGGGGGCTAGACGGAAAAAATTCTTACGAAAAGTGGTCACGACAATTTTTGCTTTAGTAAGCTATTGTAAGCTGTGCGGCGTCGCATGTTTCTCTGTCTGTCTCTCTCTCTCTAATAGAAAGCAAGCCAGATATTTTCATTTCTACATTTCTTTTTTTTTTTTTTACACAATAAAAAATAATAACAATAACTTCGTTCCATCCGGGTGTTCCTTGACACCTCTCAAGTTTTTTTTGCACTTAGGTACGTCCGAATCTCGACAACTTGACACTTAAAGGCACTATCTAAATCCCTGGCCAATTTCTGTATGTTTAAGGCTCCTCTCTCGAAAAAGCTTAAAAACAGCGTGCAGATGAAGCAGTTTTTCACCGGCACTTACAGAGAAATTACATCTGACAAAAATTGTTAGTAATCTACATGATATGACACGTAATTTGGTTTAGCCATAATTTTTGTATCGGTATCACATAATAAGAAAAAAAATCCACAAAATCACCTCCAAATCGTTGAATGGAACCATTTTACTCCTTCATTTTTTAACAAAATAATATAAAAAAAATATCTACTGCTTTGAAATACAAAGGAAAATAATTTGGTTTTGTTACTTTTTAAAAATATGTATTATTTTAATTATAATAAATTAAAAATGCGTCCGTTTAAAGTCCGTATCTACGACCGAGAGGGGTAGTTTGTATGCACAAGGTCATTGGCGTGAATACATGCCTTAAGTGTTTTCCACACGTTTCTAAAAGTTAAAACCATTAGGCAGTTTATCCGTGATCATGGTGCTTGTAACAGCGCTGAAATATTCAGGAGCTCGAGATGTCTTGTCCTGTGTGAGACCAATAAATACTTTCTCTTTCTTTCTTTCTCGAAATAAAAGTGGACATGGTAAATATCTCGTTTTCAGTGTTTACGATGGGTTAAAAACATTATAAAACAAACCACAATAAAAAAAAAATGTTATTGGCAACAAAACCTTAAATAGATAAGTAACTACAAAAATACTCTTTCAATCAAAATGCTGTGGAAAGAGTTTGATATACAAAATTCAATATAGCAGGATGTGTCGAGGGAACATTCTAGCCAGACTGCGGTCGATTCAAATATTTATGGTGATTTGATGGTGTCGTACCGGCGGCCTTTTATCTCGCAGATGATTATCGGGTGTGAATTGTGTGGCCAAAGGTGGACTGTAGTCACCACGGAGAACTCAGAAATCGTTGGAGTTGGTTGTAGAGTTATAATTTATTTTTGAACATTTTGTTTGCGATATTGGACCTCGAGAACATGAACATGAGTAAAATTAGCAGTAGGTTTTTCAAATTTAGTTTATGGTAGTAGTTGTTCAACAATAATTTACTATGTGTGAACAGGTTGTTCCAGTAATTACACTTTCGTAATGGTCATTACAAAATAGTATTTGTATCGGCTGTAGCAATTAAACTCTTAATTTATAATGGTTTGCAGTACTAATGTTGTCGGAGGTAGCAATAAAACCCAAGTTTCATGTCCATATTTTATACAATTTTAGTAGTTCTGCGTACATTTTTGTTGTTTACATTACAAATTTTCAACCCATAATTTATGATGAAGTTTTTGTATTAGTGCGTAGAATCGACGTTCAGTGTTTAGATATAGCTATGACATCCATGTCCAAGATTGTGGTAATTTGATTATCCGTACTGTAGCTAAATTGTGAACACAAAGTTCCACTCCTTGATCCGAAATGTATTCGTAGAAGTGGTGGGCGTGGGTGACGTCCATCGTGGGAAAACATATCCCAAAATTGTACGTCTGCGCCTTTGTAACCGACAGGAAATGGGTTCCGTATTATTCAACACAATTAGTGCCGTGGAATCCTTTGTTTTTATTTTAACGATCCAGCATTTACTTAAATTGTTGGTGTCGGTCTGTCTGTCCGTCCACTTTGTTACTTGACATACAGGCGAGAAAATTCTACGTTTTCGATTCGATAAGGTACTACAAATCGTTTAACGCGTTCCCATATTGTGCTATAAAAACTACCCAGTAAACTGTACAGTGTTTTGTTTATGCCTTTGGGATTACGAACGCGTTGTAAATTAAGGTTTACCGAAAGGTGGGACAAGATAGCGACAAGATCACCAATCAATTGAGAAAGATAAGTCCTTAGAAAGATATATTATAATGAAGACAAGGTCGGCGGCAGATGAAAACAAAATTGTTCGTCGGGGACGAGGGTCGGATGGTCCTCCGGGTGTGTCGCGCTCGGGGACGATCAAGTTTATCGGGACCACCGGCGACGTGTCCACCGCTGGACAACTCCCGACAAATTTATTGACACTCTTTCAATTAAACCTATTGTTGCCGGGAACAGACACAGCGGTCATAACAGAATAAAACACGATAACTTGCCGCGTGTATTCGTAATGCGTTCCCATATCGACCTCCGCCCGTTCCGACCGCCGTAAAAGGAGATTTATTAAAACTATTTGGAAACTGATTCGATCGAAACCGAACGATTTGACATTTAGATAAAGAGTAAAATTTATTTTTCCCTCGAATACGCCGCTCCGGCGGAGTGACAATGGAATAAAAAGGTTATAAAATGCGACGGTTGCGGCCGGCGTCGCCCACGTCCCGCGGGTGTCGTCGGATGTTCACGGCGGTATGTCGGGTTGTCGGGCCGGGCCGCAGCTGCCTCGCTCAGATAAAACGCGACCAGTGCGTTATTACGACTTGCCGTACCACCGCTGCACCGCCACTCGCAAGCACGTGTAAATTTCCAGTGTGAGAATACGCGAGATAAGCGGACACGCGTGGGCGCACGGTACACTCGCGGCCAGTCGAGGCGCCACGGTCAGCGCCGGCCGCGACACCGCGTCGCGAACTCCATCGAATTTTTGTGTAAATCGATGTAACTGTACTAATAGGGTCAAAACACGTTATTTATTGAACGTTTATCATTCCACGATTAACTGCTATGTTTTGTTGTGTCGTGATGTTCTTATTGGTCTTTGTGTTGTTGGAACAGACGCTGCATACAAAATAATGGGAGGAACTATTACGTTGAGAATAAAAAACTTTTATTTATGGATAAACTTTATTGGTATAAATACTTATATGTCTAATAAAACTTTTATTTATTTTTTGGAACTCTACCATTATCTTAATGAACCCTAAATATATAAACAATAAATTATGATAATTTCAGGAATACGGTTTCCGTTATATTTTTGAGAGGTTGTGAGATCGTTCTCAGAACTATAAATTCATAATAGGAAATAAACGTAGGCAATATTAATGTCATAAAAGTACACCCACACTACTTAAAGTTCTTTGCTTCTTGTCGTTATAATGCAAGCGTAGACAATCATAGAATCATAATAAAAATAACACGTCTTTGTTAGAATTGTATTATCATTTCTCGAGAAGTTTCGAAATGTTCTTGTTTTTGTACTCGTTGAGGTAGATCAGGACGACGGAGATAATCTCCTTGGGGACGTGACATAAGAATGAGATATTTTTTTGCTGACGCATTGTTTTGGGAGTCGAATAACACACGAGATGCGAGTGTTCCACGAAGCGAGTCCTGACAGTGGTGGCAAGCCGGGTCAACAGGCCCGCTTGAGGACGACACCAACCACTTTATCCCTCGGTTCTCTTATTGTACTCAGCGCCAAGCTTTTACTTGCATCGACGGATCCAGAAACCTACATTGTACAACACAATAAACAACTACTTTTATTCCAGTAGAAGAGTTCAACAACGCTGTAAAATTTACATTATGTAGGAAGAATACTCATGGGTCTGCTATTTGCTTGCTTTTAGCTGAATAGAATATTGTGAATGTAAACATCACGACATGAATTTCAATTTAACGATGGTCTGCGTTCCGGCGACGCCTGAGCGGGATACGTTGCAAACTACAATCTTAGTGCGGAATAAAATCTTTGATGTCGGCATCGATTGCCCACTAACCGGCGAATTTCAAAAGCTTCACGCTGGGTCCGGTAACTTTAGACGTTTCCTTAATTTACATATCTCCATTGTATCCGCTCGAGTTTCCATAAAATTTAACAACACCCGACTTGACGTGTCCTCTGAGCACCCAAGATGCTACTTTACGACGATTCTCAAGACCAAGTTAAGGTTATGGCTATAATTCAGTTTTATGAAACCCCTTTCAGGTAACAAAGTGTGTATTTGGAAAGTTCTCACATAACTTACATTAGGCCAGTGTATTAGTTTAATGGCCACGCTGGAACACGTTCAATAAAATCTGATAGCATCTGTTGAAATTACTTCAGTAACCTGTTTTGTGGATAGTGATTGTTTTGTCTATTGTGGCTTTGTACCGAAAGTTGGAACAATACCAAAAATATTACTTAATTTAATTTCTATTCATTGCGAAATTGGATTCAGCAGAAGAATAGGCATTTAAACTGATAAGAAACATATGACATATACAAAAAACTCACGCCTTTTTTCCATGGGTAAGCAGGAACCACTGAACGTCACCTGCTACGATCCTTACATACTCCTTTTGCCTCGCCTATGTCCATACATTTATTTTATGCAAAAACTACACGAAGCGCTAAATTAAGGTTATACAAATACCTACTTATTGTTATTTGATCTAAGAGAGATTCCAAATGTACCTAATAAGCGTTAATTTAGTTAACGCTAGCTGGGTTGGTTGAAAGCTGTATCAAAATAGTTGTTGGAACAGTCGGGTCCTAAGGCCACGTCCATTAACTTAGACTAATATTTTGCTTTCAAAGGACTCACCGGTTTGTCTGTCGGTGAGATTCCTTTATTTGTCTATGTTACTACGAGACGTTATAAAGCAATGAGAAATTCTCAACAAAGGTTTATTGCTTCAATAACGTACTTTACGACTTTCATTGTGGAACACGTGTCAAAAGTGTAGCAGACACACACAACAAAGATGACGATAAAATTAAAACTTTAGTAAATGTCGATGCCCTTAGCAGAAATTCTTTATAAATGACTTCAAAGAAGATATCTTTAGATATGTTTGCTTCATAGCTTTTCTTAAAAAGAAAAGAAAACAATGATGAGTAAAGAAAAATAATCGGCTTATTTTTTCAATGGCTTCTCACTTTTTTGTACTTATACCTATCTACTTAATTCTTAAGAAAATTCTTAGGTAGGTAAGTACCTATAGATGCTTATTTATTGCTTTTAAATAAGCAGCTTATAAAATTGAACGTGAAAAATAATAAGACAGCGTATTATGGGATGAATTTTAAACGTGATTGACAAGATGTTTTTGAAAGTTACACGATTCATTATGGTGGATGGACCAGCGGCTTCGCTTTCGAACAAGACGACAGAAAGAAGGGGATGTAAATGCCATAAAGCGGTGTTACGGCGCGAGTGTTGGCGTCATAAAAGAGACTGACTCCGCCGCCAGCAGTCGCTTAAGAAAGCTCAATTTGAATTGAAACGGTCCGGATGCTTTAGTGGCTGAGTGAATTTTATTCAAAACTTTCTGGTAAGATCATCTTGCGAAAACATCTGCGCGTGACATATATTCAGAGAGAGCAGGTTATATTACTGAATTTCTGGGCTGAAACTTTACTGGCCAATCGTTATGAGGAGATGTATGAAACTACTGGCGTGAGTTTAGTGTTCTTTCAAGAAACAGTAAAGTCAGTCAGTCAGTTATTGCGAATACATAGCATATGTACCTATCTACTCCTAACTAGTCCAAAGATAAGTAGGTAAACTTAGTTTACTAGCTGTTGCCCGCAGCCTTCTTTCACGTGAAACTATTTAAAAATATATTATTTTTATCATATTTTGTTGCCAATTTCAAGAGTTCATTTTCGGAGCGAAAACCTGTGGCGACAGCGACATCTGTCCCAACACATGCGAACTAATTTGGCAAATCCTTCATCGCGCTATCAACTTTATCCGCGACAGTGGCGTATATAGAAAATCCCGACTTAATATGTCGGGCAGTTAGCCCACCAGACACAACACCGGTCTAGTCGGAGGATCCTGCCTTTTCTATGGGAGATGAGAACTTTACACCCTGTTCCTCATTACCGCCGAAAAACCGTTTCAGAAATTAGCCGCAACAAACAGACATACAGTTTAAGGAAAATGTGGTTTTGTACAGTCAGTACTTGTTATTTTGGTATCACAAACCAGCATATAAATTTTATTTATTTGTAATCCAGAAACACAATCAAAATTAAACTAGTACAGCTAACAAGCTCGAGCTTGATTATTCGCTGTACATCCATCATTTAATATCAACTGCACTCTGCAAGATTGATATGATAAATTCATCATAAAATAACTCTGTTTTAACTAAAGGATTATAGTGATCCATCACTTTTATCAGCGCCTGATTTAAACCTCAAAGCTGAATTTCTATGATTAGCGAATCACTGTTTTATGGAGCAATTTTCAATTTCCGTGCCTCAGAAAGCACGTCAAGCCTTTAGAGTCGGCTGTCATTTGTCAGAACTTTGACAGTTGTTACAGGTAGTCAGTGTTCCGAAAGTCAGACAACAAGACAAGTCTTGCCAAGGGCTATCTTATAACACAGTACTAACTGGTTTGTGTAGGTCAGATCTTTGTAAAATACTGGTATTCAGCTTCATATGATTAGAGTGGAAGCTGACCCAAACATAGTTGGGGAAAGGCTAAGCAGATAATTTTATTCTCCTAGAGCGTCATTCTCGAAAAATCTTCCATCCGAATAACTCGAGTTAGCTACGTAAAGTTACTAATTCGGTTGCTATACTTATATAGGGTGTAAAAGTACCCTTAACGCAAACGAAGGGCACTTGTTCTCCCAACCACTGCGACACAAACACACCCAGACCCGAAACAACTATCTGTAGGCCATACAAATATTTGTTCCGTGGGGGGATCGAACCCGCGACACGCAGCGCTGCAGTCCAATTGCTCAGCCACTGCGCCAACAGTGCCGTCTGCTATAGCTATAACCATTTGCTAATTCCTTTAACGATTTTAATGTCCGAATTAAGTGTTGTCGTTTTGTATAGGTATTCTATTCATTGACATGAACATTAATTCCTTTATAATAAAAACAAAAACCATTATACCACTCTACCCCCTTTTTATTTCGTGTTATTAACAATTCAACAAAATTTGAAATTGTAATATGGTGACATATTACAATTTCGATCATTAAAACTACAGGTGTTCAATTTTGTAACTTATGTCGTAGTTCATAAAATCATAAGTTACTTTGATCATTTTTGAATTTGTTGAGATCCCAAAAGTGACTCGTGCGCACTGCGCAGGTAGGATCCGACCGACATTCCTCGGCTTTGTTCGGGTGACGATATGCTCCCACGCACTTCCGGATACGGGACAAATCTTAACGGCTGAATCCATTAAACTTAAATCTTATTGGCTGTTATTCTGACATGTTGACAAATACAGCGATTCCTAGGTAAAGCTTTCTAGGGCCTTTGAAGAAAACGATTGAAAATATTTTATGAGCGATTGTTGATACTTACAATTGTGCGAATTTACCTAACTTATTTTAAAATGAATCTCTCTCTCTCTCTACATCGAATTCATTATAAAAGCTGTACAGATAGAAAAAAGCTAAAGAAAATCGTTTCGTTAAAAAACAATAAAATTATATTGCTCCAAGAAATTTTCATAAGGTTTTATTAAGTACTGTCATTAACTGCTTTGATACAATTATATTCTATTTCCACGAATAGGTATTTAATTAACATGGCAGAGCTTATTATAATATATGTCGTGTACACCGTTCATATATACATTTGTTTTATTTTAATGAGTAGTTTGTTTGAGAATTAAAAACTAATGGTTATCGATTAACTAGTTTCTTGCATCATTGTCTTCCTAATGGTTAGTTAAGAGATGTTTACCGTGTGCCGTAGGTAGGTAATTAATGTTTTTTAACTGTCAACGCAAGACAACTGTAATGACGTCCACCATTCATCAAGTTCGATGATATATGACATAGGGTCGTGGTTTTTATTTTAGTTTTAAAAGGCGACCTCGAATCCGGCGTCCTGATCAGTTTATTTTTGATAAGGCGTTATTATAAATAGCGATGGCGCCGATGACGCTTATTAATGAGTACAAGAATAAAAAGGGTTTACTTAAAATGTTTCATGCAATGTCTTCCGTACTTTCACCTTAAAAGCATTTCTAGTTTAATGAAACATTCTAATTTGATTACTTTTTATTTAAACGTTGCCCCACACTAGGATTTTTTCCTGTATCGTGGGTGCGTTCACAAAAATATAAACTCACATACACAAATACCCAGACCCGAAACAACTATCTTTAGACCATACAAATATTTGTTCCGTGCGGGGATCGAACCCGCGGCACGCAGTGCAGCAGTCAATTGCTCGAGCCACGCCAACCGTGCCGTCAATTGTCACTTGTGAGGAAATGCTGTATGTTCTAAAGACTGGACGATATTTCTTATTTCTGATTAATGAATAATCATAACGTCACGCCTGTAATCCCCGAAGGGTTAGGCAGAGCCTTAAATCCAGACTTCGAAGTTGCTACTGAGAAATTTGTGATAGAAAAACCCAATAACACTTTACCCGACCCGGGAATCGAACCCAGGACGTCATGCATCTTTTCTTTGGTCTTCCGCTCCCTCTCCATCCATCTACATTTATATTCATCACTCTTTTAGGCACATGCGATTCATTATTTAATAAATCTTATTTGGATAGCCTTTTCCCAACTATGTTGGGGTCGGCTTCCAGTCTAACCAGAAGCAGCTGAATACCAGTATTTTACATGGAGCGACTGCCTATCTGACCTCCACAACCCAGTTAATACTAGGTAATACGATACTCTTTGGTAAGATTGGTTGTCAGAATTTCAGGTCACTGACTACCAGTAACGACTGCCAAAGATCTAAATATGGCAGCCAGGACCAACAGCTTAACGTGCTTTCCGACCCAAGTAGCATTAGGGGTTCTATAACGGTTGACTAATGGTACACATTTATTCTTTAAGCTATCTAAGTAAGCTGTATGAGGGCTGTATAGCACGCTATACAGTCCTTATACCACCGGTTTGGGCACAAATTATGCAGCCTAAAGTTCACAAAAGGTACACAGTAGCTGAATAGCAGCACTTTAACGGCAGTTTAAGAGAGAACCTGTGGTCTTAAAGCTGATCAACAGCATCATATATGATTCCATGTGGATCTTCATACAGACAAGAGAGTTATAAGAAGTAACGAGTGAACAATTATACAGCCTCTACCTCGTATTAAGATCACAAGTGTACCCTAAAAACTAGTAGCGGCCGCTTTTCCTTTAAATTATCCTGAGTACTAATTTGTAATAAATATTACGTATCGCTCGTGAGTGTCTATAAACAGCCATATTTTTAATGTGACTTTGTTATTACGGTAAGTACTTTGTGTTTATTACATTATATTGTGTTAAAATTATGGGTAATGTAAATTTATTGTAAAGTATATACATTTTTAGAGTTAAAATTTTCACGCGCTTCGGGAATAATGCCGTTTTATAAAAAAAAAAATCTAAATAAGCAGAGGCGAACAATACAATTTTTGATAGTTGTGTATTTATAGCATTAAAATCAGTCTATAGTTTTTTATTTGAACATTAACCACAAAATTAATCACGATAACTCCGTAGTATGTGATAAAGTCGTAATTAATTTTATAAATATTATAGGTTATGAGTGAAGAAAATGGTGGACATTGTCTCCAGCTACAGTGGACCATTGTAACTCTAAATTATAGTTGTGAACTCTGTAAAGTCTCACATGTGTACCATTACAATGTCGTGAGCTCTAGAAAGGTTCACATTGTGTACCATCTTAATGTCAATTTCTGTACAACCTACGCTCGATAAGCTCATATTCAGCCCCGGGTGGGTAAGCAGTTCTTCAATAGTTCACGTGAATACCCTTTTAGATTTTTTAGAATACTAAATTTTAGGGATCCGCTTTGAAAATTTGAATTTTGTTATAATAAAAATTATTTGGTATAAAGTCTCCGACAATAAATGCAGCAGGTGTTATGTATGATTGAATGAATGCGTTAATTTTAATATACGAGATGGTATTGTTAGAATACGGACTGAAATAAATAACAAAAATATGTTAGAAAGAAAAAAAAAACAAAATTAATTTATCGGTCTCACACAGGACAACACAATTTGATTTAAAACAAATACAATAACCCAGAAAACGTAATTAACAGTAAACCTTAAAAATTTATAATTAATCAATAAAACATAATAATATATAATCTATATGTGTTCTATCCATACATACCACTTTCATGGTGGGCCGCGAATTCGAAAAAAAAGCATAATGGCGGGCAGGTTGATATGCCACATCGGTTCTATCCCCTTTGTTTCTAAATCAATTAACGAAATACCTATCAACTTGAGATATTGACATGAAAAATACAGCCTTGACAGTTCATTTTTGTAATTTTTGTTTGTTTTTTTTACAGACATATAATGACAAAAATGTGGATTCATCTTTTACAGCCAACAATGACATGATAATGGATGAAACTTTAAAATTGTTACCTACGCTCGACTGTGATCAACTTATTGGTACTGATTACTTGTATAAAATTGATAAGACTGATTTAAATTATAGTAAGGAGTTATTTGTTTGATGTTTTTGAAACAGATGGCGATGAAAATCTTTACTGATATAATTATATGGAAAAAAAACAAAATCCAATTAAAAGAATTGTAAAAATCCTCGCTATTTTTAAGATTTTCGATCCGTTTCAAAAATATTGTTTAATATTGTTTTAGTTGTGAATTTCAATAAATACAAGATGTAACAGACTGTAAGTTTTGTTATGTGATTTAAAAATAAAAATTATCAAACATTTGTAAAGTTTATTATTTAAATGTATGTAACAAAGGTATGAAGTATTGGAATTCCTTGTATTCAATGCACACTAATTTACATTTAATATCCTTGGGTTCTAAAACAATGAAAGCACGGTTACAATTATGCTGAGTTCTTGACTTGTATATGGCAAGATGAGACGATTTTATTGGATGTGTAAAAACGTCTTCTGTGTTATTTATTATAATACCTCTCATTGAAATCTTATTCTGGTCATTTGCTATGTAGATAATTTTAACAACCTCTATTCTTCTTGTTAGTACAAAACCTTTCATGTAGGCTCGAGCTGGTGAATCGCATATGAAACACCTTATTTTAATTTTTATATTTTTTTCTAAACCCGGAACTTGGAGGCCTTCTTCTAGTAATGTATTCAAATCATGTACAAAATCTTCAAAAAAGTCATTTAGATTTTTTGGTTTGCCTTTCCCAAAGTATATTCCAACTACAAAAGGCCTTATTCTAGGATTTTCAAAGATGTTACACAATATAGGCCAAAATTCATTAGAAGAACTTTTGAATATAGGCAAACCATCCACATTTATGTTTATTGAAATTGTATCTGGAACATCAATCCAATTTTTTAATAAATTTTCAAGCGGTTTTGCTATCCCATTATGCCAGTATTGACCGCCTTCAATATTTTTAATAGTAACTTGTTCAGGAGTACGTAAAATTGTTCTAGAATCTTTTGGTAGTATTTCTGGGATCAGTACGTTAATGATGACTGACAATTCATTTAGAGCGACATGACGTATATTATTTTTTACAGCCCATATTCTTAATTTTTCACGAAAAGATACATGTTTTTCAAAATCGCATTCATATTCACTTTCACTAGAACTGAAATTACCACACTCAGTTTCTTCTATGTTGTGTACGGAACCGTCATAAATTAAGTTTGAACTCACGCTTGAAACCGTATCGCTGGTCTCAGCTTCAGGCACCTTTACCTCTGTTTTATGTACGGAACCATCATTATATGTCGTCGTAGTACTAACAGGAAGCTGTTCAATGTGTTGAGTAGATTGGTTATTTGGTCTCACTATCTGTAAATATTCTTTTAAGATTTTTCTTCTGAATCCACCGGTCCTTACTCTCTTTTTCCAATTGGTTTTATGCATTCTTATTATTTTGGGTTAATACGTGTTATTCGTCGTCCAAGTGTTAAAGAAAACCACGTTCATATAGTTATTTAGCTCAGAGGATAACAATGTTCTACTCGTGAACAAATAAACAGCTGTCAGTATTACTAGATATCAATAGTGGTACTTATATTATACTTTACACGTACATGTGAACTCATTAAACGCTCTTATAGAGAATAATTTAAAGGCTGATTAATATATCACAAACTAGACCCGCTTATAGCTACAAGCTGAATAACGCTCCACAAAAGGTAAATCTAACAGCTTTTGGCTGCATTTATGTTCACATTTGTTGTATTAGAATGCCAGCAATATAACACCGTACATGTGGACCTTTAAATAGCCCGTGCCGTTTTTCTACCCTCTTAAATTGCTCTTGTTCGGCTTTTAAAATGAAAGCTGACTTGAAGGTTAATGTTATTCTATTATAACACCAATAGTTACTTAATAGGCGATTTTTGAACTTCTATACATGCCTTATACATGTATGAGTGAATTTGTTCACTTTAATACAGCCAATGAACCATGTGTGACCAATGTTAATGCTAAGGGATCACCGGTGTACTAAATGTGAACTATTAAAGAGAACAAAATGCTACTTGGGGAGGCACGGAGGAAACTCGGTATGTCGGGCGGTCACCCAACCACAGACCGACCTAGGCCAGCACAGCTTTACCTAAAGATCGACCCGAGTGGGAGTTCTTATTAAGCCACGAGCTCCATTATTTAATAAATATCAAATAAAAATAAAACAGAAATATGGAGGCGTTTTCAATAGGTACATAGTTCTAGTTCGCTTGGCTACTACGTTTATTTATCGTTACAATCTGCGGTGGCTGCCAAATGTTAACAATTGAAATTAAGATCAAATTACATTTTGTTACCACAAGCACAATTTACTTCTGCGGTAAAACGATACTGTTATAACAATAACCAATGGAATATTTCAACACCTAAGTACGAATAACAATAAATTCCATAAACGGAGGCCAAAAGAAATCTAGCGAACCTGAGAACATGTTCGGGATGAAATCGGAAACTTTACGGCCATAACTTTAGTCCTTTATTCTTACATTTGCATAATAATATATTAAATACGTGCTCAAATCATAACACGATTCCAAACAAAGTCGTATCATAAAAAAATTGTCGTTTTTGGTGAGTGAGTCTCCAAAAGACTTGGTTTTTTCGTATAAATATTGTTTTTATGGGTAAACCTTCCGTTAAAGACACAATAATATAAATAAGGCACCCGGGTCCGTTCCGGTTGTGGGTGTAATATCTTGCGGTTCAGCGTTATATAATGATTGTGCGGTCTGTTGACTCCTCGGTCCTCACCATCGCCCTCACAACGCGACACCCACTTTGATTTACCCACAACAATGATGCGGGGGCTCTGATATATTGTTACACGGTACATGAGGTAACACTGCTGTTTACTAATTGTTTTTATTCCTTATTGTTACAGGTATGGTCATGTCTCGTCTGACAAGGTCGGGTGGTATGTACAGTATTTTAAATATAACGTCATACTTGTATATCTTCTAATGGTAATGCAGAGGTGTAGGTACATAGTTCATCACCATTTTTCCAGTTATGTTTCGGTAATAGGGGGCGAGCAATTCACACAAATCCAGATTCCAGGCTGCTTGGTATTATGTCGGTGCTGAGGGATGTTCGAAAGAGATACCGAGGCCTAAGAAGGAACATGGGTGGTTTTTAGTCAGTAGAAGTCTGAGACTGGATACCGCTCTACCCGGAGCGGGAGGAGTCATTTGATGATTTACCATCCTCCAAAAAAAAATACTGCTTGCTATTGAGAAATTCCCGATGAAGGAAACACCCAATGTCACTTGGCTCGACTTGGAAATCGAAAACACAATACAATTTTTAACTGAACAAACCAGTTTCCAACAACACAGGTACCGCTAAAGTCCTTAATTTTTAAAACCTGCTCATTACTTTAAAAAAAAAACCCCTTTTAATTTCACAAGTCGCTGCGCCATTTTGGAGACAACATGTCAGATAAGCTTCTTACAACTTGTTTTGGAATTAACATTATTAAGGCATTATCCTTAATGTGATTGCAGTATTTAATAAGGTGTATTGAAGTTTACAATTTTATCGGAGAATGTCGATCGACATTTACGACATTTGCTTTTATATGAGTTATATTTTAAACTTGCTGTTGACCGCCACCTTTGTTCGCGTGAAACTATGATAAAAATATTGCTCCCCTATTTGTTTCGGATTTAGCTTAGTTGTAGGAGAGTAAGAAGAGTGGGAGATAGGTTTTTGCACGGAACCTTCTATCATCAGTTATCTGCCAGTTAAAGTCCCGTGAAAATCGATCTAGCCGTTTCGGAGGTTAACTGGAACAAACAGGCAGGCCGACAAAAAATATGTTTTAAGTACCATTACTTTGGTATGCATTCAGTAAAAAACTGATGTTTAAAAATTACAAACAGACACATTCATTTTATCTATTTGTAAAGACTATCAGACAAGTCGTCAAACGAAATAAATAATATTTTTTGAAAACGTTAAATCTATTCGAATGGTACGTATGATTATTTTTTATTAGGAACATGAAAGTTTCGTGCTTTGTTCGAATTATCAGAATAGTTTCACAGTTCTTCAATAATTAATCGGACTGAATGTCAATTAGTGTAGCATCGAGTCTGTTTGCACTGATACCTGTCAGTGCAAACAGACTAAATGCTACACTCCCATTAAGCTTTAGACTCCATGTCTAAACTGTATATTCAATTTTAAAATATCAGTCTGAATTTTAATTTCCCCACTGAATTAAAAAGTAAGACGAGTTCAATTATAAGAATAGAATGTTGATGGGCAGTCTAAGACAGTTTCAGGCTAACCCCTGATCGTTAAAAAGTACAAGTAAAGCCAGTTTATAAAAAAATGTAAACCATTGTACCCTACGCATTATGGAACAAACGTGAAATTTTGGTACGTGCAAAATTAAAATTCAAAAAAAGTATCATGCAATAAATGTAATTTCCACGAATTTCCCAGGTTTTCCATTCTGACTGAACTATTTAAAAATTAAATCTGTTCGATGCCTAAAAGTATTAAAATGAAATTCAAATGAACACGCTGTTGGACCGTAAGCAAATAATTGTGTTAAGCCCTTTGTGTGCGCAGTCAAGCAAATGCAGCTGCCCTGTCCAGAAGTTAGCTGGGTTTGTCTGGAGTTCTGGACTCAAGTCTTCAGTCCACAAATAACACAAGTTAGAGTCTCGCCCGAGGCTGGCTTTCGCCAACTTCTGCTTACATACGCAGGCGATTTGACCCTGCTGCGTGCTGTTAACGTAAATATGACAGGTTTTAGTGAAATCAAAATTTCAAAACACTAGAAACCACACAAGCGACTCTGGTTTGCATATTTAATTCTGTTTGGCGCTTTATTCGAGTTCACTTCTAGTATTTGCGCTGTCCACTTTAACTGAATTATGCTGGGTACATGTTAGTGTGTACTTAAAGCACGACGAGAATACATTAACGGGAATATTAAATTATTTTTTTGTTCGGTGACGGTTTTGAAATAAATGATATTTTGTTTTTGATATTTGTACACACGGTGATAACACGACGACCAATCAAGTTATACAAAACCGGTTTATACGGATCTCTCATTGTATGGGTAATTTTTATAAAGCGAGGCTATGTTCGTATATCCCGTCGGGGCTGCGGGGTGTCCGAAAGAGATCCCGCGGCCTCGACACAAAGGGCTAAGAAGGAACATGGGTGGTTTTTAGTCAGTAGAAGTCTGACACTTCCTACCGTTCTGCCCAGAGCAGGAGGAGTCATTTGATGATTTCCTACCACCCAAAAAAAAAGCTTTGTTATATTGGAAATTAATAGCTTTATGGGTTGATGTGTGTGCTACCGATCCACGAATGTCGTTTTGCAGACAGGTTACTCAATTAAGTGATTCTTTATAAATATTTTAAAAGATGTGTCACAGGTGAGGACAAAGAACAAGTTAACGTTTGTTATTTAAGACCTAAAGGATCGATGTTGTGTATGCTTTGTAACACTTGACCTTGACCAACAAAGCCTTGCGGAAGTTTCGAGTCAAGTTCCTGTGTCAATATTATCGTCAAAGCTCTTATTTACTTCTCCCCCATAAAACCTTTCGACCTTAACTTTGACATCTATTAGCGTCGTCATTTAAATGTTAAGATTTAGTTTTTTTACAAATGTCTATTTGGCAAAAAAACAAAAACTAAATCTATGAAATAAATGTCACCGAGTTCTGAAGCTAAATTTATTTTTCACTTTTTTGTGCTTTTGAAGTCGGTTTTATTTTTGCAAAAAAGGTTAATAGAAAATAAATAGTATATAACATAGATGCTAATTGAAATATGCTGCTCACAATATCAAAGATGTATTCCATATTGCTCAAGTGTAGATATAAATTCAACAATGATTCATCTCACAGTGTGTATACGTTTAATATTAAATAGTCGTACGCTACTCAATAAGTGCATATGTAAATAGACATGAATATATATTGACTTAAGTTGTCCCATAATTACATGTATTTAGGTGCCAGCACTTCTATGCGCGGCCGTTTGACTTGTTGTCAATCTAACGCAAGACGTGTGAACAGCAGACGCCATCGCTGTCTATGGATGTAGCAGCGTATCTCTATGTCCAATTATTAGTAGCAGTACCTAAGTATGTGAGCAAGTTCTGATGTGTACTGAGAACATTCCTTGCATAGGTGATGTTTACACGACGTTCAACTCGCATACGAAATGCCTTACAAAAGATAAGCATTTTAGCTACTAGCAGCCGACGGTCAACTTCAACTTTTTATCTATAAAGTACTTTTTAAAGTGATTGATGGAGAACGTGTGGTTGTTTATGCAATCGAGGCTGGTGTTAATGTTTGAGTCGAGAAGGTCGTAAAGCTGTACCTTGAAACTGCCCTGTTGGTCTCATGGTTTGCAAGAGCGACTGCTGCACCGTGGGGTCCAGCAAAAATGTGCTGTTAGGTTTATTCAATAGAAAATTTTAAAATAACGGTATCATACCCCCGCGTCTTGGAAAGCACTTTACGTCGTTGGTTCTATGCCTAATCTCTCCCCGTTCGTGTCGCATTGGCCTCCAATCGTACTATGAGAGAAAAGGAACACAGAGTCCACCTGTGCTTACGCACACACTTGTGCACTACACTACAGTACCTTTTTTTTTTTTTGGTGGGTGGTACATCATCGAATAACCCCTTCCGCTCTTGGGCAGAGCGAAAGGGAGTGTCAGACTTCTACTGACTAAAAACCACCCATGTTCCTTCTTAGCCCGGTTTATGTCGAGGCCACGGTATCTCTTGCGAACAACCCGCAGCCCCGACGGGACACTTCAGTATCTCCAGCGTCAATGGCTAAACTCCGCTGAGATTGGTCAGGAGGACATCATATCATGAAACCTCATTCTCTGAAGATAAAGACAAAACAAGTAGTTACCCAATTCCCTCTCCGTGTTTATAATGTGGGTGCCTAAGTTGGAACGTTTGTGCAGAGAAGATAGGTGTCACGTATTAATTTAATGGTGTATAATGCCATGGTTCACGTTGTCGAGTAGTTCATGCTGCGAGCATGCAATAGGCCGACGCGTGCCGACGTGAGTAGATCGTAGCGCATGATACCGCCTCACCTAGGGTTGCTAACTTTTTGTACGAGGAATGAAGTATAATATTAACATCGGAGAAATCAAATAAACAATATTTTACAAAAGAGTATTTAATTTTATTGATGTTTTAAAAACATATTTTTTGGAGCTTTTTGCACAATTTTACAAATGTATTGTCATTTTTTAAATATTTATGAGCCTGTCAGCAATTTAAGTTAAAATTGAAATAAATTAGACTTTACGTATGGTTCCGGATACCAGCGGACATGCAAACAGTATTTTATATACATTATTTTTTAGAACAGTAAAAAGTATAAACGAGGTAAAAATACTGTTTTTAACGGTATAGTTGGGAACCCTAACGTCACCCCATCACTACGTGTGCCAACTCTCCATATTTCACTAAAACAAAACAAAACAAAGCAAAACTAAACACTTTCCCAACTTTTAACGTTTCATAACAAAGTTCAAGCTGATATCAATGTTGCATTTTATTTTTATTTTCTTTTAGTTTTGCTATTTGATTGAAAATGTCGAAAGTTCTCAGCGAGTTTTTAAGCTTTCTGAATATACTACATTATTTTATCATTTCGTGTCGTATTTAACTATTAAAAAGTTTTGCTTTTCTAATAAATTGGATTATAAACTTAAACTATATTTTATAAGGGTCTATAATAGGTATATAGGTGTATTGCAATTCATGCAATGTGAGATATCCATCCTTTCCTCTTAAAATAAAAGTTGTACCGCACCATACTGAGATACCAATTCCTTTTGTTTTATTTTTTTTGTTGTGTTTAACACAGCTCAAGACCTCGTATCTCTTGTACACATAAAAATGTGAAAAATAAACTCCAGCATAAAAATCAGCTTCTAGAAAATATTTTTTAAATAATTTAGTTTTGTTTTTAATTCTGCGATTTTTTGCTTGTCCTATGCGAGGCTAATGAATATTTTTTTCTTTCTTTCTTTCATATAATTAAGGAATACCTTTAACTCATTTTATTCATTGACAATTCATAATTAATACAGACGGTTTGTCCAGTCCTTTATATCTCGTAGATCATGTCGTGATCATTATCAAACCCTCTCCATCAAACCATAGATGTATGGACACTATAACTAGCCTATTCTCTACCGGTAATGCCTGCCACAACAAATGATGGGATGGCCAATAGCTGCTCTGCGTTCCACGCGAGTCAGCAATTTAATCGAGTTAACGCAATTTCACTTTGTAATTTATTACAAACAGTGATAATAATTCAAATAAACTGCCGATTCGGCAATCGACTGGCAGTATCAACGGTGCATGAAGCTTGCAGAAAATTTTCATTTACTTAACGTTTAACTAGATTTTGACCTAGGGCTTCTCTCGCGTTATGGTCGGAAATTATTTCACGGACATACTCGTATTTTAAATAAAGCCTTTGACACTGGAGAATAGTGTAACTATCCATTACTGAAACAAAATTTCGGAATTAGATCAGTAGTTCCGAAGAATACCCCGCTACATTCAAACTAACAATATTAGAAACTATACTAACCATAGCTCTATATTACTTTAGTACCTATAGAAAAGCTGTTGCCCGTGTGAAATAACTATAAAAAAATAACTACTTGAATCGGTTTCTGTTAAGAATATCAAGATTTTTTTTTCTTTTGCCGAGTCCTATATCGTCTTCTAAAATGAAGTAGCCTTATTATATCAATAGCTGACTGTCAGTAAAAGCCTCGTCAAAATCGGTTTAACCGTTTCAGAGATTAGCCGAAACAAAGAGACAGACAAAACAATATTAAATTCACGAAATAGCTGTTATTTTGACATTACAAACAGACACTACAATTATATTTATTTGTATAGACTACAGTGACTTAAAACATGTTTTGTGCTGTGTGGCCACTGACCACTTATTTAGTTTTTAATCGATGGTCTTGTATTATACGAACCGTAAGTAATTATGAGGCAATTGTCTGTTGAAAATATTTTGTAAAGTTTATTGGTGCTGATTGTTAGGCGCGCCGGCGCCAGCAAATAACTTATCTTCAGTCTTCAATCAGGTTAATATTGAGACGTTATCATCATCATTTCAATAGACGTCCACTGCTGGATATAGGCCTCCCCCGGGTGTCGCCACGTTGACCGGTCTCGTGCGCCTCGTATTCAGCGGGTCCCCGCAACCTTCACCAGGTTATCGGTCCACCTAGTGAGAGGCCTTCCAACGCAACGTCTTCAGGTTCGCGGCCGCCACTCCAGAACTTTCCGGCCCCATCGGCCATACGTTCTGCGAGCAATGTGCCCTGCCCACTGACACTTACCTTTGGCAATTCTTCGGGCTATGTCGGTAACCTTGGTTCTCTTGCGGATGTCTTCATTTCTGATGCGATCCCGCAAGGAGACTCCGAGCAAAGCCCTCTCCACTGCCGTTTTTTTTTTTTTTTTTTGGGGGTGGGAAATCATCAAATAACCCCTTCCGCTCTTGGGCAGAGCGAAAGGGAGTGTCAGACTTCTACTGACTAAAAACCACCCATGTTCCTTCTTCGCCCTTCATGTCGAGGCCTCGGTATCCCTTGCGTACAACCCGCAGCCTCGACAGGCGTCGGCCCTTGCGGGCCCCTTCCATGTTGCTGACATCTCTTTGAGGCGCGCGTGGAACACGAACGCGCCGTCGCTCTCCACTGCCCTTAGGGTGACTTTGAGCTTTCTGATGAGGCCCATTGTGAGTGACCACGTTTCGGTCCCGTATGTAATCACTGGCAACACACACTGGTCATAGACTTTCGTCTTGAGACGCTGTGGTAAGTTGGACAGACAGATATTTATACTCAATGCGGTTCAACCATGTTCAGTAATAAGTTAACCATTTAGTAGCCTCGAGAGCTTGTGCATATTTAATTATCTTCACCATCTCAAAATAAGAGGTAAATCATTATTTAATACATGTTTACTAGTGTAGTTTGTTTCCTGAGTAAAACTGTAAAATTAACCACAGGAAATGGCTCATTGTATCTCGAAGGCAATATTGGCAATACAAATAATGACTATACATCCTTGTTTCTGTAAATAGTCTATAGATTATTGCTAATGTAGCCTCTGGCAATACATCATCTGCCTAGCCTTTTCCCAACTATGTTAGGTGGAGCCGGATGCAGCTGAATATTTGTATTTTACCTGGAGCGACTGCCTATCTGACCTTCAATACTGTTTAATACGATAACCTTTGGTAGGACTAGTTGTCAGACTTTCAGTTTACTGACTACCTGTAACGACTGCCAAAAATCTATATATGGCACCCATGACCAACAGCTAAACTTGGTTTCCGAGGCACGGAGGAAACTCAGTGTGTAATGGGCACCCATTCATAGACCTACCTAGGAAACAGTAGCAGTTATTATAAAGCCACGAGCTTTTCTGGCAATACGTTGAAAGTAAACTAAACATGCCTAGGCGCCTACAATTGTCTGAGTCTGTATTTCATTGTATAAGGTAAATATGTAGGTAATGGTCAATAACGACTTGAAATAGTCGCATAACAAATTGTGAGGAGAACATAACTTTTGGAATGTCTAATTGGCCTGAAGCATTCGACAAACGATTGCTTAGGAATGATATCACCTCGTTCGTGGGTGTTCGCAAAGGTACTGGCTTAGGTAGTTAGAGCTTTAAGTTAAGCGCGGTAAGAGTTGCTGTTTGTTGGTAAATAATTATTAATTTTATAGTTTTAAGGCGTCGCGCGTCGTTGCAATGCACAGTTAATCAGCTCGTCGCAGTCCGGCTCGCCCACGCTGGTTGGTCGTGGCGCCAGTGTACGCCAGCCGCCAGACGAAGGCCCCACATCAATGCACCACTTACATTCGACCAGTTATTAAAGTTTTATATTCATATTGTGAATTTAAAAGGTATGCAATCAATAAGACATTATTGCGCACGCAATCGTTTATGGCTTGCTTTATTATAGAGTTATTTTTATTCGTTTTGTCGACGTTTTTGGACAAAGTGTCGTTAATTGGTTGAATTGAAAGCTTATACCAATAGATTCGTCACTAAACTAATTCCCTACTATTCTTACTCTCCTCACAAAGATATCGATTAGTGAATAACATAATTCACAGAACATTATCTCCCTAATGACTTACAAAAGCCTATAAAGGACCTGTAAGAACATTCCATTAGAGATACTGCCACAGCTGGAAGTGCCGCGCGGCATCGCTCCGATAACAAAACAAATTATTAATGATTCACAGATATCAATCGGATCGTAATTGTTGTGAGGAATGTGACTTATTGATTTCTGTACCTCCGTAAACTGTTGACCCATTTATACATAGATCGATTGGAAACTCCAAAGATTAATGTTTTGAAACGAAACAGTTTTTCGTACTAACAACGGTGCTTTGTGTGGGTGATGTATGATTCAATTTTGAAACAAAATGGAACCTAGAATGAAAAGTAGAACAATGAAAAAGTATTATTTTATGTGTAGGTTATCCACGATTATTACAGACGAGCACAACAGCACTAGCAGAACATAAGGGAGCCGCTCGAATCTTCAGGTCAAGCCGCGCTGGCCTAGTTTGGTCTGTGGATGGGTGACCACCAATTACTTACCGAGTTTCCTTACTGCCTTGGAAAGCACGTTAAGCCGTTGGACGTTGGGCCTGGCTGTCATTTGAAGATCTTTGACAGTCGTTAAAGATAGTCAGTGGTCCAAAAGTCTGACAAGCAGTCTTACCAAGGAGTATTCTATTGTTCCGTATGGTGTCGGACGTAAAGAATAGCACCATCCCATATCTTCCCGTGGGTGTCGTAAGAGACGACTAAGGGACTTACCAGAGAATGGGCAGCAGCGTTCTCTGTGCCTTCGTAACAACCATACTGCGATCGCCAACCCGCCTGCCAAGCGTGGCGATTATGGCAAATCCCCCCTTCTGGGAGAAGCCTATGTCCAGCAGTGGACGTCTTATAGCTGAAATGATGATGATGATTCTATTACCCAATACTAGTTGTGTCAAACCAAACTTAGTTGTGAAAAAGCTAGGCAGATGCTGACTACTATTGCGTCTCTATGTTCTACTACTACGACACAATTAACTGATAGGTATCTACGTAAATTGCAATCGTAAATTACTTAACTTTTCCTCACAAGCGCAGTCAGTAAAATCATTAGTTACTCGTAAATCCTAGAACTTAAATAAGGAATGTGGGCTTGTATCAATCCGTAAATACCTTTCTGATATCGAATCAAAGATATTGATCTAATAAATTATTAATACCTCGTAAATATTAAAGGATCGTAATTGATAATTCTGATTTATCATTATACAACTGCCAAACGGTATCTTGTCCATGACATTTCGATTAATACCTTTCTACGGCGTTATATTGACTGAATTAAGATATCACTTTTGAAAACAATGTTTTTCACATTCACCTTAAGGTATCACGCCGATATCTGGGGTTGTATCCGATTAA
This sequence comes from Diarsia brunnea, assembly GCA_949774965.1. Classification (NCBI taxonomy): domain Eukaryota; kingdom Metazoa; phylum Arthropoda; class Insecta; order Lepidoptera; family Noctuidae; genus Diarsia; species Diarsia brunnea. Next base: position 10,053,422 of record OX458997.1, on the reverse strand, counting down.
AAATAAACTTTCTCTTTCTAATCACTGAAGCAAGGTTTTCTGAAACCTAGATACTTAAGTTTTAATTGAATCATCGATCTCCTTCACCTTTAAATAGATTATCAACATATTGATACGACTAACAAGAATCTCAAAGTATCAAAACTCTAGTTCGTCGCAGATTGACTTATAGACGACCTGAGAAAATTGATAACGCCGTTTTTGGCTGCTTTTAACATTGTACAGGCACTTTTTCTAGAAAATAAGACAGTAGAGAAAAAAAACGCACTAAAACGGAACCTCACATCCTTTTGATTGGAGGCTGCTAATAAAGTACATGTAATTCAGCAACTGGCTCTACCAACAAAATCCACAAATAGACTTTTGAATTTTTACCTACCGTTAAATTAAATTTCTTCCGACTCGAAACAAACATCTTAATCAAAGGAGACACAAACGTACACAAAAGACATACTGTTTGTATTCATGCAATCTGGATGAGAGCCGTTATAAATTGCAAAAAGGCGAACCCCGCTTTTGAGAAAGCGATTTCTCGAAATGCTTCACAATACAATACGCTCCCGAAGCATTGTGTTGAGATCTAGGCGTTTCCTCGCTTACACAGGATTTATATGTTGTATCCTACTAGCCCCTTTAATATCTTACATTTCTATAGTGTTTGGAAACACGTATAAGTGACATGGGCAAGCTGTTTTAAATTATGTTTTCTTTATCGACTTTCTGATAGTTTTTACTGAACAAAACATCACGCCTGTAATCCCCAAAGGGTAAGGTAGAGGTGTAACAGGGGCGAGCCTATTGCCATCAACCGGGAACGAATCCAGACTCCGTTGATGCTACTGAGATATTCCTGATGAATATTATATACCCAATAACACTTTGCCCGATCCTGAAATCAAACCCAGCACCTCATGCTCAGCAGTCACGCTTGTAACACTAGACCAACGGGGCAGTGAAAGTTTTAACTGAAAAGAAAACTTTCATCGAATTAAGAATATAATTGCGTTTGACAGACGGTTTTGTCGAGTAATGTGGCAAAGAATCCTACACAAAATGTCCGTCAGGGAAACGGTAAGGGACTATTTACTAACAGATAAACTTACAAATACCTCTTGAGTTTTTAAATTATGTTTACAGATATTTTGGAAAATAAACGTTGTTGTTAGCAAAGTAGCTTAGGAAAGTACACGGACGTGTGAATATAAATAGCCACTTTTCCTAATTTACATAGATTTAATCACATAGTACTCAGAGTTGCATTTGCTTTTCGCGAATGTAACTTAACCGTTGTGTTAGTTTGACTTAACAATGCTTTTCTCTATTATTTACACAGAGCATGTGAAACCGCTCTACAGTTTAGCACCCCGGATAAACTTTCATTCTAAGCTTTCACTGCGAGTTCAATTTCATACAAATCGGCACTAAAATATATGTTTTGTGTATAGTGGTATCTGTATCAAAGTATTTTATATGAAATACGGAACCCTAAAAAGGGTAGAATTTTCAGATGGGGCAGTAAGAGCAGAAACCTTAATCGTTATAGCTACAGAAAATCGGTCTAACAGAAATTGACTTAAAAAATTGTAAACAAACAGCAAACAAAATGGCCAATTAACACAAAAAGTTAAATTTTTAGATACCAAATATTGTAAATAAAAATAATCTATGAACTAGCATTGTTTGACCTAGCAAACCCCTGCCCTAACTTCAACAAACAAAGTTTAAACTGTGTGTCTTGAAATGTACACACATCTCAAAATAATGGCTAAATTATGTAGCCAAATCTGATGAACAGCGAAATGGAGGCGTCCTTCCTTATCTTGACTGGCAACTCTTGATTACAGACCCACGGAGTAATGACTCAATACAATGCTCTTACGGAAATTGTACATTATTAATGTCCTACCCTATCATTAAGGCGTCATCAAGTTATACCTCTGAATAATCTGCAAAACATTGTTTGAACATTTTCATAATCGGTTATTGGCAAGCCAGCGATATGCTCATTAAGTTTTATTAAAAAGATTACCGGGCGCTTTGTTGTTCGTGATTTGGTCGCTTTTTTGTTTTTGAAACGATTGTTCCTTTTTTGTTTGAGTCTGGTGAAATTATGCATACAGGTATGTTATTACTTATTATGTACCGATAAAATATAGCATGTATGGTCGAGGAGACTTGTCGCTTTTGTAACCTCCGTAAAAACTTTTTTTGTTATTTGTTTGTTTGCTCGTCGTTTGGTGTAGTGGTCGCAAGCAAGAGGTCCTTTTTTTTTTCTTTTCCGGGTGGAAAATCATCAAATAACCCTTCCCGCTCTTGGGCAGAGCGAAAGGGAGTGTCAGACTTCTACTGACTAAAAACCATCCATGTTCCTTCTTAGCCCCTCATGTCGAGGCCGCGGTATCTCTTGCGAACAACCCGCAGCCCCGACGGGACCCGAAGCCCCGACGGGACCCGCAGCCCCGAAGGGACCCGCAGCCCCGACGGAAGCAAGAGGTCCTGGGTTCCATTTCCGGGATTGGGCACAGTATTATTGTGTTTTTCTATCAGGAATTTCTCATTAACAGCCACGGAGTCTGGATGGCAGTGGACTAGACTATAACATAGCTGGCAAAATGTGGATGTACTATTAGGTACACCTCTGCCTAACCTCTCGGGGATTATAGGTGTGATGTTAAGTCGAGCTCGAAAAATACTGTGTTTACCTACATCACCATTTTAATGGTCAGTTTGTCCTTCAAGTAACGTTACGAGTATTTGGTAAGGGATGCCATAAACATAGCACTCAACATACGTACTTAAATAATTCTATAAGTGCGGTGACTCGTAAAATGCGTTCCTATAAAACAAACTTAATACATTTCGACCAGATAGAGCCCACGTTTGGTAGCCCTCGTCAGTTTAATGTACCAGTTTTATGACAAAATATGTATTACCATAAGTCAACAAAAAGATGAAGTAATTATAACCGAAGTAAATACTACACTAGTTCTGTTGTTACCCCCTAGTGGCTAATATAATATGTCTACGCAATTTGTACTAGGTAGGTAATTATTACATTTTATTCATGGCAGTAATCCAATGCTTTTAAATATACGTAACCATTTGTCTTAATTAAAGGCATCATGAATTATTTAACAGAAACAGTTGAAAAGATAGCGCCACACAGAGCGACTCCCGCCACTAGTCCAACGAGACCTCTGTGCGTCTATTAGCTTTATCAAATCCGCAATTAATATGAACCTAAGTTGTGTTTGAACATCTCTAACTTAATTAAGACAGTCAGTTTACCTTATCCAAGTATTGCAGCGTCAAAATGTTCTAAGTTTGGGCGAGTTATCTCTAAAGTTCCTCAATCTACCTCGGAGGTCGGACCAATCTCTCTGCAAATGGCTCTCTAAGTAGCCTACAGCAGTGTCGGCCCTCTACAACTCTCAAACGTTGTTATGAAAATCCCTCCTGCATAATGAGGACTAACGGGTTATACCTGACGGACGCCACGAGCCGCAAACTTGACCATTGGGGTCCCCCCCAGAGGGGCCAGCGCTTCAAACGAAACCAATTTTGTTTATTCACCAATGCGCCCGTCTCCCATTTTAACTCCGGGGTGTCAGTGGGGACGACCGAAATGAAACATTACAGGCAAATGTTACACAAACAGAAACTTTAAAATGCAATCTTTGCGGGAGTGAAAGATTAATGGTAGGAACGTTTAAACGGTCGGGGGTGACAGTGCCAAAAATCCTCGTCGCCGTATGTGAGCGGTAACAAAAACCTCTCTCAGGAGAATCCCCTTCATTAACACTGTGGAAATTAGTGAGCGCTAGTTTGAGGCGCACTCGCAAGAGGGTAGCCACATGCAAGTCATTATGCGGACGATCATTGAATTAATTACGTAGATGTTACAAGAGCGGAAACCTTACGAAGCTGCGTCGAGTAGCCGCGTTGGGTCGCCTCACAATACCCGCGTGATGCCACTGATGAATTAACTTTTAACATTTTGCTTTCGCATTTTTCCCGTACCTATTCAGTTTTATCAAGCTTAAATATTCATAGAAAAACGAGTATGAAAATGTTTGTCAAGTACCAGTCTCTCTCGAAATATAGATAAAAGTTTTTTATGGCGAGTCACAAACTATGGATATAAAATGTTGTTGTTATAAAATAAATAAATTTTCAATTTCATTTGGTAATAAATGTCATTTATAACTATAAAAAATACCATAGTTACTTGAAAATACAGCTGCAATTCTCTTAATAGGTGACAGAAACCATGCTGTGCAAAAATATACGCGAGCACTTCACTTACTATACTGAATTATTTAAGACTGGTATTTTTATTTACCATGTGTATTGCTGCAGGTTTTAATTATCAGATAAAACGTGCGACTCTGCCATTGTACCTCTTTCGTGCAGAAAAAATAGACGATAAATACAGGGATCGCTTTAAAACGAAATTGCGAATTGATTGTCGTGATTCACAGTAGCGATTGAACACGGGCAGGCCGAGGGTGGCTGGACTATTACGTAACAGTTCAGTCACTCGCCACTACATGACGTGGCCGCTGTGTTCTTAAACCTGATATGAGTGTGGCGAGTGTCACAGAACTCGTAAAGCTAATGAAATATGTATTCACATGTTGATACCAATTTAGTTACCGTTGAGAAGCAAGTGTCGGTCGCTGGTTACATAATAAGTCCGTGGACTTGGTGTCGTGCGGTAGGCGGTGTGACTGGCTGGCGTGGCGGACTGAAGCGGCTTGGCGAATCGAATTAGGTCGGGTGCGCGATGGTATCTTGGCCACTGCAACACCCGCTCGTCCGCCCTCCGATAACAGAATGTCTGAATACCAGATAAAGCGCGTTCATTTGCTTATTGCTCTCTAGTTGATGACGTCCCGTTTAATAGTCTAGGGAAATGTTTTTCCGTGACCGTGTCTTATCTAGGCGAGGCGGTCGTACTTCTTATTTAAATAAACCAGGGACGTTAATGACGTGTTTTTACGATGCCGCGTTGTTTAAGAGCTAAATAATCTTATATACGTCGTAAAAGCTGCCCTGCCCGCATTTATTCAGCGAATACTTTTCAATACACTTTTGTTGTTTTTCGATTCACATAATAAAATATAAAAAACATCTCTCAGTGGATGATTGCTGGTGCGATAATGTCGTGTTCGGTGCGCGGCAGCTGGAAGAAATGATGTTTTATTGGAGTGCTTCCGAAGCTCTTCCGCTGATATAAAACATTGTTCCATTCTTGCAATAGTGGACAAGTGTTATATCACATCGGCTTATGTGGCTTTACAACTCCATATTGTGTTGCAATTCTTTGCGATTGTAGAGGTATTTCAACGGGCTTTGTGTGTTCACAAGAGATACCACTTTGGTAATGCTTTCTGTATTCGGCGGTCGTTCGTTCGTTTGTATTTATCCTCTGTGTTGGGATGCAGTATTCAATGAGGGACTAGAAAAATTTGGCTTATGATCACTGTAATTGGGGAGCTGGTTCGATGGTTACCAAGTGTCTTCACGTCGGAGTATACTGATGTTGGTACCTTATCTTCATTAAGTGCATAATACTATGTTGTTGGGACACTGGTTAGAAGTTGCATATTTTCAATTTGGCGGAATGATACCCCTGTGCCTCGGAAAGTACGTTAAGCCGTTGGTCTTGCACCAGATCACTCTCCAGTTGTGTCGGATTGCCGTTCCATTGAACTATGAGAGTAAGGATCAGGGAGTTCACCTGTATCTGCACACACTTGTACACTACAATATTTCTTGCGCCTATGGGTAATATCCGCTAAGACCGCCGTGACAGAACGCAGTCGGTATGTCCTTAGTAAATGAAGTGGTACACTTCTTGTAATATTTCTAACTTAGGTACTAGCTTATCCCGTCGGGGCTGCGGGTTGTTCGAAAGAGATACTGCGGCCTCGGCACAAAGGGCTAAGAAGAAACATGAGTGGATTTTAGTCACGAGAAGTCCCTACCGCCCCCAAAAAAAAAAAGGTACTAGCTTATATGTATATGGTACATAATACACTGCTATATCTCAGCCACGGTCGCGTGTACTTCTGTCTGAGGTTGGATGTTGGATGCATTTTAAAACTTTACATTATTCCCAGCTATGTCAGGTCACGTTGTAGGTGAACGTTTCTCGAAATAACTAAGAAAATACCAAGTTCCATCTGTGCAGAGGGAATCGTAGTGCAAACAGTTCTATAGTTATGTGAAGAATATTTTACTTTAGTTTTTAGGTATAGTCAACTCGTCAAGTGTCCTATTTATACGTAAAAGGGGTCAGATTAAAGGCGGGTCTAATAGTGCACCCACATTTTACCAGTTACGTTTACATAATATGATATCGTAGGATGTGACACTTATGACAATTTTTCGACTACAAATCGAAATGGAAAAACCCAATAACACTTTTGCTCGACCTGGGAGTTGAACCCAGAATCTCATGCTCAGCAGTTGGGCTTGCGATCACTGGACCAATAAGGCAGCAAAATTAAACATTTTACAGTCAGACCCAGGATAGAAGAAAACATAACACCTGTTCAGTTTACAATCTAATATTTATCGCACGGCAAAGTTACTTTTTAATTAAAACATTTGTAATGTCCCGAGAAAGGTGATGGATTATATTCCCCTCTCCCAGTCAGGTTCATTAATTACTAACCGTCCTTTAACTGCTTCCAACTTTTTATTTATAGTTTTTTCTACTACATGGTTTTAACTTTTGCTGGCCTGGCTTTGTTTACAAAAACAGTAACTGTTTTATTAATAGTTTTCTGTAATGTATCTATCTTTTAAAGGCGGTTGTTTTGCATTCTTGTGAAATTTAAGGAGGTTACTTTACTAATTATTAGAGGAGGAGCTCGTGGCTTAATAAGAACTGCCACTCGGATCGATCTTTAGGTAAAGCTGTGCTTGCCTAGGTCGGTCTGTGGATGGGTGACCGCCCGACATACCGAGTTTCCTCCGTGCCTCGATCGGAAAGCACGTTAAGCTGTTGGTCCCGGCTGCCGTATATAGATCTTTGGCAGTCGTTACAGGTAGTCAGTGACCTGAAAGTCTGACAACCAGTCTTGCCAAAGGGTATCGTATTACCTAGTATTAACTGGGTTGTGGAGGTCAGATAGGCAGTCGCTCCATGTAAAATACTGGTATTCAGCTGCATCCGGTTAGACTGGAAGCCGACCCCAACATAATTGGGACAAGGCTAGGCAGATGATGACTTTATTAATTATTAGAATCAATCATAAAATGCATGTGATTCATGTTTTTGTTCTTACAAACTGAAGTGATCTCTCGTGCGAGAGGACGCACTTTCACATACACACAAACAAACGATGTTAAGGATGTCTGTTCTAAAATACTGTTAATTATTTTTAACTACTAAATAAACATGTATATTAATTTACAGACTCGGTACCGTGTTTTAAATTGATTATTTATGTCTTTTATGATTATAATCTCCTGAATATTGACGGGGATGCAAAACTACACCTTGTATAGTTATAAAGGTAACCCGTGTTCTAGAATTTAGAGCAAACTACTTAATTACGGCTTGAGAAGTACCATCTATATATCGCCGCGCTCACAGAAACTAATAACTCATACTACAAGAAAACACGAGTGTTTTTCACGTCGTAAAAGAGAAAACTTTACAGCTCCACTCCAAACAATATTAAGATAAAACTACCCCAATTTATTGTACCTAATTTTCACAAGCGAGGACTTAATGTTAGGAAGCCAAGTAGCCATGAAACCTAAAAGCAAAGGTAGGTAAATGACAAAACGCCCATAAAACTTCCCCCATCTACCGGACCGAAGTTTTCATAACTAGGGGTGGAGGGAGGGGGTGTTCTGTGTCTCCATGAATTAGTAGCGACCTCATTAACCCACATGAGCCCGCTCCCACTTAGATCACTATGGCATTAACAATTAAATGAACACAGACGATGCGCCCGCTGTGAGACACTTCCCCTTCTGCATGCGAAGGGTTAAAACGGGTGGCTAATTGCATCAGTCAGTAGGGTGGAAAGTTAGTGTGTTAAATTTCTTAGGTCAACAGCCTGATGTTGTATTAAATTTGCAATGTGGCTAAGATTGGACACTGTTTATTATCATGTGGGTTGGAATTTGAACTTTAAAGACTGCGGCTAGTTGCTTTCACCACGGATAAAATTTGGGAAATTTGGTTTTCGTTTGCAACGATGTTGAAGAGCAAGAATTTGGTTATTTTTATTCTGAAAATAAAATGTTTTGATAATACTGGTTTTAGAATGAGCAAATACGAAAGCAGACAAGTAGGCACCCAACTGATTCTGTAACAAGATATTTCAGAAATGAATATCCCGTCGTTTTAATTGAAAACGACAATACCCAATTAGAATATCCGTGAGCGAACTATAAAATAGTATAGGGCACGCCTCACGATAGAATGCCGACTTGACAATAATGCCTTAGCCAAGTAGAGCAGTCGTTGTGGTAGTAAAATTGCGAAGGGAATGCCTTGGTTTGGGCGGTGGCGTGTGGCCGTAGGCGTAGAACCGGCCACCTTACCTAATGTGTCGCCAGTCTTTCCGTTCAGACAGTAAAGTGCACATGTTACGAGTACTTACGACCGGCGACCCGGCCGCACGACCCACTACGGTACCCCTCACCAAATTCCACATCGGAATTCCATCGACTTTATTGGAATATAGACCTAACAAGTAATATCAAACTAAATTCCTCTAACCATCTTCACAACGTAATAAAACGAGCGTCTCCTCCATCATAAGCTGTCAACGATTTTCATAAACCAATGTGAACAAGCTTCTTGTAACATCATAGCGTACCCATTGAGAACCGGTTGCTAATTGAGCCGTTATAAATACCGACTTTTGCATTCAGATGGTTCTCCTTTAATAAATCCGAGCGAGTACCTCGACAAATAAAAAACTTGGTTGTTAATGCCTTAAAGGTATATAATTTCAAAGGTATCGAATGCTACACTTAAAATGAATAATGATAATAATATAAATATCGCAGCCATAAAATTGTGCGTGGGTTGGGGCCTTTACTTCCAGTATTATGTCCGTGCGACGAACTGTTTCTTTTCTAATGCTATGGTATCTTAATAATAACGACAATAATTCGTGTGGCTCCTAAATATCCAACTTTGTTGTTATTATTACTACTTGTGTGCATATTATCGCACTCGGAAGTCGTTCCGTCACGCAACTAGATAATTTAGTACACAGAACAGATAAAAGAGATTAGAAAGGAAATAGTTCCTGATTTGTATTAGAACGCCTGTCGCCGCTTGTCTCCCACTCTCTATATCCACTACAAGCAAGAGGCTAATACGTACGCGCATAACGCACACAAATAAACCGCACTCACTTAGATCGCGAGCTTGCTACTGGTTGTCACACTAGCGCAAACACTGCGTATGACGTACACTCACACACGCTTTAATTTCTCATACATGTTACGGCGACCAAAAGGTCGATAATTTATGTCGATAAAATTACTTTAGTTTTGTAACTTTAAGTTTTGCAATATTTTGCTTTAATTTCGGAACGGGATAGAAAGAATGAAAAGGTATTTATTTGTCTCACACAGATACAAAATTAAAGATTAAAAAAGTAAAATCAAAAGTAAACATACGAGAAACACTTAAAAATAAGACATACATTCAATTAATTACTACATTTAGTTAGTAGGTATCTATTCAATTCTACCGGTTGCCTCTAGCCATAGTGTTCTTGTATCTGGATCTGTTGGAAACCTAAAAACAAAACTTTGTTGTGTTATGTTTCCATTATAAATGACTAACCTCAAAACAAATTTTAGACGAAAACCAAAATTAATAACCCACAATAAACAATAATTGACAGTAATAAACGAAGTTATTTAATCATATTCATAATAATATCATTTGAATACATTCACACATACTAAATATCGACATTGTTTACAACTTGGTACAACACAATCGAAACGCATAGATTTTGCAGAACTCAAGCTTTGGCTCGTCGTACGCGACGTTCGCAGTGAACGAAATACATCGCGCAATCGCCCACGCAGTACAAGATGGTACCCACGTATTGCAAGCAATGTACGTAATTTTTTAACTGCTTGCGACAGTATCATTTTTTCTACCAACTACATAATACTATTGTAATAATTACAAATATTACTTGTATTTTAAGGTATTTGGACTTACCGGTGATAAGAAATCCCTTCTCGAGGCACACTACACACCCTGGCTTCTTTTCCGACACATTATAATAGCGCAAGATGGCATAATTCTTTTTTTTCGCGGAGCTTCGTACGCTGTCAGTGTGAGCGCGATTGTTGGCCGGTAAATCAAATTTTGTCGACATTTGAGCGTTTGCGACATATGAGCGGCGCGCCTGCCCCGCCCACAAGGCCCTTCTAACCTCTTTTATCTGTTCTGTGATTTAGTACAAGGATCTACAGGTAGATAGCATGGACTACAACTTACTATCCGTTAGCTACATTTTAATAATTCATCAATTAAAAACATCTGAAATACCTACTATCCAATCACGGAGGGAATTTCGTAAACGTTCAAAATAATAGTGCTGAACAAATTCCTTTCGCAATTTGGTAGCGTGTCGCGGTTCAATCCTGGTCTAATTACCGTAGGGCTGTGTGTTCGGTATATCGGCCAGTGTAAAACGAACTCTTCTAGCTTTGTCTTTTCAATTATTTTGTACGCATTTAGTTGCTGGTCTTCACATAAATGAAGGTCATATGAAAATGGTCACGGCATGGATGTCAAATAAGAACAATACGTGCTGTTGGTACCACAGAGACCATGCTATTATTGGGACAGAACTACAGGATAATGACGACTATCATTTGTTTTTAGTGTATTGGCGGAACTCGAAGCTTTCTATACCAACACGAGGAAATTGCCTAATATTAATACCTAGTACTGTTTACAATGACCTTCCTCACTCGATATGTTCTTTGACTTTGTTAACTCATATGCGTTCGATGTTGCAAAGTTCTACTTCTAGAGTTCTAGACTCTAGAGGAAGGTTTATCTATTTTAACCAACAATTGACTACAAAACGCAACTTGTACTGCCGTTATTTGCAGATATTCTCCAAAAGCACAGCCTGTGGCCATAAATTCAAAACAGAAACAATATCGTAAAACAATTTCAGAAACATATAGCAAGAAAAATCGTCGGCCACCTCGAACCGTCAATAAATAAAAACAGTTTTTAATAAAAGTGCTGCGTCCAACTAGCGCGTGGCTGCGCGACGCGAACCGGCGCCATATTGCATCCGTACAGTATAAATTCGCTAATATGCCTGAACTCGTACGATAAAGCCTAAAATCGCAGAAGTTATTTTACTGCTGGAATAATTCTTCGGATTTTTGACAGCGCAATCGAAGTTTGCCGCTAGGCCCTGCCGCCGGGTTTAATTAAGAGCTGGTACAAACTCCAATTGCTACGTATCGGAGCGCCGCCGCTGCGCTGCCGAGGAATTGTCGGTTACTTTATGCTATTACACGCAAACTTCATTGATACTTAAATTGCTCCTGACAAATTTATACCTTCTACTTATATTATTCCGGGAATATTTTCCTTTAGTCCGGAAATTGCACGATGGCAACTATGGTGTAGCAGTGGTAATCCTATTACCTCTGCATCCTCTCTCGGTAGATGATGTCTATAAAATAAGCGAAGATCGCTTCGCTACTAATAAGCCTAGTAAGCAATATGGCTAGTAAGCTATGGCTTACTAGCCATATTGCTTACTAGGCTACGGTTCCGGTTTTCGTCATATTACCAAGATGATCGCATGGTCATGATCACTTGGGTAATATCCGATATCAAATCTAAATATTTAAAGATATTTCCGAAATGCGCCTCATGGCAAGTACATTAATTGAATGTTCATTTTTCATTAGTTGATGGTCAATTAGACCGTCAGGTTTCCTTATAATTATAAACTGAAAAAGTTATCGAAAAGATCTAGATAACCGAATATGTCTTCTATTGTTTGAGCTAACTGGACCGTGTCGAAGTCATTTACAATTATTTACTATCCGGCTTGAAAAGGTGAAGGCAAACATCTCGAGACACCCACTCGCCAAGTATTGCGACCGATCGGTAGCGCCACCCGTCACGTATGTCCGATATGGATTAATAAATACAATAGAATAGAAAAAAATATTTAAATTAACAAAGATCATATTTAAAATAACACAACTTAAACTACTTCACCAAACACTAAATATTTCGATTGCTCAGCAAAACAATGATTGATGTACTGACAATCAAACCGGCGAATACTGGCCCGAATCCTCCGAATCAGACCCTGTGGAGAATGTACATCATAGATTAGAATGCTCAAGCAAGAATAAATTACCATGATTGCTTGCTACTCGCCTCAACTGCTTACCTATTACAAAAAGATTTTTCAAATACCAGATGAAATATCTGCAAATTAGAAAATCACGGAAGACGTAACCAACCCAATAACGTATTATCATCGAAGCAAGAAATTGCTTATTAACAATCCTGCCAAGCAGCGTTTACAATAATTCTGCGAATTCGGCAATCGTACACAATCAGGTTCGAAGGAAAGATTTTTTCATCGGTCGTCCGAAGCGTGTCCCGGCCGGTTCTAACGAGCTCATTGGAAATTCAAATGGAGCTGGACCGCCGCACCCCGTAATCAATAATATTACATGTACGTGCTTCCTGAAGTCACCACGCCAACACCGCTCCACGGACATGGACACACCATAGTTACAACCTCATTTACCGTACTGTACCTCCGGTATCCGAGAATTTGTCTCTATGACTACCAAATCGATATACGATAGGCACTTTATTACGTCGTTCTCGATGAACATCAATTAACGTAATTAGATTTTTATTGAAAGAAACTTTCTATTCTCATGGCAATGAAACATAATATCATTAATAATACTGCAGAAGAACCTCTCAGTTATAGCCTCTTAAGAGTCTTGTTTATTCATATAACAACTCACGGAGTACGCGTAAAAGCTGACTTTGGTTATCTGTAAAGTGTAAATGAAGTGACAATCCTCGCGGCCTACGTCCGCATTAAACGATGCACTTACTTACTTGATCGCATTTAAATAGAAACGACTTGTTATAGGTAGCATGTTCTACAAAAAACCAAGTGCAATTACGATTTTGATAGAATGCAGCGTATATTATGCAAATAGTCAGTAAATGTTAACGAGTTTCATAGCATGGGAACTTAATGAGACCACATTGCCGCAGATATCCATACAAATTATCTAAGTGTAGTAGTTGATTCTAAAGTGGGATCCCGAAAGCAATTACAAAGTATTATTCATTCGAAGCATAGCTAACCCGACGATACCATTCGTGTAGTGGATGTGAAGAAAATTGCACTAACTAATGATCATATCGTTTCTTGAATACAAATTCAGGTCTTTCAGCACACGGCGGGCAGCGGCTGGCCTATTACAGCCGTGTTACACTTGGTAAATTGAAACGGCGATATGATTTATAGTGAGACTCACGAGCCGGTATTACGAGCAGCTTCCGACACGAACGTGACGTGAACTTCAACAATTCTACACAAATTAACATTTCTTTTGCTATTTCTAGCGTTAGCTATTGTACGAATCTCATCCATGTTCATTTTTCGTTACACTGATTTTGTAAGGACTTCTTAAGACATTTTATTATTCAAATAAATCGAGAGAGTCCTTTATACTTATACAAGGAAACGATTTTTACCGGAAAACAGTACTTGTAAAATATTCACACGGCGTTTTGCTCCGCGTGTGGCGCAAATTCAAAACACATTAATCTCGTTTAACAACATTTTAATAGGACGGTGTAAATTTCTTCAGTCCCAAATTAAATATCAAGCCAGGAATAGGATGTTCGCATGGAAATGTGCTCGTTTAGCAAAAAGGTTGGCGGAATATGGAGAGGCTTCTAACTGGGAGCTCTTAGTTTAAAAGTCATATTTAGCTAATTACGCTGCGGCCGCGGTCGTCCGGATGGCGGTTTGGCTTACCGTGGTCGAGAATTCTGCTCCAAACAGTATCTGAATATATTACGGACGCAGTGTATATTAAAAAGATAATGTAATACCGTCGTGAGACATATCTTGTACGTTTTAATTCGCTAATCAACGGACTGATAAACGGTATCAAGCAAATAAGAATATGTGATAGAATTTGCTCGTTTTATTGTTGAATTTAAATAGCCATTTGTATGCGCTATGTAATGGTATTTCGATAATGCAGTTGTGAGAAACGAGTCGTTTCATGCGAAGAGATAAAGGTGAGATGATACGAGCCCAACTCTCGAGTACGCATACATATAGATACCTAGATGGTTAGATAGCCCTTACTATATACACACAGAGGGTGTCAAAAAGGGCCGGTACAGGGCGACAAAAAGGGGACGATGGTCGATTTAAATATAATAATATGTGCTACATTTTTAAACAAGCTATTTATGTATTCTATGTTTATTTAATTATTTTTGTTAGGTATTGTGTTATATTAGGCAATGAAAATCGCAACAACATGAAACTGGAAATAGAATTTCATTAACTATTATATTAAAGGTTTGACGTGACAGCGTCCCTAGTTCCAAAAGTTGGGCTTTGTAATAAATTGAGAGTTCTATTATTAGTTTATTTGTTAAGACAAAACATTGCTCACCTCCTGAAATCTTTAACTAAGCTCAGAAAAATTACTTGAATATTGCCGCCATGGTCTAATTCGACCTCCATTCGATAATTTTTGCAGCAGTAACACGCCCGGGGCATAAAGTTACGTAGCTATGATACTCCGGTGTGCAGTTTGCTCAAAAAGTTCCGCGCTTATAACGAGTTGGGATAATATGCTGGATTAGCTTCCCACCTTTGCTTCTCTTAAGCCTTTGCTCGGCCGCTGTACGTGGAAATAAAACGATTCAACAGATAAGGATAAGGAAGCGGCTTTCCATATATTTGTCGTTATCAGGATAGTGAGATTGTGGTGCTAGGTCTGTGGTTACTTACAATTTCACGACCTTTTTTTTTGTAAAAAACGATTTCTTATCTTCTTTCAGAATAGGTCTGGAAGAAAACCGTCCCAAAATACACATAACATCACGCCTGTAATTTCGGAAGGGTATCTAAGATATGCCTAATAGTACAACCAATTCTTCTGTTCTGTTTAAGTCCTATGTAATAGGGGGCGAGCCTGTTGCTGTCAACCGGGCACAAATCCACATTCCGCGGTTCCTATTGTGAAATTGCAGATGGAAAAACTCAATAACATCTTGCCTGACCCGGGAATCGAACCCAGTATCTCATGCTCAGCAGTTGCGCTGGCAACCACTAGACCAACGAGTCAGTCCCAAAATATTTGTCCATAATTTACGGTTTGACAGAGCTTCTGTACAGATGTTCGTATTTCGACAGTATCTAAGCGAATGTAAACGTAAATAGGTATACAATTGTCTAAATAAAATAGGTACATATCGTCTAACAACCCCATCCATTGAATTACGGCCAGTATCTTGGGCCAGTCTGATGGCAAAGAGATTGTTATCTAAATATTGACAGAAGCCCCTAAACGAGATCGAATCCCTTGTTACAAACAGAGTTAATAAATTGATTCAAGATAAACACGCCCCTTGTCGTATTTAAAGGATTAATACTATTTGAATATGGACCTGATAGGCCGTTATACGATTACTGGAACTCCTTTCACTACGGATAACTATTTATAAACAGCTTATTGCCCTCGAGATTTTTTGGGCATACCCATAGGAACCACTCCGTTCTCCGGAATGAAATATTAGTTTATTTCGCCCTCGGGACACGTACCTTTCAATAGAGAATGTAAAACCCAAAGCGATTGAATAGTTCCCGAGATTAAGGGTATAGCAAATATTAACAAGTATGTTATTTGCATTGAGTAATTTTCAACGGAACTGAGATATTTACGTCTGTAATAGTATGCAAATACAAAGTAGTATTAGAGAGGTGCATTAGCATACAGGGCCATTACAAGTCCGTCGCTTTAGCGCGAGTATATAGGTTCGGTTGTATAGGTCAAGTATTTATAATGATTGCGGTGTACTCGTCAAATTGGCTACGGATTGGTGTGTCCCGGGCATTAGTACAACATGTGTGAGTATTAGTGAGTATCGATGCCACACCGGCCGTGGTGACCCGGTTACTTAGCGCCGTACCTTATTGCGGTGCTCTTACAAGTGTCTAGGGAAACTGTGAGCTGTTATTACACCAGAATTTATGAGGTGAATTGCCCCTGCTAAGTTCCAAGTTTGCCGTAAACAACAATATACAAGTTATCCAATGTTTGTTCGGCGCCGGCCTAATGTGACGCGCGGAATGGAAAGAAATCCTTGCTGAAGAATTTGTGAAAAGCTGTATTATGAGAGTTTATTAGACTTACTACGACTTAGCTCGTTCTGTGATAACGTTACTGTAAATGTCTTTCTGAAAGTTCCAGCTTTTAGACCCTCTAATGGAAGGCTAAAAGTATAATTTAAGTAAATACATTTCTGATATAGCAATTATGTATAAACGTAGGTAAGTTCATAATAAGGTCTTACAAAGCATAATATGTTATTTTTGTTCAAATGAAGGTGAATCCTATTATGGATACTTCTAAAAAGCTTTTAATGTTACACATCACGCAATAATATAATTAACAAGTTATTACTGTCATTAATACACAAAGGTATTTAGCGACACGTTATTAGTTCTCTGATGAATAATTTAATATTAAATTGCTGCTATAATTTTTAAAACATTTGTCTTTTTTATCGTTATCTGTATTTTTTATAGACCACCTTGAGGTTTTGAATGAAACGGAAATATAACCACATACTCGTAGGTAGCTATATAAAATCCCGGCATTAATAACCCAGTCACTTCATAACTTCACACTCCTGCTTTAAGTCACATTCTTTAGGTACTCTGACTGCGGTTGATGGCCCAGTTATGCGGCTTCAAGCAGTGCTCGTTCACGTGAAGCTACCTACCTACCTGTACCCACCCTGCTTGTTTCTAAACGAAGGAAAGTGGGAGCTATTCGTGCACGTGTTATTCTGCAAAATAAATGGCGCGCTAGTCGCTAGAGGAATTAATAAACTGAATTTTCAGGTTAGGGGCTGAGCCCGCTGGCAATGGCTTGCTCCGAGCCATTTCACATGTGCCGTTCATTAAGTGAATATGATCGATAGTTGAGCGGAACCGGAGGTTGGCCGTAGCGCGCCGCTAGATCATTACTGATATGCGAATGGCGCCTGCGGTTCGAAAACGCCCTTCTGGTCGTTATTAATTGCCCCACGAACAAAAGCAAATGACTCGGTAGAGGTGATCCTGCTAGGGTGGGTCGACGTTATCCATTCAGCCGGTGTAGACGTCCGCGAAGAGAAATGTTCATTCACGATAGGAGAATTTATGACTTTGATTTACGCGAGACTTTTCACGTGGCGCCCTCGACGCCGTAGTTCGTCCATAAATAGAGAAGGGTCCCCGGCTGACGTTCGGGAGGCACGTTATTATTGCGTGTTAGGTTCGCGTCACTGTCACCCATTCAACTCCCATACCGGCACTGAATTGATACTGGAAGCGATCTTATTTGCATTCTGACTGGATTATTTCTCACCTTTTAAAACGATTATGATGTACAATCGAGCGCGCTTCAGAGCTAAGCGGCTCCAGCACAGATTAAGCTTACAACGAAATGAGAGAAAATCCTGTTACTGGAACAGACTGTTGGGCACTTATTGTGATTTAGTGGACTCAGCTCCTGGTGCTTCGCCTAGTTTGATGCTTTAAAATGATTTATACGCTCGCCATAAATTTATTTGTATAAAATAAAAAAACAAGTTTAGCTCAGTGTTGTTAAACATTGTAAACATAAATGTACACTTCATTCATATTTATCTTCTTGGTTATTAAACTTGCAAATGCTTGTAATATAAATAAAACACTTTAGAAATTTGAGGTTTAAAAAATACGTAGAGTCGTTGTTGTCGTCACATTGTTTGGCCGCCATTGCAGCGGCAGTTAGGTAGTTTTATCTCACACAATTTCAATTTTTCATCTGCAGCTGTCAGCTCGGCGGCGGGAGATAAGTAACGTTCGCGTTCGCGTCGCGTCCCCGCATAAAAGTTTGTTCCCCGCCAGTTTGTTCGCTCCACTTCCTTTTATAAACTTTTTGTATGAGCCGCCACCGGCGCGATATCAATAATTCTTACAATTTGTGCTCGTATTCAATCGATGGAAGCCGACTGCCGACTCAAACCTTATTCACTACGACATAGCGATAAACATCTTTACTTAGAATTGGCTTTGTATGAAAATGTAATCTACACTATTAATCAGCCGCGACGTGTATTGTGAGCCTTGACGTTGACATTCGTGATTTCAGCCTGATATTGCTTTCAAAAATATAATAATGTCAAAGGTGCGTCATACTAATTAATGAGGCTTGCCCTTTGTACCCTTTATATGGAGTTCAGTAGAGTGAAGGTCGACATATAGCTGTACCTACCTGAATGTACTCAATTGTCTGGAAAAATTTGAGTAGTAAAATCAGCTACTTTTGTACATGAAACAGGCTTACCGATGTAGCGAAATAGCCATCCTAACAATCAAGAAACATAGTTGTCATAAAGTTTAGTTTGAATCGTATTGAATTAAACAAGAGGTTTAGATCGAAGTTATCTATATAAATACTTGTCCGAAGGTGGCTTTGTACTGTGGGCATTTGTACAACAAAGTCAATCAACATCGCTCCATTCACGAAGTTGGCCTATTGATAACTACAGTTGAAGGCTGTCGGATCGGCTCGTTTGTTTAGTGTTGTTTTACGGACAGTTAATTAAAGCTGTGCCTTCTTAGTTTGACTAGGTGGAACTTTTACACCGATAACAACATTAATGAAAACTCGTCTGGATTTGGGGGAAGAGTGGCGGTGACAGAGGCGGGCGCGACGGAGGGCGGGCGGGGTCCTACGGTGGATGTGCCAGTCCGCGCCGCGCCGCACTGCCGACCTTACGTCGCCGTCGTCGCGACGCGCACAACACTCGCGATCGCGAACCCCGATACCACACAGTTTATGCCGCGAACTGTACGCGTGCGATGATGGGGACTTCCACCCTCCCGGGAACAGAGAGGCCTACGAGTGTGTTCAGTGTACCGTTTGGATGTGTTTTCGTTTCATGTAACAAGTGCTGAAGGCGAGTCCCGTTTGTATGGGTGCACCGGTTCGTCGCCCTACGCGGTCTGTCACCCACTTTTGATGATTAGAATGAACTAGTTTGTGACGCACCGTTTACATGATGTCAGTACTATGATGCTATTTTGGTTAAATGGAAACTGAGTAAGAGGTCCGTATTGCTGTTCGACTATCACTGGTGTGAGACACTAGTTAAATCAAGTTTATGTTAAATTATTTCTACAGCTTTATAAAACCTAAATAAAAAATAAAAACACCTATAAAATTAAGTTAAGCTTGTATTCCTACAAAGATAAATTACTAGTTGAAGTACAAATTTAAGTTCACAGTTCCGAAATGCAACCGCAACCATTAATAATTTTAATTATTAAGTTTCGTTCGTTGACCTTTGACATCGTCATTTTTTGCTGTGCTCCTACAAACATACATAAATGACTTAAAAATATTTAAATGAGGTAGACACAGTCTTGCACGCGATTTCACTTCCCTGCGTTAACTAGGTAAGCGGAAAAATGTTTATCTAGACCATGAAAGTTCGTTAAATGTAGTTAGTATTACTTTTTGGCTTACCGCGGAAAACAGTAAACTTGAATAGATGTGGGGAAGAACTTTGCTTTTCCCCATCTTGCTTACCCGCATTTATGCTAGAAACTAGTTTTAAAGTCTGAGTACCTATCTACTAGCTTTCTCTTTACAAGTAAGGAGAAAATGTTACCCTGAAAGTTTCGGAGAAATGGCCTTTTTATTGTGACTAAACGGGCGAAGATTTATCTAAAGAAAAAGAGTAGAGAGACTCCTTAGCATATAATTAATTATCGTCTGTTTTATTCTTGGTCTCGGATACGAAAGTAAAACAAAAATACTTACTGCTCAAGATAATCAGCTGTTTGTCACAAAAAACCTTCAAATTCAAAAGGTGGTTTGATTTTTAGTTTCCGTCGTCATCATAGATATAATAAATGATGGTAAACGGGCGAAGATTTATCTAAAGAAATAGTGTAAAGAGAGGCTTCCTTAGCATATCTACACTAATAATAATATTATAAAGAGGAAAGATTTGTTTGTTTGTTTGCAACGAATAGACTCCGAAACTACTGGACCGATTTCAAAAATTCTTTCACCGTTGGGAAGCTACACCATTCCCGGGTGACATAGGTTACTTTTTATCCCTATATTCCCACGGGAACGGGAACTACGCGGGTTACGAGTAAACCGCGTGACGTCCGCTAGTAATTAATAAACATCTATGTTTTATTCTTGGTCTAAATTATACACAACTAGAATAAGAAATTGAAACCAAAACTCTGACGGCTTAGGAAAGTCAGCTGTTTGTCAGAAAAGCCATAAAATTTGATGAACATTTTGATTATTACGTATATAGTTGATCGTCGGTGACGTTCTTTCTACAACATATATGTTCAATTATACTTTTATCTTAGCAATAACACGAGACTTTAAGTTATGCCGTAATTACCGCTGGGACTGGGTTCCGTTCCAAGTAACGGAAAACTGCACCAACAACCATAAAAGTTTATTAGTTGACAAATAACTGCACGATAAAAATAACACTTCGAAAGTTTTACTAAGATTTCAAACAATTTTATTGTTTCAAGGGAAATTTTAAAACTTAGATGAAATAAAAAAAATAAAAAATTGAAAAGACGAATTGAGAAACTCCTCCTTTTTGAAGTAGGTTAAAAATATGAACTTAATTGTTAACTATCTTCAATACATTATTACAACTAAATATTTACAGCAAAATTAAAGGGAACTAATTTAGATAAAATAAACGGACTAAAAATAACTAAATAAACAACAGGGCGCTTAGGGATCTAAGTACTCCTACGCATCGCTGTCATCCGGAAACGTGCGCAAGAGACTGGCAGGATTGCCACGTTGAATGGCAATGCTAATTCTTTGGCCAAAGAAAGAGACAGCCCTCTGGTCATGCGAAGTGCCAACCCCAAACGTCTTGCTGTAACTAGGTTAAAGTATTAACTTAGATATGTAAGTAAGTTTATAATAAACTAAGGATTCATTCAGTCTAAGACGTTATCGCGCAAGACGTTAGTTGATCGAAATGCATTCAGGCGCATTTTATCGCTACAAGAAACCAATAAAATATCTCTCGTCGCTTCTTGATTGGCAGTAAATGTTCTATGTAAGTTATAACGTTGGGATTTTTCATCCAATTGCTGCGTGGTCGTATAGAAAGGGAAAACTTACACAGAATTCAATTGAATGAAACGGTCTGCGTGGAGCATACAGCAGCATTCGATTGCTAGCAGTAAGCCTACGTGTATCAGAAACATTTTCCTTATATTTCCTCTCACAACTTGCATGATTGAAACACATGATACCTATATGTAAATAAAGCTACGATGTTTTCCTTTTTTTCGCTTGTCAAAGATAAACACACATTGTAGATGTACTACGGCGTAGCAGTTTGCTACGACGTAGCAATCTTAAAATTATAATAATTAAATTCCATTATATTTTTTAAACGCCCTTGTAATTACAGAACATGAAACTAAAATTATTCTCTCTGTAATATTATACGTCTATTTTCGTATAAGTATTCTTGCTTGACGGAAATTTTACTACGTCATGCGTCGTCAACCTATGAATGGTTCGTCTATTGTATGACTTTTTAATGGGGGTAAATACCGAACTCACGAGGTGAGGAAAACTGTACCTATCAATCACAAAAGAAGTTAATAAATCTCCATACTTTCTGTATGAGTAAAATAAATCTTATTTTAATACCCCTAACATACATTTTCCAGCAGCAATTGCTATTGTGTACACGTGTTCGTTACGTGTTATTGTCTTTCCAATACAAATTACATACCCGAAAACGGTTCCAACCTCACTATCATCTGTCTTGGTTGTAGCATTTAAGCCCGATCTATTATCACCCTTGTAATTTTCAATACCATAAATCGTGGAACAACATATTATACGTCTGGCGTTGATAGCCAAATGTAATTGTTATTGCTTACCTTGTTTCCTATGACGTCACTCGTAACCGAAGACCCCAAAACGTTTTAGCGGGATTTGATTATACGCACATAGAGGCGAAGCTAACATTTATTAATACGCAGAAACAATTAGTTTAGGGAGTGGGTAGGTAAACCATATACTCGGCCTGATGGCTGGATATTGCTCGGGTAAGCAGTGGCCGGGCCGGCCGTTACTTGGCTGGGTGAAGTTCACCGTACTACACATGATTTACCCCGCCATGATTAATGTTACCCCGTACCTTTTAAATACTTAAACAAGAGTAACGTAGTAAACCTAAATTCTCTCCGGGACTTTATGTTTCCGGCTACCGTAATTTTGCTGCTTCTTTGCGCATTTCAAATGAAATAAAAATAAAACAAAAGAGGAACGGAACAGCTGATCCGTGTTTCCCATGTTTTAATTCGAGCAAGTACTAAATATTTGGCGAATTCGTGGCTTAAATATATGGCCTCCCGAGTAATAACTCAGTTCGTATTTTTGCTAAAATAAGAATGGCCTATTTTGTGTTCATTTTATCAACATGGCTGTTTTATTTAAATGAGACCTTACGATAATTTGTTTCCAGAAAATTGCTCTATTTCTGTCATGTTTCCCAAAAATAGTGGCATTTTCTTTCAGTAAAACCTATTCAGGTGTTATGAATGAAATAGTCGCGTTTTTACTGATTGAGCATTTACAGGGAGTCTATTTGTGATGGTCGGGGTTCCACGTGCGTTTCGTTGACCTCGTACTCACCGCTTAGCTCCGTGTGTGACGGACCCCTGAAACTAACCGCCGACGTTCAACAACGCTCTGACGTGTACCTTACTTCACAGACTTGTCATGTAACAAAAATAACACGCAGTTTTAGGATAGACTTGCTTGTTTTAGCACTTGTATTGTTTGTTAATTCAATTAGTTTTACCCTATAATTAGCCTGCCCTGTTAGTTAATATCGATTGGCAAAATCTTGCAACTGAATTTCAAACTACGTCCCCTCCAACCGGTTGAGTTAGAATTTTACACACACCTTTGGATCTAGGGACAATACATATTTATGACATGTGACATGACTTTAGAGAGCAACCAGGATCGTCTCCTCGTGAAGGAACTCCTTAACGATTAACAGCACGAATACGAGACTTTGTATACGTGTTCAATTTTGATAGGACATTAATTTCTTTTTCTCAACTTAATAAAAGCAAGTGTCCAAAAAAAAATTAATATTAATCGCTTTTTTTTCAGTAGAGTAGAAATTGAGTGGATTCAATGGAAGATAGGTTCTGTATAGGTTAACATATAGAAGGTCATGAAATATCGTGAGACAATTGTGATCATTTTCAAATTAAATTTAAGGCAATTATCCGCCACCAACATAGTTCGGACAAGGCTAGATAATGATTAAGAAAGGTATATGAACAGATCACAATCGCTCAACCTCAAATGTCTTTAAACAATAAAAAATACTGCTCCGCAGAGAGGCAAACTTATGCACGTTTTCACAAACAGTACGAGACATCTAAATATGGCTACTGTTGGAAATTTAATTCCTTTGTTGAGCTGAACTTTGATTATTCAACCAAAGGCTTTTATTAGGCATTCAATAAAACGAATTAATACCGTAACAGTATAGAGACATTGAGAAAATCTATTCATTTCTGTAATTGCACCATTAGACGGGTAATAATAGGTCGGTTAAGCTCTAATCAAAGATAATTATAGTTTACTCACATGTTATGAAGCTATAAATGCCTGTTAAAGCAAATAGGCAAGACCGAAATATCTATTCAAAGTAAATCAGGCACACATTGTATCGAATATATCAATAATCCTACAAAATCAAACTGAGTTCTAGCACGACGACCAATTAAGTTATACAAAAAAGGCTGCGGGTTGTTCAAAAGATACCGCGGCCCCGGACACAAAGGGGTAAGGAGGAACATGGGTGGTTTTTAGTCAGTAGAAGTCTGACACTCACTTCCGCTCCACCCAGAGCGGGAGGAGTCATTTGATGACTTCCCACCCTCCAAAAAAAAGCTCAAAAACAGTTTATTCGGGTAACTCATTTTACAGGAAATATACAAAGCAAGGCCAAGTTATACTTGAAATGTATAGCGTGATGTGTCGCTCTGTGTACAAAAGATTTTGCAGTTTCAGAAACACATACGGCAGTAATGTCGATGGAAAGTATCCGCCTTAAGGCTGTGTCATAAGATTGAAAGTTGTATCACAACTCTAACACCTTTTTCGTGTTTCAAGTCCCCTAAAGTTTTATTAAGAATTACGCCCGACGGAAAACAACCACCATTATGTATTTGACTAGCATTAGTTACTCACAGATATTTATGTCGGTGAAAAATAGTACATTTTTATACAAGTGCGGAAAGTTTGTTTTTGCATTGGAGGCGGAATGAACACCCGAGCCGTGGTGAACGAACACCCGAGCCGCGAGGGTGCTCATGGGGTCAACAAATTCCCACGTGTATCAAACAACGTTTTTCAATACCCTTTGGAAGAAATAAACTAATAAAACGATAAGTATTTTTGTAATACATTTTTAGGAAACTATGATTTAATTTGCTTTTTAATTTGGTTTGATTTGGCCAGGTTGAAGAAGAAGCAAAACAGTCTCAGAGAAAAAATATAAAATTCAAATATTATTTAATTAAGAACACAAATAAATGATAACTTGTTCATAAAAGTAAATATTTGTTTAAAAGAATCATGTTTTTTATAGTATTCTTTTTATAAACACAATTTAATTATTCATAAAATATTTGCGCTGTAAAGACGCAAATCAAAATGATGAAATTAAAAAAAACAGCGCCGACTCTATAGTCGGTGGTGTTTTTTTTTAATTTATAATGTTTTAATCGATTTGGACTTAGTATGGTATAGTTATCTGTGGTAATTTACTTTCCCGCCCTTGGTTGCGGAAAAATAAGAAAAACGCACGCGTGCGAAATACATTGCCTGTCGAACCTAATCGTAGTGCAATAAGAGCCAGTTTTTGAGGATGTGTATTGAAAAAGGTTTTTTCTTTTGTTAATGCAACTCTGTGAACATTAACTTAGATGACAAGACAATAATTTGCAAATTAAGTAGGTATAAGACAATGGTTATACCTTTATTGATCATAAAACAATGACGAGTCATAATAGCACTTTTTTTGTTTGAGTGTGGGAAATAATTAAATGACTCCTCTCGCTCTGGGCGGAGCGGTAGGGTGTGTCAGACTTCTACTGACTAAAAACCACTCATGCTCCTTCTTAGCCCTTTGTTTCCGAGGCCGCGGTATCTCTTTCAAACAATCCTCAGCCCCGACAGGACCTTATTAGGACATGACTTGCGTTTTTAATTTGTTACCGTTTGAGTAACACGATGCGACTCTCTAAAAATTATAAATATGTACTTATTAGGTACATGACCCATTTACAAACACGAGAACAAAAGAGCCCGACAAATTAATTAAAAATCTGAAACTGTAATCAAGTGACGGCCACTTAATAAAGTGTGCGTAAAGCTTCCAAAGGGAGGAAAAGGTGGGCTCTTTTTGCTTATTTTTTCTATACGCCAATATTTTACGTCCTATCGATGACAACCCAAAGGTACTTTTATGAATGGAGGAGAAGTTATGGCCTAACCTTCTTCGAGCAGAATTTCATTGAGTTATTTCACATTCAACATCACGCATGTAGTCCCCGTAGGGTTAGGTACAGGTGTACCAAATAGCACCCATTTTTCGTTAGTTATTTTTAAGCCCCATTAATAGGGGGCGATTGCCATCAACCGGGCACAAAACAAGACTCTGTGGCTGCTACTGAGAATTTTCTGATAGAACAACCCTATAAACTTTGCTCGACCCGGAAATCAAACCCCGGCTCGGAATTCTGTCAACCAGTTTTACTAAAGGGTATCGTGGTGCCTAGTGTCTGGATTGTGGAGCCCAGATCGGCAGTCACTTGTAAACGACAGGCATTCAATATAGAATCTAGAAGCATCCAGTTAGACTTTTGATTTCGATATTTTGTCAGACAAAATAAAGAATGTTTTTCAAATACTCAATGGCTGGTAGATTTCCACTAACGACGAAACACAAATAAAACAACTATTCACATATTGACATACTCACTATAAAAGGTAAAGATCAATCAATTATATTAGTAGGTCTACCTACCTAACAAAGTTATCGATCATTACGGCAAACGGTTTCAGACCTTCCCGTGTTCCGAACTAAGTAACTTTTTCGATATGAGTGTCGTAAATGATAGTGAACTGCTAGACTGAACCTTAGTATAAAGCAATATTTCTTGTTAAAGAAAGAAAAAAAATAAACACGCCAGACATTAACAAAATAGACGCAATTATTTTAATTTATTTCAAGTACATATTATTATTATAACAGTAATTTATTCAGACACTGAAAACACCAACATTAAATTATGAATTAAATACCATCAATTATATCACCGGTTTCTAATTAGATGTCTGTGTGGATACCCCCCCTTAATAATACACTGTGATACAATACGTATGAAAACATTTCCATTGTGCTACAGACTGTAAACTGTGTATAGGAAAACTCCGTTACGTGTAATTTGAGGCGATTTTCCCTGTAAATGTGTGACCCGTATACATTATACACACTCACATTGTAGACGTTTCAAAACATTTGCCGGTCAGCCCCGTAAGTAGGTATAGAATATTTATACAAATGAGGATTTTTGTGACCAGAGCAGATGTTCAATAATGAATAAGGGTACAGTAGGCACCGTAAGCATTTACAATTAGTAGCTTCGTAATTTGAACCGGGTCGGCAGTCACGAGTCGTAACTTGCTGTCCCTCAACTTTTATGTAATGACTTTTGTTTGTTTTTAATTTAATTAATTCCAACGGATTATCCTAGTTATCGCAGGGATTCACAGAAAAGTTTATTATTGACTCCCTCGAAAGGTCGACGAACTTATTCTGTATTAAGTATGTATGGAACTTATCTATCTGTAGGTATTTGTGTAACAAAAAGTGCCAATAAATTAAATTAGAACCCTCGTTGTGATACTTGCTTGTTACGTTCGTAAAGGTAGTTTGGGAGGTAATCAAGTTATACAACTCACACGTGTCAAAATCAGAGAAATAAATACGGTTAATTTAAGTTAGGGGAGTTTGTTTACTCACGTCGCTACTTCTTTGTCTGCCCTCCAGTGTAGCTGGAGAGGCGGCGGCGGGCGCTTGTCCTAACACGAAAGATAAATACCTCCGTCGAACAAGACAAGTAATTGAGATAAACAGACGTGTATTCAACTACATAACTTTCTGCCCTCCGATGTAACGCATAATAAAATCAACCAAGTTACCTCACTAACTTATTCTGCACGCTGTTCGTTTTGATCAAGGGACATTATCGTAACGCACACAATCCAATTAACCTTTTATAATATCATTAGCTGTTTCCGCAGATTATATCAGTCCGTAACTTAAATAGCATCAGCGTATCTGCCATCTCCTAATGGTTGTCTAATTCATTTACAGCGCCTTTAATGATGATTTCTCTAGTGAAACATAAGCTCAAATGAGGCGATTAAGCGTTGAAGATGAACAGGCCGGGCTACGATTATACCGTGCCTGCATCTACCACCTATTACGCGAGTAATAACCGGCCACCGCAGTACGAGCGCGGCTACGGACAGCTCACAGCCGGTCCTCTCTACAGTCCCTCCTCCCACCCCCTCTCCAATTATGCAGATGTATATGAGGGCAACAACGATACCACTCTCAGAGCAGAAGAAAGACACTGGTATATAGAAAACCATAAGAATTTACAACCCAATAGTTATGAAGTCAGTGTCGACGCCATACCTCAAGATGCCAAAGTTAAGAAAGAGGAGGAGAAGAAATGTGATGTACCAATCAGACGCTCCGACGCGGGGCAGGCGCGACAGAGACGGAAAGAGGACCGGTGCTCCTGCGAGTGCTGGCCGAGCACCGACAATAATATCGTGCAGGACAGTGCGGGGAACGAGACGACGCGCTCGCTGTCGGGGGTTGACATGGTGGCGTCGTACGGGGTGTACGGAAACCCGCGGGATGACGATAGTTCAGGGTTCGCGCGGTTGTCGGAGAAGAGTGGAGTGTACGGACAAGGGAGCGATGCTCCGGTGCAGGGTGTGATAGTGAACCAGCAGGGCAATAGTGCGGTGGTGCGTGCGGCGTCGCCAGTGCCGGCAGGCTGCGGCCGCTGCTGTCGCTGGTCGGCCACCGCGCCGGCCGCCAACTCCGAAGACTACTGCTGGATACACTACTGCCGCCCCGCGCTCATAGTCTTACTACTATTATTTTTTCTAGTCCTGTTGGGCGTTTCTACTGGTTTCTTACTGACGAATAACTGTAAGTATCTACATAAATTTTAATAATCCTATTTAGTCCACATTGACCTTGTTGTAATAGGTGGTAATGACCGCCGCATTGCGGTTCCTACTTTACAGTTTCACTTGGTTTACTATACTATTATTTTATTTTAGACTGTTGTTTTTGTGAAAAACTAAAAACTTTCCATTTATGTGTTACGATCAACATTGTTGATTGGAGGTATAAAATACAGTTTAATATTTGGCCGTATTTCAATGCGATGTCCTGTGACTAACAGAGTTTCAAACAATATTTTCTATAAACTTGTTCACAACAAAAAGTCACAAAATGCTCTGCGGCTGTGAGATATCTTCAACACTAAAATAAACTATTCTCTCCGGCATTCAATTCTAATGTTAGTAAAGCCTTACCATGGTTTTAAATGGACGCGTCTAGAAATACGTCGATGTGTGAACTGACAACTGCACTCACTCCACGCTAGCCCGATTAATTCGATCACAGGATCATTGCCGTCCGTATATAAAACCCGTTGACACTACATGTATGTCACTCGATTCGCACTCGACGATATTTTAGATTTTATTTCCATTCCACCAATACAATCGGTATAAAAATAGATGATTTTCTCCTTTTTTTTGAGACAAACGAGTCCGTTCCCGCGAACTAAAATGCTAGCTCGACCAGGAACTATATATGTATACCGCTTACCAATCAAATCCGCCAAGCGATTGTTTTTGCTTACTAGGAACAAACTACTGGACGTTTACGAGCGCAATTGTAAATCAATGCATTCCTAACTTTTATTTTCCGTATCAAATGGTTTATTTATGGCTATTTAACAATGGCTGGGATTCAAATTATTAATTTATCAAGCTTATTAAAGTTTTATTTCCGAATTCACATCTGGGCAGATAATAAAGTGTTCGCTCTAAAATAGCGCAAACATAAAGTAAAGAGTTTAAATTCCAAAGATATTAAAAAGTTTTTAAGTATTCCAGTTTTCAGATGTTGTACAAATTATGAATTCGAAACGTAGAGTTGTGAAGTTGCACCTGCACTAAGCCCGGTGCGCGGGTTGTTACAAACACCGCTTAAGTGTCAACAAATGTTTGGTGTTTAAATAAAATACTGGTAGAAGGTACTGAAATTAATTTCAACGAACCCGTTCAAATATGTACTCTACAACTGTTCGGATTAAACGTTTATTTGTATTGTAGTAGACGCGGAGCTCGTGGCTAAATAATAACAAGCTTACAGGTCGACCTTCAAGGTTAAGCCGTGTTTGCCGAGTTTGGTCCGTGGATGGGTGACCATCATTACCTCGGAAAGCTTATAAAACCGTTGATTCTGTCATTTGTAGATCTTTGACAGTAGATCAAATCAGTGGTCACAAGCTGAAGTCTGACATCCACTCTTAAGCAAGGGATATCGTATTATCTAGTACCTGGGTTGTGAAGGCCTGATCGGCAGTCGCTTTATGTAAAATACTGGTACTCAGCTGGATTGCATTCGGTTAGAAAAACGGCTAGACTGATGATTGTATTGTGGTAGGCACATATACCGACCATCTATATACATACATATAGCTCTATGATCTATATTTGGCTATGAATGCAGCTTAATACAATTCCTTTTATATATATTTTTTACCGACTTTGTTTGAAAGGGTATATTTCCCAGGTAGTCCCATGATCATCAAATCAGGATCTGATGATGGAATCCTCGAGAAATAGAGAGAACTCTTCAAGCTTTATAGGCATACTTGAAGTGATTTGAGTAGTTTTTGGAAAAGTACTTTCTCAGAGTGGTCCCATTTCAATTTGGTGAAGATCTGATGAAGAACTTCGGAGATAGGCAACGGAACTCTTCAATATATGATAGCAAATGGACTGGAATTGCTGAAATCCTATGTCTGTCTATTGTTTACACCGGTTCATAACATAACATCACGCCGGTACGCTGTGAAGGGGAAAACACAAGTAAACAACAAAAAAGTGAAAAATAAAAACTATTTAACAAAAAATAAAACCGACTTCAACAAAAAATAAAACACAAAAAAGTGAAAAATAAACTTTAGAAGAAAAATCTGTTTCTGAAGTCGGTGGCAAAACAAGAAATCAAACAAACAAAAGTCACCGACTTCAGAAACAGATTTTTCTTCTGAAGTTTATTTTTCACTTTTTTGTGTTTTATTTTTTGTTGAAAAGTTTTTACGTAAGTTTTTTTTACCTATACCGATAGTACCTACCTACACACATCAAAAGTGTCTAGGGATCAACATATATTTTTGCAATAACTTTTCTCCTGATTGATATTAATTAAAATTTTCTTTAAGGATTCATCAAATAAAGTGTTTTCGATTGTCACAGTAACGATAAACCAAGTCACCTTTGCATTAATAAAGAAATTTGCCATTTTCCTAATAAAGGGATTTTTGACATTTGAACCACTAACATTAAAGTTCGAAAAAAAGACTGAAATAACAGTTTTCTTTAAAATTTTATTGGGTAACTCAAACAATTAATAATCCGTGTTTCTACCGCGAACACTAACAACACAAGAACATCGGTTTGGCATACTCAAAATGAGTTCATCCAAATCACGCTGTGGAATGGCCGCCCATGTTCGTTGCAACAACAAAAAAAAAGACGTGTGGCACTCGCAGACTGCCGCGGTAAAGCTATTGCATAGCATTTTTTATCAACTTATGCAATTATAATTATTTATTTATTTTATTAATGCAGTATTTAAATATAGTATTTATACTTACACTTTTACTAATCATCCTCATCTTTTATAAAATGTCCTTTTACGTCTCATGTCGCGCCTTGGCGACAACTATTTTTGTTGGCAGCCTTATAATCGATCTTATTCGATTTATTAACTTTGATTTTGCTGTTTTAAAATATTAAATCTAATAATTTTTCAATGTTTACTTTTCATCTGACATTACGTCAGTTGTCAAGATATCATTTACTTTTTCTTTTATTTTGTGTCATAGTTTTTCTTAGTGGTTAGAGCTATGAAGGTTACATTTGATTTATATAATTTAATTTATTTTTATTAATATGTTAGCTCAAATAATGTAATTTATTGATAATTTCTATTAATAGTATCTTATCTTACGCTTATAAAATTAATTAACACGCTCACAGAAATTCTTTGAGGAAGTTTTTGACTGAATAATACAGGCCGTTTTAAATACAGGCAACTCACAATTTTTGATTTCAAGAAATTGTCAAGTGTCAATTTGTCAAGTGTCAGTTCGTTAGGTTTTTATTTTCGTTACGG
Source organism: Diarsia brunnea (assembly GCA_949774965.1). Lineage (NCBI taxonomy): Eukaryota > Metazoa > Arthropoda > Insecta > Lepidoptera > Noctuidae > Diarsia > Diarsia brunnea. The sequence goes on along the minus strand of OX458997.1, from coordinate 10,021,492 downwards.
AATTTCTGGATTCGGTCCCCACGCTCAAGGCCCGCGATAGAAGCTATGCAATAGCTTAAAAAGGTCTTCTTGCGAGTGGATACCCTCCATATTCGGCAGAGCTCTTCTCTGTAGCATATCCCATGCATGCTCAATCGGGTTCAAGTCTGGCGACTGAGCAGGCCAGGGCAGGACATTGATGTTAGCTGCGGCGAGAGTCTGTCTTACAACTCTTGCGGTGTGCGGTCGTGCATTATCATGCATTAACTGAAATAAGGGACCGATTTGCACTTGTAGAGGAACGATGACGTCTGATACAATCGTCTCAGCATAAATTTGAGCGTTGAGGTTGCCTCTGATCCAAATCAACTCAGTTCTTCCGCCGATCCAAATACCCGCCCATACCATGATGGTTCCACCACTATAAGGATGGACTTCCTGGCAGGATTTTAATCGCTGTTGGCGTCCAGGGGTTCTCCAGTGTCGTATACGTCTTGTATCCGGTCTCATACCAAAACGAGACTCATCAGAAAAGCACACGAAACGCCATTGTTCTTCTGCCCAATTTCTGTGTTCAAGAGCCCATTGATATCGAATCCTACGATTGTGCATTGCTATAGGTGGTACCCGTAGCGGTCTTCGGGAATGAAGGTTCACTTCATGCAAGCGGTTTCTGACTGTTTGGTCGCTAATTAAGTTCCCTGAAGAGTGATGAAGCCTCACGGCTAACATCATGGCGGTTATTGTTGGAGCTCTTCGAGTTAAGATTTGAATGTATCGGTCTTGTCTCCGTGTGGTGCAGCGATACCGTCCTCCATGGCGCTCAGCCACGGTACCAGTGCTTCGGTAACGTGTCCAAAGTCGACTGATAACACTCTGACTTGTATTCAGAGCTAAAGCCACAGTACGTTGCCGGGAACCAGCTTCTATCATTCCCACGGCTCTGAGCATTTCTTCCCTGCTTAAATGACGTCGCCGCTCCATAATAACGTTGGTTTTAATCAGTAGTAGGGAAACATTAGCACTAATAATGTCTTCAATGCGTTGTATGTTTTTATAGAGAAAATATTGACAGCTGATTTTCATCTTTTACTCGAATTTGATTCACAGTTCCTGATTCAAATTATGAAATGCACCAAAAAGGATCCATATCTATACTAATATTATAAAGCTGAAGAGTTTGTTTGTTTGTTTGTTTGTTTATTTGTTTGAACGCGGTAAACTCAGGGACTACTGGTTGGAATAGAAAAACTCTTATTGTGTTGCATAGTCCATTTATCGAGGAAGGCTTTAGGCTATATAACATCACGCTAAGACCAATAGGAGCGGAGCATAAATGAAAAATGTTGCAAAAACGGGAAAAGAAATTCCTTTTTGAGAGCTTCCTTTGCGTGCGCTGCGAAAACGGTTTAAGTTACGCAAATATCATGTATGAAAGAATTGTTCCCCTTTAAATGTTTTAAAAAAAAGTCCGCGACAGCATATGTCTATCTTTTAAGATTGACTCACTGTAACCATTTTTTAATATTAAAATGTTAGATTAAAAAGAAAGATATTTTGCAATGCTTATTTAACCCATATGATATTAATCTATATCTAAATAAATATGTTTGTTAGCACGGAAATTTAATATAGAATATTTGTGCCCTTTACTCTATACAGTTTAAACAATTATCTTAAAAGATCGCAATATCAAAATATCCGCGCGACAGAATAATTACGCACGCGCGGCAGTCATTCGGTCCGGTGCGGTAGGTAAGTGCGGATTCTGGCCTCCGGGGGCTACGGAGAAATTCAAATTCAAAATATTTACTGCACCATAATGTGTACAAGGTGTTACTGTATATTTAACAGTAAGAGATACCTATAGTAATTGTCACTTTAATAATATAATCGAAACCAATCTAAACTAATAGGTATTATAAAGAGGAAAGGTAAAATTTTTTGTTTGATACGAGTACGATTAAACTCAATTTAATAAATGTTGAATAGTCGGTTTATCGAGAAAGGTTAAAAGCTATATTATGTGACGCAGACGTAGTTGCGTGGGTCAGCTAGTAAATTTATAAAATCATAAATTTATTACAAAGCCACATCTCAATCTCAAGAAATCCGCATAAAAATGCTTGATCCCTAGACACTTTTGATGTGTGTATTTTTAAACTGAATTGATTTACTATCACATTTAACGTAAACATGTAATAGTATTGCCTAACTGATCTAGTGGTATATTTCAAGTGTTTGTGTGTGTTTAATTTCTATTAAAATTTTACATAAAATAATTAATTATTAAAATTATAATAATTAAAATAAAATAAAAATAAATAATAATAATAAATAATAATTAATAATAACAAATAATAATAATTAATTATTTAATTTCTCAGTATCGACCCGCAGTTTGATACAAAATAGAAACCGTCAAATGCCTTTGATTTTGTTCCATATGAACCCAAAATAACAAAAAGTTCCTAAATAAAGGGACATGTCCCTAAAATTTAACCTCGATTTAACTAAATCGAAAGACATATACAGTTATATTGCCGGCTGGATGAATACCGGGTTCCATTCCGTTCCGCTCGTTTTTCTCTCTGGCAGAACATTAATTTTAGTGGCACTCTGGGCGCACACCCACAGTCGGATTTTGAAATTGCGGCGAAACCATTGGAATTAAGGAAGTAGCTTAAATATTCATGGAATGCCGGAAATCTTTAAAAAAATCATCAGCCCTGTATGAAAATATGACCGTTTATTCAGACTGACAATTTAAAGTACAGTTATTGTGTTAAGGTGAACAACAAACAACTCCCATAAAACGGCTGAACACCTTATTTTAACTGTACTCCGAATTTTTCTTACAAAAGCTTTTTGACATCAAAGAGCAGTTTGATGTCGTCAACCCTTTATGGTGCGGAAACCTCGGAGTTATACAATTCATGATGGGGTGACGTTATGACGTCAAACTCTCTGTCGACTCGCCTGCCATTTCTGTTTTAATTGCAAACATTAATGACAGAAATATTTTTATGCTAAACATAACATCACGCCTGCATTCCCCGAAGGTATAGGCAGAGGTGTACCTAATAGTACACCCACAGTTCGCAATATTTAAGTCCCATGTAATAAGGGGCGAGCCGTTTGCCATCAACCGGGCACAAATCCAGACTCCATGGCCGCTACTGAGAAATTCCAGATAGAAAAACCCAATAACACTTTGCTTGACACGGGAGTCGAACCCAGGCTCAAAATATAGGTAACAAATCAAGAAATATTTTCAAGGAAATATTTTTCGCAAATCTTTAAAGTTCAGCGTCCAAACTTGCTCACTTATACCTGTAACATATTGCCGTTCGTCGCTTTTGAAGCAAATTTTATTCCTGTTATAAACTTGAGTGTAGAAGGACGTGTGCCGCAAAAAGTTGCCGTCGAACTTTCAGAGTCGTCGATTAACTTTTAATTAATAAAAGGCAGAGTTTGGTTCGAGAACAATTTTCTAGATATTGATAAAATCGATGGTAACATTTTGTCTGATAAATGGAAAAAGTTCAAAATGTTGAAGACACTTGAAAACTTGCTAGTTAATTCATTCATGACAAGTTTTGAATGCACTACCTGTATGACTGCTTCGTTGGTCTAGCGGTCGCAAGCGCGATTGCTCGCTTTGAGGTCCTACGTTCGGTTCCCAGCAGGGCTATTGCGTATCTTTTTAAATGTCAGTGCCTATCATAGTGTCCATCGATTAACTGTCAAATGATTATGGTTTGGCATAAAATGGAACCATTTGACAATTAATCGATGGACACTATGATAGCCACTGACATTTAAAAAGATACGCAATAGCCCTGCAGGTCAGGCAAAGCCTTTGGATTGGGAATGGGAGTTTTTCAGTAGCAGCCACGGATTCTGAATTTGTGCCTGGATGGTGGCAATAGGCTCTCCTGTCGGGGCTGCGGGTTGTCCGCAAGGGATACCGCGGCCTCGACATGAAGGGCGAAGAAGGAACATGGGTGGTTTTTAGTCAGTAGAAGTCTGACACTCCCTTTCGCTCTGCCCAAGAGCGGGAGGGGTTATTTGATGATTTCCCACCCCCCAAAAACAAAAAAAAAAAAGGCTCTCCCGCTATTCCATCTGACTTAAACGTAATTGCGAAATGTGGGCGTACTGTTAGGTACACCTCTGCCTAACTCGTCGGGGATTTAAGCGTGATGTTATGTTATTGAAAAATCAAAATAAAAAACATATATATTTCATTATATTTATTTTCATATTGGTGCCGTTCTTCTGAAAGGACAGGTGCGTAGTACTCGTAACCGGCGTGCGTGTATGACCAGATGTATGAATGTGGACGAGGCAAAAGGAGTATGTAAGGATCGTAGCAAGTGGCGTTCTGTGGTTTCTGCCTACCCCCATGGGAAAAGGGCGTGAGTTTATGTATGTATGTATGTATATATTTCACATAGGGTTCCATGGGCACTCATAAAACGTCGGGAAAAAGGTGCACGGTTCGGGTTGCTTGTTTCCTATAGAGAAGAACCGGATAGAAACTCCATGGTCATTTATTTTTAAACAAACTTATTACATTTTTAAATATTATTTACAAAAACAATAAAAAAATTTAAAAGTATAAAAATTGTAGCCCGCCGGTATCGGGAACAGGGTCCAAGCTACCGGCGGTAGGGCTTCAGAGAAAGGAACCTCCTAACAATACGAGACGTGTCCAGGAGTACCGCTTTCTGCATCAAGCCCTTGATCCAGCTGCCCAACGAGAGCCTCCTCAGGTGTTGATCGAGGCTCTTATTGTGATTATTATTATGTTACTCGTATCGAGATTTTCACTTTATGTCTTTTTAAATCTAAAGTCAGAACTCTTTCTTCTTTATTTAAACTCGGACATAGTATGAAACTCAGTAGGTACACGTGACAGCCCAAGGTTCAATTAGCACAATTTCAGGCTGTTACTAAGTATAGAATCACCTCGCAAATAGACCAACTTAACCACGAAACCCCAAGTATACATACATACAAGATCCAATAATGTTTCACATATCCGCGTACTGATATTGGTTTACAATTCTCAGTTATTGGCTTCAGAATGGTTGCCGATAAACAGAAATAGGTTGCCATACCACATAATTGAGACCTAATACTGAAGGGTTATTGGCTAACTGCAGTAACTGTAGATATCTCATTGAAACAGATGCTCTCTGATAGAAGAGATAAGAAGTAAGAGAATATTACAGTATTTTGTAGATGTTATTATTTTCAATCATAAAAAAACGCATGCATTTAAACCTCGAAGGGTGAGGACATACACATTTCGCCAGTTATGTTTAAGTTCCATATAATAAGGTGCGAGCCTATTGCCATCAACCGGGCACAAATCCAGGATCCGTGGCTAATACTGAGAAATACGTGATGGAAAAACCAGAACTGCCTTTGCCTGACATGGGAATCGAACCTAGGACCTCATACATAGCAGACGCGCTTGCGAACACTAGATCGATGCTGTCATGTTTTATTTTCAACTATTATTATTATTGCTAGCCTATATTGCCCCACTGTTGAGCAAAGGCTTCCCTCCATTCCTTCTAACGGTCATGATAGGGTGGTTTACAAAAAAAAAAACTAATTAGTCTGTCAGATTGATTTCCAAAAAATATTGCACACGTATTTTTTCTTTTTTCACGTAAACAAAAAATGAAGACGATACAGTGCTTCAAAAAATCGCGCGACGTCATAGTTTGGAATACTTTTTACCAGACAGTGACGTCACCAGCCCCCACTCACGATCTTTGACACGTTTTATTTTCGTCATATTTTATTAATTTGATAAAACAAAAAATACGTATCCAATATTTTTCGATAATCTAACAGACGGACTAAACAGAATCATGTCTTTTTAGTCAGTGCAACGTCTTTCCAATTCTCAAGGAAGACATCCAGTTCGTTCCGCCATCTCCTACTAAATTCTTATCTACATGGAAATTGTAAGAAATGCTCATGGTAATAGATTATAAACCTTCAATGAGTACAAATAAGTATTAGGTCAGCCGCTTCACCCCGGTGGGTAGTAGATGTCTTATACTTTAACGTAAAGATAAGCTTTATTGTTTCCTTTCGTTAAAAACCACCATGCAAATTAAGTAGGTTTTGTGAATATAATTAGGCATGTTTTTTTAAAAAAAGCTTCCATATTAAGCGGCTTTTACATGTTTCAGTTATTTCTGAAAGAAAAACTGTTTTTTTTGGGGGGTGGGAAATCATGAAATAACCCTTCCCTCTCTTGGGGAGAGCGGAAGGAAGTGTCAGATTTCTACTGACTAAAAACCACCCATGTTCCTTCTTAGCCCTTGTGCGCAGGCCGCGGTGTCTCTTTCGAATAACCCGCAGCCCCGACGGGGAAAGATAAACAGCTCACGATGTCAAATAAGGTAAAAAAAAGCAAAGTTAATTTCACACTTTTTATTCAATTTACTTGCTTGACATTGATGCGTTCATTTTAAAAACAAAAAAAGAAAATTTGTTAACCGAAAACTTGTAATTTTTTGCATCCAATTCGCAAAGCGACACTAGTTGCTCTTGTCACTAAATAATTAAAATATAATCTAAATAGAATTTCGAATGGTGTTTAGTAAGAAAAAATTACTTTCTGCGTTTCCAGAATTATTTAATTTTATTTTATCATACTAAACCTTTCCCAACTATGTTGGGGTTGGTTTCCAATCTAATACCAAAATACCAGTTTTTTTATATGGAGTGACTGTCTATTTGACCTCCACGCCTATTCTACCCTTTTTTTTTTTTTTGGGGGGTTGTGAAATCATCAAATAACCCCTCCCGCTCTTGGGCAGAGCGAAAGGGAGTGTCTGACTTCTACTGATTAAAAACCACCCATGTTCCTTCTAAGCCCTTCATGCCGAGGCGGTATCTCTTGCGAACAACCCGCAGCCCCGACGGGGCCTATTCTACCCCTTGGTGAGACTGCTTGTTAGATGTTCGAGTCATTGACTACCAGTAACGACTTTCAAAGTACACAAATGACAGCCGGAAGTTTTTACTCGACTACGACGAAGCCAAAAGGAAGGGTAATGATTTTGGCAATCTATGTTTAAATATAAACAATTAATAAGTATTTATTTCCGTATGGTGTTAGACGTAAAGAATAGCACCATCCCATTTCTTCCCGTGGGTGTCGTAAGAGGCGACTTAGGGACTTACCAGCGAATTGGCAGCAGTGTTCTCTGTGCTTTCGTAACAACCACACTGCGATCGCCAACCCGCCTGCCAAGCGTGGCGATTATGGCAAAACCCCCCTATTTGGGGGAGGCCTATATCCAGCAGTGCACGTCTTTTGGCTGCAATGATAATGATGAAGTATTTACTTCATTGTGAGCACAGTTTTTATTTTATAAAGATTTTTCCCTTGACGACAAAATGCCCTCTTCTGGCGTGTTTCTAGTATGCGCACTTTCTAATCCTCATTTCTTGGAAACACTCTATGAACTAGCAAGTTCTAAGAAATAAATGTTTTGTTGTCCAAACCAGAGAGCTCTTAGATCTTGTGATCCTTAGACAAACCCATTCTTGGAAGGTAAATAATTATGATAACAAACAATGGATCTCAAAGAAAATCATTACCGTGTCTCGTCAAGCAGACGTGTCTACGTCTGCGTCAAGCAGACGTGTCTACGTCTGCTTGACGAAGGAAGAGATTCAAGCCGCCAGGAAGTAAGACAATGTTCATATTCATAATTAAATTAAAATATTTGAAGACGTGCGTCATAATTTCTTATTAATTTTTTTTCATTTCATGGATCTTGTTCCACGAACATAACAATTGCATTAGAACTGTAGAGGTATAACGTAACATCGCGCCTGTAATCTCTGAAGGGTTAGGCAGATTAGAAGTGTATATTATATTATAGTACACCCACGTTTCATTAGTTATGTTTAAGTCACATATAAAAGGGGGCGAGCTTATTGCTATCAGCCGGGCACTAGACTCTGTGGCTGCTTCCGAAAAATTCCTAATGGGAAAACCCAGTTTCACCTTTTACGACCCGGAAATCGATCCCTTGACCTTATGCTTAGCAGTCGCGCTTGCGGCCACTAGACCAACGGCCAGTCGAAAATTACAACTGTAGAAGTGTCTAGTCCGCATTTAAATATTTATAAGGGGTTCAAAGAGGTTATAATAATATTTATTGTGTGTTTTATTACTGATACCCTATAATTTTGCCGTTGGATACCTTTACTATTTTGTGTGGCAATGAAATTTGAATCCCTAACATTTTTATTTATTTTGGTAAAGTAAAAGTTAAGGTCCTAGGGGTCGGAATCGGGACTGCTGATCATGAAGTCCTGGTCCCCGGGTCGACCAAATTATTATTGGGGCTTTCCATCAGGTAGGTATGCCATTGAGCATCGAGCAGCCATTGAGTCTGAATCTGAGCCCGTTTGATGGTAATAGGCCTACCCCCTATTAGATACATGGGACTTAAACATGACTGGCAAAATGTGGGTGTATGATTAGGTAAACCTCTGCATTACCCTTCCAGGATTACGTGCATGATGTTTTGTTTTGTTGTAAACGAAAGATCAAAATATAAAATTGTTTCGGCCAAAATGTTAGAATTTGAAGTATTCGTTATTTAGTACTCTAAGTAATATTACAACCCTAAAACAAAACTTCAATACTCACACAACAAAATAATAAAACAAAGGATTTTTGAACCCTCCAAAAATTAATTATGTCGCTCGATGTCAATACAATAATGCAAATAGAGAACAACGGTTTACGACTGTTATTAATTTTCGTGTTCAAATAAACAACATATTATATATTAGCTATATGTAAACATACATAAACATATTACTGTATATAAATTTCTCTACCATATAAAATGTAATATCTAAATAAAGTTATAACAGCTACACGGGTCAACCAACCTCCAAGGTTAAGCCGTACTGGCTCAGTTTGGTCCGTGGATGGGTGACCATCATTACGTACCGAGTTTCCTCCGTGCCTCGGAAAAAGCACTTTAAGCTGTTTGTCACGGCTGTCATTTGTAGATATTTGTCAGCTGTTACTGATAGTCTGAAGTCGAAAGAGTGACATACAGTCTTACCAAGGTGTATTACCCAGTTACTGGGTTATGAAAGTCAGATAGGCAGACGCTTCATGCAAAGTACTGGTAGTCAGCTACATCCTATAAGACTGGAAACAGATTGAAGGTTAAGCAACTCTTGGCGTGGTCAATCCGTAGATGGGTAACTATAACCGTTATAAACCGAGTTCCCTCTGTGCTTCGAAAAATACAGTTCTGGTAACCTATCTTAACAAGATATATTAGGTTTTGAAGGTCAGATCCGCAGTCATTCCTTGTAAAATACTTGTATTCAGGTGCACCTGTTCAGACTGGAAGCCAACCCCACCATAGTTAAAGAAAGGCTAGGCAAGATGATGATGATAAATCTCTGTGTTATATTGCCAAGCATATAATAAACCTTGATTACACAGGTGTCCCTATTGTTGGCAATACATATATTGCAATAGAACAATAATTAACCATGTTCGACGATAAATAAATTGTAGTTCGGACATAGAACCGGCGACAGCTTTACCTTAGTAGTTCCAGTAGTTCCACAACTGCTATTAGATATTCATAGGAGAAGGCCGAGTTTATGGGTTAAAGCGCTCCTCTAAGATTTCTGTATTACTAATTGTGAAGCAATGTGCATAATGTGGTAAGTTTGCGCCTCTATACAGGTTGAAAATGGAGCCCCCCGTCTTACGGTAGGCTTATGTGGATCCACTTTGCTGAAACAGACACCCAAGAATTTTAATCGACAGTACTTAGGTGTAATGATATATTAAGATACAGTAGTCGGTAGTCTCCCGCCGTTTAATAACATGGAGGGATATTAGATTGCATTTGATTCTCTATTGCAATATGTTCATATTAAAAGCCCTCCATATTATTACCTTCTTAATATTAAACTCTTCGTCAGTACTTCTTGCTACTGCACGCGCTCTGAGCCAAGTATTAATATTCTCATGTCGACATACCTACACATTCATAATGCATGCCTACATATGTGTCTAGCGTCGCTAAAATATGTTTTGCGTGTTGCAACAATTGCACAGTTAGTTGGAGCTCCATGCAATAGATTGTCGAAAACTCAGAACGGATCGTTCTTTTTTTAACGGCAGAATTAATTTCCACCGGCGCCGGTGCGGCTGGGGACTGGTCCACGAGTCACGTTCAACTTTAGCTTTGAAGCCGAGCGCGAATGGCTAATCGATCGATTAATTTTCACGCCGTTTGAACACGAATTTCTTCTGGAATGCAAGGATCGGAATCTCAAATACATTACAATAGGTACACCCTCTTATGGGACTTTATTAAATAACTGCGAGTTTTTATAGGCTAATCGGGCTGGGCGGACTATTTAATCGTTTCGCAGAGCTTTGTATTTCATTTTACAACTACCATTCCTGAGAGCCTATTACTCCCATACCAGCAGATAAAACCGTAACAGTTTATTGCCATTTGAGAACAGATTATTTCACCAAATAGCCGACGATAAATCTGTGTTTTATTGAATTTCAACGAACATGAAATTAAATAGAATATCGCTATAAACAGCTATGATTCCCGGTGAGCATTTCAATCGAGCGATACGAGATTAAGTCCGATGCGAAAGCAACAGGAAACTGGAGTGAAATCGATTCATACAACGAATCGAGCAGAGGCGGCTGTTATGGCGCCGCAACAAATTGAAATTGATACCATCGGTGGGCAGTAGCGAGCGGCCGGATATTACGGGTGTCAAGCGCAATCACGCACTAGCTGCGAGCACTGGCCTATCGGCTAGGTGGACGGGCGCCGTATCTAGCACTTTGTTAGATCTGCGCCGGCCCCCATGTTGTTCGTGCGTAATTGCGCCATTCACTCGAATTTGGCAGTCGATGGTGTGTGGCATACGTGTTCATGAATCCACTTATACGGATATTTCCAGCGCTAGGTATTTTCGAAAGCAGTTAATAGAGCGTCCCCAATTGGGTCAATGAAAAACTTTAAGGACGAACGAACCTTTACATTTTGATGCTTAGTGGCCTATTTATATCGGTCTGTAAATAATAGACATACGTACGGCTTCTTCAGATAGTGTGGAACAACCACATTGATTCATTTTTGCGTACCTTCAGAGTCTACTTATACTATACCTATAATAAGTAATTCTTGCCAACAAAAAAGGTCGCTATTTTCTCAGAAAAATAAAATGTCAATAAAAATAAAAACTTTATGTCATTACATAACTATTTTCATTACAAATGGCCAGTGCTTGTCATTTTAAATATATTGTTACAAAGAGGTTTCATCAAAAGATAATTTTATTTACTTTTCTTTTGTTTAATCAAAATATATTTGTTTTAATAGTCGTTTGACTCTATCACTAGTGACTAAAATAATTACGTATCTACCTAACATATTTTTCTTACAATAGAATGAAAAACTAGGCTGAAATAGTATAAAAGCTGCACAGAAAAAAAACGCCTTGTATTTAGTGGTATTGGTAGAGCGAAATCAGCTCAACATGACATTTTAATTAACATAATAACTAATTAACCAAGACATTGATTGGGCATGCCTTATTGTTTCGCTGTCTTGAAAATGGGAGGTATAGGTAGGTACATTTTTGAAGGACAGAACAGAGATCGTAACAATTTGCAGTGATAACACCTAACAAGATTCCCTACAACAATTCACATGTTTGAAAAAAACGTTTAACCGTTATTATATTTTATATTTTGATTCCTGACGTTACCATAACCATTTTTTTAACAGGTAAACTGCTAATAAAACATCCACCAAGCAGTGAATGAATATAACGACTATTGCACGATTTTTTACATTTGATTTTTTACATTTTTTTACTTGATTTGGAATAATACTCAATACGCCAAAATCTTGAATTTGACTAAAACGTTGATAGAGGGCCGCTGTTAGTGAACATTTAGCTAATTATTTTGGGCGATGTATTAAAAAAACAAAATGGTGGCGTATGTTCGAAATATGGCCACGTGTTTAAAGGTCATTATAAGGTGATAACATGAACGACGTCATAAAAAGGTTGCCATAATTATAAAAATAAGAAAGCGCACTGGCCGTTTAAGATGAAAATTAAAAACTAGGTACAGCCATTTTCTCTGAAGAATGAATTATTTAAAAGTAAAAAAAATTTTTTTTTCTTTGGCCTACACTGTCCCACTGCTGGGCAAAGGCCTCCCCCGTGGCTTTCCAAGTTTTGTTTTACAATTTGCCTTCTCCGTCCAACCCGTTGAGAATGAGTCCAGTCAGTCCGTCACCCCAGCGTTTCTTTGGCCTACCTTGGTCAAAAACTATATGGCATATAATTTATTTGCTGCTAATCAATGAATAGAGAAGATTTAATTAAAGCAACGTGCCTATTTGTAATTTCAAATATTATTTTATCATAAAATTGTTATGATTAAAAATGTAACGATGGTGTTGATTGCTCACAAGCCAAACTGAATTATGTGGGTTTTTTTATCTACCTTTACTAGACGTTTTTTCACTAGCGCGAGATCTACTAGCGAATTCAAAATACCCCCCACCAATGTATTTCAAACGGCAACAGATCCGTGTAGCACTGTAGGTACTTGTGAAGAAAGTACTTAACACAAAATCATAATAAATACGGAGCACTGGCCTCATAAGTAAAAAAAACAAACAGCCATTTCTACAGAAGAAGAAATGGATTAAAAAGAAAAACTTATTGGCATCTCGTATTATTTTCGCCAGGAATGGCCAGTTACAAGTATTTTTTAATAATTATTATAAAGAGGTTGCGTACTAGGTACCTACATGTGAGCAAGATTTTGATTGGCCATGCGTTTGCCGCGAAAAAGTAAATTATTTTTATGCACTTGACAATGACGTGCATGATTTTTGTGTTTTTAATTAATTTTTTGTTTTGTGATTACAATAACATAATTGTTGCTATTCTATAATCGCGTAATGCTAGTTGTAGTGTTATAATTAAGTCACTTGAAAGCAAATGTGTATTCATCTAAATGGTAAGTTTTTACGTAATACAATTATTACATGAAATAAAACTTTCTGATATAACCCCCTGAAGGTAAATAAACCAGGCTTAATTTTATCACAAGTTTAGAACATTTTGTTACACAGGAAGCGGATAAAAGTTGCCTTTTACACGTATTATTTTCTTTGTATTTAAAACATGAATGAGTCATTACGAGCCGTGAGTTCACGAAAGGCTTCTCTCGAGACATAATTCAATACCTTTTGTGCATATTTTTTGTGTGACTCGGTACTTATTACGGTAAAAACCTTCGTGATACCAAACCGTTAGTCACATTCATTATTGTTGTATAAATTATACCTCCATACACAATTATTGTATATAGTTCAGGATACGGCATAGTGTTGTGCGTGATCTATAAAACGTAAAATGCCGGCGACGTTTGACAATCTCCCGCCTAATGATATTGCATGGATTTTATCTTTCTAATTTCCATTTTGTTGATTAATGCCGTTTCAAAACCGAAATAGTCTTCGATTGAAAGGTTTCGTGATTTGTAATTAGGTTTGGAATCTCATTTCGTGTTTAACCGCTATCTAATTAGTGAATTACTCTGTTGTTTTGTGGTCTAACATTGCAGTTTGTTAGTTTCGTGGTTGAGTACTAAAGTTAAACGCTGTATTTGAGGTAGATTTTCAGTAAATTTTCCTTCGATTTGTTAAATTAGACAAATATTACCATTCGACCCAATAGGTCAAAATTGGTAAATCCATTTAAGAAAAATATGAATAGTTAAGGAAGATGAATTCCTTTACAATATTGAAATTTTCTCGCTTGGCTGGACCGACTACATACCGTGACGTGCCTATCTACGACGAATTTTGGTTACCTCTACTGTATCGTAGGTGTGTTTACTTTGTTTATAACTTACATACACAAACAGCCAGACTCGGAACAACTACCTTTATTACATACAAATATTTGTTTCGTGTGAGGATCAAACCGGCACCACGCAGCGCAACAACCAATTGCTCAGTCACTGAGCTAACACTGTTCTATTTTCCAAAATTACAGTGTCTGAAGATAAAGGATCTCAATATTATTTCCGAAATCGACGTTACACGATGAAAATCTCTGCCATAGATACGGATATTGTAAAGAAGCACCTAATGTCGGGTCTTGTTGAAAGGTTTAGGGGCTGAAACCTTATAGCGCGATACCTGTTCCAAACGATCTAGTCGGATTTTATTACGGATTTGTCCTGAAATGCTAAGATATTGTTAGATTATTTTCATTTTACTGCACCGTCAAAATTTGTGGTTTGGTAGTCATTGCCTGATAAATTTAGAACAAAATTAAAAGCTACGCACCTATACCTGTAAATAGGAATACATAACCAGCACTTCCTTGTTCTGTTGTATTTGATATTAACTCGTATATATATATGTACTGCTGTTGGTATACCAATTACCTAAAATAAAAATAAACTTTGCTATTTCGCAAAACATGAAACTTCTGTACATAAATAAACATACTAATATTATAAATGCCTAAGTAACTCTGTTTGTGTGTTACTTTTTTACGCCTCAAAGGCTTAACGGATTTATATGGGATGTGGCATACGGATAAATCTTGACCTGGGTAGAGACAGAAGATATTTTTATACTGGTATTACACGTTCGTTTGAGATAATTCCCGACCTACATGGAGGAATAGCCACATTCAAAAAGCTAGAAAATGTAAGTGGAACCCCATTATATTTCTTCATTTAAAAGATCTCTTGGGCTTGTTATTCATGTCTATCTAGTTCCTACAAGGAACAAACTTGGTGGCTTCCATCTAGTAGCAAGTGACAAAGAAAGTTTAACTCCAAGAGATCATTAAATGGCCGAACAACGAGATAGTAAAAGAGATGTCTCTTACAAAGAGCGACTTTAACAATTGCGACTAAAAGTTTTCTAACAATTTAATTTAGTTTGGGAGTGGAGCGCCGATTTGTTTAACGTCGGCTCCTCAAGCTCGGTTCACGTCACAAGCACCAGGCTCCTAACATTGTATGCAGCGATCGAATTCGTTTAACACGTGACTGGACACCGGCGGTAGTTTAATAGCCTCGTATATGTAAAGGACAGGCGCGGTCTACGTCCAACCAATTTGCAATAAAACAATATGGCGCGCCGCCCCAGCACACCCCGGCTTGTGGCCGAGCTACCGAGCCTTCTGCCAGCCTCTTGTTGGATTTTATATTTATTCTACACCGGACCCATTAGTCGCCAACTTTTATGTCACATTACCGCTGTTACGTCAACGTTTCAAGCGAAATTAATCCGAGAAGACCGTAATGTCTCTTTGAATCCATTTCATCCTCCTTTGCGCGCCCCACCTTCTTGATATTTTTTGCGACGTACTCGTTACAAGTCCAAAGGAAGAAAGCAAGATAAACTAATTAACATGCAACGGAGGGAAATCGGATTAAAATAACTTTTAATGAACCTCTATCCTTTAATATTCATGAAAACGTACTCGTAGGTATCTTCTTATGAAATGACGTCTCAGTAGCGTATTAATTTATACTTTCTCGCCTTTTGTAATATTTAAATAACTTAAAATAATCTTTTATAGGTACCATAAAAAGCTGAATATTATAGGTCGTTAAGATTTTAATACTTATTATTTTATATGAAAGTCTAGCCAGGGATTTTCAATAACAGCGTGAATCTTTGTCTAGGTACTCATGAACTTTGTTACAACAACGTTTGTTTTGTTCGAACATAATTTTTTCCAACTTTCTACCGGGAGGCAATTTTATAAAACGGAGTTTACAATCTACAACAGATTTTGGTATCAATAGCACATTTAAAACAATAGCACGTGGGCTTACTCCAAGAGAGCTGATTCGTATAATATTTTGAATTTCAATTATATTTTGAAGGTGGTTTGTTTTTGTAGGATATCCCAGAAAAGTTTCAACACTCTTGTCTAAACACTTGAACACGGAAAGTCTGTTCCGATGCCGCCATGTTTGCCGAACAATCCCTTTGAAATCCAATTTTCTGAGTATATTTGTACATGTAGTTGTAGCTTTCTGAAACATTATAAACTTTTTTTAATTACTTACAAAACATAACGTCACGCCTGTAATCCCTGAAGACTGGGTAGAGATGTGCCTAATAGTACACACAAATTTCGCTTTTTCATTTTTTATATAAGTTTAAGTCCCATTAATAGGAGGCGAACCTATTGCCATCAACCGAGCAATAGGTTCTGAGAAATCCCTGATATAAAAACCCAATAACACTTAGCCCGACCCGAGATTCAAACCCAGGACCTCAGGCTTAACAGTCTTTAATTACATCGATACTAAATGGTGTACGTTTTTAAGGTTTAACGGTGATTTGAAACTCCCCTAAATATAGCTGAACGGTGTTGAAACAGCCGTGGAAAATCAATAAAGGCAAAGTAAACCCGTATAACTGCCGGTTCCGTTTTGAATGGGATTTCAAAGTAGCACAGCACCTACATTTTTGTGGACACTAAAGCAAATGTGACGGTTGAAGAACGTTAAAATAAAAGTCTCTGTAAAGCGAGTGATTGTGTAAATATACAGCTAATAATTATTTTATTAGCTCTTATTATTTTATATAAGCCGGATGCAAAGACTGCTAACACTAATAGAGTTTAAACCTCAGTGCAAATCATCATAACATCACGCCGGTAATCCCCGAAGGGTTAGACAAAGGTCGTATTAGTTAGTACACCCACCTTTTACCAGTTAAGTTCCATGTAATATTCCTATTGCCATCAACCGGGCACAAATCCAGACTCCGTGGCTGCTACTGAGAAATTCCTAATGGAAAAACCCAATACCATTTCACCCGACCTGGCAATCGAACACAGGAACTCATGCACAGGAATCGCGGTGGTGACCACTAGACCAACGAGAATGAAATCTACACTAATATTATAAAGAGGAAAGATTTGTATTTTTGTGTGTGTATGTTTGTAATGAATAAACTTAAAAACTACTGAACCGATTTGGAAAATTCTTTCAGCGTTGGGAAGCTACACTATTCCCGGGAATAGTGTAGCTTCCAAATCGGTTCAGTCACCTATACAGGGATAAGTATACTTATCCCTGTATTCCCACGGGAACGGGAACTACGCGGGTGAAGCCGTGTGACGTCCGCTAGTTGTAAATATATTAAATCATCATTCTCCTGCCCTTATCCCAATTCATTTAGGGTCGGCGCAGCATGTCTTCTTCTTCCATACTTCTCTATTACTCGTTATTTCAGCAGTTACCACTAAATTGTCAGTAGGTACCTACAACGATTTATTAAATCCTCTTTATAGCATACCGTTGGCAATCTATACTAAATTATATCGGTACAGAACTGAGCGTTGGTTGGTGACTTCAGTAGCATTTATTAAATGACAAATAAACACTAGACATTTTTAATCTGCCATTCAACAAGACTTTAAATAAACAAGCAACCAAGCAGTTTTACATGTTGGTATTTTCAGTTGTATCTTCCAACGTTATTTATTTAGCTTCTGACAAAATAAATATTATACTTTCTAGCTTCGCAATGCAGACGTCTCTACCGTAGATGTGCTTTGCATATAAATATAACCAAAGTTTGGTTAAAATTTTAACCGGGTAGAAACGTAATGCGTACTATTATACGTACGATTATACGTACAGAAGTATTTGTTTGACAAACTGCATGTAACATGTAAAGTTTTATTAAGCAAACAAAAAATTGGTGAAAGAGTAATCGAGGCCATTTCAGGGTGAAATAAATGTCCTAAAATATTAGTATTTTACTGAAAGTAAATTTAAATACCTACAGGTATCCATTTGTATCCGGTTTAACTGGACGTCAACCCCAATGAAAAAAAGGTTAGGTAGATGACTGACTGATGATGAAAGTAAATAGGAACTGAAAATATAAGTTGTGTTGATTAGTGGAAAAACACAGGTAATTTTTTTTCCTTGGATTCCTTTTATGTGTTTTTGTTAATGTTTTCTATATAGATGTTTGTTACTAACCGGATTTTGATGAATCTGATTCACAAACAGTTCATAACCTGAATTATTACGCGGGATAATTTCGGCTTTCATTAGATCTCCTATCCATGGTAATATGCAGATAATGACGCATAATGACCGGCAGTGCTCTGTTAACCCTGTTGCGGTGTGCTAATAGTTCGGTTTTACAATTACCTATGTTATTTGGTTTTGTAAACAAAATGGTTGCGTAGTATTTGCCAGTTTTAAGCGATTAAGTACTTCTAATGGATGATTGTCGGAATGAGATTTTGTCATTACATATCTATACTAATATTATAAAGCTGAAGAGTTTGTTTGTTTGTTTGTTTGTTTGTTTGTTTGTTTGAACGCGGTAAACTCAGGGACTACTGGTTGGAATAGAAAAAGTCTTTTTGTGTTGGATAGTCCATTTATCGAGGGAGGCTTTAGGGCATATAACATCACGCTACAACGAAAAGGAGCTGAGCATAAATGAAAAATGTTGCAAAAACGGGAAAAATATTTCGTTTTTGAGAGCTTCCGTTGCGTGCGCTGCGAAAACGGTTTAATTTACGCAAATATTGTGTATGGTGGAATTGTTCCTCTTTAAAAGTTCTAAAAAAAAGTCCGCGACAGCATATGTCTATCTTTTAAGATTGACTCACTATTACCTTTTTTTACTATTATAATTTTAGGTTAAAATGAGTGATAGTTTGCGAAGCTTATTTAACCCATATGGTATTAATCTATATCTAAATAAATGTGTTTGTTAGCACGGAAATTTAATATAGAATATTTGTGCCCTTTACTTTATACAGTTTAAACAAATACCTTAGAAGATATCGCAATGTAAAAATATCCGCACAACAAAATAATTACTCTCGCGGCAGTGATTCGTTCGGTCCGGTACGGCAGCCGGCTGACGCGCGTTCTATCGCAATGTAGGCCCCTACGTGGGGATTCTGGCCTCCGGGAAATTCAAATTCAAAATATTTACTGCACCATAATGTTTACAAGTACAAGGTGTTACTGTATATATAACAGTAAGAGATACCTATAGTAATTCACACTTTAATAAAATCTAAACTAATATTATAAAAGATAAGATTTTTTGTTTGTTACGATTTAACTCAATTTATGTTGATATGATTTGATTTATGTGACGCAGACGAAGTTGCATGGGTCAGCTAGTTTATGTATATATAGTGTAACGATTCATGTTATTTAAAAGGGTTATTAAGTGTCGCCAGTTGAAATTGCTCAATAGCAGCCACTGAGGCTCGATCTGTGTCTAATTGATGACAATATACTCGCCCCCTATAACGTGGGACTTCATCATAACCGGCAAAATATGGTCGAACTTTGAGGTACATCCTTGCTGAAACCTTTTTTTTTTTTTTGGGGGTTGGGAAATCATCAAATAACCCCTCCCGCTCTTGGGCAGAGCGAAAGGGAGTGTCAGACTTCTACTGACTAAAAACCACCCATGTTCCTTCTTAGCCCTCCATGTCGAGGCCGCGGTATCTCTTGCGAACAACCCGCAGCCCATCCCTGCTGAACCCTTTGGGTAAAACAGACATAATGTTATTTTGTCCTACGTTTAATATATACTAAAGAGCTCATGTAAAGTAAAATTTGTAAGTAACCCGGTTAGGCACCCACACGAGAAAGAAGGAAGTGGCTAACGTACACATAACTTATTTTTGTATGTGTATTTGTATCAATATAAGTATATGAATTACCCAGAGTATAAAATATGTTTCCGATATTTTGAACCCTATCACAGTGTTATCTTTGGAACCCAAAGGTTTTTTTTGGTAACCCAAAGGTTAACTGATGGAGAATGCCTTGTGGCATTAACTCCACCTATAAATGAATAAGAACATAAATAAATAACAGTTGTTTCATTTGTTTCAGATTTACACTATCAGCCTCGGCCGCCAGCTCCGGAAGGTAAGAAAATATTAACATAAGTAGAAAGCTTTTTCATTTATTTGCATTTAACCCGTTAAGCAATTGCTTGTCCCTGTGGACACGATTAACGATTAAATTTATTGCTTTTTCGAATATTTTTCTTATGTTCATACGATATTTCTCGGGTTAATAAGTAATATAAAAAAAGTAAAGCATCATTTCTGAAAAGTTAAAATTTACTTACTTTAAAATTAATTATAACAGTTCAATGTCAAGTTTATGTAGTCAATATTGTATTTATAACTTTGGCTCATTTTCCTTAAGGGCACTATACTTATAACGTAGGTATAGAAAAATGGCGGGCACTTAACTAAAAACGTTGGTGACGCTGACGAATAAAAAATAACTTCTCACACATGTTCCGGATTTATACGAATTCGGCTCTAAAAGTTCAAGGTTGTACCTAACTCAATATCGAGAATGTATTTTTGTGTTCATGAATCTTACAACATCTTACAACAGTGTTCTCATACACGCTGTCTGTTGTCAAGTTTCAGGATACGATTATGACCATCAAACTGAACAACTTTTGAAAATGGGACCACAATCGAAATCGCGGAAAAAACAGCTGTGTGGAAGAGACATCGACCCGTAAATTCTTACCACGTATTCAGTGGATTATTCTGAGCCCACATAGAATTTTTTCATCGGTTTTCAAAAACAAAACAGCTGTTCTGTACATTTTTCCCTAGGTACCTAATCCTATAGCACTTTTGTAGGAAACCGTTTTTTGTTTGTGCTCAGAATGTTATGCTGAATACTTGTTTATCGTATTTGTAGGTACCTATAGCACTTTTGTCGGTGTCCATTCTACCTTGTATTGAAGTTTCGTACGGAACTGCAGATTTTTTTTACGAGATTATAATAGTGGTCCCATGGGCAAAGTTGCTCAGTTTGATAGTCTGAATCACAGCCTGAAATATGACCACATCGTTTTGATACACGCTGTATAAATACCTACTATTGAGTTGCTGGGCTGCAAAATATAATGTCAATCAAATTAATGCTCTTAACATTGGCCAGGATGGCAATAGTAGACACACATACATCCAGTTTATAATACAAATGCTGAGCATTCAATTAAATTAATTTTCAGAAATTTAACAAACAACACCATATAATATAATTTTATAGCTAAAATACGATTCATTTATCATCAACAAACTGATAATAACGTCATCATGCTTTGAATATTTTTGATATAATCAAATATAGGACCTGTTTAACTGAATACAGTTTTACAAATGAATTACTTTCGGCTTCACGCGAATATTTTTACTCCATTTTCATGAGTTCTCATGCGCTAAGTTAAACATGAACGCCTTTCAACACCGAAACCAGTACAGAAACTAAGTAAACACGAAAACATGCTGTCTCACAAAAGTTATTACGTAGAAATGTGTGTGTATTGCGTGTAAAACCGAGCCAACGTACCTAAGCCCGTTCATAAAATTATTACATCATTTATATTACAGCCGATTCACTTAATCGACCAGTTAAAAAGCTTTTCAGTTTGATTAAATTTATAGTTTTTACACGCTCGTAAGTTCGTAAAAGCCCAACATCAATAAAATTAATGAATTGAAAACGTGGATTACGTTTGAAAATTAATATTATGGGCTTTACTTCGCGTAACTTGTAAAGGATAATCTGCAATGTGTAGTTTGTTTTCGGTGTGGGTTGTGGAAACTGGATTTATTTTACAATGTTTGTCTACTCTTTATAGAGAAACATAGGTTTGTTTTTTCAGTAAGTATCAATATACTTACTGAAAATATTTTGAAGGAAGTGTTAAAAACTAATTGAAGATTGAAAAGACAATAATTTTCAGTCATCTTCATAGCCTTATCCCAAATATGTTGGGGTCGACTTCCTGTCTAGCCGGATGCAGCTGAATACCAGTATTTAACATGGAGCGACTGCCAAATATCTGTATATGGCAGCCGGGACCAAGGCCTTAACGTGCTTTTCGAGCTACGGAGGAAACTCGGTATGTAATGGTTGGTCACTCATCGACTAACCAACTAGACAAGCACGGCTTAACCTAAATATAAATCCGAGCAGCAATTATTATTAAGCCACGATCTCTTCAAAAGGCAATATTTGTCAGCCTTCAGTCAAAATTGGTTTATAATTTTAATTAAATATATTATTCAAGTATTAATTGCGTCAGTACGTCTTCAAACTTATCTTTAGTCCACAATTCACATGTGTAGGTACTGTGCGAGTGACATGCCAACTACGTCGGTGTCTCGAGCCAACAAAATTGCTTTGTCTCGGAGACTTTAGGAGGTCGCGTCCCGAATTATGTGGGTGACAGTCAGCTCCTACATTATATCGTATTATTGTTTTACGTTTATTCGTTTCAAAGAATTGTCGTAATTAATATCTGCGTTGTCTGATTCGGCTCACTTAATTAACTGAAGTGATTATCGAGAACTAGCAACCCGTCTCTGTTTCTCACGGATTCTTCGAAATATCTTTAATAGTGTTGGTATTTATTGTACATTCAAACCTTCCTTAGAGAAACAGAGGAAACTGCTTTAAAATCTTTGCGTAGTGTAGACGACCAATACGGTCAGCCAGACAGACATGAAACGAAAAGCACCTTATTTTATAACAATTGTGTTCAAATAGACAAGGGTTAAATATATTGAGGGTATAAATAAATGTGTGAGCGAAGGAGATTTTGTGCCCCGTCGTTTACAGAAATACTTCGCGTCTTACTCGTGAGCTAAGAATGATCATTATGCTCTCGGATTCAAGAAAAATACATTCTTACATCAAAAAATATGCGACAACCTCGTCTTATTATAAATTCTACCCGCATGAGTAGAAATTTATTTACACACAGATAATATGGATAATTTAAACAGCTCTCGCGCCTGAAAAAGCGCCGCGGTGAATTTCCTAATTTTCTTCCATTCACAAAGCATCCGCCATCATTTTTATCTCCCCTCCCTGTCTCCATTTATCTCGGGCTTCTCCAACAGCGATTCGCGTTCTTACATTTTGTTTGTTTCTCACAAAATTGTTATTTCCGACTGCTTTCTTTTCTTAAGCGGATTCGTCTGTAACCTTTGTATGAAAGTCAAGGAAATGATTTCGCCACTGAATTCTTATACTTGACCTCTTTACAAGAGACAAATATAATAATAAAACAATTTGTCATTTTCAAAGTCGCAGGTTATTTATATCGCACAATGGGGTTTCGTGTGGATAAGGATCATGAATCTGTGTTTAGACGGAAGTTTAATTAGAAGAATCTTATTTTACTTAAGCGTTTCAATTTCAGAATTGAATGAATGTCACGACTTTGAGAGATTTAGTCAATGATATAAATTATAAACTCAATTATTTGTGTTATTAGATAAACACGTCAGAGCTAAACAATTCCATGTACTGTAAGTGCTTGTGCACTTCAACCAAGTTTATTATATTTCTAGTCGTCGCGTGTTAGTCGTGTATAATTAATTGCGAGTTAGGTTTAGCTTCACACACGAAGTTCATTTGTTAGTTAGAATGAGAACAACTAAGGTGAGTTGCATAGCTCCTAACACAGTGCTGAAATGGTTAAACTAACAGTAAGCTATAACAACAAAGGGGCTCACAGCAATCAATGAGTTCTTGCTCGACTACTGTCTAGTTATAAAGATTTTCAAGCTTTCGCACCCTCTTATGGGCCCAGGTGTCTGCTCTATTTCTTACCGTTATTAAAAATCTTGATAGAATTTCTTTGTGAAAACGCTCAGAAAATATTAACTTAAACTTGGCTGCATAAATGGTTTAAATGAAAAATTGGTTTGGTAGGTAATACTTTCGTAAATCCTATTAAAAATCGTTGAATGTAGAGAAATCGAAACTTTTTTGATTCGCGTCCTTTTTATGGCCTTCACGTCTATTCGGGCACGAGTGATTAGATTGATTCTTTTATAAAAAGAAACATGTGTAAATGATATTATTGTTTAACGGGCTGGTGTCTGTGATTTGACGTCAAAAGCGCAATAGGGATGTTTCCTGACTAAAACAATATGATTCTAATTAGTCCGCCTGTTAGATTATCGAAAAATATTGGATACGTATTTTTTGTTTTAACAAATCAATAAAAATTGACGAAGATAAAACGCGTTAAAGATTTGAGTGGGGGTTTGTGACGTCACTCACCGGTAAAAAATGTCATACTAATGTCTTACAATATGACGTCACACGAGTTTTCAAAGCACTGTATCGTATTTATTGTTTGTTTACGTGAAAAAGAAAAAATACGTGTCCAATATTTTTTGGTAATCTATCTGACGGACAATTTGATTTTTCTTGTTAGAAATAAAGAAAAAGTATTTATTGGTTTCACACAAGACAAAACAAATTGACAAAAAATTTGAAATTAAAAAAGTAAACATAAGAGACACACTTAACTACCCTATTAGTAAATCGTGGGTCTCTTTATCCTAAATGCCGGGCAAATTTGATCAAATATCTATCTACAGTCACCTTTTTCTAAAGCGTTGTCATAAAGTTCATAAACTTGACATAATATTGGCTCAGAACTGCCAAAAGTTAAAAGTTTATGATCGAGAAGAAAATTGCAAATTAACTTTTAGTAAGCCGCTGTGTGACTTTGTGGCCGGCAATATCTGCTTAGAATTTTAACAAGGCGATAGAAATCGGTAATCTTTAAAGCTTGTTCTAACACAATGCTGTGGCGAAACGGAAACTTGCGTCTTATTTTAGTCCGCCTTAATAATTTAGTCACGCGTCTCACTCCCCAGGTAGAAAATTGGAAATTGTGTCATCCATAGTCGAGTTCTAAAGAATTATGTCTAGTTCAAAGAATTCGCCGGTGGCTTGTGGCGCGGGTTATCAGTTTTATTAGAGCTATTCACGGCCGAACCCGACGGTGGAGCTTAATCAATTTTATTCCGTCAGTTCTTGAATATTACATATTCTAATGTTTCTTTATTGGTTACTTACTTACGTACAGCACCCTAACCATCAAGTAAATTATGTTACAAAGATAACAATCAACAAACAGCCTTTGCGGTATTGTTTTAAATAACCTTTTTGGTAGATACACACTCACATCACAGAGTAGATACAGTAATGACTTTCACAGCCACTCAACAACACTCATGCATAATAAATATCCGAGTAATATTACGAACACTGTGTGGACTTCCAGTACATCCTGCTATTTGCATGTGAAATTCAATTAATTCAGTTAATTCATATACATTTAAAACATTTTACGATCCATTGCATTTTTAATGTGAATACGTCATGGTCACGGATGTGAATGCGGAACATACTGAACAACTTTTCATTTTTCAGAAGCGTGTGAAAAAACATTTTGTCGTTGGGGCGCGGAGTGTGTGTCGCTTGGGGACGGGCGGGCCCACTGCGCCTGCCCCACGACTTGCCCCACATCGCCGGCACCCGTTTGCTCCACCGCCGGGCGCACCTACCGCAACCATTGCTACTTACGTAAGGAAGCCTGCGAGCGACGCCTCAACCTGCGCGTCAAGCATGAAGGCGAGTGCGGTAAGAGTCGCCAACACCCAACTTTATTTATTTAATGATGATTAAATGTTGCTCGTTTAAATGTGAAATTCTATTTGAGGCTCGGTGTATATTAGGTTGAGATAACATTATTAATTTGTTCGTTAATGTAATTAGACTGCGAGCAACGTTCACGATATGAGGCCTGCGATATTTTACGTGGTAGCACGCAACTTCTGTTCTGTAATTCAGAATACTGAAATTATCCTCAGACCTTATGTGGCAGAATGATATTAGTAATACTGTCCGAATACAGGCAATATATCACGCAGATTCGTGACAGTGCACACCCAAGTAACACAGAAAGCATTTTAAAAAACAACTAGTATACTTATGTAGTGCTTAAGGTCCGTATAAACTCTTATAATAGTTCACCGAACATCTTAAGGCTTTATATTGGCATTTGAAAACCATTGTCATGCTTTACATTGTATAGCGGTTGGACAGTGGCATGTCAAAATGCTTTTATTAAGCCTTTAGTTTAACTGCAGCAAACCACAATGCAGCAGTATAGCTTTTAGCTGTTTTCAGTGCATTTGGATCAACAATAGCATTGTAAGTAGTAAAATAAATGCTTAATGTTGTTTAATAGCATAAACGTGAACCATTAAAATGCCAAGTTAATCCAGTACACAGCTTTCAGCTGTTTTTGGTGCCTTAGGGTTTACAATAGCATTTTGGGCCATAAGATAATGCCTAATGCGGTTTAATAGCATATACTTGTACCATTATAATGCACCGTAAATCTATCAAACAGCTTTGAGCTATTTTGAATGCTCTTTGTTGTGTTGTAGGACTTACAAGTGCTAAGTAAAAGCCTAATACTTTTGAATAGCATAAACGTGAATCAATATAATGCTTGCATTTTTAAAGGTCACCTGAGTGCTGTTGTCCGGTTAACAGCTCTTTAACCAAATACACGTGAGCTATTGTGATGCGTAAAGCCATATATACATTCACTTTAACATAACATAACATCACGCCTGTAATCCCCGAAGGGTTAGGCAGAGGTGTACCTAATAGTACCACCCACATTTCGCCAGTTATGTTTAAGTCCTATGTAATAGGGGGCGAGCCTATTGCCATCAACCGGGCACAAATCCAGACTCCGTGGCTGTTACTGATAAATTCCTGATGGAAAAAGCCAATAACACTTTGCCCGACCCGGGAATCGAACCCAGGACCTCATGCACAGCAGTCGCGCATGCGACCACTAGACCAACGAGGCAGTTACTTTACTGTATTCGTAAAGCCATTTGTCGGTCATATTGGGGAGAAACACATTTTATTAAAATCAACAAAACAAGATGTACATTAGTATGTTTGCATCATCATGAATACTAATTATTTTTCATACCACTATTACATACGTACCAATAAAAAATGTTATGTGAAGTACTTACTTAAGCTTTTTATTTACATAGATTTAAAGGGTAATCAACAACTTCTTTGGCAGGTTATTATTTTTTAAATTTAATAACCTGCCAAAGAAATTGTTGATTACCCTTCAAATCTAAATTAAAAAATAAATTGATTTTGACTATTATCGTCATGTACCGCTATTTAGTTTTTATGGGTTTTATTGTTTTGCTCAAGGATTCCCAAAATTGCGTTCAAGTAATGGCACTATTTCAGTCTACATCAAGCCTATTGGCATGCCAGTGAACCCATATAAAACTACTTTATAGACAATGGCACTAAAATGGTTCACCAAAAGTCTTCTCTCTGGCCTCTAGCCTAATAATTGTTCACGTGTGAGTATTTATAATGCTGGTGGCATTAATTAGACTTTCTAAAGGTTCACCGGGCTACTGTAGACCGACACCATTTTGTAAATATTTTATAACCAAAAAATATAATATATTGGACCTATTTATAATAGCAATAGACCTTTATCATAAATTAAAAAATAAATTGGTTTTGACAATAATCGTCATGTACCGCTACTTAGTTTTTATAGGTTCTATTGTTTTGCTCCAGGATTCCCAAAATTACGTTCAAGAAATAATGGCACTATTTCAGTCTACATCAAGCCTATTGGCATGCCGGTGAACCCATATAAAACTACTTTATAGACAATGGCACTACGATGGTTCACCAAAAGTCTTCTCTCTGGCCCCTAGCCTAATAATTGTTCACATGTGAGTATTTATAATGCTGGTGGCATTAATTAGACTTTCTAAAGGTTCACCGGGCTACTGTAGACCGACACCATTTTGTAAATATTTTATAACCAAAAAATATAATCTAATGGACCTATTTATAATAGCAATAGACCTTTATTATAATGATTTAACTTAATTAAATACTGCCCAGTCAATACTATTATGTTAATAATGCAAAATTCGTTCTAAACTAGGAATACACAATTGTTTTGGTTATTTCGTACATTTCTTTTTATCAAACTTTATATCAAAAACACAAAATATCGAAGGCGCGTGAAAATTTTCAATTAAACTAATATAGACATTTACAGTAAACTACATTGCGTTTAATATTTGATGGCATGAAATAACAAAACAGTCATAAAGTCATCCAGTATTATAAATTGTTTAGTGATGCAAAAAAAGTATGTTGTCGTTCATTAAATTTTGACGATCTCCGTCCATACTCCTGTCCAGCAATAGCTGGACATAGTACTTATACTACAACGTTAATTGTATTATAACATTTGTGCCATGGTATTAGAGATGTTTTTGCAATGGTGTAGGGTTTATTTAAGTTCTACATGTGAACACTTTAAAAGCCACAATCATTCTTTTAGCACAATCTAATGCTAGTCCAATGCTTTTGTAATGCGATTGGCAACTTCATTGACCGTAATTATGCTTTTTTAATGTGATTGGCATCTTAATTGGTCACAAAAATGCTAACATAATGCGCCTGTAATGCTAAAAAATGACTACTTGTGAACCTAATTATGGCCTAAAGCCACATAATTTGTGCCCAAATAAGCATAACAGTAGCCGTATGGACGTTTGTAGTGCTAAAATATAACTAACTCAAAATGCTAAAACGATACTGAAATGCCGTAAGCCGGCCGTTATTGTGCTTTGATGTGTTACTTGGGCAGCTACTCAAATGCCATTACCAATTTTCATTGTATGCATTTCAACGCGAAAAATATATCTGTTTAATTAATTTATGGCGCATGGTACAGCCATTTGGTTAGATATACTTTTGATAAATGATGCATAATGTTAGTTAGGGCAAGCACAAAAACCAAGGAAAAACACTAAATTAAAAATAATTTACCGTTTAGTACATTTATATGAATGTTGATTTGATTACTTGTGGCATATGCCAAATAAATATGTTTTCCTTCTTTCTATTAATGTCTGTCATTCCAGCCAAATTCTATGCATTTAATTTTCCGTTCAAATAGTCACTTTTGCTGCCGACGACGAAGCCAGCCCCTTTCCAAGCCCTTTACGCAATAAACTAACATTGTTATTGGGCACTCACCTAGTCAAGTGATTTTCACTTGTCAATGTTTAAGGAGTTTCTTTTTACAATCTTACCTTTTTGTCCGGGTCTACTAGCCTACTTTGGTTAACCAAGGTTTTTGTTTTATGTTGTAGTGAACATCTCTTGATTTTTCTTATTTTAAGTATTTTTCGAACGTTGGCTACGACTAGAAGTTTCTCCTAATTCGTGAATGCGTTTACAAAAATTAAAATTCAGATTGACATACACAAACTGTCAGACCGGGATCAAACTATCTGTAGGCCATTAAATTATAATTTTGTTCGACATGGAGCGCAGCAGTCAATCGTTCAGCAATCTCGCCAACGTTGTTTTACTTCAATTAATACGATACATATAAAAAATCCAGTAGACAAAGTCTATGCAGACACTACTGGCCTTTCAAAGGTTAGTTAAAGCAGCTAGAAAATTGGCTAGCTCAAAGTTTGAACAAAAAAAATGTTCTACCTGGCAATAATTCAAATCTTAAGTTAACCAACATAATAGCTAGCAAATAATGCAGACTACGGTTCCCAACAAACAACCAAACGTAAGAATGTACGTGAATAAACAAACGTCAATAACAAATAACAGAGTGTATACTCAAAGAGCTTGGCGCCGTAAGTAACGCCACCCGTCACATCGAGTATTAACAGTGTCAACCGTTCACTATGAGGACAGCCACTCGATAAGATAAAGCATCTTTCTGTCCTTAATCTCGTCACTTCCAATGGATCCCCACGACTTCGATCGTCATACAATTTACTGGCAATACGTGGCCACAAATAGTTTTACGTATCTCCTTTTATGCTATTCCTACTTTAGGTACCTACTACTATAATTCTGAATTATTATATTTGATATTTCTCCAGCCCTTCAATTTATTTGGGGTCGGCGCACCATGTCTCCTTCTTCAATTATTCTTTTTTTTTTGTCATCTCAGCAATCACTTTCTTTCTCGCCATATCATCATTCACACAATTCATCCATCGTTTCTTAGATTACATGAATTGATATATAAACAAAAGATGGCAACAGTGGCAGTCTCGAATTACTCAGTGTTTTACGTTAAAATTGTACGTGTTTCCATTTCTGTTAAATTACGAAGATATAGCAATAGCCTTATTACAAATATATCTAGCTACGTTATTTGGTCCACACAGACGCAGGCGATCCATGCACGGGAGTATCGTGTCCTGTCGGGGCCCGATGCGTGGCAGCCTACGGTCAACCAGAATGTAGATGTCCACGAAGCTGTCAACGACGCAAGCCAGTGTGTGGGACTGACGGCAGGGAGTACCCGTCCGTGTGCCATCTCGACAAACATGCCTGCGACAACCAGCTCAATATAACCATCAAGTACCATGGGAAATGTGGTAAGTTTACCATAATAATAATTACGTAGTTAGGGATACTGTTATTAAATAGAAGCGTGTTCTTATATCTCTATAGTGTGGTTAGTGCCTTACTTTTTTTTGTTTGGAGTGTGGGAAATCATCAATTAATTATTTCTGATTCCAACCGCTCTGGGCGGAGCGGAAGGGAGTGTCAAACTTCTACTGAATAAAAACCATCCATGTTCCTTCTTAGCCCTTCGTGTCCGCGGTATCCCTTTCAAACAACCTGTAGTGCTTTACGTGGTGTTAGAGTTTTTGTACCGCTCATGGGCCTCTGACTTGTCTATAAATGCCGTCGAAAAATATGTCTAAGGAATGTTGGTTTTCTCACGATATTTTCCTTCACCAAAGCAAGCGTGTTAAAGATTAATGAACTCTCAACATTAAATTGATGATGTATTCAAAGCACTTAATATGTATGTAAGTCTTTAGCAGTCAGAATAGCTAAATCAAAATTTCGTAATAGTGTAATAATTTACTAAACAGACACGACTAAATTCAGTATCAGTATTTCGCAGACATTTGCTGGACATTATCATTTTCCAGTTATACATTGGCCACTGACAATTTGTACGTAGTTCAGTTTTATGTACAAAAGCATAGTTATTGTAGTGAACATAAAGTTGTATGTTGGTCTGTTCAAAACAGAGTGCATACACACAGTTACAACATAAACAAGTTATGCTGACTTGTTCGTTGGTATTAGCTTTCCATATGTTAATTACATAGTGTTTACTCTCTTATTTTTCATATTGTACGTACCAGTGAGTTAGGTCCAAGCTTAAGAATATTTGATTGACTATAAAAAAGGGTTGCACTTAACTTGTATACTAACTGCGGTACTCAGAGATATTTAATGATTACTTAAGACGTCACTTAGTAAAGATTTTACATGCTTTTGTATGACAAAACTGTAAAAACCTTTACTAAGTGATGGTCTAAGTAATCATTAAAGCTCTCTGAGTGCGGCAGTTAGTTTTTTTTTTTTTTAAAGAACATAATTATTGCCCCACACTAGGAATTTCTCTTGTATCGTGGGTGCGTTACTTGAAACAACTATCTGTAGGCCATACAAATATTTGTTCCGTGCGGGGATCGAACCCGCGACACGCAGCGCAGCAGTCCAATCGCTCAGCCACTGCGCCAACCGTGCCGTCAAAATCATTTCATAATAAAAACTTA
This sequence comes from Diarsia brunnea, assembly GCA_949774965.1. Classification (NCBI taxonomy): domain Eukaryota; kingdom Metazoa; phylum Arthropoda; class Insecta; order Lepidoptera; family Noctuidae; genus Diarsia; species Diarsia brunnea. The sequence goes on along the minus strand of OX458997.1, from coordinate 9,989,833 downwards.
ACAGTACACCTGCTCTGGAAGCCACAATAATTTTAATGAGGGATTATTAATTAAAACGTAATGGCGTCGTATTGTTAGTGTAGATATTTGAGAGCATAAAAGAAACTCGTTAAGAGGAGGTCTTTTCTTAATAATAGACGCGGAGCACACAAAAAGGGTCAACATTTCATTTTGCCCGTGTCAGATGACGTGACGGTCCCGGAATAAAATCGGGCTTTCTAAGGAAACGTGCGTAGAAAGGTGACACGCCTCCTGTCACTCTTCTTTTATTGAAAAAGATCCACCTAGTAGATATCAGTCAACACGTTTTCTGTGTAAAGCTGTGACATTAACTACTTAATACACGAACGTAAATAAATTCATACAAGTGTAGCGCTGTATTATCTCCTTCTTTCTGAATATTTGACTGCCTCGTTGGTCCAGTGGTTTCAAGCGGGACTGGTGAGCATGAGGTCCTGGATTCAATTCATTCAAAGTATTGTTGGGTTTTTCCATCAAGAATTTCTCAGTAGCATCCATGGAGTCTGGATTTGTGCCCGGTTGAGCCTATTGTCAGGTTTGCCCCATATTTCATGAAATTTAGGCCTAACTGACGAGTTGTGAGTGTCCTCTCTGCACACCCCATCTGGGACTACAGACTAAATATAATATTGTGTTGAACATTCTACTTACATTTTCAGAAGCTTTTACATTGTGAGCAATAAATTGCCTACCCTCCTAAAAGTTAGACAAACTCTAATACGAAAAAATATTTTCCTCGCATAACACATAAATTGGGTCGTCTGTTTTCTTTTTCATAAAAGTAATTTAATCTATGTTACTTTATGTATGAAATGTAAGTACATTTCGCTAACCCTTTTCACTGAACTTGTCCCAGCACATTCGATCTGAACTAAATTTGTACAAGACCGAATGCCCGCACATTCCAGCATCCTTTGTGAGATTCTTTATTTACATTACTCTAGCTTGCTTCGGAGCTTTTATTAGATTGTTTCAACATAGTCCGTACTCTTTTATAAGACAGAATTGCTGTAGCTAAGATGAGAACTTTTCTGCTGACATAAATAAGTCGTATTTACAGACTTAGCTTACATCATGTTCTTTGATTGCCCTAATATAACGTTTGGACGTTTAAATAGTTTTCCAAGAAAATTAATGTATACTGTCACTTTTAGCCTGTGTCATCCCACTGCGGGGCAAATGCCTTCCCCCTGACTACCTTATTTTTCGATCCAGGGTCAATGTGGACCACTGGTCGTTGGTTCTGTCCAGCTCGTCGCGCCATCTCCTGCGAGGTCTACCGCGTCGCCTTCTGGCTGAGACAGGGCTCCACAACGTGGTTATTTTGTCCCACAGCAAAAGTTGGGCATCGGGCATAAGGCAGACATGGCCAGCTCAGTCCTTTCAGCTCAGCTTTATATTATTCCTAATTTTGATTGTTTCGTCTTTTCAAATGCATTTTTATTGACAGATCCTTGTTCGGAGCATGAATGTGCTGACGGTGGCATTTGCCAGTTAAATGAAGCGCGGGCGCCAGCGTGCAGATGTGGTCCACCATGCGACCTGCTGGTGCGGCCAGGCTCCGCTGTTTGCGGCTCGGACTATCGAGATTATCCGAGCGAGTGCGCTCTACGCCGGGACTCGTGTCGAACGCGACAAACACTCACTATAGCTTACAGAGGAGAATGCGCTTCGGGTAATTTTTCTTATCTATTCTCAAACAACAGCTTAAACTTACCCCTTAAGCTTTTGAAAAGCTCATTTTACAATAGTCGTCCGCTGTAAAACCTAGTCTTCTAATCTAAAATTAAATCTGTGTTCGGAAATGTAAGGAACCACCTTATTTGTATCCGTGTTGAGAAGATACTTTGTCCTAACAAAAGTAATTGGGTACGAGCATCGAGGCGTCAAGTCGACCCGAAACAAATTGTGGCAGGAATGGAATAATTTCGTTACCTAGTATTAAAGTTTTAATATTACAAGTGCTGCTTTCTCTCGCTTTCTATCCATCAGAGTTAACTAACTTTTGTGTTAAATTGTTCCTAATAAATTTATGTCAGGGTCTTTGAGATTTAATAGATTTGAAAGCTGTCACGGGGGTGTTTAAATTGATTGTTGGAAATATTTTGTTCAATTTGTAATAGCGCAACATCCGTGTGACTCGGTGAAATGTGGTGCTCGCGAGCACTGTTCGCTGGACGCGCGTGGTGTGGCCGTGTGCGGCTGCGGACCGGAGTGCGAGCCGGTAGTGCGGCCCGTGTGCGGCTCGGACGGCCGCACGTACGACAGCCGCTGCCACTTGGACCGCGCCTCGTGTCTAGATAATCGAGATGTTCGAGTTGCTTACACAGGACCCTGCGGTGAGTTGAATGTTTTGAAACGTAAAATCGTGCTCGTGAATGTGTGACGCGGTTTAGCCAAGTTCGTGGTTAGCTTTGACTTTGTACTTCGGCTTAGGTTGACCAGTCAGCCTTACTGTCCACTTTTGAAGCTTAAAATATATTTTGAAAATTCGGTTGGCTATTTTGTTGCATTGCATATTTGCCTAGATTTACTAAACTTATGACCATTCATTGTCTTTCGTATTGAAATTCCTTTACCTTCCTTCATTCGAGTCGTTTCAACGTTTACGCACTACGAAGGAAAAAGAAACAAATTAATGATTTTCCAACAGGCGTAGAAAACCCATGCGCCCGCGCCTCATGTCCATGGGGAGGCGCATGCGTGGCGCGAGGCGGGGCGGCGCAGTGCGCATGTCCTGTATGTGATGCCACACTCACGCCCGTATGCGCATCCGACCGCAACACGTACGGCTCCGAATGCAAGATGCGCATGCATGCCTGCCAGGAAGGCGTCACTGACGGTGAGCTGCGGGTGCTGTATAATGGAACATGCCGTGAGTATATTTTTAAATATTTTTTTGATACAACTCCTGAAAACCAGAATCAAAAGTGGCAGCCACCAGAAAATTACCGAGACAATGAAGCTCGAAAAAGTCCCAGAGAAACAATTTAACTGTCTTGGATCCCGTAACGAAATTAATCAGAAAAGAATAACGGAGAAGTAGGAAAAACATAATTTCCACTTCCCTCCATATCAGCAGGATGCCGTGAGTATTGTCTGCACCTATCAGCTTCCTCCGTTTGATGCCATGCTCATGCCCGTATGCGCATCCGATCGCAACACCAGCCAGGAAGGCATCACCAGAAGCGCGGTGCTCTATAATTCTAACATGAGCCGTAAACTCCATGGAATAATTATGTAAGGTTTGAATGTTTTTGCCTGCCTAACTTTTAGCCATTTAATTTAATGACAACCACGTAAAAAAATAGTAATATTCAATAGCTGGCATTAATACAAACACGTATTGTGTGGCACTAAATCTTCTAAAGCGTCACATTTGTGAGATATTATAGGCAATTAAATTGCAATTTTCGGCATCGGTACTATTTTGATACCTCATATTGTGGAAACGTGACTCTTTAGAATACTTATAATTATTGTGCTTTTATTAAACAACACAGGTTTTATGCATGGTTGATATTCCGGAAATCAAAATGGCGGAAGTCAGACCGGCCAGGCTTAAAACAAATATTCAAATTTAACTCCCTTCGAATAAATCCAAGTAATTTTTTGGGTAATTGTTCCCAAAAGAAACTGCTAACGTAATACCAAACCGCGTAGTATAACGAAAATTCTTGGTACAATACCTACTTTACTCCCTAGACACAGAACGAACCGCTCCTGTAAAGTAATTTATTAGAAGAACTTTGCTAATTAAATATAGACAACCTAAATAAAACTTTGCAAGTGTTGTTGAGAACAAAAGCTTATCTTTTCAAAGTGTAATATTAATTTACGATTTAACAAGTGCGTTTACTAGTGATTTATTTCTTTTATGTTTACGTTCCAAAGCAGGATAAAATGCTTTCGTAGGTCATTTAAATTAAAGTCTCTTCACCGCACCGCCAAATCCGGAGATGGAATATAATTCAGAATTTCTTGAAGAAAAATTGCTATCAATTTCCCGTGATGAAAATCTTTTTCTTTATGAAATTGTCAATAAAAGGCGCACGAAATTCTTTTGGAATAAAAAATATTCTGCGGTGTTTAAGATTTTTGCTAAATTATTTGTGTCGGAAAAAATAAAATACAAGGAAATGAAGTAGCAGATTTTTGCTTTTACAGATTTTACTACCAGTAAAGTCAAGGTTCAAATTTAATTTCATTAAAGGAAAGCTTCTCAATAAGGAAAGTGTGAAAATCGTTCAGCAAATCGGTCATTCTACTTTCTTAAGGATAGGTCTACCTACAGTTTTTATTGAAAATACGCTGCTTAACGTACTCAGATAGACACGGTTATGACACGGTTATTTTGTGACTATCGGTAGTCCTGGCTTCGCACGGGTGTACATTAATTTTTTTTTTAATAAATATAGCCTATGTTTTTCAGGGATAATGTATGCTACATTATAATGTTGAAAAAATTTCAGAAATCGGTCCGGTAATATTGAGTTTATTCGCTACAAACATAAAATCTTTCCTCTTTATAATATCATTAGTGTAGATTATTTGCTACATAAAAGGAACAAAACTGTAACTCCGTTGATGTTAAAATCATATAAATGAAAGAAGCTCAAATGCTTGCAGCATCGTGGCCACTCAACATTTAATAAACCCGTGTACTTTTACATGAACTCCCATTTATTTCCGCTGAAACTCATTCAGTTCAATTTGTTCGCGGGACTCAACACAGTAATAAATTGTACGTTACTCTATCATTGCGCACTGAAATGTCAATTAGAGATTAAAATGGCTCAATGGAAATTGAACGCGACGCGGATTGATGAACGGAGAATACGGATTAATTTTATTATATAAAGGCGTCCGAGCGTGGCTATTAATTATTGAAACAATATTTGATAGAGCCGTTCACCGGCGCTTAGTCACAGTTTAATGGAATTTCTTTCAAAGGGTGTCAGCCTACCACTTGTCGATGAAGCACAAAGGCCACTTTATAAGTACCAGATTACACCTAATCAATCATTATGTTACAAAGTTACGTTAACAGAATTTATGAACTTTGTTTGATTTACGTGTTATTGAGTTTGTTCCCAAAAAAAATTTGCTAGGTATGTTTATGGATTCATATTAAATTTCAATTACATTATACATTGTTAAGACCAAATAAGTTAAAGCTATATTCTCTATTAAGTTTAGATTTGCTTTAAGTTGTTTTTATTAAATGACTAGCTTCAAAATCCGTTGTGCACTTTTAAAGATTTAAGCATACATAGGGACGGACAGACAGCGATAGCGACTTTGTTTTATACCATGTAGTGAAGTGATGATGATTAACTGCTAGATACCTCAACAACTCGAAATAAGAGGCCAATTTTGCAAACCACGAAAATACCTGTCTACTTACGATATATATCACTGTGTGAAACCGATATAAATAAATAGCTTCATAGTGTATGTATGTTATTGGACATGTATTGTACAGAGACTTGCTCGGACATCACATGCAAGGGCGGCGGGGACTGCGTGGTGGACGCAGACTCCGGCCGGCCAACATGTCGCTGCAACCACAACTGCACCGAGGCACAGGTATTGTACCCCACTCAATTTACTACTCTCAAATTGATGGCTTCTCTGACTAGCTTGTGTAACCTTCTCGGACATAAATACGTCCAAACAATGCACAATACCATCAAATTTGCACCGCAACCCGTTATGGGTTAGGCGTATAACAATAAAAGCGTGTCATACATAACTCTGGCGAAATACATCCGATGGCTTGAAGTTCCTGCGTAGGAAGAAATTGACACTAAAATATATATAAATACTAAGGTATGGCCTACCTTTCTAACTACGTAACTATTGGCAAAGCATAACAGGTATAATTAAAAACAAATACCATTACGATTTTGCAAGTAAGAGTTACTGGGGAGTGCCACCTGTATACCTCAGTTAGCACGTCAGACTGTTAATGTTAGTTTTCACTTATACTAAGAGATATCTATATTAATATTGTTGAGGTCCTAAAGTTCTTAGTTGAGCTACACGATTATTAATAATGGCGTATACTTACTGAACCAGTCCACTCAAATCTATGTGGCTTTTGCCTCAAAAGACCACCTCAGACACTAATAAGCATGGTCCTCCTACGATCTGACGAAGAAGAAGTGTGGACTTGAAAATAGCTAGTGATCTCTGAATTGCTTTAAGTTGTTTCTTCTATGAGTAGAAAGAACAGCACGAAACTCCGGCCTTATCTAGCTCTTAAATATAACTAATTGAGAGGGTGAAAAAGTGTTTTTAAAACCAACTTAACGTAATAAATATTTCGTTTCAATGCTTTAATTAAGTCTTCATGAAAATTAATATGAGATTATTAAATATATCAAATTGCTATAACATTATAGTGGCATTTCGGTGAAATCCCCACCTTTCTGCTATTCAGGCAGCCTCTGAAGGTAGCGAGACCGAGTTGAGAAGGAATTCGAAGCCTCCACACACGGGTATCTTACGGGTATATTCTATAATAAATTAATACATAAGGTCCTTCAGAATTTCAAAACTGAAGGGTATTTCAAGTGGTGTTAAGGTATAATATATTGAGCAATTACATATTAAGTTGAGGCAGTTATCAGCTCAAGTTACTACGAACTAGGGGTGATGTAATGTGTGAACTTCAGGAGAGAATGTGTGCTTATGAGTATGATCTCGATAAAACGGAAAATGAAAGTGATGATCAAAAAACCATAACTACGAAAATAGGGTAGTTGCCAAAAATAATCTAATTAGTCTGTCAGATAGAAAAAAAAAAAAAAAAAAAAAAATAGATAAAAAATAAATAGAAAAAATAGAAAAAAAAATAAAAAAAAATAAAAAAATGAAAAAAAATAGAAAAAAAAATGAAAATGATGATGATGATGATGAATGATGAAATAGAATAGATAGATAATAAATAGATTTCCTAAAAATATTGGACACATATTTTTTCTATTTTCACGTAAACAAAAAATTAAGACGATACAGTCTTTCGAAAACTCGTGTGTCACATTGCAGTTCATTTTTACCGGCCAGTGACGTCAAAAGTCCCCGCTCATGATCCTTGACGTGTTTTAACATCGTCAATTTTTATTAATTTGATACAACAAAAAACACGTATCCAATATTTTTCGATTACCTAACTGACGGACTAAACAGATTTTTATTTTTTTGGCAGGAAACATCCCTATTATTGTGTATGTAGGACGTAGGTATTCATTTAATAAAAAAAACTTCTGTCGTTTTCGATATTTATTGCTTTAGCGTCAAATTATTGGTAAAATATGGCTGAACCTACCTTTTATCTGTCTAACACCATGTACTGAACTCCTATTTGCAAAATTAAAATAACTCATTAAATATAGAATAAACATGCAGTTCACAATAATTAAAACAACAATTTTTAATTAAAATAATATTCACAAAGCACTTGATTAAATAACCAATGTAATAACCTCTTAAGGCTACAGTTTGAAACCAATCAAGTTAAGCTGATTTTAAACAAATACTGAAAAGCAACCAAACCATACATAATTGGTGAAAGGGATGCTGTGATTATACTTCGGTTTGAGAGCCGGATCATAATGAGCTTAACAATAATATTGCGAGATATCTCCGTGATTTTAATTAATTAAGGTACTCACCTTGTTCCGGCTTAAAGTAGGCAATTATTACTTCAATGTTATAACAAGAGGTACTGGGTTCGATTTCCGGGTCGGGCAGAGTGGTATTAGGTTTTTCCATCAGGAATTTTGTCAAAAAAAAAAAAAAAAAAAATGTTTATTTCAATAACAATAGGTATTTCGATACATAGTATTTGGAGATCACCTTTTAAGCAATGAATTGCTTGTATTAGGGAACTCCGCACTTCCACTTATCATTTTCTATGCAATTGAAATGTAAACATGCAATCTAAAATAAAAATAAAAGTAAAAGGGAAAAAGCAGCCACGGAGCCTGGATTTCTGCCCGGTTGATGGCAATAGGCTCACCCTCTATTACATGGGACTTAAAAATAACTGTCGAAATGTGGGTGTACTATTAGGTACACCTCTGAATAACCTTTCAGAGATTACAAGGATGATACGATGTTATGATAAGAAAATAAAATACTTTTGAGAATTCGTCACAAAATACTTGAGTCATTACCGTCGGACCTTCGCGGCAAGATAAATGAAAGTCGTCCGGCTGTCCACGATAAATAATAGATTTGTAAGCCGTGAGATTATTCTAGCTTACTTTGTTATATCTACGTGAGGATCTTCAGATGGGTGGGCTTGGTTTCTGTCCTAAATTACCTTATAAGTTACGTTTTTGGTGACTTTAGCATCTACGTTATGGATGGGGCCTCTTATATTACAAAAATTAATGTCATAGCGAATATCACGGCCTGGTTTTTCTCCGGTCGTTTTTTCTGTGGAAATTATGTACACATAATTTCCACAGAAAAGATGACGTTACGTTTCAGGAAACGAATTACTCTTTGTCTCCTAACATAATTTTCCCAATTTTGCTTTCATCTGCTTTTTCTTTCTGTGTTATTGTTAATGTGATCCCTACTGGGTCCTGCAAAGATTACTGGCATTCCTAGAAGGAGGTTTTTACACGAATGGGGCCGTAGAAACTACGTTTATTTTATTTGTAAAAAAAGAACTTTGAAACCTTGTTAAATCACTTTTATTTTTCGTTTTTCAGTCATTCTTGTGTAATATGTACGGAGTTCAATCAAACTTCATTACTCACTAGCAGATGCCCGCGGCTTCATCCGCGTGGATGTCAGTCAAATTATATACTAAAACCTTCCTCTTGAATCACTCTGTCTATTAAAAAAAACCGCTTCGAAATCCGTTGCGCAGTTTTAAAGATTTAAGATGATGATAATGATTAATGGGCCCTGCATCCCAAAACCACCGACAACTTTTGTCCCGGTTAAGTTGACATGTCGCATGTCGTCGGGTGTTGTGGGTAGGCCCCATAACAAAAAGGGAATAAATACATTTGTCAAAGGCTATTATGAATTTGTACGATGTTCGTTGGTAGCAGGAATCGGACGTGGCATGCGGGAGCGACGGGCAGACGTACCCGTCGCAATGTGAGCTGGACTCGACAGCGTGTCGAGAGCAAACTGAACTGCGGCTGGCATACAAAGGCGATTGCGGTGAGTGTAATGCCAATCTCATTTTGATAGCACTTGTGTAAACATAACTGGGGGTCCAAAATAGCTACTTTAGCAGATAATAATTATGAATAAAATTGCATGACAAAACCTAAAATGGACCTTTTATAATACTAACTGCGTCTGTGACTATTTAAGAAAATAGATCATAATATTCGTAAAATGGTCACAGACGAAGTTGCTTTTATGAAAGGTTCATTTTACGCTTTTTAACGCAATTCATATTATGATCCACCCGTATGGTGTCGGACGTAAAGAATAGCACCATCCCATATCTTCCCGTGGGTGTCGTAAGAGGCGGCTAACGGACTTACCAGCGAATGGGCAGCAGCGTTCTCTGTACCTTCGTAACAACCATACTGCGATCGCCAACCCGCCTGCCAAGCGTGGCGATTATGGCAAAATTCCCCCGTCTGGGGGAGGCCTATGTCCAGCAGTGGACGTTTTATGGCTGAAATGAGGATGATGATGATGTAAGTGGCCATTTTAGACGCCCTGGTTGGATGTGGGTATACTAATAGGTACACCTCTGCTTAACCCTTCGGGGATCAATGATGTTGATTATGTTATTCTCTGTTGTGTAGTTTTAGTTTTTTTGTAAGGTAACAACAATGCAAGATTCTTTTTGGTTTCGAAAATTCGCCTAAAGCTTTAAAATGTTTCATAAATAAGTCGTTTAAAGAAACAAAGTCGTGCTAATTGTCTGCCACCCTGTTGGTCTGTAATTTTCCCAAGTAAATAAAACACGTCCTTCATAGGTTTACGACGAAAAAATCTTATTTTCATTTGAAGCAAAGAATTTCGGTTACCTTATAACCAAATACATTAGTGCGATATATTTGTATCTGTATAAAGGTAGTATAAGATTATGAAATTAATGAAACTACCATGGTGTATCATTAAATTATTTGGAGCATTCATTAAATTTAATTTTAGTTCAGAAAACAAAACCAATTTTTCCTTTTAACTAACAATAATACAACAAACTCGTGGATTAGGAAGGTTATTTTCGGCATATTCGTAGGGCTTTTAACTATCCATTAAACCTCTGAAAGTTTTTAACATGAAATCATGTGGAATTAAAGCTTAACCAACTTACTTTATCGTTATTACATAGATTCAAAGTTTTAAACTTCAAATCCGTAAATTGATATTGATAGCCAACCTATTAGAATTTATCGATCAGCCAGACTTCCATACATTTGATACTTAGCAGAGGTAACTAAAGAGTACCTAAGGCCACTTTTATTTTAGAAAAAGGATTTAGGATTCCTAGCATAAAATTTAAAACCTTTGAAATTGTTAACCAAATCTAATTCCAAAAGTAAGTATATTTGTATGATAATTTCGTGGGGCATGAATGGTTAAAAATAAAGAGTGATCTTATTTTTAGCAAATCGTATAGATTTTTTGCTCGCCAGCTCCCTAGCTATTAGGCTTGTAATGACCCCGTTGGGGCTGCGGGGTGTTCGCAAGAGATACCGCGGCCTCGACATGAAGGGCTAAGAAGGAACATGGGTGGTTTTTAGTCAGTAGAAGTCTGACACTCCCTTTCGCTCTGCCCAAGAGCGGGGGGTTATTTGATGATGTTCCACCCGCCAAAAAAAAAATAAGGGTATGGGTATAGACCAACAAACTGAACAAATATTCAGCTGTATTATACAAAACTTTAATTAAAATGTATTCGACCCAAATGTAAATAGGGTAGTTGATTAATTTTTTACCACACCTGTCTAATACACCGTGTCGAGTGTAGGCTTTTTATAGGAACAAACAGTTTTTTGTAAAGCCGTGATAGGCTTAGGTATTGCGCAGAGGGATTAAAGATCGATAGCGGATTAAAGTCTCCCCATAACGGGCGTACCCGAAACAGAGTGCGATTAGGTAAATCGCCTTTGTGATGTGCATCCTCGGGTTACTTTATTAATCGCGGGAGGTCTACGTCGGAATTTAGAATGAATTACTTATGAATGAATTGTTAGACTTAAAAATCAAAGTGAAAACCTTCTGCTTGTGAAATTATTTCGATGCCAATATGTAATATATTTAAGCCTACTAGATTTTGCTAAAGGTAAGACGTGTTGACATGAACTTATTAGTGGATAAAAAGTATACTATGCCTTGACCCAGGTCCTGGTCTATACCTGTGTGCCAAATTTAATCGAAATCTGATTAGTATTTGAAGTGTAAAAACGTGACAGATAAACGGACAAAGTTACTTTCGCATTTATAATATTAATAATATGAATTTCATTAACATTTAACTTCCCCAATTCGGCGAATTGGTGCTCAGAATTTTATCTTCCAAAATATTATACTCTACCGAAGTAAATACCAATGTATCAGAGAGATATTGAAAATGAGAGGACTGCGATTCTATTGTAAAATTAAATTTCCGGAGGTAATTTTAATATGGCATTCAGCGATCTAAATGACTTCAAATCTCGACAATAAAGATTGATAATGTTTTTGTTCACATGTATTTATTTATAGATTCATGCTTCTATTGCGTGGGCTCTGTTGATTTTATTTCCGCTTCATATTTCATTAATAATATGGAAATGTATCGCGTATCCGTGTCAAATATAACATTTATTTGGATAAATCGGAGCAATAAAATCTTCTCAAACCAAAGGTTAATTCTATTCCATGAATAATTTAAGTTCATTTATTATAGACGTCTTATCAATATTGATTTAAAGTGTTTTTTTTAATGTACTTTTTAGACCCCTCTGGAACCCTAATACTGTTGTTCGAAAAAACAAAAACCGTAGTTACCTGCCTACTAAATAAGGTTGTAGTTTGTAAATACATATATTTACCAGTGATGAAAATGCTTGTATTTAAGAGTACGTATAAGAATTTAAATGCTAACATTTAAATTCTTAAATACAAGCATTTAACTTTAATAATTGTACTAATACATTTCTTTTTGTTTAAAAACCTCGGGCCACACTAGGAATTATTCCTGTATCGTGGGTGCTTTACAAACATTTAAACTCACATACACAAATACCCCGACCCGGAACAACTATCTGTAGGCCATACAAATATTTGTTCCGTGCGGGGATCGAACCCGCGACACACAGCGCAGTAGTCCAAGACACTGCGCCAACCGTACCGTCACAATTATTAAAGTGTTAACCTACAGGCTATGAAAATTGAGTAATATAAGTTTGGACTTTTACATTATTTGTAATAAGCAACCCATTAATTTGCGGGTTCTTGTTAAAGATTACGAAACTTTCGTCCTTACCAATTTTAGCTAAAGATATTCTTGTGTTTACAGTGTTCCTACTTTAAAATTTTATTACAAAAGATCTCCTTCCATTTTCCGTCCGGCATAAATCGACCGCTTTCACAAGACTTTCATTTTGCGGAGAAGTGGTAAACAATCGTTATTAAATTTGCACGGGTGTCTTCCCTCATCCCTCAATGATAAAACGAGGAAGCCTAATTTTCCTTAGCGGCAGAATGAGAGAGTACTACAGGAAGCACACAATTGTCCAACGTAATGACATTATCTGTTCAGCCGTTCGTTTCTCTGAAAACTTCAGCCGGGGTGCTTACAAAGTCGTAACCTTGCACAGCGCAGACGAAATAAAACCCGTGCTTCTATTATTATTTATGACTCACGCGACTCGCGACTTGCGCGTATTTACTTCCGGAAAACCTTTTTATAGATTTAATTTAACTTGAATAATATTGAACCTTGAATTAAATATTACAGCTTGGTTTATGTGTTTGGTGTTTCTTTAACAGCTTTATGCGAAGGTGTACAATGCGCTTTTGGAGCACATTGCGCTGCCGGCGAGTGCGTGTGTCCCACGGACTGCACAGGCGCTGCCCGTGAACCAGTTTGTGGCAGTTCGATGCAGACTTTTCCCAATGAATGCGAACTGCAGAAGGCAGCATGTAGACTACCTCCACCGGCCACACTACACGTCATCTTTTATGGAGACTGCAAAGACAGGCTAGCCGTTGTACCACCAATTGCTATGAGTACGTAATATAAACCTTATTTTGTATTTTTAAGAGTTTTCTCCTCCTCAATAACAGTACTAACTTTTTCTAAACCTACCAAAGTTCATTAGCCCGCAGCGTTCTCTTTCCAAGTTTAATTACCGGGAATACGTAGTAGTCCATTTAATCTGGGGCAGGTCTCCGTAAAAATGGTTGATCCCAGTGAAAATATTTACTATCGAACCGACATCAACCCAGTTGTTAGCAGTAATTTCAATAAAGCGACCCATCGTCAATCAATTAACTAACTTTCCGCTTTATCGCTCGACTAACACGCAAATATTTGGGTGGGGGTGTAGCCACGACCGCGATGACCACCACGGAGGCGGAGGACGGCTCCACGGACGCGTGGGGCGCCACTGACCTGGACGGGACCGCCAGCCCCTCTGCCTGCCGCGACATCCGCTGCGACTTCGGCGCCAGCTGTGAGATCGGCTCTGATGGCTATCCACGCTGTTCCTGCCTTTTCGAGTGTCCGCACGAAACCGAATACTTCCCTGTTTGCGCCTCAGACTTTCGACTCTATCCTAGTCTCTGTGCTATGCGTAAGGAGGGCTGTCAGAAACAACTTGAGTTGAGACTACGACCGCTGGATCTTTGCAAAGGTTCGTCTTCATGCTTGCTAACACATACTAATATACTCTCAATTTATAACAATGTTAGTAGAGCAATATTTCACATATGACTCTCGCCAATTAAATGTTGTTAACCACAGGTATGGAAGTAAGACCTTGCGGTAATAATAAAGCAATGATTGATCCTACCACTGGCCTCGAAATAGACTGTGGTAACGGGCCCCACCGGCAGGATTGCCCTGTTGGCAGCTACTGTCATATCACACTGACTGCGGCTCGGTGCTGTCCTAAAAGTGAGTATTACGTATTCAAATAGAGATTTTAGAACGATGAATATTAGCAATTCATTCTTTCGTGAATTTGACTTCATTACGCTTTACAAAATAATGATTGTCACTTAAATCAATTTTATTGTTTGTTTCTACTGTTCTATCGTTATTGGTATTACATTAAACCTTATCTATTCGAACTCATTAAATCTCAGTGTCCATTACCCTAATTGAATACACTGTCCATTTAGACTAAAACTTTCTAACATTTAACATCCAACAAGTTTAATAACCATTTGTATTGTACCCTATAAATGTACAGCTGTTATAATTATATCTGCGCTAGACAAATATTCCATTTAGCCAGTTGATTTTAATTGTTTGTACAGTTACTATTAATCTATTTTAATTAAAAGCGAAACTGATTTGTAGTGGCCATCATATTTTATTATAGTTATAACTTGACTATTCTATGATATTCCAACAAAGCAAACCTTGGTTTCATGCATATAATATGATACCTAACTGGTGATTTGTCAGAGTGAAGATTCTAACGGTACACGGCACCAACAGTAAATTGGATACAATCACGCTAGCCGTTGCCGCTTCGGATCCTTTGTCCCCATCTTATAAAATAGGGTGTTTTATTCACTCGTGTGACTAGGGCACGTGCAAGGGAAAATTTGATTCTAATGGCGGCAATACATTATTGCGCAGATGATTCGAGACAATTTGAGGAAAAGAAGATATCTCACTGCTCGGAGTCGTCGTACGGGTGTTGTTCGGACGGTTCGACCGCAGCCACGGGTCCTAATGAGGAAGGGTGTCCAATCACGAGTTCGACTTGCGGTTGTAACCGGCTCGGCTCGGTGTCGGATCGATGCGACGAGGATGGCCAGTGTGTTTGCCGGCCCGGTGTGGGCGGCCTCAAGTGCGACCGGTGCGAGCCCGGCTATTGGGGGCTGCCGAGGATCGGTTCCGGTCACACTGGATGTATTCGTATGTACCTCTTCATTATTACTTTTTTAATGTGTCTTCCCACGTCCTAGTGACATCACAATTTTATATTCGAAACTTTGAATGTTTTCCCTACTTTCCATTTGTGAACAGAATGCCTTCAACTGAATTTGTACCGTTTCACAAATATAATGTTCTATTTTAGCGTGTGGGTGTTCAGCTTTCGGTTCAGTGAGAGAGGATTGTGAACAAATGACTGGTCGATGTGTTTGCCGAACAGGGGTTCAAGGACAGAAGTGTACCGTGTGCGCTGACCACAGACGCAGATTAAGACCCAACGGGTGCTCCGACCGTAAGTCGTATTTTCTTTAAAAAAAAACACAAACCCACTCTTCACTGAGATTTAGGGTCCTCATTACAAAAGTACTTACAACAATGCCATGCCTGACCCATGTCAAGATGTTTTTGTATTAACCGTTTTTCTTTTTTGTAGGTAGGTAGTTATTTAAGCACGATTGTGTGCATGTATTTAATTTTCTTCGTGTTTTTCTTCCTTTTGTACAAAAGGTACTATACAGTTGTATGTACTATACTATCAATTTAATTAGGCCGTCGGCTTATATTGACTCGGGGTACCAACCTACGCAGCTACGTCTAATCAAAATCTCCCTTTTCAGTATAACGGAGATTTTGATTAGGATAGGAAAGTACTTTTGTGTGCGCGGAACGAATTCCCAGAAGATAGGTGAAAGGCCTTTATCCTTTACAAATACAGGTTAATGTGGTCTGGTTGATGTTCGGGACATGGGAGTACCTACTGCTCTGTCGCTTGGTTTACACTACTAAAGCGGAGGACATCGTGGAGTGTGCCAAATCAAGAGGTACACACTGAGGGTGCAGTTACTGGAGTCGCACCACAATGTGAACTTCAAGGCGTTCGTGATCCCGTCGGGGCTGCGGGTGTTCGCAAGAAATACCGCGGCCTCGACATGAAGGACTAAGATGGAACATGGGTGGTTTTAGTCAGTAGAAGTCTGACACTCCCTTTCGCTCTGCCCAAGAGCGGGAGGGGTCATTTGATGATTTTCCACCCACCATAAAAAAAAGGCGTTCGTGATGCTAGTACCGAATTGTTGTCTGCCATTGGTGATGAAGGAAGAGTTTTGGCCTCAGGACGTGGTATTCCATTGTTTCCGCAGAGAGCTAGCACAAGTGATGTGTAATCAATAGTGAAATGCTACTAAGATAGTCTTAACTCTTTTTTATTAACAATACTTTTGTATTTACTTTGTATTTGTTATTTCATACAATATAGATCTACGGGCCATTGTAGCTTGAAATAATGATGTTGTTGTTATTGTAGCTGAGACTGGTGGCGTGGTATCGTCGTGTACGGAGTTGTCGTGTTACTTCGGAGCCGTGTGCACTGAACGCACGGGCGGGGCGCTGTGCGAGTGTGCAGCTGCGCCCTGTTCTGATAGCGATACCAACATGCTGGTAAGCCTTCATCATCATCATCAACCACAGCCCACTCTTCTTTTCCAATTCCTCACATTGCCCACACATTCACTGTTGGGCATAGGCCTTTCTTTGATCCGATAAGTCTTACTTAAATCTAACTTGCCAATACTACATTTTTAAATCATGAATGCCGCCTTGGTCTAGTGGTCACAAGCGCGATAGTTCTGGGTTCAATTCCCTACCATGTTATTGGTTTTCGATCGGGATTTTTTATTAGCAGCCATGAAGTCTGGAATTCTGGATCTGTGCCCCGTTGATGGCAATAAACTCGCTTTCTTTTACTTGGAACTGACACATAACTGGCAAAATGTCGGTGTGCTTAAGTAGACCTCTGTCTTAACTTGAGGGATTTTGGCCGTAATGTTATGTTATCATGAAAATAACTTCCTTTATAAGCGTACAAATTATTAATAACCCATAATTTATTACAATTTTGAAGTTATCTGTGTTAAGAAGTTGTAGCCCATTTATATTCACATCGAACAACACGACCTTGTAACTTTGCCGGTGAAACGTAGCTAAGTTTAACCAAAACCAACAGGTATGCGGTAGCGATGGCAAAACTTACGAATCTGAGTGTCACCTCAAATTGCAAGCGTGCCGCACGCAAGAGGATATTGTAGTGCAAGCATTTGGTCCGTGCAAGCTGGGCGAAGTGGCTGGCACGGCTGGTCCACCGCGACCATCCTCGCCCATACAGTTCACACAACAGGACGATGGTGCTGCTTCCAAATCCACCAGACACCTTCTCAACCCGGACAAGTACTACAACAAATATGACTGGACCAGGAAAGAAACGCCTAGCGATTTCGACAGCATACTATCGGGACAAAAGTTCAAAGGTAAGCCTGTGTCCTGAATATTTTGAACCTGTTTTAAATATTTCCAACAAAGTATTTTATTAAAAACGTTTGCGAGCAAACAATTTTATCAGACAGTATCAGTTTTTCATCCTGTTTTATTACGAAGTCAATATTGAATCGTCAATATTTAATTTTATACTCGTGTCCGTCATGGGAGTTGATTTTAATTTTAAATATCGATTATTAACAATACATTTATTTTTCCGTCTCATTGGAAATTAACCCTGCTTCTTTATCTACAATTCAAGTCCCTCTCAAATATTTCGTTTTACATTTAACTAAGTAAGATAAAGGTAACAATACATATTTGTTAGCTGTGGTTTTTCAGTAGGTACTTACTTAAGAAAGTTATACAGTTTCAAAATGTTGCCTTAAACAGCTTCTTCTTATTGAAAAATCAAATTAATATTGTAAAACCAAATCATTTTCAAAGAGTAACTATGGACTTTCTGGCCGGTTCTTCCACATAGAAAACGACCAACTGAAACCGTGCGCGTTTTCTCGTCGTAATAAGTCCACGATCAAAATCTAGTACAGTCCAACAAAAGCGAAATCTTTTTTTTTTTTTTAAACGATTTGTCATCTACAGTACATCCATCTACCCAAGCTATATTCTACCTCTTTCTTCTTAGCCACTACGGCAACAGTAGGTTCTGGTGCGGTAGGTGCATTGCTCGGCGACTTGTGCGCAGACGACGGTGACTGCTCCGCGTTGCCCGGCGCCGAGTGCGCACGCGCAGCCTGCGTGTGCCGCTCGGGACACGTGCCCACGCTGCATCGGAAGGCGTGTGTGGGTAAGTGGCATCATACGGAGTACAGGTGTTATCGTTAATACAGGGTGTAAATCAACCCATCACACAGCCGTCAACCAAGCATTCTGTACATCAAACTAAGTACTCCTACGCAAAAATTTTTGCTAGGAAACGATTTTTTTTTTGGGTCAAAAAATACATTTTACGGTAAAACTCAATGTGACACTGTTAAAACATTGTGCTAGTGTATGCTTTGAATAGTAAACGGGTCATGGAGGTAATTTAAGTAAAAATATAACCTGAAAAACTAGTATTTACAAAAACAGCTATGAAAAAATTTGGAACTTTGACCCCCAATATCTCCGTAACTAGGAGGTTCCCAGGTATGGTCTAGAACAAAAAAATGATCGCAGTGATAGGGAGAACAAATGCCTTTCGTTTGCGTTAAGGGTACTTTTACACCCTATATATATAATTAAATATCTTTATTGAAATTAACGACAAGATCTATGTTATCTAAACGGTATTTTTTAATAATTTTTGTTGTACTCTATCACAATGCTGTCCTATTTGACCTAATGTATAGAATGTGTCGTGGCATTCATTAGGTACCGCTCTTGTACATGAATTTCAATAAATAAGATATGTCGATAGATGCCGTTCATTCTTTAGGTAAAAAAGTATTGTATATTCAGGAATAGTGTATAGTTTCAGTGTTTTTGAAAATATTTTGTTAATAGGTTAGTGTTTGAAATACTATTTGTAACAAGAAAATATAGTGTTGACTTATATTAAACAAACAAAGTTCAACTACACAATTTATTGTAGATACCAACTTACACGAAAAACATGAGTTTACAAAATAAAGTTCTATTCACTTTATTCATTAGCCGACAACTGGCAATTCACATTTATTTACCAAACGTTCAAATAATAAATGCATTTTCAGACAAAATAATTATAACGATACCCGTAACCACTCATCTTTTTACTCATATCTCTAGATTTAGTTGCACAGTAAGTAAGTAGCTCTTCCTCTCATAATTATAAACTTGACAAGTTGGAGTGGCTGTCCGTCCGCTCGGGAATATTCTCGCATGAAAGCTTATCTCACTTAGCCATGTGACGCGAGAAGCAAACTCCTTTCCGGCGACTAAGACCATTGGCTGATTAGCTCTCTTAGGGCGATAAGTGCCGCATGACTAGCCCCGTTTTGCTCGAACGGTAATCCACTGAAATAATACCTAGATGTGTCATTGAAATTCGAGATCGTTACTAATTGATAGTTAAGCTGCTTAGATAATTTAATGCGTTTGAGTGCTTTCTCTGTGTGGTCCAAGGTTGAGCGGGCCAACCATGTTTTGTATAGGTCGTAAACTTCTTATTTTTGCTACAAGTAAATTCAGTTTATGAATACAAAGAACTGAAAATAGGTACGCCTGACTTAGCAACTTTTTGTTAGAGCAAAGTTTATGAAAAGGCTGCCGCCTACGAGCCCCCAACACCTTAGGGATTAAGTTTTTCATTTATTTACTCAATTTTAGTATTCTAAGATAGGTTTTCCTTATTATAAAATCGCCCTACCTTTAACGCCCCGTTTGTTTCAAGAGAACAATAAAACCTTTCTCTTTTCACAGAACAAATGCCTCAAGAGACGACTGAAGAATATAGCGCCTGTTTGTCAGAGCCGTGTTACAATCTCGGCACATGTATTGATTTGCCTGGATCCACTTACACATGCTTGTGTGCCGGTCCTTATACCGGATTGAACTGCGAGTCCCTCGCAAAGGACGGACTTCTGGGAACCTACATAGAGACCCCGTCGTTCGACGGCACTTCGTACATAAGACTAAAACCCTTGAAAGCTTACCACAAGTTGAATATCGATATCGAATTTAAAGCCTTTTCCGAGAACGGCATTATATTGTACAATCAGCAGAAACCAGACGGCACCGGTGATTTTGTTTCACTCGCCTTAGTACACGGATATTTAGAGTTTAGGTAAGCAATATTTCCCCGCATCAGTGTGAACGTAATAAAATGCAAAGATTATTGGATTCGATAAAACGACGAACTGCTTTTGGATTTCGCTTACATTTTAATCTCATTCTTAATACAGGTATAATCTTGGAAACGGAGTGTTATTACTTACTTCACTAGAAAAGATAACGCTAAACGAGTATCACAAGGTGTCAGCGAAGCGATACCATCGCGACGGGATTTTATCAGTCGACGATATGGAAGATGTGGTCGGTCAGTCCAGTGGCCATTTAAAAGCACTAGATTTGAATGAAGACGCTTACATTGGTAGCGTGCCTACGAACTATTCTAGGTAAATTCTTATTTGACATAACATAAATCTCTTTATACTTTATTAAGTGTTTTATCTTTTCTTGAGTATCAATAAGTGTCTAATAAAAATATCTTCACACAGAGTCTTCGATAATATTGGCACACGAAGTAGCTTTATTGGCTGCGTAAAATACTTGAGGATAATACGTCATCAAGTGACAAAGAAATTGGGCCGTCCGGACTCATTAGTCGTTGCTATAGAAAACGTTCAAGAGTGCCAATCAAACCCGTGTATGAGTATGCCATGCAAGAATGGCGCCACGTGTAAATCTATAGACGGGTCGGCGACCGAATATACTTGTAGCTGCCCTATCGGATTCCAAGGAGCCAATTGTGACGAGAGATTAGATCCGTGCGAGTCGAATCCCTGCGGATATGATGAGGGGTTATTGTGTGACATCGGAACCGACGGCGGACACGTCTGCCGTTGTTTGTACGGAGGTGAAATAGATTCCAATGGAAATACTTGCAACAATGGTCAGTGTAATTATATGCAAACCTTCGTTATTGCAACAATTATGATGTCTAACGTAATTTATGTAGAAACTATTACATGCCCAATTTGTTTACAGATGTAAATGTGGTCCAGGAAACTTGGTCCCCCCAATTCAATGGGACGAGTTACGTTGAATTACCTCCACTTGAAGGGCTAGGGAAAGCGTTCCGAATTGAAATTTGGTTTTTAACGAACCGATTTTCTGGAATGCTCCTTTACACCGGCCAGTCTAATAAAGCCAAGGGGGATTTTATAGCGATTAACCTGGTTAATGGTTACCTTCAGTTTAGATACAATTTGGGGAGCGGTATAGCTAATATAACGTAAGTACCGTGTTTTAATTTAAGGAGAAATTTATTTTACGCGATAATCTAAACGGTCTGAATATTTTTTCATGAACGGTTGATTTATAGTGTAAATTTTGTTGTGTTTAGGTCACCAGTGCCTATAACAAAGGGTCATTGGCATCGAGCTAGAGTTTCTAGGTCAGGTCGCCACGGCAGCTTACAGTTGGACCACCATCCTACTCAAAGAGGGCATTCGTCTCCTCCGCTAACACATCTAGAACTTACTCTGCCTCTATTTGTTGGATCTTTGCCGTGAGTCTACATATCGTACACAGTACACATAATAATTATATCAAATTCACCTGGTACATTTCAATGATTTCCAATTTAAAACAATGCTGAATTAATGTACAAGCCTAACTTTTAATGGTCGTTCATTTTTATTTTACAAAATATTTATGGTTTCACTTGCTTGCATAAACAGGAAATACCTGTCTCGTTTCGGACACGAACATGACCCATAATCACGTTCCGTTTCCGTGGCGAGGCAACTTGCCAAACATTTATAATAAAAACTGTCGGAAATAGATTTAACTTTCGCCGTTTCACCGTGACTATTTTTTCAATCGGAGTCTTCACCTTCCGTAGCTCTTACATTCGGCCGCACAAGATGTCAGGCGTGACCAGCAGTTTCATAGGCTCGGTGCAACAGGTCTTTGTGAATGGGAACCCTTTGTCTTTGTATGGAGCTGAGACGGCAAAGTGTGCGATTGTGCAAGACGAAGATCGACTGCCCTGTGCCACTTCGGGGGTTACTAGGTACACGGGGCCGCCTTGTGGGGATGGTAAGTGGAAAGATACTCATGTCCTTTTAGAAAATGCCTTAGTAGTTTGAGAGATAATAATGTGATATAATGTTAGTAATAAAATGAAATTCAAATCAATTTTTATTCATACGGATATACATTTAATAAGACAGATATTTTTATTCAATTATACAGCCCATTTAATTAATTATAACGTTCAGTTCAAATTTTTTACATTATCCACTTGTTACCAGATTGAAATAAAAGTTTTTTTTAATCGCATCGTTAGACTCTGATTTTATTTTTTTGAATTATCAACGAGACGAGAGTGATCTCGTTGATGAAGTTTAACTTATTTTTTGAAATCAGGTTTGACACCGTGCAAAAACAACGGCTCCTGCATTCCTCTATTGAACGAATACAAGTGTAGTTGTCGCGATGGGTACCAAGGTAGGAACTGCGAGGTCCAGATCAACGTGGAAATGCTCAACGAGAGAACCCCGGTCAACTTCGACGGAAACAATTACTTCTCGTACAGAAGCAGGGGCAGTCGCAGGTAAAAACTCACATCACAGCACAAATAATTTCCATATGAAATTCCCTAATGTGCCAAGTTAAGGTTACTTAACAAAACTTAACTCATTCATACAGAGTTGTAAATTTTCCAGTTTATGAATATGGTTCTCTTGACTTTCTTGTCTAACTTACTCACAGTTGCTGTTATATAAGGATTTTATTGCTAAATCTACTAATAATATCTTTGGTTTCATTTTAATTTTTGCAAGACACGATATCGAATGCCGGCGACGGAAATCAATACTTCGATTCCTATGCAAATTGATGTTAATTATAACTGATACTAATTTTCTGTCTTTCTAGCTTACATACTAACAAAGACGTCGGTGGAGGCCACTACAGTGTCAGATAACATTTGAAGGAAATAATTCGCCACATAATTACATAAATTAGGCTAAGCGTCACAGCAGTTAGTTTAGGTAAAACATTATATATTTATTATTTCCTCGTATTTGTAGAGAAAGTGGGGACATTTAGCAGTCGTGTGGTTTCAGGAACATGAATACTTAATGGCGACACGTAGAAATTTCTCCACTTAAAGTGTAATTTGAATAGTTGTCTGAATTTAATAATACCTAATACAAGAATAAATTTATATCTAAGCGTGTCACTTGAGCCTTTCAATATATTATTCGAAATTTTTCGT
The DNA here is from genome assembly GCA_949774965.1 of Diarsia brunnea. Classification (NCBI taxonomy): domain Eukaryota; kingdom Metazoa; phylum Arthropoda; class Insecta; order Lepidoptera; family Noctuidae; genus Diarsia; species Diarsia brunnea. The sequence goes on along the minus strand of OX458997.1, from coordinate 9,966,479 downwards.
GAATATATTTATAAAAAGGTATATTATGCTTTCACGTAGTTTGTGTTTGAATTTAAAGTGACATATAAAAATAAAAGCTTATAATAGTACATTATGGTATAAGTGTGTAACGTTGGTGATTACCGCTGAGGCGCCATTGAGACCCGAGCCGTTAGGTGAGGTCTTAAGAGAGCCGAGGACGGTAATCATCAATACACACGTGTATCATACGACGTTTTTCAACACATTTGTGTAGAAAATAACACAAAAAAAAACATTTTCAACAGTTAAAATGAGTTGTGAAAAAAATTTCGCCATGGCGGGAAAAATTTATCAGTTTTCCTGCACGCGCATCTAACAATGGCGATCGGCCATAGACTAAAATAATGAGGTTTCTTTTTTTCCTTTTTGCGGATAGCGTTTTAGCCATGTACAAAATGAGGAATTCAAAGTTTTATTTATTGAAAACGTATATACAAGTTGTAATTATCTATTTAAATTCGAAGTTGCATGAAATGATCAAGGAACACAATCTTTTTAGTATCGAAGCTTTTTAAGAACAAAGCATCTCAACCAAAAAAAATAAAAAACAACATAGAACTCACTTGTGAATAATGGTAATCAAAAATTCACAGTTTGATTACAGGTGTCATTATATACCTAATTGTAGTGAAATTAGAGCCACTTTATGAGCAAGTGTGTTGAAAAAATACTATTCGTATTAGTGTTCTCATAAAAATAGGCTACTACAATAATACTACAGATTAAAAATGCTTTTGTACGCTTTGTTCCACGAATTTATTCAGAAATATACAGATAGTAACAATCTATTTCCATTATTATTTCCATAGTTACCTATAAACTCAAAACATAAAAGGTTCCTACTCAGAAATTGTACTCAAACAGAAAATTATAACTCTGAAAAGAGTTTTTTCAACACACTTGCTCATAAAGTGGCTCTAATTTCACCGTAATTAGGCATATAATGACACCTGTAATCAAACTGTGAATTTTTCATTACCATTATTCACAAGTGAGTTATAGGTTTTTTTTTAATTTTTTGGTTGAGTTGCTCTGTTCTTAAAAAAGTTTCGATACTAAAAAGATTGTGTTCAATACTACAAATAAATTTTCAACACACTTGCTCATAAAGTGGCTCTAATTTCACCGCAATTAGGCACATAATGACACCTGTAATCAAACTGTGAATTTTTCATTACCATTATTCACAAGTGAGTTATAGGTTTTTTTTTTAATTTTATTGGTTGAGTTGGTTTGTTCTTAAAAAAAGTTTCGATACTAAAAAGATTGTGTAAAATAAATTAATGTACCTATTGCTAGCTCTTTTCATGCAACTTCGAATTTAAATAGATAATTTCAACTTGTATGTACGTTTTTAATAAATAAAACCTTTGTTTTCTCTGTAATAAAAAAAACTTTGAATTCCCCATTTTGTACGTGGCTGCAACGCTATCCGCGAAAATAAAAAAAAAAACTTAATCTTTTAGTCTCTAGCCGATCGCCATTGTTAGATGCGCGCTCAGGATAATTTATTAATATAAATAGATAATTTCAACTTGTGTATACGTTTTCAATAAATAAAACTTTTGTTTTCTCTGTAATAAAAAAACTTTGAAATCCTCACTTTTTACGTGGCTAAAACACTATCCGCAAAAAGCAAAAAAAAGAAACCTCATCCTTTTAGTCTATGGCCGATCGCCATTGTTAGATGCGTCATTTTAACTGTTGAAAACATGTTAAAAATGATTTTTTTGTGTTATTTTCTTCACAAGTGTGTTGAAAAACGTCGTATGATACACGTGTGTATTGATGATTACCGTCCTCGGCTCTCTTAAGACCCTCACCTAACGGCTCGGGTCTCAAAGGCGCCTCAGCGGTAATCACCAACGTTACACACTTATACCATAATGCACTATTACAGCTTTATACAGTTATTTGTGTAAAGTTCATAGTAAAGAGCCGTAGTAATGCGCATCAACAAGCTTTCCTTGGCCTCCGCTCTGAATGTATAAATTCATGGGAAGTCAAATAAGTTACATCGAACTTCACGTATTTACATAAACACGTTAACGTAACAACGTAGATTGTAAATACTGTTTCAAGATAGTGTCTTTGTGTACTTACAGTCTGCTATTTTATTTGGTTTTCTATTTTACATCTTTAATTTATCGAAACTTTTGCTTGAATTGAGTTGTTCAGCAAACAACTGCTTTTCGATGTTTTGTTTTCGGTCTTTAAATATAGGTTTTCTTAGTCACGCAACTTGATTATTATTTTGGATGTTGTTTAGTCGATTACTGTATTTACCAAACGAAAGGTTATTTACTAGTTAATTATGGTACCTCTAAAGTGCCTTCGAGTTTGTTTTGATATTAGAAAATCATTAGGGAACTGAAAATATACCTATGGCAATGAAATTATGAACTTACAAGAATTGCACGGTATATCATTATAATCCTTCTGCCCTTGTCCCGTTCTACTTGGGGTATAATGTATCTGGGGGCACGGCAGTGCCCCCGCCAAGTCGACCAAGCGGCACGGCCCCACTCAGACGTCACGGCATCATTTAATTCTCTCTCGATGAATTGCACGTTATTAAATTTATATATGTATTTATTGCACGCTAAATTATACTAGGAGATAAATAGCTACTAACCGATTTGTTACCTTGGTGGTACCATTTTCCATACATTATTATGTACAAATTTTGATAAGCATAAACATGTTCCTTATTTATTCAATCCTTTGTTAGACGTCCGCCCACGTTACAACGGAGATTGTTAAAAGTATTATCACGAATGTTTATTCTTACGGCAACAGTACAAGATGAACGTGCTTTTGAAGATATTTAGAGTATCAAACTGTTTGTATTAACAAATCTCTTCAAAATACATGCAGGATAAGTAATTAGGGTTAGAGTTTTAACATTCCACGTTTCCCGCTTCCCACGGCAGTGGGATGAGAAAACTGAACCGAAATCCAGTTAGTAAGTTCCGAGTTAGTTTTGGGCTAATCTCGAAAATTACGAAGTACACGGCGAGCATACAGATTGGCAAATAGACACGGGAGAACTTAGTTTTATCATGTAGGCGAATGATTATTATACGTTATGATTATAGGTGCTAAAATCGTGGTAAAACTCATTTCCTAACTGAATATATAGAAAATGCTATCTATAGGTAGGTAGTAAACTTAATTTGGGCTATATTAAGTTCAATATTTATCTCGAAATTGTCTTTTTTAAATCCAAAACATCTACCGTTATAAAAAAATCAAATTTTCCTACTGATAGATTTTCTACACGAGGCAAGCAAAAGGGAATTTTTAATTCCGTAAAGCCTTACAACCGACAGACACCTTTACAAGTAGTCTTATAAACCTACGTGTACGTGTATTGTTAGGTTATCCTTGTGCTAGCTATACCTTAATACTCTAAGGAAGAAAGGAGTATAAGTGAACAAAGACTATTCATAATTTTGTAACATTTTCATTATAACACTTTTAAGGCCCTTCTTTTATTTTATTTATTATGAAGGTAGATCGTCTCTTATTTTATATTTTTACCCGACTGCAAGGAAAGGGTTATGTTATTGCTTACTAACATAGGATACATTTTGAGGGCGAGTAGGACTTTCCAACATTAAATACTGCTATTTTTCATGTTGACCGAACGGAATACTTACAATACGTGAAGGACTGACTATATTCTTATTAATATAAATCACTATTTGATTCGTTAATATCGAGACGAGTATTCTTCCAAAGGTCATCAGAAATATTCTGTAGGCAGATACCGATCTGCCTTCAGAATATTCTTCCTTTCCTAATATTACTTATGTTAGACACTTCCAGGAAATTGTTCATAGGCCATATAAATATCACCGTAAACCTGTCGCTACTTTTAACTACATAGTAAAAAAATGTGCCCTAATGCATGCAATATTAATTTCATCACTTAACATTGTACGAGTAGGTACTAACAATAAATACATAGATACGACATGATATTAAATAAAACCAACTATTTTAGGAACAGCGGCGCCCGCGGTATTAGATATGAAATAAAATTCCGAACATACAACGATTCTGGTCTACTCATGTGGAGGCGAAAAATTGGAATACGGCCTCGAGATTTCATCGGACTAGGTCTCAGCGACGGAAAACTCCAGCTTATTTACACGGACACTGACATAAAAGAGATGAACTTGGCAACCCATGAGGACTGGTTCCAGTGTGTGGAGTCCAAGGCAAGGGTCGATGATGGGAGGTGGCACACGGCCACCGTGAGGCGGAGGAAGAGGCTTGCCATGCTGCAAGTAGACGACACTCCGCCTGTAAGAGGATACTCGCAGTCACTGTTAGTACCCTCGAAGGCAAACCCCAAGCTGTGGATTGGTACGTATTTTTATCATTGTCAACATTTTTCTTTTAAATTATCTCATCAATCGTATTTATGTTCAATTTAAAGTCGCACTATTGCCTGTTAACGATAAAAGCTTCCACCTATTTGATTTATTTCCAATACGTTAACAGTTAAAATAAATATTACCATTCGTTTGCATGCAGAACGAGTCAAAACAATGAGTTTGTGTTGTAAATTTATCCCATAATCTGTTGTCCTATAAAATGTACGAGTTAAATTTATTTGTTTGTTCGTAGGAGGTTCTCCATCACTACCCCTGGGTTTGCCAGCGGCCTTGTACACGGGGCTCCGAGGATGTGTCGCCAGTGTGAAGGCGAATGGACGACATATTGATCTCAGCGCACCTATACGACCTGCGACCGCGGTACGACATTGTGACTGACGATGCGACTAAGTCGTGCGAACCGCGCACGATTCTCAGTGTAAATTGCCAAGTGGATTGTGAGATTTAAAAAAGTATTATTTTGTAGTTGTTGTGTTGAATAGTGTTTTAAATGTACCTGTCTAATAATGTACCTACCGATACATATCCGTTCCGATATTTTGTTCGTATTATTTCAACTTTACAGCTGTTTTAAAGAGTCCTTGAACATATCTCTAAAGAGATAAAAAAATCATATCGCCTCGTATAAAAAGTATTCATATATATTTAACCAAAAGAGTTTGTTGCCATAATACGTTACGTTGTAGTTTTAGATCGAATAGGAACTATATCAATTACTATCTTTTTTATATCGGTGCTCGGATTACACATCAGAGGTATAAAGGAAAAATGAAATATTAATTATGCGAAAGTACTGAATTAATAAAAAAGACTCTTGATATTTTGTTGTTAAAATTAGCAGAAATATATAATCTAGTTATAGATTAGTCAGTAATAAATAAGAATAGTTTTTATTATAAGTGAGAGCAAAATATCATGTGAGAAATTATAAAGAAAGTTTCTAAAACTTTATTGGTGTAGAAAATTATGACGATTGGGCTCTAACGTTGACATTCCAGCTTCTGAGCTATGTCTACAGGACATATTAATGTATCAAGAATAAGCAATCATAAATTAATATTTTGACTAACGTTTTCACTTTTTTATTTGATAATAAGATTATCATTTTGATTCCATTTTTGCCATTCCTTTTATAATATTAGCAATTATTTATAAACGACAGTGCCATAGTAATTGTACAGTAGCTGTTTTAAGATTTTTTATATACTCAGTGTTTTAAGCATAATATACTAGGTTGTGTTTTTAATTTCCTTTTGAATTGTACCTACTTTTATTTGTATATGAGGTACATTGTGTTGTAATTGCAGTCAGCTCTATTTCCTGATTTTTGTTTAATTTCGGCGTATATTCATTTTATACAAATGACTTTTAATCTTCACGATTCTGATTGCAATCTTTAATTCTTGTAGATGTTTCAATTTTCTGTGCCATATTTTGTTTACAGGTAGTTTTGTGCATGTACTGTAAAACCTCATGTAAACACAATTTTATTTCATGTGATGTACTGAATACCGAACTTATTTGAAGTGGTTCTATATAATTTTCATTTTTATATCACCTGAGATTATTTTAATAGTTTAATCTGAGTACAGACATTTTGTAATATATGTACATATATTATAATAATAACTATAGTATAGACTTTTTTTACAAGCCGCTTTACTGTTTTATCGAGATATCTAATAAATGTTACGAAATGTCCGTTATCCTAGATTATGAATTCCAAGTGAGTATCTGTAAGTTCAGCCCAAGTAAGTACGTTCTAAGTAAATCCCTGGGGGGTTAATGTTCGCAGATGTAGGTACGAGTGTCACAAGGGCTCACTCCAACTTCGGCCACTTGACCTACAATTGTGACTTGTGCTAATCTCCTTCATAGAGCAGCATTGTCTTTCAGTTCAACGTTCTTGAACAGTCTTCACGTGGCATATATAATCGATCTTCTTAACTTTAAGAATCATTCATCATTACTCTTGCTGCAAAATCAACTATTTAAATAAGGCCGAGTAGGCTAGTTATGTTACGAACTATTAAATAACGAATTTCAATTTTATTTCTAAGCCTGTACATTTTAATGTAACTACATACGTAATGTTATGTATAGAGAATTGATATGAATAGCCTAGAATCAATTACCTAAGGTAACTTTTAGTTCGTTCTTTTGATGTAATGCTAACGCAAAACTACGCTCTTTAACTAAAAGCTAAGTTCGTTTTTCTACATTTCGTCTAGCGAACTACTTGTAAAGTATTATACTTAATACTAATTAAAATAAAACAATGACAATATTAAAATATATATCAAAATGGCATTTAGAGTTACGTTTTTCGTGTTAGACATGCTTCGTGGTCGAACGAAACACAATTCACTTTTTAGATGATATTTAGGACAACCCTGTTGCTGTTTATTCGGACTGAAGTGACGAATGAGTGCATGCCTCTATTGTACTTATTATTATGTACTTAATTACAGAAAAGAATATAGATATTAAATAATATTGTATCCGAATGAACGCAAGCTAGGGTTATCAGCAATAATCTACCTTTAGGTACAGTATTGTCACTGGTTCGTACTTATTATCTTCCAGTCCAGTTTGTTACGCAATGTGTGTTTTGATGTAACTATCTTAGTTTAATAATACAAAACCATAAAATAAAATGAGACTGCAATCCGTAGTAATGTGTTTATTTTTCGAACCCTTCCCGAAACGTAATGGTCCTAGGAAAATATGAGGAAACATCCTTCAGTGTTCGCTGTATTATGGACGAAAATACAAGCGAATGAAAAGAAAACGATACAGTGAATCATCGACGATAACAATTTAGTTAAATGAGTTTCTTGCTTATCACTGAATCGATTTACAGTGTGAACCATCGAGCTAGAACTAACAGCTCCTCAACTCAACACGAATACCTAAATTCAACCATTTTCAATCTCCTCACCGATTAAGCGCAAGCAGAACTCGTAAAACCCTGAGGACGTGTCTTATCAAATTCTTGATCGGAATTTATGGATAATAAATTAGTTAACTGTTTAGCCAACCGTGCCCTTGTACCGATGGGGCTTTAGGTGCCGCGAATATTACTAATGGCCTTCAAACACGAAAGCTTTTAATTTAATGATATAGACAATTTTATGGGACTGGCCACAAGTTTATACAATGTACAGAAAGCCGCCGATAGCTATTACGTGATTGGATTGATGAACGGAACTTGTTTACTTATGTTGGGACATGCCCCTCGATTGTTTTACTGCCTGATGACGTCATACTTAGTTTTGGGAATCGACAAGAAAATTATTTCATTATCTCTAATGAAGAATTCGGTTCGGTTTCTATTTAATTCGGTTGTTTGAAAGCATCGACTGTTATCGTTTTGGTAAATATTTATACTTTTCATCACGATAAAATCAAAAGAGGTGAAAAGTGTGGTAAATTTTAGTCTGATTCAATTTACACTCCACATTAGTAACTAAGAAGAATTAGTGTCCCATAAGCGAAGCACTGTACATGTACAATCCAATAATTCCATTTCCGCCAGCTCGTCTTGACTCAACACCTTTCTTCAGGAAAGCAACTAAAAGCTAAACCTCGCCCTTCCAATACAATATTACATGAAAAAGACGTTACAAGTGCTACGCCGCATATCATCCAAATGCTACGCTATGTAGCGCATAAATGCTACGCTACGTAGCCCACATGTGCTACGCAGCGTATGAAGGTGTCCAGCCTTGTATTGTTTATTTGTAATTGATATTTGGTTAATCGAATTTACTCAAAGTCATTTCACAAAGCTTACTGTGTCTACTAAAAGTTGATTACATAATTAATGTACGTCTATGCTTATTTGTTCAAAAAGAACCTACACATGATCATTATATTATTTCACTGGTCGTTTGTCTCGTGGTTTTAAGCGAGTCTGCTGAGCGGAATTCCTCAGAAGAAAATGAAACGAATTAACTAATGATGATATGCATTTCTCAATAGTAACCCGGAGTTTGGAAGATGGCAGTATTATGACCCCGTGCCTCTGAAAACACGTTAAGCCGTTGTTCCTGCACCTGATCTCTCTCTCGGCTCGTATCGGATTGGCACTCCATCGAATTATGACAGAAAAGCAATAGACAGTGCACCTGTGCTTGCGCACACACTTGTGTACTATAATATCTTACAAGTCGATGGCCGCCGTGACCGGAAACCGTCAAGAGAACTACATATTATTTCGGCAGATATTTATTAGACAGTGGGATTTGGTGTAATGACTCGCGTATAGTAAAACTGTCAACACCTTATAAATTGCTATGACATTTGTTACATCTTACTATTAGGTGAGCTGTAACAAAGTTAGTATCACATAAATTCGGCAAGTACCGGAGGTATCAACATTCCTTTATTTATTTGACAATAGTGCGTAATATACGACGGCATAAAAAGGCGAAACGAACAGATTGATATATCATCCTCTACACAGACCCGCCTCTAATCTCAACTAGCCTGAATTATGGTGTAGAAAATATCCTCTCATTCTTTGCATAAGCCATAAATCACGTGAGCCACCGGAATCCCTGGAGGCATTATGAACGAGGAAAATAAGCAATAGGTAGATATTAACCAAAAAGTGAAACGCCGCTTAGGGTGGATTTCTGAGATATGTGAGAAAGAAAACAGCTACGCCGAGAGGCAATTTAGAATACGCCGCGAACATTCGCATGTATTATCTAACGCGCTATTAGATTTTAGAATAATACACCAGCAAAATGTTGGAATAACTTACTCGCCGAAATAAAATTCACAAAAGAAAACTTTCAAAATTGTGTAACTCCTTCGAGACGTACTACGAAAGTAGTAAAACTAAATTGAGAATTCAGCCAATCTATACATTACATGAGAGTATTTCAGCTCATTACGTTTTCATTTAGTTTCTTTCAACTTTTGTCCCTCGATACAATCAGAAAATCGGGTACACATTTTATTTATTCCCTGAAGTTTCAAGTTTATTAAGGTTAAAAGTATGGGTATACGAAAAAAGCAATAAAAGGTAACGAAATGGAATCATAAAAACATCGCGTGCTCGACGCAAGCGTTTTATCACTTTATTAAATGTTTGGGTCGTTGGTGCAGGTAGAAAGGTTCTCTAGGTGTAAAAGAAGTTCATTGTAGCATGTTACAACCCGCAGTTGCATGATGAGAGGTAATAACCTCAACTTTATTGCACTTGCATCGGCTAATTTAAAACAACATCTACACTAGACGTTAATTGTATGAACAATTCTTTTCGTATTCCTTTTGGCTAGTACTTGTGGAGTTAACAGTTAAATTACCGTGAAGTGTTGTTTATATAACACTAAACGTTAACTTTTTACATTTTAAAGCTTACTTAAGTGGTCATTTTCTGGGTACTAACATTCTTAATGCATGTCTTATAATTGACCACTGTGTTTACTTAAATTGTTGTTGTCTGGTTAATTACAAAAACAAAGCATGAACTTTATTCTCTAATGGCTATAACGTAGCCTAAACAGTGTCAAATTTCTGAAATGTTGACATATAAAATTGTTCTAATGCAGGTGAAAAATTCACACAAAGAGTAGCGAACCCGATAAAACCAGTAAAAGTGAAAGCTTAAACACTGGTTTTTATTTTCCATGAGGGATTAGGTCCCACAGGCTAGATTGTTCTACGCAGTTTGAATTTTCAGTTGAACATTTTCGCATTGAAAGCTTGGCACTCGATGCATGCACGTTACGCTAGTGATTCATATGCGACATGATTTGTTGCACCCTTATCGGCGTTGTCATGGTTTGGTAAATACCGTGTCAACTGCGACGCAATTGATAAATAAATCAAAACATTACCAACTAGATTAATTATTATTAGCGATGATAGCGGGGATTAATAAAATACGCAAAATCTATATTTATTTTCCGTTCATATGATTTATTCATAACGTAAATCTTAATTTATTTTAGTTTGCGCGTAAAATAAGTGTTGAAATGAAATATTTTAGTTCGCAGAAATGGGAAATTTGAGGCACAAAAATAATACTTCATAGGTAATAGAGCAATGGAATAAAACTGTGAAGCGCTTTTGTATGGCTCACAATCATACACGTATCTTTCTTTCAATCGTGTATAAATAAGGCTAAGGTGAACATGAAGGTATACAGATTCCCACCGTCTCTCGGGATTTGTATCTCGTCTCCCCGCAGCGCGAGACGTGTCCTGAATACGTACGCGATTCTTGGTGATACACGCCACGCGGCAGACCTCCCGTTTGAGAACTCGGTGAAAGAAATCCAAGCGTTCCTGTGGACATACCTGTACGACTTAGACTCACGTCAATGATACACATCAAGCAATGAATATCTAACACGATTTCGGCAACGACATAGTTTAAACTAGACATAGAGATCGATTTTAAAAATCTGACAAAAAGTAGCTACAAAAATTACATGAAAATCATTTAATTTGTTACCAAATTAAATATAGACCCATCAATAATTATTTTTTGAATTCTATAAGTTGTAGGATTGTTTAAACAGCGCCATAACAGCACTCATCTGTCTTCACCAATAATGTAAACAGAAAAGACATTGGGCGTACCTAAGCAAGCCCACGCCACGACGTGTTGGCTCGCAACCTAGAATTTTATCAAAGCTGCTTATCATGTAGCTATGTTCAGAGTCCACAGTCCCCGCATAGGATACACTCTTCACCCTAGATTGTATTACGAATGTACATAATGTACGTCTGGTCTCCTTTGAACACAGACGAGACTGCAAACGAACTCAAAAAGTACATTATCTCCCTAAGTAATAGTACGAAACGAATAGCTGCTCGAACTGTTTGTGAATCAGAAAGAGAATTAAAGATAATCATATTACTTTATGTGATGACATAGAATAAAAAGTGGAAGCTTTGAAAGGCGGTAGAGAAAATAAATTGGGGTTGATATATTGTCCCTGCGGAGTAAGAGTAGGCCCACGTGATATGAAGCGCCATGATATATTACCACCGTAAGGTTGTTACGATATAAGCAATAGAATAATAATTTGTGTAAATGGCGCCATGTGTAGATACACACTGAAGATTAATGGAAACGAATTTCCTCTCCACGCCCCGTCAGATTAAGAAAGCTTTGTATTCTTTTTTCGCGGTGACGATGACGTCTGGAGTAGGCTACTATAAAAGTATTCGCGTTTAGGTAACGTCCTACTAAGTAAGCAGGAAAATCTGAATAAGAAAATAAACATAGCTAGGTTAGATTTGCTTACAAATAACATTCAGCAGAACATAAACTACCTCAGCGTTGGGAAAAGATACTTCTTACATAGGAACTTACTTCAAAAAAGAAAACATTATACCTAAATACGTTTAGGAAGGGCCGTGTAACAACAATATTGGTAGCTGTGACAGGGATCCGTGGAAATCGGACTCCGTGACTACGATAAATCGTTTAATTCCACCCGGGTGACTCGGCCGATTGCGAGAGGCCAAAACGCCATCACAATTTACTGCGATCCAGTCCCAACGTGCTAGAAATAACCTGCTGCTTCGCCAGCAATTGTGTACTATTTGAATAGACTTAACAGTCAATCGATCGTATAAGTAGATACCAATACGAATTACGGCACTTGTACTGCAATTGGGAACAGAGCGGCTCCCGGCGCGGCGCTTAGTTTTGCTTGGTTCGTACATTTGTTAGCTCTCTCGCACGAACCCTCGATCAATCAATATGCAGGTAATTAATATAGGTACGTTATACTCACAAACAACGTATGTAAACAAATGCTAATGCGAACGTTACGAGATAGCTGTGTTAGGAAACATAAATAGAATTTCCATTTCGTACCTTAGGCCCGGGAGCAGAGATTATCACGCTTGAGTTATTATATGCAAAACCTCAGCAAAACTCGGGCGTTTCAAGAATGTTTAAAGCTTTGTACCAGGACAAACGGTTGAATGCCACCGGCTAATGAAATTAAGGCGAGAAAGGAATCATGAAATATTACGAAACGTTTGAGGGGAAGTGGTTTAAAGCATACATAAAAGTGTGTAATTTTTATGAGGGAGATCTAATATGTATTCATGGGCTTGGCTAAAGTCAATTTGCGATATATCGCAATGGTAACGACATGTAATCACTAATACATCATAGTGTATGGCTTGAAGCTCGGGAATAACGGCACGTTTACGTTGATGAGGAAAACGTGGCCGATGCTGTTGTATGAAGTACCAGTATATAATATTATATACTGTGGTGACTATGATTATGATCTCTGAGTTTATTTCCGCTATTTCTTTTCAGATAAGAAATACTGACCTTATCTTCTACCTACTCTATACAATTCTTGTATAAGTTACGATAGCTCTATTTTCATTAAATGTTTAGGTTTTTTTATTCCACGAATCAAAAACGTAACAAAACGAACTTCGAACGAACGATCAATGTATTGCGTAGCAATGTTTTTATTTACCAAACAAAAGGTACTTATTGCACTCCTACGTTTTCCTCGTGTTTTCAAAATGAACCAAATTCTTGGGAAAGAAAATAAGGAATTGTCTAAAAGGATAATATAAATGAAATTAAGAACAGTCAGGGGAATTATGGCTTCAAATAATATTATTAAAACCGATAAAGTTACCAGATAAAGAGAAAACCCTGTGAATATGATAAAAAGAAAACCAGAAGCGAAGAAGATGCCGTTACGTAACAAAGAAAAAGAAATAAACCACATGATATTTCATTTAGTCGAGAAACAAAAAAATCTCCGCAAAAATTCGTGGCTGAGTATTTTAGTATTATACAGAAAGTATTTCAGCGTATCTTTTCATAGTCGTGCTATCAGTAGGATTTGAATACCAAAGGCTATATAGCAATATATCCTTCTTTGAAGGTCACTCTTAAATATATTTAGGGTAGAATAAATTAGCAGTACTATCAGCCTGACGGCCTAGACGAGTATAATTTTGAAGTGTTTCAGTTTTTTTTCAACGGTTTTCATCGAAATTCGTATTTACACATACAAACCTTTTGGCAGCATAAGTCAATCCATTACATTTATGATTTATCCATCGTCTTTATAATATAATATAACTTCACGCTTGTAATCCCCGAAGGGTTAGGCAGAGGTGTACCTAATAGCCTGCACACCCACACTTCGCCAGTTACGTTTAAGTCCCATGTAATAGGGAGCTAATTGCTATCAACCAAGCACATCATTTCATCATCTTTAATGCTAATAAAATGTCACTTCCGCTGTGTCTTGTGGACGAAAAAGCTATTCGATCACTAAATACTAGGTCTTCCGTTGCATCGTGTATTTTCAGAAGTCGGGTTAAACTTTCACGGGTTTCTTATACCAAAAACTTTAGGAAAACGGTTTTTGTAACTAGCCAGGTAAGTCTGATGGTTTCGATATAAATTTGTGGGTACATGCTTTAACTTTGCGTCCATTTTGTGATAGCGCAATGGCGACGGAACTACTACAAAATAGGGAGGGAAATCGCTACGTGAACTAGCTTTAAGGTAAGCGATGAAGATATAACTTAACTGTATAACACGAACCAATTTAACAGGCCACTTAGAACTAAGTAGTATGTCTCTGAATATTAATTCACATATTAGTCTCAAAACCAAAATAGTACATAAGTTCCAGCCCACTTGCCTAAGTACCAGTGGACTTATATCAGGTAGTTCGGTTGAAACAAAGTCAACTAGTTTCGCAGCCAAAACTGGCGTCTTAGTCTAGTTCGGTATGTCGCAGAAGTTTGCCTAAGTCGTATTTAACTTCAGTGAACAGCCTGTGTTGCAACCGCATACCAACAAATTTTGACACCGTAGACTTAGGTATAATCGCGAACAGTCAGCAAACTAAGCAGTGAGGTTACTTTAATTTACTTTCAACTTATCTGTACTACTCGTACTTTCAATCAAACGGTTTGCTTATCAGATTTCGGGATCTGCTTCGTAATTAAACTTTTACTAGATGGAAAACCAGCGAACATGTTTGTTGTGCCGCGTACAAACATTAAGCCGATATACAGACAGACTTGTACTTAAAAGATTAATGGCTGTACTTTGAATTATTCAACATCCATAGTTTTACCTACTTACATAAATATTGTAGTAAGGTGAACCAATTTATTAATATTCATATCTACACTAGCTTTTTCCAGTGTTTTGTTCAAAGATTTTTTTTCCTTTTTACAGAATAATAATGTTTGAGGTCGCGGTCTTTGTCTTGTCCCCTTCCTTTGTCTCTTGTCATGAAATGTACAATGCCAAGGAAGATTATCAATTGCATAGCCCTTGATGATGAAAGAAACAAAATTCATCACGTAAATTGAAAACAGTAAACAATAACGGTATACATGGCTAATGATACCGCGATAGCGTCTGATGTCTTATCCCAACTAAGGCATCTGTAGAACGCCTCCGTCAGATCAGATTAGACTATCAGTAGACCGATATTAATTACGTCTCGTTAACGCGTAACGATCAACACTACACGCCTATCAAATCACTAGTGATTTTCTCAAGTCATTACGAAGCGAAAATTAAGTCGAACTTACGACGCCGAACCACGACAGAGGCTTTTAATACCGTTGAACATGCAACTATTCAATCACTACCGCGAACCGTGTTTCTGTTGTAAATAGCTCGCCTATTTAACAAAATGCCATCATTAATCTTTGTTTTGATAAAGTGTTTTCGTAAATTCCAATGGCGGATGGCTTGGACAGGAAAATGTTATTTTGATACCTGTCTTTTGGAACCTTTCTTTCTCACGTATTTTTTTTCCTTAGCTTTGTTTTTTTTTTATCGCAGCTTAAGTCGGAAATCGTAAAAGTGAACTTAGCTGTGAAAATACGTATTATTGAATCCAGTTATTGACGGACAAAAATAAAACAATTTTCTGGCTAAAGATTTTAAGGCTATTAAATATTCATACCGGTTGCTTTAAAAGTTCGGACTTATATTAACGATATTTTTCTTTTACACTGTTTAATATTTTCTTTACCTGACAAAAGCATTACAGACGAGTAATAATTGATTAGTGCCTATTATCATATTATTTTTGTTATGAAGTCCAATAAACTCGTGTTGGTTAAAATAAAGTTCAGGAGCAACGTAAAATGTATAAATACTGTTAGGAACTTAATTGCAAACATACGGACGCTAATTTACTTAGAGTTTTCATTTCGTGCTCAAAATTCCCACGTTTCTATAAAATAAATATGTCAGCAGAGTAATGTGCATAATAAATGCTTCTAAGACGAAGCTACACTGAAACGTGTACAAAAATGTGAAAGAATTTTACATTTAAATCCTACAGAGGTTGGTTGGTCTCACAAAGTCAGAAACAGTAGGTCGCGGCGTCACGCCTGGCTGCCTCCTCCTCTACGACAAAATGCACTCACGCCTCCGCCTCCCGGGCCGTCTGCTCTCACGAATGCATTTACATATTGATCTCCAAATCACAGTAGCCGACTGAATCACAAATAAAATGCATATTTGCGAATAGAACGCTGGTTTTCAAGTCTTTGGTAAGCTTCTCCCGAGTTCTGGCCTGACTGTAATTTACGAGCGCTTTTATTTTTCAATCACAAGTGAAGCGAAATGACCACTTCGCGTTTTAACTATCGTAACGGTCTTCTAGATGCACCTTAAAATCCAATCAGGACTGCTTCCGTGTTCATATAGAAACCAACCTTAAAGCGACGGACTTCAGCTTGTTTTACAACAACATCAAACCCCTCGGAGTTTACAATTGGATAATTTAGACGTCTTATTCAACTGTGACTCAAATCATTATTTAAATCTGTATTGTTTCCGTTTCCAGGAAATCGAATTAATTGTAAATTGGTACAAACTTTTAATCCACTTTTGAATACAGCGGTAAAGTTTCCGATGAACATTTTCGGTTTATTTAAAGTGATTATATTGGCTATTGTTAAAATCAATCACAACATTGTTACCAGAGCGTTGCTCGGGGCGTGAAAGCCATTGCACCACGACCATAATTGCCATCACTGATAGTAATTGGCCTACTTCAACAAAGGCAGCATTAAAAGCCAGAGCATTTATTGACATAGAGCATGACGCACGCCGATCCATTAGTGGTTTGCTGCCCATCCCCTGCACCACTGTGCTTACCCGGCACTACACACAATGTTGCAATTTCTTGGTGTCACCTAACAAGTGCTTTTATCCTGAGATTAAGGCTTAAGTTTGGCAAACTTGTACAATGGATCTGTCAAAATTTGAATTCTATTACTTTTGGTAAGTCAGCTCGTTAAGTGATGCCATCGAACAGTTTATGAACGACGGGATTATAAATATCCCAGCGCGGCCAGACAGACCATTTTTTTGCCATTTTGCGAAGTAGGCTTGAAAATTTTTGAGACAATCAGAGACTTTTTGCTGAGGACTTCTTTAAACTAAATTCGTCGGGAAAAATTACACTTCTTGGAACTGAAAAGCAAAGCTTTTCGTCAGCTTAACTGGTCGAGTGTATATGCTCAAAAATATTAGCTTCTGAGTAGATAATCATTACGTTTTCATGATAATATAGTAAACCGAAAAACAGTATTTTCATTAATTTTGCTTGACTTATTTCCGGAACATGAAAAAAAAGCTTCCGAGGACGAAAGCTTAAAAAAAAAACCTTATTTGCTTAAAAAACAATTGGCACAGATAACATAACTTCACGGCTGTAATCCCCGAAGGGTTAACCAGAGAAATTATTACGTCTTATACGTTATCAAGTAGATAATAAATAATTCAGAGGAGTACCTAATAGTACACCCATATAAGCAATTAAATAATAAAGTAACCAATCAAAAGATCATTCGTGCAAATAAAACTCCGAATAAAATGTATCATGAACAGTTCGGAGTTTACCGAGTGTAACGGTAAAACGGCAACGCTTAGCAATACGTTACACCGGCATGATAGTATTACACACATAGGTAGTAGGTACCAGGCCGCCACGAATGCGAGGAACATAATTATTGTTAGCTACCGCAAAATTTCATGTTCGGTTGAATTACACAACGCAATGACGCTGTAGGATGTTTGCGTGACTTAACTTGACGTAACTTTGATGATTATAAAGTTATACAATTACGAAATTGTCTTCTGGTTTATTTTACTTTGGCGTTTCAGATGAATGTACGTTGGTACATTAATTATATCATACAGACACGCAGACACAGCGTTGGTCATAAAAAAATATCTATATAGCCTGGCATAACCAGACGTCTGTCATCCAGACTTCCTAAAGGGTATCGTATCACCCAGTTACTGGGCTGTAGAGGTCAGATGAAAGTCTCTTCATGGCAAATACATTAGATTAGACCCCAATATAGTTTGAATAAGGCTAGGCAGCTGATACTCACAATTCTTCAAAAAATAATTATCATTTATTTTGTCGAGTAGACAATTTTTTAAAACGTCTCTTTTACAAACGCAAAATAAATAAATTAAAAATATATGGGCTAATTAATTTAGTAAAACGGACTAACTGAAGCTTGATAGATAGGTCCGTCTGTTTGAGAAAGATAAATAAGTATCTGCTTAAATATTAAAATGTGAATTTATTTGGATAATTTATTCTCGTAATGGAAATATTATTTTTTATTTAAAAAACTGTTTGTTTACTCTGAAGAGTTCTGTCGAAGAGTAGTTTCGTTAAAGTATTGCAGTGAAAGATCTATGCCTAGTTAATCATCATCTGCCTAGCCTTTTCCCAACTATGTTGGGGTCGGCTTCCAGTCTAACCGGATGCAGCTGAATACCAGTATTTTACATGAAGCCACTGCCATTTGACCCCCAAAATACAGTTAGTTCTGGGTAACTTTTGGAAAGATTGGTTTCAGGCCACTGGCTTCCTGTAACGACAGCCAAAGTCAGTTGGGATAAGCAGCTTAAAAAGCTTTCCCTGGGCACGGAGGAAACTCGGTACGTATTGGGTCACCCATCCACAGTCTAACTTAGATAAGCGCGGCTTAACCTGAAAATTGATCTAAGTGGCTGTTATTATCTATGCCACGAGCTCCTCCATTGTATCCAGTTGATAACCGGATAAAAATTCGGACTCCGACTTTCTACCGACTATTAGGTACTAAACTTATTTATATCTTTCGAGATAATTTTGTCTTATATACTTGACTCTTATTAAAACTTTCTTTTTGCCATAATAAGAAATTTCCAAGAAATGTTTACTCGTATTACAAGCAGTGCCGTTCGAAATCTCATTACCGTATGCCAAATAGGGAAGCAATAATCTGCAAGCCAAAACCAAAGCGTTTGGTCACAAAAAGTGAAACGCTTCTGTGTAAAATAAACTGACGGGTGTTCGGAAGGCGACGAAAGTTAATTTCACGGGTTGTGAATGCTTCTTCAGAACTCATCCCGCTCGAACAATCCGCGACTGGGTTGCCATTAATCACCGCGCAGACAAATATCATTAGTTCTCTCTACCCTGCTACGCTGCCGTACGTTTTAGCGGTTTTTAAACCATTATTGATTACCGTTGTTTTAAAATGTAGATGAAAAGCTGTGTTCTTTGGAAAGCTAAGTTAGTCAAAGTGAACATTTTTAAATGAAATATGTATAATTATTGTATGTGTATTTTTTAAGTTTGGATTCGGATAAATAAATGTTAGGGTAGAGAGGGTTGATTATGTCCTATTTTTCTTGTGGTTGATGAGACTGATTATTTTAATAAGCTATATTTTAATAGAAACGGTAAGGTCTGAAAGGTCAGGTGTGAGTTACTCACAACCGGCTTGCGTGTATGGCCAGATGTATGGACGAGGACAAAACAAAAGAGGAGTATGTAGGGTCATAGTAGGTTCCGCTCTGTGAGTTTATGTACGTATTTTTAAGTAAAATATTTTTACAATAGGAACAAAATAAAACGACAATTCTCACTTCACCCAATTCCTAAGAAAAGTTAAGTGTAAAATAAAAACGGTGTACATATACTTACTATATAATACCTAGGTTAGTCACCATCATCGTGCTAATGTAAAAAGTTTAAAGTTTCTTTAGAAAATTTCGCAAAGAGCCAGTGGATGACATGCAGAAGTTCCTCAACTTGGCCTATAAATCATACGAACGTACCGTAATGTTGATATATTAGGTAGATATAGAAAATCTTAATCCACTTTTCCTGTAAAAACGCGGAGAGGGCATAACTTTGTAATCTCAAAGAGTTTGAGATATACGAGTTGGGAAAACTCTGCAACGTAGTCTTGTTACAGAATAAATGCATTTTACAGGAAATAAATCACTGCGTTCACGCTTTATCTTAGTTCCTACCCACCGCAAACGTTACATACATATATTGTTAAAAAAAACCATATCTCATAAAAATATGTTACAATGTAAAATAATATTTGTAATAAACTTACATTTAATGCAACCAAGGTAATTAAAATTTTAGATTTTTTATTAGTTAAACGAAGTTTTACATTCTGTGTTGTGAATCCATATTAAAGAATGTAAAACACACTCATGCATAAGAAGTAACATATATTATGATATCGTTGTTAGTTACTTTAGTAAAAACAAGTATAAATAAAGACGTGTACGACTAATAAACTACTTATACTTTAAATACCGTTTTATTGGGCATAGCACGTAAGTAAAGATTTTTTCAACACACTTGCTCATAAAGTGGCTCTAATTTCACCGCAACTAATTGCGGTGAAATTAGAGCCACTTTATGAGAGCAACTCAACCAAAAAATTAAAAAAAAAACCTATAACTCACTTGTGAATAATGGTAATGAAAAATTCACAGTTTGATTACAGGTGTCATTATATGCTTAGGCAGGTTGAGTTGCTCTGTTCTTAAAAAAGTTTCGATACTAAAAAGATTGTGTTCAATACTACAAATAAATTAATGTACCTATTCCTTGCTCATTTTATGCAACTTCGAATTTAAATAGATAATTTCAACTTATACATACGTTTTTAATAAATAAAACTTTTGTTTTCTCTGTAATAAAAAAAACTTCGAATTCCCCATTTTGTACGTGACTGCAACACTATCCGCGGAAAGCCAAAAAAAAAAACTTAATCTTTTAGTCTATAGCCGATCGCCATTGTTAGATGCGCGCTCAGGATAATTTATTAATTTAAATAGATAATTTCAACTTGTGTATACGTTTTCAATAAATAAAACTATTGTTTTCTCTGTAATAAAAAAACTTTGAAATCCTCATTTTTTACGTAGCTAAAACACTATCCGCAAAAAGCAAAAAAAAGAAACCTTATCCTTTTAGTCTATGGACGATCGCCATTGTTGGATGTGTCATTTTAACTGTTGAAAACATGTTAAAAATGATTTTTTTGTGTTATTTTCTTCACAAGTGTGTTGAAAAACGTCGTATGATACACGTGTGTATTGATGATTACCGTCCTCGGCTCTCTTAAGACCCTCACCTAACGGCTCGGGTCTCAAAGGCGCCTCAGCGGTAATCACCAACGTTACACACTTATACCATAATGTACTATATAAGTTTTGTTTTCATAAATAAACTTTGTAGTTTATTTATTTGTATAAATATTGGGTATACGTTACAATTATGCCCTTACTTTGGCAAGATAATTGTACTCGTGCAGTTATATTCATAAAAAAATCTTTTCAACACACTTGCTCATAAAGTGGCTCTTATTTCACCGCAATTAGGCATATAATGACACCTGTAATCAAACTGTGAATTTTTCATTACCATTATTCACAAGTCAGTTATAGGTTTTTTTTTAATTTTTTTGGTTGAGTTGCTATGTTCTTAAAAAAGTTTCGATACTAAAAAGATTGTGTTCAATACTAAAAATAAATTAATGTACCTATTCCTTGCTCATTTCATGCAACTTCGAATTTAAATAGATAATTTCAACTTGTATATACGTTTTTAATACATAAAACTTTTGTTTTCTCTGTAATAAAAAAACTTTGAATTCCCCGTTTTGTACGTGGCTGCAACACTATCCGCGAAAAGCCAAAAAAAAAACTTAATTTTTTAGTCTATTATAGCCGATACGGTTTTCTATGACTTTGATGAAAAGTTTATACAAATGTGAAATGAGGCTAATGGGTCGATAATTTGAGATGTCTGCTTTGTCTCCTTTCTTATGAAGAAGAATTATATTTGAGTGGCAAAATTCAGAGGGAATTTGGCCAGTGTATAGTATGGTGTTAAAGAAAGATGTGATGTGTGGGACTAGAATGTTTCGTCCTAATTTTAAAACTTCTGATGTTATTCCATCTGCCCCAGGGCTTTTGTTGAATTTCATCTCACGAAGCGCAAGATTAACCTCGTGGGGCCTGATGGGATCAACAGAGTCAGGGCAATAATAAATGAAGTGTCGGGGCTGTTTCTGTTGATCCTGATAAAGATTTTTATAGAATTTTGTTGATATTTCAATTATTTTGCTTGAGCTAGCTTGTTTTATACCATTTTCATCTTTCAGATTGGAAATCCATGTTTTTCCCTTCGTAATTCCCTGTTTGGCAGATCTTAAAGAGGTACTGCTCAGTAAAGCTGATTTAATCATCTGGGTATTGCAATCTCTAACGTCTTTTCTTATACTTCGTTTAACTAGTTTATCAATTTTATTATATTCTACTCTATTATTCTTTAACTTTTCTCTGTTCTCTATTAATGATATTGTCTGATTGCTTAATTTGTTATTATTACGTCTTGCACATTTGATTTTCTTGGTTGCTGTTGAAATGTTTTCTATGATGCTGTTGTATTGGCTCTGAGGGTTTTGGTTTGGGTCTACCGGTAATAAATCGAAAGAATTTTTTAATTCTAAATTGAATTTTTCCATATTACTTATTAGAATATCTTTATTAAGTTTCTTAATTCGGTTTTTAAAAACGGTTTTACGGTGTGACTTTACGTTGAGGACAATCTTTGCACGTACTGGTCTATGATCTGAACTAAATTTGAATTTATTAATAATGCTAACATCTTTTATAATATTATTATGGCCGCAAGAGAGTACAAAGTCAATTTCATTCCTTGTTCTACCATCTGGTGAGATCCAGGTCCATCGACGCTGTGACTTTTTAGGGAAAAAACTGTTCATTATCTTAAACCCTTGCCCAAATGCAAACTGGATGAGTGTATTTCCTCGATCATTTCTGGTTCCTAAGCCATGAGGACCGAGAATTTCTGGGTTATCGAAGTCTTGTCTAACTCCGACTTTGGCATTAAAGTCACCAGTAATGACGTTCCATGTGCTACGGTTTTCTTCGCACGCTTTGTTAAGTATATCATAAAAGTCTTCCAGTTCGTCATCACTGTGTGACGATGTAGGTGCGTAAGCTTGGACAATGGTAAGACTATGTTTCTCGGTTATGTTTAGTTTGAGAACCGCTACCCTCTCCGAATATCCGAGAAATTCTGTGATATGATTCTTCCACTTTTTAGCCACCAAAAAACCTACTCCATGAAGGCCTTTGGTAGCTCCAAAGTGATAGAAAACAGAATGTTCTCTTTCCTCTGTGTCCTCTCCCATTCTCCTCACTTCTGACAACCCTATCACGTCCCATCTTATTTCTTTTAAGGCATTTTCTAACTCAAGTAATCGTTCATCTTGCATTAGTGTGCGTACATTATACGTTAGAATATTTAGGTTAGTATCGGAATCCATTTTCGTAGCTGCTTGGTTTTGTTGACGGAGGATCGATCTTACCCGGGGATTCTTAGCACCCCATGCTCTGGGAACCCGTTGACTACCGTCATTGTCGCGAGATTCTCCAGAGCTGCCGGGCACTTGGGGCCTGAAGCTATTTTGTTCTGTCATGGTTTGTTGGTTTTAAGGGGGATTTGGACTATAGTCCACCACGCTAGTCCAATGCGGGTTGGTGGACGTTGCGCCAGAGCCTCGTTCGTTGGTCAGCAGGGTGCACCACGTGCAGGTGAGGTTGGCTTGAGTCTTTTAAGATGTTATTAGGACCCCTTTCACCCTCACGCTCCGACACTTGACCTTCATCAACCCCCCGAACAAGCAGGATTTCGTCCCCATTTCTCCACAACAGATCATCTTCATACTATAAACCAAGTAATTGAAAAATACAATGAATTTATCAAGCCGCTTTATCTCGCTTTTGTAGATTATGCCAAGGCATTTGACAGTGTATACCATCAGTCAGTCATTGATGCCTTGGAATCTCAAAATGTACCACACACCTATATAGATTTAATTGACACCATCTATCAAAATAGTTCTGCAAACATTAAGTTGCACATTTCTGGTCCAAATTTTAACATAGAAAAAGGTGTCAAACAGGGCGATCCACTCTCACCCAAGCTATTCACCAGCGCACTGCAGGAGGTTTTTAACAAACTGCCCGATTCGTGGCAGTCACGAGGCATAAATGTTAGCGGTCAACAACTAACAAACCTCCGCTTTGCCGATGACATTGTGTTATTCTCCACATCAGCTCCAGAACTCCAAGCAATGCTCCAAGATCTGAGCATAGCAAGTCTTGAGGTTGGACTTTCAATGAATAGATCCAAGACCCAGATCATGACTAACAGCACGAAACGTAGGGTCGCGGTAGACGGGCATTGTTTGCATTATGTCGACGAGTATACCTATCTGGGCCAGATAGTGTCGTTCCAAAACAGGCAAGACAAAGAACTCGAAAGACGAGTACAAAATGCCTGGAAGACCTTCTGGGCCCTGAAAGAACATATGAAGGGAAACCTTCCAGTATCACTGAAAAGAATACTCGTTGACATGTGCATCCTGCCCGTCCTAACCTACGGTGCACAAAGTTGGTCACTTACTGAACAACAGAAGTCCAAACTCAAGATTTTCCAGCGAGCAATGGAGCGCAGCATAATAGGTGTTAGGCGAACAGATCGCGTTAGAAACACCACCCTGCGCTCCATAACTCAAATAGCTGATGTTGGAGAAAAAACAGCCAGGCTGAAGTGGGAGTGGGCAGGCCACGTAGCACGGATGCACCCGGAGAGATGGGCAAAGGTCGTCACACACTGGACGCCTGAGGCAGGACAGCGCCGTCGAGGTCGACCGCGGCGAAGGTGGCGTGACGATCTGATCATGTTTGCGGGGCTAACATGGCCAGAGATCGCACATGACAGAAAGGTATGGAAGGAGAAAGGGGAGGCCTTTGCTCAGCAGTGGGACACAACGTAGGCTAACAAAAAAAAAAAAAAAAAAATTATAGCCGATCGCCATTGTTGCATGCGCGCGCAGGAAAACATATTAATTGAAATAGTTAATTTCAACTTGTATATACATTTTCAATAAATAAAACTTTTGTTTTCTCTGTATTTGTGTATAAACAAAACCAATTTAAAAAAAAAATGAATTCCTCATTTTGTACGTGACTAAAACGCTATCCACAAAAAGCAAAAAAAAGAAACCTCATTCAGTCTATGGCCGATCGCCATTGTTAGATGCGCGAAACTTTTTTTACAACTCATTTTAACTGTTGAAAATGATTTTTTTGTGTTATTTTCTTCACAAGTGTGTTGAAAAACGTCGTATGATACACGTGTGTATTGATGATTACCGTCCTCGGCTCTCTTAAGACCCTCACCTAACGGTTCGGGTCTCAATGGCGCCTCAGCGGTAATCACCAACGTTACACACTTATACCATAATGTACTATTATTTGAACAAACCTTAGGCTGCTGTCTACTACACGTCAACTTCACCCCTTAACCCACTCCACATATTATCAGGTACCGAGTATATGACAAACAGCCAAAATGAAGTATCATGTCAGCTATAACGCAAGCTTTTGAGCCGAGGAAAAGAACAGTGAAATTGTCTTTGAGGATAGTAGAAACTCGAGTGCTGAGTGAACGCTACGTGTCTGCCTTACCCCCGAGGGAGTGAACCAGGGTCGCTTAACCGGCTACATTCCTCCAAGTTCAGTTTAACGACTTGCCATGTTTCATTTATTCTTGGCCGTATCGCTCCCACGTATGTTATTGGTGTTAAATAACCCTTTTGAACTAGAATGTGTTTTATAAATGTCGTGAAGGATTTCTTTGACCTTTTTCAGAGTATTTGATCTTTATTTTTAGAATGTTTTCGGATTTAGACGGTGTATAGAGAAAGAATAATTTGTTTTCTTAGTGTAGATAGTAATTTTTTTTTTTTCTTTCACAAAAAGTATTTATATCATACATAAAAGTTTTAGAATCAGAAGTGAAATTACTAAGAAAGAAAATTATAACATTGAACTGTATAAAACATTATTTTTTTAACTGTTTCAAACATTAAAAAACTAAGTTTTTAATGTTTCAAACATCATTTTTTTTTTTAATGTTTTAAACATTAAAAATTTTACTGTTTAAAACAGTAAAAAAAATGTTTTAAACAGTTAAATGTTTTATAACGACAGCTCATTAAAAGTTACTGGTTTGAACGTTCATATTTTACTGTTTAAAGCAGTACAGTTTAATGTTTTATTTTTTTTAGTGTCAATTTCAGAAAATTGCTCACAACATACACGGCTCTATAGACTTCCTTGAAATAATGAAGCAATGACAGCATTGCATTATAACCATGCACACATCATCGCCGACCATTCCAAGCTCATCATTGTCTGTTAGTGTGCAATGGATGCTCAGCAACGATCCTTGATTACGAGCCGAGCAGCTAATCATATCCTTTGCGTAGCGCGTAATTATGCAGTGGTTTAGGATAGCAACACAGCCGTACTAGATCTATTATTAGTAATGGCTTAGATGGAATTAGAAATGGTTTTCATAGTGTAGAGGATTTACACTAGTTTGTAGATAAATGGAAGGATAGAACGAGAATGATTGAAGAGTTCCTCAAACCTAAAGTTTAAAACTAAAACTTTAAGTAGAGTCACTACAAGGAGACAGCACTTCAAAAGACAGTCATAGGCCTCTTTTTGCTTGTGCCAAGCTCTAAAAGCACAAAAAAGTGAAAAACACAAAAGCAGCTTCTGAAGTCGGTGGCAAAGAAAACGAAATCAAACAAACAAAAAGTCACCGACTTCAGAAGCTGCTTTTTCTTGTAAAGTTTATTTTTCACTTTTTTGTGTTTTTGTGTTTTTCACTTTTTTGTGTTTTTGAAGTCGGTTTTATTTTTTGCAAAAAAGCTTTTTATTTTTCCATTTTTAGTTGTTCCCAAACAAATAATAGGTTTTATTTATCCCCAATAAATGGAACATTACATAATATCTTACTGTCCAAATCTGGGTGTACACATCTGCGTACCCCCTCAGATCATACAGGCGTGATGTTACGTCATGATGTTGTATAAACAATAAACATCCAAGCGATTGCAGCAATCACGACAGATTTGCCGTCTATTTTTGAAGAGTTCTATTGTATATCTCCGAAGATCAGGATCAGATCTTCACCAAATTTAAATGGGACCACCTCAGGAGTATACTCTTTCAAATAAAAAAATAATTTTGAGAATCGGTTCACAAATGGAGGAGAAATCAGGTAACATACATAAAAAAAAAAAAAATACATACACACGAACATATAACCTCCTCCTTTTTTGAAGTCGGTTAAAAATAAAGAATGCCAAAAGACAGTGGTGAGATAAATATATTATCTACGAATGATGTTTCTCATACTGTAATGTTTGTGTTTTTCTATATGGGTTTTTATTTTTAATTCGCTGCTGGAGTTAGGAGTAGGTTGTATAAGTAATTAATACCTCATTGTACATCGTTATAAATTGATTTTATTTTTAATGTTCTAGAACAAAAGCTCGAAATTTAAAAATGTCAGGATGACTGGGAACCGGGTCGTCAGAATCAGTCTACGCCAGGGCTCGGTACGAAAAACATCTCAGCTACGAAGCTTACTAGTTTCTTGAGCAATATAATATAATCTTCATTACGGTGGTCTGCATCGTAAAGAAAAGTGCCCGAGTGACGACGTTCCTCGGCCCTCCTCCTCGATCCTCCGCTTCGGGTCTCCTCTTCGGCACTCCTGACGTCCGCCGGCTACTGCCAGCCGGAGGGACGTTACCTTGATCCTCGCGCCTCTTCTGCGTCTGATGGAAGCTGAAGATTGACGGCAGGCTTCAACCGGCCCCTTTGCGAGCTCAACGACTGGAAGGCCTGACCTGAGGCTTTCCATCTGAAGAAACCCCTGGACTTCCGTATCTAAGGACCTTCACCCCGGTTTCCCTGACTTTGTATAGTATTTTCAATTAGAATTCTCCAGCATCCGGTAGGTAGGGCCTGATAGATATTTTAGGTTTAATTGTTCTTATTTTCTTATATTAAATAACTGTTTACCTTTTCCCTTTTTCTCTTAAACTGTGCTCTCCTCCTAGGTAGGAAAGTGTTTATTGTGGCCTTACATTTATCAGGCTCTCCCTGTTAAATGTAACGTTACAATACATGTCCCTAGTTTCAAAATAATGTAAAATAACTTTTCAAAAATTAATACTTAACAAAGCAATTAACTACCGCAAAATACTGAACAATTTCCAGGACCTACATGTTATATCTTTGAGGCGTCACACGTTAATTTGTCTACAACCTACACAATGCTGGCTTCAAATAATTGTCAATTCGAACGTCGAAATAAATTCATGAACTTCTCTTTATAATTAAATTAACAAAATGAAGCCCTATAATTAATTAAAAGTTCTAATTTGTATGCAAAAGGTAAGAATAAGTTTGCGTCTGAAGTACTGATGTTTCTCGTTTGTGGAACATTGTTGTTTTCTTTGATTTCTACTTCATTTTCTGGTAAATAATCAAGTGGAGGCATCCCGTCGTTTGTTTGTGGAGTGAATTGAAACTCTCCTTTTAGATTATTTAATCTAAATTATATTCAATGAAACTGGAATGTCAGTTTGTGTTGTAAAAGTTAAGACGTTTTTGGTACCTATTTGAAGTGATC
Organism: Diarsia brunnea; assembly: GCA_949774965.1. NCBI lineage: Eukaryota > Metazoa > Arthropoda > Insecta > Lepidoptera > Noctuidae > Diarsia > Diarsia brunnea. Next base: position 9,938,138 of record OX458997.1, on the reverse strand, counting down.
GGCCCGATAATTAATTTTTAACAGGTTTAGACCTGTTTTTCAAAATATAGTGCCTCAAATATTTTCAACATACCTATTCAACGACCATTAGCTACATAAGTGAACACTGCTTATGTAAAAAATAACAGTTTATATTATGAAACATGTTAGAATTAGGCCTGAAAGTTTAAGCAGTCTTACCAAACGGTATCGTATTATCCAGTGCTAACTGGGTTGTGAAAGTCAGACAGGCATTCACTCCATGTTAAATACTGGTATTCAGCTGCATCTGGTTAACCTAAAAGGTAACCCCAACATAGTTGAGAAAAGGCTTATCTTAGCAGATGATGATGATATAATTTAACATCAACATTTAGAAAGCAATAGATAAGCAAAGAGAAATTCAAGTCTAGTTAAGCAATTCATTTATCAGTCCAGAAGCCTTGATTTCTCAGAATTTAGGTATCAGAGCAAACTGAAATGGAATCACAAGTCTAGCCACAGACTAATCTGTAACAAGATAAAGTGACATTTGATTCGTCTGAATGCGATCTATTGTGCGATTATTTAACGTTTACCCCAATTATAGAATTCAGTAACTCTTCTTTAAATATCAAGTCATCGTTAATACTTACCTGTTGAATAATTAAGTGTTTACGCACTGCTTGATTTAACCCTGTGTGAAAAAAAACTGAGTAGTGGTCCACCCAGGTTAGCAATGGACAAAAATAATTTATTTTTGTCCATAGCTCACCTGGGTGGACCACTACTCAATTTTTTTTCCAGTTCTAGGCGGGTCCAATCAATAAAAGAAAATTTATGAATTAGCCAACACATCCCGCGGCTCCCAAATAAGTGGGACCAGTTGACTAAAAAGCGAAAAATTTTTGTATGTTTATTTTTAAGGAAAATCTACCCTTTCCCGTCTTTGTTTCCAAAGTAAAGCCAGAAAGTACTGCACTTTACATTCTAGTATTTCGTGACAAACGTTTTGACGCATGAAACTAGCAATATGTCTGAACATAATCGTACGTACCCGTTGCATACTAAAGTGAGAGCGGCCACAAGTTTAATAATAATACGCTCGCTGTTGTTTCAGTAAACTTTACAATGGAAACAACAAACTTGGTGAAATTTACTTAAGAGGTAGGTAGTCTAGGTGTAGATACGACACTGATGGGTTTTAGATCACGGATTTGTTTAAGTCAGTTAGAGTCTGACACTATACCTTCTGCACTGACCAGCAGGGCTAATTGCGTATCTTTTTAAATGTCAGTGGCTATCATAGTGTTCATCGATTAACTGTCAGTTTGGTACAAAATGGAACCATTTGATAGTTAATCGATGGACACTATGATAGCCACTGACTTAAAAAGATACGCAATAGCCCTGCAGAGCGAGAGGAGTCATTTTATGACTTACCGGTATAGGTACCGTTAGAAGATCTTAGATTATTAGATTTCCTAAGAAATATTATAATGTTGCATCCAATGACTGTTTCGTTGGTCTAGTGGTCGTAGGCGGGACTGTGAGCATGAGGACCTGGGTTCGATTTCCAGGTCAGACAATATATGCTTTTGGGTTTTTCCATAAGGAATTTCTCAATTAGTGATGATAGTGATTAGTGGCTGACGTATTCGGTACACTTCTGCCTAACCCTTCGGGGACGACAGGCGTGATGGTATGTTATGGTATGATACATACATTTCAAACAGGTACGTTCTCGACCAATTTAATTTGACCAACAGACATAATTTAACAGCAGCGCTATTAAAAAAATACTACGAACAATTATTTGATGCAACAAGCCGGTCCGAGCCTCGAGGGTGTATTTCGCAAACGTTGCGGCGTTGCAGATTATTTCTAGCACTTGTATTAATAAAGCAATTTCAATTCATACGACCTTACGGCGTTACAGTGGGGTGGAACGTTACCGTCGAGTTTATGGTGCACGTTTGATATGATTAGTTTAATTTACAGGAAAATGTTGGTCGTTGGTGATGTGGTAGTAGACGCTACTGCTGGGCATGAGGTTTTGGGTTCGATTCCCATATCGGGCAAATTATAATTTGCTTGCTTTATCAGTAATTTCTTAGTTGCAGTTACAGAGCATAATAATGACAATAAACTCACCCCTTTTACAAACAGCTTACTAACTGGCAAAATGTATCTGTATTATTAGGCATCTGCCTAACTTTTTGCGGAAAACAGGCTTTATGCTATTTATTGTTTCCCGACTGCAAGGAATGGGTTATGTTTTTAATAATTGTATTTATCTATGCCGACTTCGATGAAAAAATAACTACGCAAAATATCGTCAATGTTTTTCAAAAGGCGTATGTTAAAAATATAACGAAACCATACCGTGGTGTAGTTCAGCTATATTATCCTTTATCAACAAAATACCAGAATGCAATTCTTTTTTATCTGTAGTTGATTTCATTAATATTGTTTTTGGTGAGGAGCCAAACAAAAGCACTGATGGTCAACTAATTTTGTTTTATTTTTGGCCACCACACGAGTTAATCTTCCCATTTTTAGAGTCATATTTTGCACAAAGGCACAAATTTCTAAAAGCAAAGGTTTTCAACAATTATAAATTACGACATAAGAAAGTGAGAAAATTTAACAATATTGTTTTACCTTCACTTCGATGAGTATATATATTCAGTCTTGATACCTATAAGTATGTTACCGAACACCAATCTCTCCATTTTAAAAATGTGTTTGCAATGATCTCGGCGCTGTTCACTCCAAACCCGGATACTTTGAGGCGTTAATTACAACGCCTCTCAGAAATTGCCCCGGGCAATTGGCGTAGCCCCACATTTACAGGGATACCGGTGGAACGCCACGAACCAACGTAATGGCCACAACACAGCCCCATTCAACAAAGAAAACAGAAAAATAACTAATTACTTCGGTACCCACTTCGTAAACACGTGGTACGTTCTCGCGTTTTACAAGCTTTTTATTTAATAATGTTTGTTTATAAGATTTGTTTCTTTTTTACACGATTCTGTTTGTTGAAACAAAATTTCGTTCAATAATTTCTGGTTTTTGGTAAATGCAGCTCACGTGGACGTTATTAAGAACATAATCAAGACCGCAGCGAAGTTTAACATTTAATGTCTGACTCATTCATTTTAATGATTGCAACGAAATCTGATACGCTTTTATTAATTATTCTTAAAAATCAAGCATTAATCAATAAAAAAATAAAGTTGCGCTGAATCTTGGCTATTCCTCTTCTGTTGGGTCAAGGAAAAGAAGGTCTATCTGGAAAACCATTGTAATATAAAATCTGAAAGGCGAAAAAATTATAACCCTCAAAATAGCTAAGTGCGTAACTGCATTAAAGAAAAAAAAGTGCTTTTATTTTTTCTATCAAAGTACTCAGAACCCAGACCTTAAAAGTGCTCAAGAGAATACGGGTTAACATTACTTAGATAAACTGAAAGGTTAAAAGTTTTCACCACCTCTCGGAATTATCAAACTGGCACTTATCCTGAATATTTGGCCATCTTATTGGAGTGGGAAAACCTTTGAGAACTTCGCGCTTTTCTCACAAATCGCTTACGGCAAGTGACCTTTTTTGCGTAAACCGCAGGCGAAAATTCCCCACTCTGGTAAAAAGCAACATTTTTCTTACGTTATAACTTTTGTGAATTATTTTATTAAATCGCAAGAAATATGTATTTCTTGGCAGGATTTTACCTGGTGTTTGGAGGTTTGAAACGATTATTTTAGGATCGCGGTTGAACTAATAATCGTTAGCATAACATAAGTGGAAGGATGAATAGGTACCTAAGTGTGTTATAATGTGAATAATTTTCGAGAACTCTCTTATGTTTCGTAAAAATATCTACCATGAAAAAGTAAATAAAAAGATTTGATTAGTCATTTTGTACTATTTCAGGAATCAGTCACGTAAACGGTAAGCCGTTTACGTGACTGATAATTTTTAGAGCTACGATAATTTTTAGAACGAAAACCCAGTAGGACGAAATGTCAAAAATCCTTTTTCATTTATCTCGGCCGCTTCAAGTATCATTGCCGCTTTTAACTGTACTAATATTATAATTATGCGACTTCTCTGTCTACCCTCGCCGAAATTAAAGGCTTTATTATTTTGGTCGGCGGAGCTCATGACACACGGTCATAAAATGTTTATATCTGCAGCATCTGTTTTGTCTATTATTTACTGCCGGCGCTGCTACTACCTACTTGGCTCACGGAAAAATTAAAAACATCTTTTATTTTTTACCCTCGTTTGGTTGCAAGGTTTTCTTGAGTGCTAAAATGAAAAACTTGCTTTTAATAAAGTAAGCACTTGCTACTTGCATAAGTACTAGTATTACCAGCGCAACGTCAGAAGATTTGCTTTCTATTAATAATTTTGCAGCTATGCGTAAATTGTTAAATTATTATTAAAGCAAATAGCTGGCTGTTTCTACTAGGTATACAATCTGCGCGTTTCTCGGCAATGTATCCGATAATACCTCCGTAATGAAATCTCGGATATCTTAAATGGATACTGCGGCTCCCGTAAATGGAAAGCTTTCACTCTAGTTAACATTCACGTCATGTGGTTATAAGCAATCCATATCAAAATACATTTAGCAAAAGTAATAAGAGACAACTCGTGTTCTAAGTAATTTGTCCCCTTCACAAAACAACAGGTCCCCGTCGGCTAAACTTTGTGATTTAGTTCACTCATTGCGCCTGTTCCGATGTCGTAAAACACTCTCCTGAAAGTGCTCTCAATCTGGAAACAATTCGAGCATGTCTAAAAACTGCGGCGACGACGCGGTTTCTGGTTTCACAGTTTCACTAGTGTTTATACAACATCAATATTCAAAGCCAGTAGAAAAATCGGGCGATGCGTCCGGGAGGTTGGCTGGCGGGTGGCGGGAAGCTTAGCTGTTCGCTTCTAGGCATGTGTTTATGCAGCGGGTACGCTTCACTGGTTTCTTCGACGACAAAATGCACTCACGTCCCGTCCCGCGTGCACTCAACTAGGAATTCAAGATGTACTTATTGATCACGGGATCAATCCGATGTCGATGTCCTAGTTTTCTGAAAGAATGTATCGTTGAAAAGTTTATTTTGAAATATTTAATTTGGGTCGTTTTTGAACGTGTTAGAGAAACTAAACTATTAACCATAAACACAAAAATTCACTATAGTAATCCAAGACGGACAAAAAAATTTAAATGTTTATTTTCATGAAAAAATAAGGCAAACTACCTCAACAGCAAATCCGCTACGAAATTAATCAGTAAATAAAAGCTGAGGAATAGGAAAATAACGAGGTTTCTGTAACCATAGCAAATCGAGTGTTAGCCTGAAAACTATACAACAATAGCGTATGAGATAACAGAGAGGTTATCGCGTTAAACAAAACCACATGACCCTCTATTTCATTGTAGCGAGCAATCAATGCCGGTCGCAGCTCGATCGAACTGAACTTGATAGTGCGTATTTACCGCGAGCGTAATTTCTTGTGGGGTACGTCGAAGCCGGTAGTTCAAAGGTATTTCCTATTCGCAGGCGAATCGTTGAGCTCAGGACGTGAGCACTTATCCTAAATTAGTAGGGGCTCCATTCTACGCGGATCTTTGAGCGCGTTACGCGATGGAGCGTGTGATCCGCTTGCGCTAAGTTAAACCGATGCTTCTGAACGAGCTCGCTTACACATCCGTCGTGGCACCTACCAAACATTATTTTAGTACACCCTGCAGTAAGTGCTCTATAAATAAGGAGACGTTCATTATTTTTAGCTTAGTGATCACGGAAACATAGACCTGCATTAACCGGTAAACCGTTTTCTAAAGTTCCTTTAGTAAGATATACGTATTCCTTGAACCAGTTTTCCTTCTGAAACTCTAGTTTTAAAGCATTTAATTTATAGTAAGCCGAGGACGAGTTTTACAAATACTGATTCCATTCACTCAATTCTTTGAAAATACAACATTAAAGAACTTTCGAAAAAATACCTTTATTAAGAAATGTAAGTGAATAGATACTAATTCAACTTCTTACTCAATGCACGCTCCGTTCCACGGGTCGCATTGTTACACTATGTAAGGATAATACAAGATCGGAAATACTTTTTCATCAATGAATCGTTTGTTGGTCCGAACAATAGTCTTTAACGTTGCGAACTCTAAAACCCTGTTGTGAGCGCCCGGAGCGTTAAAAATAAAAACAGATCCGACAGACAGCGTTCTACAATAGCTCATTCTGCCTCTAATGCTGCAATTACAACGAGCAATACTAGCGAAAGGATTTGTCCCCGCTAATGAAGGACGACTAATTGTACTCGGGCTATTGTTTCTTTTCAAGAAAACATCGGAATACTTAATTGATATTTACGCTCCCTCCCCAACAGACCTTTTTACGAAATTAAAACAAATATTGAAACTTTTTATTTCCGTTCTAATGTCTCCTAGACATTTTTTCTCATTGTTATTGTTATTTGAAGTGTTCATATAACGTTGGAGACATAAGAATATATTTTTACGTTTATTGTGGACTAAAATTATCCCAGGAAGGTTTTATACCACTTACATAATGTTTACTGGAGTAATAGCAGACGTTTTCCGCTTTTAGTTTTAAGGGCCGTAACGAATTTGTTTCCTTTGCTCACTTTCTTTAAAAATTCTCTGTTTAGTAATTTATGTTTACTTTTTTAAGTAAAGGTTGAACTGGGTCAGACATTTTGTAGGGAGGCAGGGGTTTCGTGCCCGCATGTTGTGCGGACACTAGCTAATTCGTGCTCAGTGCACACAGACGCACGGGGGCATACCGTAATTATGATAGGCATAATCCTCATGCACTTTGCTATGTTTCGGATGTTAAATGTAGAATTGGTGCATTCTGCCAACATGCTAGAATAAATCATGTATTCTAAACTAAGAGCGCTGTGTGATTCTCGAGTACGGTCTGACTTATACAACATTCCTGTGAGTGTTGTAAAGTCGGTAAGTAAGGAAAATACTTTTCCTATAGACCGTATATGAACTGGACCGCTTATGGAAGCGATTATCAGGTAACTAATTACCCTTAATACACGAATACACGACACACTTATGATCATAAGTTAATGTTAAAGATGCTGCCTACGTAAGTACCTATAAAATATACAGCATAACATAGGTTTTACATAATACCGCCTCGTCTGAAACAGTTTATGCGTCACAGACATGTGTACAAAGTATAAAAAAATAGTACACATAATAAATATGTATGCCTCTGTCTACAAACAAATAAATTCCCGCATTAATGTAAATAAGTTTGCTGCGACGACACAGCCAACTAGCAAAAACTGAACTTTATATTTAATTAAAACTCTTAGCAATTTATTTGCTTATTCAATAATGGAAACGGCAGAAAGGATGCGAAAAAGACAACCATTATTAACCTATTTCAGAAAGTGGAGAAAAGCGACGGCTAGGATGATTAATTAACAGAGAGCCGGCCGCAAGCGAAGCTCTACGAAGGAAAACTTAATTACTTTTCTCGGCAGAATCATAAAGCTGAATAATTCATACACTAGCTGCAAGGACAGTCTTGAACGTGTGACGTAGGAGCACTTCCCGCCACTCGGCTAAAATTGAATTGCCTCTTACGCCCGCCGCCCGCGCGACTTACTTTAAAGATTATACGTATTTGTGTCTACGACGTAACCGTTGTTACGTTTTGTGCTGAGCATTAGAAACCATACCTACCCTGTACCCAGTTCACCCCAAGATACATAGAATTTAATGCTATTGCGAAGATTTGGTTAATGGTATTGCAATTGCATATTCCTAAGCGTAGGATATAGCCCAGTGTTGTGAGGTGATATCCTTTGTTTTGTAAGGGGCCATTTAGGGATTATGTCACAGAGAATGTATAATGCAGTGCTTTGTTTCATAGCCGCACTGGAATATTAGAAGCTATGCAGTACGCTCAACGGAAGCTGGGCTAATCCATACTTCCGCAGTAATCAATGTCTATACAAATATCTATCTATACTAATATTATAAAGCTGAAGAGTTTGTTTGTTTGTTTGTTTGTTTGTTTGTTTGTTTGAACGGGGTAAACTCTGGAACTACTGGTTGGAATTCAAAAATTCTTTTAGTGTTAGATAGTCCATTTATCGAGGAAGGCTTTAGGCTATATAACATCACGCTACGATTAATAGGAGCGGAGCATAAATAAAAAATGTTGCAAAAACGGGAAAAGATATTCCTTTTTGAGAGCTTCCGTTGCGTACGCTGCGAAAACGGTTTAAGTTACGCAAATATCATGTATCAAGGAATTGTTCCTCTTTAAAAGTTCTAAAAAAGGGTCCGCGACACCATATGTCTATCTTTTAAGATTGACTCACTGTAACCATTTTTTACTATTAAAATGTTCGGTTAAAAAGAATGATATTTTGCGAAGCTTATTTAACCCATATGGTATTAATCTATATCTAAATAGATGTGTTTATTAGCACAGAAATTTAATATAGAATATTTGTGCCCTTTACTCTATACAGTTTAAACAAATATCTTAGAAGCTATCGCAATGTAAAAATATCCGCGCGACAAAATAATTACGCGTGCGGCAGTCATTCGGTCCGGTGCGGTAGGTTGGTGGGAGATTCTGGCCTCCGGGGACTCCGGAGAAATTCAAATTCAAAATATTTACTGTTTACAAGGTACAAGGTGTTACTGTATATTTAATAGTAAGAGATACCTATAGTAATTCATACTTTAATATAATCTAAACTAATATTATAAAGGGGAAAGATTCGTTTTTTGTTTGTTACGATTTAACTCAATTTATGTTGACATTATTTGTTATAAGCTATATTATGTGACGCAGACGAAGTTGCATGGGTTAGCTAGTATAATATAAAGCAGAAGTGTCTGTCTTTAATATCAAAATAATAGCTTTTAACTGAATGCATATTAAAATAATATATGCAGCACTTGCAACAAAAATACATTTTTATTTTATTATCTGTCTGTCTGTTTGTTCTGGCTAATCTCCGAAACGGCTGGACCAATTTTGACGAAGTAAGTCTCGTCAAATTCTAAGCTATTTGCCAATAAGCTGGCAGCTTGCCAGCTAGCTACCAGGTTATTGGCAAAAAATCGTCCGTCCGTCTTATGCCGACGACAGACCGTGTCGAGGGCGCGTTCGTGTTTCACGCGCGCCTCAAAGAGATGTCAACATGGAAGGGGCCCAAGGGCCGTCGCCCATCGGGGCTGCGGGTAGTTTGCAAGAGATACCGCGGCCTCGGCACAAGGGCTAAAAGGAACATTGATGGGTTTTTAGTCAGTAGAAGTCTGACACTCCCTTTCGCTCTGCCCAAAAGTGGGAAGGGTTATTTGATGATTTTCCAACCGCCAAAAAAAAAACAAAAAAAGAACGTTGGATTAAGTGCCTGATTCGGAAAGCAGTATTCCTTGACATAGCTCGCATCGTCTCTTGAGTCCTAACCATCGGAAGCTGGAACCCGGCACTGAGACACTATTTTGTGTATAAAAGATAAACAAAAACTTAATAATATTCTATATTTCATTAAATTGTCTTGACAAATCTGAAAATCCCATCATGGTTTGCCCGACCTTGGCTTCGAGCCCAGTAGCGTTTGCGGCCACTAGACCACCTAGGGAGGTAATTAGTCATGATATTTCTGCATTAACCAATAAAAATATCAAATCAAATATTTTAACCAAAACTCTAAACAAACATACTCGCAACAGAAGTCCAAGATCCTAAACGTAACCCAGGACAGTCTACTAACTATGCAACAACTGTTTAGTTCAACAAATCTAACTTGCATTTAGCACGAGGAGTTGGGACCAGGGATGTTATGAATGTGAACTTTCGGATCTAGATACGGATACGGATATAGGAATAATATTAAAAATGGTTTTGGGTACGGTTATGGATATGTAATTATTTCGGATTAGTCGCTAGTTTCGTATAATTTCGGTTACGGGTATTGGAATCTTACAACACAATCTGACAACTGACAAGTGACGGGACGGCCGGGGAAAACAAACACAGTGTTACAAAGTCTCAAAAATATTTATCCTTAAAACTAAAATAAAAAAACTCAATTAATTCAAGTCAAATTACTTCAAAAATACCCCTAAATGTTTGTAAAAATAATGAATAATAATTTAGACTCTGACTTTATCTGAAACTATCCGAACCATTTAAATCGATTTCGGTTACGGTTACGGACCTCCAGAACCTCCCTAGTCGGGACCCGAGGCAGAAGCCCCGACGCCCGCTACCATTATCCATCACCTTGTCCTGTTATTTATACGTGTAACGAAGTTAAACTAATTTGTCATAACGTCCATTTACTTACGTCGAGAAAGTTGTGCAACAACTTCAAACAAGTGTCGTAGTATACAGTCATTAATTATTATCATCGGCAATGTGTTGTTAGCTAGATTGTGTTGTGAGGTGATTAGAGAGAATATTGTGGCTGTAAAATCGAAGTTTTTTAATTAAGTTGAGCTTTATATAGGTTTGTAGAGGGTTTAATATAGCTCTTCGTGTCCTTTGTTTTGACCATCTACTGAGAGGATAAAGTTGATAAGGTAACAAATTGGTACACGTAGTGTTGGTAAATGCAGGGTTGTGCAATGTTTGGGAAACGGTTCAGTTTCGTCGCTAATATTGAGATTAGCAGTGAACCACAAAAGACTCTGTGACAATTACCTATTACTTGCATGCTTAATTATGCCTTTACTAAATAATTTTGTAATTACGACCATAATATATAGGGTAAAAGGGACACCGACGCATAAACGATTATATCCTGTACAATGACATCATTATGAACCAGATGAACCATGACCAATTAACTGACAGATAATTAACCGATACCCAATTTCTATGTACACATAGATTGTTCATCGGTTATTTAAAAAAAAAGGGTAACCTAAGTTTGTAGTATGTAGTACTAATATTATAAAGCAGAAGAGTTTGTTAGTTTGTTTGAACGCGATAAACTCAAAAACTACTGGTTGGAATTGAAAAATTATTTTTGTGTTGGATAGTCCATTTATCGAGGAAGGTTTTAGGCTATATAACATCACGCTACGACCAAAAGGAGCGGAGCATAAATGAAAAATGTTGCAAAAACGGGAAAAGCTATTCCTTTTTGAGAGCTTTCGTTGCGTGCGCTGCGAAAACGGTGTAAGTTACGCAAATATCAGGTATGAAGGAATTGTTCCTCTTTAATCTAAAAAAAAGTCCGCGACAGCATATGTCTATCTTTTAAGACTTTGACTAACTGTATCCATTTCTTACTATTAAAATGTTAGGTTAAAAAGAATGGTATTTTGCGAAGCTTATTTAATTTTAACCCATATGGTATTAATCTATATATATAACACTAGCTGACCCACGCAACTTCGTCTGCAACACATAATATTATTATAGCTTATAACCTTTCTAGATAAATCGACTATCCAACTTATTAAATTGAGCTATATCGTACTCGTAACAAACAAAAAATTTTACCTTTCCTCTATAAAATACCTATTAGTTTAGATTGACTTCGATTATATTATTAAAGTAACAATTACTATAGGTATCTCTTACTGTTTAATATACAGTAACACCTTGTACTTGTAAACATTATGGTGCAGTAATTTTTTTTAATTTGAATTTCTCCGGAGCCTCCAGAGGCCAGAATCCCCACGTACATACCTACCGCACCGGACCGAATGACTGCCACGCGCTAATTATTTTGTCGCCCGTATATTTTTACATTGCGATATCTTCTAAGATATTTGTTTAAACTGAATAGAGTAAAGGGCACAAATATTCTATATTAAATTTCCGTGCTAGCAAACACATTTATTTAGATATAGATTAATACCATATGGGTTAAATAAGCTTCGCAAAATATAATTCTTTTTAACCTAACATTTTAATATAAAAAAATGGTTACAGTGAGTCAATCGTAAAAGATAAACATATGCTGTCGCGGACTTTTTTTTAGAACTTTTAAAGAGGAACAATTCCTTCATACATGATATTTACGTAACTTAAACCGTTTTCGCAGCGCACGCAATGGAAGCTCTCAAAAAGGAATATCTTTTCCCGTTTTTGCAACATTTTTCATTTATGCTCCGCTCCTATTGATTGTGGCGTGATGTTATATAGCCTAAAGCCTTCCTCGATAAATGGACTATCCAACACTAAAAGAATTTTTCAATTCCAACCAGTAGTTCCAGAGTTTACCCTGTTCAAACAAACAATCAAACAAACAAACAAACAAACAAACTCTTCAGCTTTATAATATTAGTATAGATATATATTTTCTGACGTAGTAACCGTTTTTTGCACCGGTGTCTTTTCCACCCTGTGTACCGAAATAAATTTACGTTTATACTCGAAATCTACGAAGTCATCTCAAAATTTACCAAGAACAAGGTTAGTTATAATTATGAAAGGACAAATAAACCATGATTAGGCTTGAAAAAGCGCTCCGTAATTAAAAGTCTGAAGTACAAAAGTAAACTCGGTAGGACAAAACTTCATTAATTCAAAATCAAGGACGAACGTTGACTTTATGAATCAGAGGAATAAGGTAACGAAGTTTTTGGGGACGATTTTATTATTATAATTCTTTGCGTAAGACGGGATTTATTTTGGATGGGGCAGAATCGGAGAGGCTGGCGTTTGAGAGGACGATTTGTGATATTTCTGGACGACCGATTTAAGTAGGATTAGTGTTGTGAGGGTGGAGGAAAATATACCTCCAAATTGCGACGGCGAAATAGAAGTACCCTGCGCTTTTACCGCGACTAAACTAGTTACTATTTTAAGAGACCTATTGTTAAATTAATTTATTAATTACCCGTAGTACAAAGGAATAGACAAGGTACACAGGTTGTAAGGGACAAAGACACACACCGCCTTATTACAAAAGGTAATTGGTACCTGGTTTAACTTAGACTTGGTTTATCTCGCATGACGTCTCACTTCAATAGTATTCAAAAGAAAGTGATAGCATGCAAGATAAACCAAGTCTAAGTTAAACCAGGTACCAATTACCTTTTGTAATAAGGCGGACAAACTTTAACGTTTAACACGTTAATCGTTAACAGTATTAAGGAATCATATTTAAAAGTTACAGTGTGTAAACATGTCTGTGCACGATAGGTACTGTACACGTACATAATATGTATTATAAAACAAAATACAACTCGTTCTGAAACAAACGATAACGATGCGAATTCTATTCATTTCAGAAAATTAATATAAATGGTAGTCAGCAAATAAATTTTTAATAACGTTGTACAACATTTTAGTGAATGCCTGGCTGTCATTCTTACTTGTAACGTTTCTTTTCTGAGTGAGCCTTTTCATAAAATACGATTAATTTACAACTAATTACGAAAGCTCAACCGTTATTAGACGACGCTTAGTTGGGTTGCTGAAATTATGAGTAATTAATTCATTATTATACGAAGTTATGGATGGGCATTCGTTTAAGAAAGGTTACTACTATACAGTTTAATTCATCAGCTGCCTAGCCTTTTCCCAAATAAGTTGGTTCCAGTCCTAATAGACACATCTGAATACCAGAATTTCACATGAAGCGACTGCCCATCTGACCTTCACAACCCACTTATTACTGCGTAATACATACCACTTTTTTTTTTCTTGGCGGGTGGAAAAACATTGAATAACCCCTCCCGCTCTTGGGTCTGTCTGCGAAAGGGAGTGTCAGACTTCTACTCGGCGCAAGGGCTAAGAAGCCCTTGCGCCGACGCCGCGGTATCTCCTTCGAACAACCCGCAGCCCCGACGGGAATACTATACCACTTGGTGAGACTTATTGTCAGACTTTCGGGTCACTCTGTAACGATTGTCAAAGATTTGTAAATGACAGACGCGACCAACTGCTTAACGTGCTTTCCGAGGCATGGAGGAAACTCGGTATGTAATGGGTGGTCACCCATCCACGGACCACCGTAGGCAAGCACAGTTTAACCTGAAGATCGACCACTGTTTACCACAAGATCCTCTCACATAGAACTAACGTACAATTGGATTCTCCCGTCGCGTTCAAACAAATCAAAGGTCGGTTTATCTCATTACAAATTAGCCAGTGGCTAGATTCGTGATTCCATTTCAGTTAGTTCAAATATATTTGAACTAAATCCTTGATTTCCAGGAATATATATATATATTCATTAATGTATATATATTCCTGAAAATCAAGGATTTAGGGATGATAAATTACTTATCGTGTTGTTTACCTAGACTTTGATTTCCGTTCGTCCTGATGTTTGAATGATATTTAATTTGTTTGCCACTGTTTATTTGTTTACTATAAAGTAGTTGTAGAAGTACCATTAACGAAGCTGAAAGGTACTTGTTCTCCCCAATCACTGGTTTGTTCTAGAGTCTAGTACAAATCCCGGTCTAGAATCTAGACCATACCTGGAAATACGGAGATATTGGGGGTCAAAGTTTCAAATTTTTCACGGCGGTTTCTTTTTAATACTAGTTTTTCAGGTTATAACTTAACTTATATTACCTCCATGACCCGTTTACTATTCATAGCATCCACTAACACAATGTTTTAGAGTGCTAAATTGATTTTTAACCTAAAATGTGATTTTTACCCCAAAAAATTGTTACCCAGCAATAATTTTTGTGTAGGCGTACCTACTTAGTTTCATAGTTTGATGTACATAATGCTTGATTGACGGCTTCGTGCAGGCTTGTTTACACTCTGTATAAGATTAGCGTGCGTATAACGTGAGGTTTACGTGGGTAGTGTACCTTATTCAATAAGTACCTATTAACAATTTGCCTATCATTTATTTACTGTGTCAGAGACATAGTTGGCCGCAAATTTGTTTTTTATAATATTTTTAGCCGTTTTCTGGAATATTATCAGTCATAAAAGCATTTATTGCAGTCATTTATGAAGATGACCGTCATTTCATTTTTAATTTAATATGTCTAGATTAATTAATAATCCCAGGAACTTATTTAATTTAGTCCACAAACTAGCGTCGGGATACCTCCACTTGATAATTAAGTCTTTATTTATTTACCACAAAATGAATCAGAAATCAAAGAAAACAACAATGTTCCACAGACGAAAAACATAAAAAACGCTTCAGACGCAAACTTTTCCTACCTTTTGCATACAAATTAGAACTTTTAATTAATTATAGGACTTTATGTTGTTAATTTAATAATGATAAGCAAAGTTCATGAATTTGTTTCGACTTTCGAATTGACAATTATTTGAAGCCTGTATTGTTTAGGTAGTAGACAAATTAACGTGTGACGCCTGAAAGTTACATTATGTATGTTCTGAATCAATATTAACATATTAAATATTACTTTCAAAGTAATGTTGGATACTCATAATTAATAGAAATTTAGTGCAGGTGCGTAGTACTTGCAAAGGGCGCGGCGCGCGTCGCCCTACATTTATGACATTTACCCATGCTACGATCCTTAGATATTCCTTTTGCAGAAAGCACAAAACTTCACCTTTTTTTTTGGGCGGTGGGAAATCATCAAACGGCTCCTACCGCTCTGGGGAGAGCGGTAGGGTGTCAGACTTCTTTGTGTCGAGGCCCCGGTATCTCTTTCGAACAACCCGCAGCCCCGACGGGGTAGAACGCCACCTCGTTCTGTGGTCTCTGCCTACCCTCATGGAAAAAGGAACGAGTTTATGTGTGTATGTGTATAGTGCAAGAATATTTGAAATTGGACCGGTTGTTCCACTTACAGTAGACTCCCGATTATTATCAATTCCTAAGTATAATCAAAAAATATTAAAAACTTTTTGTTGCAGATAGTGTTTCACATACGTCATTTAGACAATAGAATATAAAAATACGGTAATTAGAGCCGTAAACTATGCGTCCGGATAATTGAATATCCGGTTCTGTATTAATGTAAATACCACCACGTCTAAAGTTACAAGCATTACTTCTTGTGTCTTAATTATAATCTGAAAAACATTCTTAATTATTCAATCATTATGAAAACCAATTCTAATTTCATCTAAGCCATAACTAATAATAGATCAGGACACTAGACAGCAGTGTTGCTATCCTAAACCACTACATAATTACGCACTACGCAAAGGAGATGATTAGCTGCTCGGGTCGTAATCAAGGATCGTTGCTGAGTATCCATTGCACACTAACAGACAATGATGAGCTTGGAATGGTCGGCGATGATATGTGTTCAGGTAATTATGTGATATACTACATCGGGCTTAATAAACATAACATCACGCCTGTAATCCCCGAAGGGTTAGGCAGATGTATACCTAATAGTACACCCACATTTCGCCGGTTATGTTTAAATCCCTTGTAATAGGAGCCGAGCCTATTGCCATCAACCGGGCACAAATCTAGATTTAGTGGCAGTTACTGAGAAATTCTTGATGGAAAAACCCATTAACTCAGTTCCCAACCCGGGAATCGACCCCTCGTGCTGAAAAATTAAAAAGAGGTAAGTAGAGAAAACTTTAACTTCATAATTTAAAATCTTTATCCAAAACAATTTTACTGTGATTATTTTTTTTTTCATCTAAAATCTTCACGATACAAAATAGCGGTACCAACGCCTATACTTTTTGCATATAATAGGGTAGGTCACAAAAAAAAATCTTATTATTCCGTCAGATATATTTGCAAAAAATGTAAGACACATATTTTTTTTCTTTTTTCACGTAAACAAACAATGATGACGATACAGTGCTCTGACTCTGACGTCATATTCTAAGACATTAGTATGACATTTTTTACCGGTGAGAGACGTCACAACCCCCCTCAAATCTTTGACGCGTTTTATCCTCGTCAATTTTTATTGAATTGATAAAACAAAAAATACGTATCCAACATTTTTCGATAATCTAACAGACGGACTAATTAGAATTATATTTTTTTTAGTCAGGAAACATCCCTATTGAAATAACATTAAAATACAAATCAAATTGTTCGACACAACTGACTTTAATCAGATTGTATGCCACGACGATGGGCACAATACAGACTTTCTATAAAATATATTACACTAGTACTTCCTTTGATATTGCTAATGGGAAACTGGCAATGTATGGTGATTAGATCCTTTGGTGTTCTCTGTATTATACTCTATATACTACGAGCAATAGATTCACGCACATGCCACTGTAAGATGTGGTTATGGGCTAACAATATTGGGAAGGGAAATTGGCTAAGCTATGTGTAAATGTCGTATTGTGTATCGTGACAAACTCTTGCTACATCGTTCTCACATAATATATCATCTCAACATGAAAACACCTAATAAATGGAAGTATTTGTTGTGTAGAACAGTAATTTTATGAATTTTATCAACCAATCTGTGCTTTAAATTGATGCTATGATTTACCTATTTAATTGAATTATTTGTTGTGTCGAAATGTAATTTTGTTAATTTTATCTAGTAGTCTGCGTTTTAAATTTAAGCTATGATCTATTTATTTCAATTACTTGTTATGTCAAAATTTATTAATTTTGTCTATCAATATGTGCTTTAAATTCTGTTGTATTATTGTAATGTGTTCCTATTTATTGATGAACTTTGTTTTATAGTTTTGTTTAAGCAATCATCAAAGCATTATTGTTTGATTAATATAATATTTATAACCACAAATTCCAACATGTGGTGTGAGCCTATTACTAATTGTTACACTTATAAATGTACTTACAACCAATGTTTTGTAAAAATGTATTGTGTGTGGTAAAAATGTATTGTGTATTGGTTAACCAAAAATAAATAAACATGAATGATGTAACCGAGGTTTTGTAACAATATTCTGATTTGAAAGAGTGTCCATGGAGTTTCTTGCCCGTTCTTCTCCATAGAGATCTACGCTAGGGAATGGGCAACTAGAGTTCACTCACAGTTATTATGCCTTGTGACTGGAACTGTAGCTTCTTTTTATATTGTATTTGTTTCGAATATTCAAAAGTGCCTGTAACTGGCCTACTTAAAATAAATGCTTTGATATTGATTGATTTTTGACTTCTCTGAAATTCAGTTCAAATGAGACATGAACGTATTATATTGATACTAGCTTGTGCCAGCGGCTTCGCCCGCGTGGAGTTCTATAATTATCCCACAGGATTACACTACCGGGATAAGAAGTATCCTATGTGTTAATCCAGGTCATAAACTATATGTGTTCTTAATTTCATCCACATCCGTTCAGTAGTGTTTGCGTGAAAGAGTAACAAACATCCATCCATCCATACATACATACATTCTCACAAACTTTCGCATTTATAATATTAGTAGGAAGTAGGATTATCTACAGTATGGATAATATTATCAAAGTAATCTAGTCAGTATAGATTCTGTACTGGTAAGACTGCCTCGTTGATCTTACAGTCGCAAGCCCGACTGCTGAGCATGAGGTCCTAGGTTCAAATCTCAGGTCAGGCAAAGTGTGATCACCATCAGGAATATTTCAGTAACACCCACGAAGTTTGGATTTGGCCCCGGCTGATGGCAATAGGCTCACCCCCAATTATATGGGACTTAAACATAACTGAAGAAATTTGGGAGCACTGTTACGTACACCTCTGCCTAACACTTCGGGAATTACAGGCGTGATGTCGATGATGGTATCTCTTACAACCATTTTAAGGACAAAAATGATCATAGATGCACACATGACCTTAAGATAAGGCAGCACTCATACCAGGAATATGTCCGGATGTGCAACGAAGGATGTGCGTAAAACTAACGAACGTGAAAAGGAAGTGAAATTATTGCTTAGTGTCTCATACATCCTTCGCTACGTACCCTCGTACATCTCTATTAAAAACGTAGCTTAACTACTGAAGTAGCGTACTTACTTCTCCAGGTAAATATAAGCATGAACGACATTAAGCGTGGGTAACTTCAACATAAGCTACAAACTTCTTTATAATTAAATTTATAGACAGCCTATAACGCCATTTTCTGCTTCACTGAGCAACGACGTTCACAGACAACTCTCAGAGTCCTGGCTAAATATATAGCCACCATTTCCTTGTATATTATGTGAGGAAAACGATACATAAGTACACTGCTGTATATATTATTTTCAGGTTTGGTGTAGTATTATGAATAGGGAGTGGAGAGTTTTTAATATTTTCCTCTTAGATATGTCATAATACAGGTTCATTAGCTGCTCGTCTCGTCTCGATTATTTTGATAGAATAAGGGGCTACAGTTCCCCAGTACAATTTATCATCCCTAATCCTTGATTTCCAGGAATATATTTGAACTAACTGAAATGGAATCACGAATCTAGCCGCTGGCTAATTTGTAACGAGCTAAATCGACCTTTGATTTGTTTGAATGCGACGGGAGTATCCAATTGTACGTTAGTTCTATGTGAGAGGATCTTGTGGTAAACAGTGGTCGATCTTCAGGTTGAACTGTGCTTGCCTACGGTGGTCCGTGGATGGGTGACCACGTATTACATACCGAGTTTCCTCCATGCCTCGGAAATCACGTTAAGCAGTTGGTCTGTCATTTACAAATCTTTGACAATCTTTACAGTGACCTGAAAGTCTGACAATAAGTCTTACCAAGGGGTATGTATTCCCGTCGGGTTGCGGGTTGTTCGAAAGAGATACCGCGGTCTCGACACAGAGGGCTAAGAAGGAACATGGGTGGGTGGTTTTTAGTCAGTAGAAGTCTGACACTCCTTTCCGGTCTGCCCAGAGCGGGAGGGGTTATTTGATGATTTCCCATCCCCAAAAAAGTTAAGTTCATACTACTAAGCGAAGGTTAAAGTTCGTACTATTACCGCTTCCTTCTACTAATTATTATTACACATAACAATTTTAATACATTCTGTAAAATAAAGTAATATCTATGCCATCAACTAATTCAATACAAGGTAAGATGTATGTGTACGTACACATGAATGTACAAATAAATCTGCCGGATTTCTCGTGACAAAGAGGGCATCTGCGGTATTTATCTGCTTTGTAAAGATTCCTCGGTCCCCGTAACATTGGAATGCTGCGTAATCTCACTCACGCCTTTTTCCTCTAACGCTCATTTGCAAATACGTGAAGTGTGAACGAAAAGAACCCTATGGGAGATCTGATCACTCCTTGCAGAGAACTGGTCTCAAATGATCGAGACGCACACAATACGCAAAGCCTGCCTATACAACTTTATTTCTAGGAATCCCTTTGATGCGGTACTCGAGTGATTGTGACGGCCTTTAATCAGATAGAAATGGACCGGTACCATTTACTAATGGACTTAGTTAACTAACGAATTGTTGGGATTTTTGGATAGCTACGGAATCTTAAGCCTTACTTGGTAAGGATTTTCCTTTCGTTTGATACAGTTGGATTTGTTGATTTACAACAAAGCTCTGAAAAACTGATTGAAAGCTACCTTCTGAGGATTCCTAAGAAAATAAAGTTCTATAAAAAGTGTCGCAAGTTTATGTTCAAGCCTGAAAACCTTCACAATCATTGAGTAATTAGCAACAGAACCTAAAAAAAAAGAAATTAAGAAACAAAAAAGTTGAAATTCAGTTTGGATAATGTGGGGAGTTCAAGAAGGGAAATTAATTAGGTTTACTGTTAATAATTATTTCGCAGAAGGGTAAGAACGGGATAGTGAATAATTCCAAGAGCAGCGCCCCCTAGAGGGCAGTGATGTTAATTAATCGCCCAACTAGCTAGGTCCCCGTCTACTCGCGTTACACAGCGGTATTACTTGTTATGAAAAATGTATAATAAATTTTCTCAAACGAGTTATGAAGTAGTTTCTGTCTTGTAGTTTATCTAAGTCCTTAATTGTTGAGCTTTATTGTTTCTTGGACCGTTTTGGGGTCTTGTTTCAAGTTGTTACTAATTATTAAACGTTTAAAAAAGTGATCTTTGTGGATCAGTGGCGGAAGACGAAAATTTTGAAGATACGTGACATCTAACAGCCCGCGCTGGGTCCGCGTGGTGGATTATAGCCCATTCCCTCTCATAGAAAGGGGGCCTGTGTCCCAGCAGTGGGAACAATATGGGTCGATTAAGCTTGATAGGGATGAGCAGATTTAAAGAAAATCGGAACTTGTGGATGTTTTTCTAAAAATGTTTGTTGTCAACAAACTTAAAAGAGTACAAGATTCTCTCTCATCGCGTCTTTTAATTCGTTTTTATTTCGTCTCTTGGGTTTCGAATATTTTCTCCTGTAGAGTTTTATCAAAGAAATTTCAAAAGAGTCTCAAACCAACTGCAGTGTATTAGCACTTTATATATTCTTTATATTGCAGTATTGAAAGAAACGGTCTCTTTTTGCAATCAGAAAAGGCTAAGCTCAACCTTTTCATCGATGCGGGTAGCGTTCTGCGTGGATCTAATTTAAGGTCTTCTATAAAATGTTTACTTTTATTTGTATCCAAGAATTATTTCGATGAAAATGGAAGCTGCAGTTTTTTGTGCCAGAAGCTTTTTATAAGATTCTCAATTTGTTGAAATATGTATTTATTGGGCACGCGTTTTGCTACAGTATAGACAATATACAATAAAAAATAAAAGAAATAGTATTTATTATTCTCACACAGGACAAAACAAAATGATAAAAAACTAACGAAAATATAAAAAGAGAAACATAAAATAGAGTAAAGTAATGAAGCAGAGATCGGAATATATTTTAGCAGTTGGTTTTTATTTCGTAACTAAAACTCATTTCTTTTATACGGAGCTCTTAAGAATCCAACAGTTACTAATTTTCCACTCCAATCTTTGGTATCACACTAAACAATTTATTTTTTTGTGTGCAATAATTTTCTCATTTCAAACAACGATACGTACACATTCTCCCTGATTTTAGTATCCAAATTCTTACATTATGTACTTTCCCTACTTGAATGTGTTTAAAAGATAAACAAACAGGTGTGTTTTCCTTTTTATTTATGTCCGTAGGCATCGGCCTCGGCATTGATAAACGGGAAAAGGTAGATAAAACCTCGGCCATTCGAGTAAATTGAGCACTTTTTCACCTTTACAAAATTTGTAACGTCTTTCAGCGTGATCGTGGATTATTCGGTAATAATGTTCGTCCATGGCAGACTTGTTTCCTCCACGAGGACCAGTAATGAAGGTTGCTGCGTCAGTGAATTTTCTACGCCGTATTACCCACTAATAGTACCCGGGTTTATCCCATCCTTTACTAGCCCCTAAGGTGTGAGGGAGACACACTATTGAAAAGTAAATACTGTGTCTAATACCTACGCTTGTAGAACGTAGAGTATTATAAAGCGGGTCACGTGCGATGCCGATCTAATTTACCGTTCCCAAAAAGTGCTACTAGCATTTCAACGGCCGAAATTAGTTCGTACATTTGGTGACTTCGTGGGGACTGTTACCGACCGAGTATTACTTAGTTTAAAGATCGTTTCCAATACTAACCGCTTTGCACTGAAAATATTTAACATTTTGTGTTTTTCAACACACGCTACTGAAATTCTATTTACTTTTACAGCCAACAGTAAAATGCTCTACGATTCCAAGGAATAATTACTCACAAACAACGGTTTTAAATATCAACAGACATCTTAGTTTGAAATCAAAGAAATAGAAACATTGCATTTCCTGAAATAAATGATTTCTGTGAACAGCTCTGCAATTTCACTGAAATATTGACGCTATAAAGTTTGCAATTTTAAAAGAGTAATGGTACAATCCAGGTGCCTGCAATCACTATTGGAAAATAAAATGAAGCGAGATAAGCAAATAGGATTTCAGAGTGCAATTGAGAAGAAAAATATATTTATTTGCCTTTATCAAGTCGTCTACTTTTTCAAGGAGCGGGTATTAAGTGTTACACCGTAATGAAGTTAAATTTATTTATTTTGCTTAAATGGACTATTTTATTCGGCAAATGACCCTAAATACGTAGGATTTCAGCCAAAATCGTTGACGAAATTAGGTAACGGAAAGAGAAGAGGACTTTGACATTGAAATCTTTTTATAAAGTACTAAATAGGCAATACTTTGATAACAGAAAGCTAACAAAGGGGCTTTAAAGCTACTTAGCAGAGTACTTTCCCGGCACTTCTTTTCTTAAATTTCAAGGAATATAAAAATAACGCAGAAACATTTTATAAAGTAATTTTTCAGTGCACTTCACAATTCAATTTATTTTATAAGATGTACCTTATTCTATGAGGAAAGAAAACACATCCTGTATTTAACTAACGCCAATCCTGGAAATTCTCCTAAGAAAACAGTGATAAAACTTTTTAAAGTGATTTAGGCCTTTAATTTCTTGGAATCACAAAAAATTAATTACTGTAGATACCGATGCTTCCCGAAATGCTTCTCATTTTACAAAAGACCTCACACGGGAAAGCAGGAAAATACGAACAAAACTGTCTCTAGCAGAATATTTGACGTATTTTTCGCCTAAAGCATGTTAAAAATAACGTAAAATAAAACCCTAGACCATCACAATCAGATTACAGACATTCCGCGTTCCTCACGAAGCAAAGATAGGGTAACATTTGGGCTGAGCCGTCCATTCCCAGCCATTCATCCAATGAGTTATGCGAAGCACATATAACGCAAACGATCAGACCCGCTCCAGCGCATACGAGATGCGCAAATTGATGGAATACAAATGTACCGAATGTTCAGGTGTATCGCTCAAGAAGCTGATGTAAACGGTTCGGATAATAGCCGGTGATGCTGCGAATTTTTATGGATTTCGTAGCACAAGGCCTTTGAGTTTGGCTGAAATTCTAATATTTTAAGGGGTATTTTGGTAGATACATTTAGACGAGGTGTAAACGAGGGTTATTTACAACTTCGTAAATAAATAGGTATGGTTAGGTTATTGCATTTAGTAGGGTTTTTGGAACCGATAGTGATTTTATTCTCCGCAATAATAACAACATCCGCGCCGTAAGTATCCGCAAAATAAGCAACTAGAATAAAGATAACTTAAATTATGACACATAACTTATCATAACATCACGCAAGTACGATTTCAGGGGATACCTGGGAACTGGGATTTTGGCGGGTGGAAAATCATCGAATAACCCCTCCCGCTCTTGGGCAGAGCGAAAGGGAGTGTCAGACTTCTACTGACTAAAAACCACACATGTTCCTTCTTAGCCCTTCGTGTTGAGGCTGCGGTATCTCTTGCGAACAACCTGCAGCCCCGACGGGCGTCGGCCCTTGCGGGCCCCTTCCATGTTGCTGACATCTCTTTGATGCGCGCGTGGAATACGAACGCGCCGTCGACACGGCCTGTCGTCGTCATAAGATGGACGGACGGCGAGCTAGCCCATCACTCACCGTCCACAGGCCCATACCTGGGAACCCTTAGGGGATCATAAGGGTTAAGCAGAGGTGGATCTCATTTAGTGCAACCACATTTCACCAGTTATGTTTAAGTCCCATAAAATAGGGTCGAGTCCAGAACACTGGCACTTTGGCCGACCTGAAAATCGAATTCAGGACCTCAGAGACAGACAGTGCCAGAAAGTTTCAGTGTAACGAATGTAGCCAACCTTTTCCCGAAGGTTTTGTTTAAACACTGCACATAAGCACGCGTAACCTAGATTAACATAAGAGAGCCCCGTATCACTGTTGATGTACAACTACCTGAAGTACTTGACATTATTTAAACCTTTTACCTGACTACGGTCTATCCCCTGTCACAAACACGGCCGAGAATTTTCAGCTTCATTTAGAAATTAATTGAACAACTCGATTGTTTACATCATTGCTGTAATTGATTTTGAAGACGATTATTTAAGTAACGTGGAGGGTGTTCCTTTATGAAATTTATGTTATTGTCTATGGCCGAATTACGTTCGGCTGCAGACGAGGATGCAAATAAAACCGATATAATTTACTTATGGAATTTAATTAATGTAAAAATTACATTTAAATCGGTAATACTAAGTTGCGTGACAAATGTTCGATATGAGAAACAAGAGTGAACCACTAAACCTAAAATTAACACTGGTCACTGGCATTGCCCAATCTTCGATCCCACGGTCGGATTGCTGAGACGGCGGATCTCACGGTGCACCGCACAGCGCGGTGTTAATCATCTTCTTAAGAATAAGGGGTGTCGCAAGTAGCAACATAACAGCCGCAACCGCGGTTATAGCTGTAGATTACAAACACTGTTTAGAAATCATCATAGAAAATAAGTAGGTTAGTTTTATCATTCACGTAAGTTAGTTTCCCGTCGGGAAACGGGTCTGCGGCTTGTTCGAAAGAGATACCGCGGCCTCGACACAAAGGGCTAAGAAAGAACATGGGTGGTTTTTAGTCAGTAGAAGTCTGACACTGCTTACCGCTCTGGACAGCGGGAGCGGAGCGGGAGCGGAGCGGGAGGAGTCATTTGATGATTTTCCACCCAAACCCACAAATACAAAAACAGGTAAGTTTTTTTTATTCTGAGTTTCCTTTTGACCTTGCATAGTTTTGTTTTGTATAATTTTGAATTTTTTCGTGTTTATTTTTTACATCATTAATTTTTTTGTGTTATTGTTAACTTAACCATTTAATTTGTATTTATTCGTCCTGTGCGAGACTAATAAATACTTCTCTACTTTTTCTAGATTCAGCGCAAGCTTTTGATGTTTAATTTTTTGAGTCCAAAGTAGGTAGTAGTTACGAATTACCATTAGATACATGCGTAAACAATTACTTCTAAACTAGGTAACCGCCGTAAATGCGTCCGATAAATCACAAAAACATATCTATCCTTCATTTCACCGCAGTTGATTAAAAACCGATACACGTTCGAACTTCATCCATTGTTTGTGTATGACGAGCGAGTTCTTCATCAACTTCATCTCGTGTATGCCTAGGATAACTTTCTGTATAAGGGATTTAGATCTGACCGGGTTATGATAACCGGTAGCCGACGTCACATCCGCCCGGTAATCCAACTGGCACCCGGATCTACGCTGGCTTAACCTTACTGATCGAATGATCCGACCTCATACGGTCCCGACCTCTTATTTACGTGCCTGAGATATTAGATTCCAGCCTTGTTGTGGTTTAATTAATTAAAATGTTAGTATTATTAATTTTCACCCGACCTTTGTAGGTTTAACACCACAATAATAAACATTTTCGTTCACACTGTGATACGATATCACCCCTTTTTTGCTGGCCACAAAATTAAACAAAAACAGTGTACAAACTACACAAACAATGGAATAGTACAGCCGTAATAACAAAAGCAAAACACAGTTTTTGGGTTGTACATTACCTACACATTTATTATGTACATACACATGAAACAATAAACGGTCATAATTCAAACAGCGAGGTAACAAAACAAATTAGAATTAACAAAGCTAATTCCGTCCGGTGGCCTGCGCGCGACTTTTATGATTTATCCGTTGAATTCACCCGGACGAGTGGGCTCGTGGGTAGGTCGTGATTGTACGTACCTACGGCAGAAACTGCGGCCAATCTGGTCATCGACTAAGCTAAAAAAATCTGCTTTAATGTATGTAGAATTGTAGATGAGCATGTTTAAGTCGCGAGTTGATAGGCTTCTTGTGGGTTAACTCGTTCCGTCGTCGACCTCAGCTCTGTCCTCAGGACAAGATTGAGGTCAAGATATTAAAAAAAATATATTGAACTTAAAAATTTGGTGCAAATAACAGGTTCCTAATCACATTCGTACCCCGCCTCTTTCTTAAGTTTCGCCGAAAAGAAAAAGACAGAACTATATTTTAAAATAGTTACAGTCGGTGCCAAACCCACCTCACCAGTAGATAACTATCTATCGCTTAGGTACCTAACCTACCTATGTCACGGATATGGATATTGGCACGTTGGGCGTAAAATAAGTCTCAGGTGTGGTTGATAGCCTTTATCCGCCAAAACTGATAAAATATGCCTTTCGCTCAAGCCCACCCGTTATCGTTAGTTTCTGTTGCGAAATTATGAAACTTTCCGCTTATGTCAAAATGTTACAGTTTTAGATACATTTTAAAATGCGGATTACGTAAATCTGACCCTCCTATAACAGTTAAATGTTATCAATAATAGGTAAGATTAAAACAAGTGGGCTTTATTAAACGTAAACCAGCTTTTCCGGGTTGTTATTGTTACGTAACCTGTCTGATATACGACACAATAAAATTTTAGATGCATCACAAAACTAAACATAAAGAATTTTATGTTTGTACTTTTCAGTAACTTTTATTGTTGGTATAAACCACCTACGGGTAGAATGGAGTTATTCACATGAGCTTGTAATGAATTTAAAAATAATATATTCATGCAAAAAGTTTTTAAGTGAAAAATTCTTTAAACAATTTTCTAGGACGCGTATTTCAGAATGCTCTTTAAAAATAAACACCTAATACAAAATCCGTTTAAAGTGCATCTAAGTAAAAATACGTATTATTCTATACACTCGCCCGCTGCGCTGCCGGTGTAGTCTACTGGAAGCGAGCCCATTTCTATGCGCCGCCGTGCTGTGCTTCGTTATCAGGCACTATCTACTTCAGCTCAGCGTATAGAATGCTACATACGATAACCGTCTTCAATTTGGATTTCGTTTTCATGAAATCAAGTTCTTATTTTGTTTCTGTAGTGTGACTACTGGGATGCATTTCGTTTGCAGAAAACAGTTTAAGGTTCTTTGACACCCTAGTGTGACAACGGATGAAATGGTTTTGGAACGAAGTTCCTTATCGCGCGTTGTGAAAGGGGGCTAGACGGAAAAAATTCTTACGAAAAGTTGTCACGACACTTTTTGCTATAGTAAGCTATTGTAAGCTGTGCGGCGTCGCATGTTTCTCTGTCTGTCTCTCTCTCTCTTATAGAAAGCAAGCCAGATATTTTCATTTCTACATTTCTTTTTTTTTTTTTTTTACATAATAAAAAATAATAACAATAACTTCGTTCCATCCGGGTGTTCCTTGACACCTCTCAAGTTTTTTTTGTTGTTAAGACATAGTAACAACAACAATATAGATTTAATTAATCGATGACAGAATTACAAAAAGAAAATTTTTGCAGATATAGCATAATATAGGTTTGGAAAAATAATTAAGGGACGCCTTCGCTCAGCAGTGGGACACATGAGAAGCTTATCGATATTAGAAACTTTTAGTAAAATATACAAAAAAGATAAATAATGTATGTAAGTAGGTACAGGCATATGTATAAAAGAACTGAACATCCAACAACCATAAACCTACAGATGGGACACGAAGTAGGTACATACATGCACACACTTTTTCTGAACAAGGAAAAACAGCGTTATGCCTAGGAATATTTTGACGAAACGCACATATGTTGATACATACGCAATATGACGGCTCCAGCTTTTTATTTATAGACCCAATTTCATCAAACAGAAAAGTTTTTGCGCAAACCTCCGCACCCCAGCTTCGCCTGACCATACACATTGATACACTCATCTAAATTCAGTTTGTTCGTGACTAGAAACCCAATCGACGGACTTGGCTCGTAGTTAATTTGTACTGAAACTGCCACTTGAAGACGCTCACGAATTCCCCTTAATTGGCTTAGAAGTTAGGGCAAACAAACAATATTGTCACACCAACGATAAATATTGGAAACCGAACTGGGAACAAAACGTCTCGCCCGACCGATAGTTAGGAAAATGGGGCACAGATGTTACGTACGATATTTAAAAAGTTGAAATAAGACTACGGTTATATGCTGATCGGGATTGCAAGAATAAAACGGCTAAGCGGTTAGATATTTGTTAAACTTTTACGAGTATTATTCTTTACCGTGAAAGTCTCGGACAAATAACAGTCAGAGTTTACCTTTACGGGTACTTATTTTGAGCAACAGTTTTCTTTAAATTAAGTACCAATATACCGATCAATTGTGACGACAATCATCGTTTCTTACAATAATCGCTGTAGCATTTCAGTCCATAAAATCTCATAAATTAATCATAAAACTGTTCGTAAAAATAAAAATATAAATCTTTCGATATTTTCTTATAAGTAGGTTATTTTTAAAGATTTAATACAGTCAGTTGAATTTGTAGAGTATTACAGGGCTCGTTGTAGGAGAGATCCAGTTAAAGCTGCGCTCGGTTCATTTTGATCCGGTTTAAGCACATAGGATTCAGTTCCCTAGCTAGGGAAATAATAAGACTAGACAACACTGAGCGCAACACTTAACTTACATTACGTAGGTATCTGTATATTTCAGAACTATTATATTCTGAGTTTAAAATAACTATGTTAGTGTGTATTGTCTTTAAGGATTCGTTTACAGCCGGTACTGCGTCTAATCATAATAATCTTGAATTGTTATAAATATTTGCTTTTGAAAAAGTAAGTTTGAAAATATAGGTTAGGTTTTCAATTCCCGAGCTTTTGGAAAACAGATTAGATATGGCTGTGTTCAGCCAACGGAAAATGTTTTTCTTCTGCGTGTCAGTGGACACGACATGAAATAATAATAACATACAAATGATACCGAAGATAATTTAGAGTCCCTGCAGACTTTCTATCGGTAGATCGTTTAGTCGGGCATTTAATCAGTATGAAAAAGTAGTAATTTTTTGACACCATTTCAGATGGTAAAAATTAAAACCTAAACAAAATTATTTTTACGTTTTAAATTGTACAACCAGTTGTTTCAAGAAGGTGACATTTTTCAAAGTTTTGATAAAACAAAATTATAGCTATGCATTATAATTAGACCTTCGGTAAGCGGTATGTTAAAATTAAACCCAATTTGGCCAGAAGCCATTTTTGATAACCTATGTACGAAACCACTGCGTTACTAATTTAAAATTTTAATTGTAATTATCAACCAGTGCAATCTGTTAAAGTTTCATATTTATTTAATGTGCAACAAAATGTTGTACAAAAGATAAAAATCTATTCTAAATGTTTTAATAGTACATAAACAGCGTGTACCAGAAATTCTTGATCATATTTTGGGATGTGTTTCACACCATCTAACACTGTACCATCCATTCTTCATGGGACCACCATCAAAATAGCGAAAGCTTTTCCATACATTTAAATCGAGTAAGTATTGAAGTTGTATACTGGACTGCTGTTTGCTTTAAACGTTAACAAAAACGTAATACTTAAGAGGGAACAGGGCCTGCGAGGTAGGTGCTTGAAGAAACTATTCCCGTCGCGCTGCGTCCAGGCTGCCACCGTGCGCAAAAAGGTTTTGATGAGATCGACGTTTCGTATTACTCTTTTTTCTGAGACGATTCAATAATTTTTAGCATAAAAAATTTAAGAAAGGGTATGTCTAAGTTCCTATTAATTTCTTTCATGGCAAAAAATGGACCACTATTTGTAATTTTTGAAGAATCATAAATTTATTTTTATTTAGTCGTTGTTGAAAAAAGGAAATTATAGGGTCGTTTCTGCAGTATGCCCTAATTTTATGGAACAATAAATGTTTGCTCTAAACGCATTATTCAGTAAGAAAAAACAGTACCCAATACGAAAAGTCGTATTTTTGGAGAATCCAAGCCTCTATTCCCTCTTAAATAACGTTCTCCTAAAAAAGTAGGTTCTACAAAAAACAGCTAACCAAAACCCTCCATTGAGGCAATTTAGATCCCTTTCGATTATAAATTTGAGGGCAGTGCTGACATTCGGCACACTCATAGAAACTGGAGACGCGTGATCAGAATTTTGATGACGGGATTAAGGCGTCCCGGTGCGACCAACTTAGCTTTAGAGATCTTGCCTGATGGCTCCTAATTAAGACAGAGCTAATGGAGAGACATGCTACTTCGTAATTTGGAACCGCTCCGGATTCCATTATGGTGACACAGTTTATATTAGCTGCGGTGAAAAGTTCGATAGTTGTGAGTCGGGTTTAAAAGGAAAAGGCTGTATTACAGAGAAAATAAAGTTGTTCGGTTTCTGTTGTTTAACCCGTCTGTGTTGTAGAAGTATCTTTTCTTTCTATAATGTTGCCGACTTATAGCTGATAGTAACGCAATGGAATATTGGGTAACGACTCCTAAATAATATTGCATAGCGTTGTTTGGCCCCTTTTTTTTTCTGTCATTTTGACTTTTAAGCTTTTCCTCTATTCATGAATAATATGGCCGTGGAAAATAGCTGTGTTACATTTGAACGGACGGACACACTTTTTTTTTATTTTGGGGGTGAGAAATTACCAAATGAGTGTCACACTTCTACTAACTAAAATCCACCCATGTTCTTTCTTAGCCCTTTGAGTCGAGGCCGCGGTATCTCTTTCGAACAACCCGCAGCCCCGACGGGGACGGAGTCACCTTCAGAACAAAATTATAATAGGTTTTTCGATTTTGCTGCGGAATCATAAAAATGGCCGTAACCGACGTCTTGGAAAGTCTATGAAGCTTAAGATTATTTTGATTTAATGATTAATCGTAGATATTTTTACAATTTTACTTCAGAAATAAAACCATCATTTTCGCCGATTTCACGTTTTCAGTCGAATTGCCGATTTCATGTTGTCTTTGAATGTAATCCAATCACTTTCAGACAAAATAACAGATGAAATGAAACTCTGAAGAAAGCTTGTGTCGCAAAAAGACCTAAGTTTTTATCCCGACTGGATGGGTTAGGATTGGATAGCTCCCCTAAGACACAGTGAAATATTAGTTCTTTTTTTGCTACTCAACCTTGGTTGTTTTTTCTTCCAAAACTAGAAACTTTCAATTTGGTACGATTGTGTCTTAATACGTGAACAGACTATATTTAGCCACAACAACATTTTTCATCTAACAAAAGACTAAATGAATGGATGAAATGAAATAATCTAGAGAAACTTCACAGACGTGATAGGTATCGATCGTTTTGTGGCCAGCTATCGCAGGTAGTCTATTAGCTTGAAATATCTGTAAAAATCTGATATTTTTATGTAAACTTGTCATACGTAATGGATTTCAATATTTAAACAACATCAAAAATACAAATAGGTTACTTTAAATAACTTAACACGAGCGGTCATTGTCCACGCAAAAACTTCATCAAAAATGTAAGTTTTTTACTTTAAACTGACATGGTCACTAACACTATTATTAAAATACTAAAAACGGAATGTTAAGTAAATATGGTAAATATCCCGTTTTCAGTATTAATAATAGTTTTCATACTCGTCTTTCACGAAGTTAATCTTGTTTAGTGTGTCCATAATCTTAACAAATGTACCTATTTCAAGAGCAAAATAAATGTTCCTATTTCATCATTAAGTAGATGTTACTTCTATAACTTCTATCTCTCTGCTACTATAACAGCTCGATTAAGAAGGTCTTGTTTCCCCGTCTTAATTAAAGCAAAGGTTAGCAATCCTCCGGGCGCTTGCTAGAAATTACTTACGTCGATTGAAGCTCATTAACTTTTATTATTTTTTAATCAAGTACTGGTAATTGAAACCCAGCAATTTTGCTTGTCTACGTGCGCCTCTACTCTCGTATCTTTGCCCAATACTGAGTACTACATAAATAGGGGTCGGAACACGGAATGTTATTTTACTTGTCTGACGGCAGGCGTAACTCTTCCGTGACGCATGTGCGCTTTTTATTGGACATCGTATAAACATAAGTACACTCGCCCATTAATGGATGAGGGGGGATGTTAAAAGCGATATTTTCCCATCGTGATGTATGGGAATCTTGCTTGTAGCGTAATGAGAAATTCCGATGTCACAGCTTTCTGAGCCCCCACTTTTGAACGTATGTTTTTGATACGAATTGTTAGCTCGTCAAGTGGTGACGTAAGGTCCAAAGTATGACGTAGCATTATTTCGCGTGACGTAACAGTTTTGTGTTTTAACGTCGTATTAAACCTTTTCCTTGTTCGGGTAAGGGTAAGTCAGGACTCCGTGAAACACGTACGGCAATAACATGTTTGACTTTAGGATTGCAACGTGCACATAAAACTTGCGTTACATTTCAAAGCGGCGATACTATTACCTTTACAACAACATAGTATTTTTTTGTATTTTTACGGAAGTCATAGGAAGAGGCTTTTGCCAAGCAGTGGCATGACATAGGCTATCAGTATCAGTCATTTATTTTTCTCATTTGATACTTATCGGGCCAGCACAACACCAATGTCCTTTTTAGAGTTACGTAGCCGAATGACAAAAAACGGAACCCTTATAGATTCGTCATGTCTGTATGTCCATCTGTCACAGCCTCTTTATTCGGACACTATTAAGACAACACACTGAAACTTCGTCGGTAGATGTATTCTGTGAACCGCTTTACGATTTTTATTCAAAAATATAAAAATAAAAACTAAAAAAACTTTTTTCATCAAACCTATTTGTGTGGGATGTCTATAGACAGGTCTTTAAAAATGATAATTAGGTTCCTATAACATTTTTTTCTCAAATTTAATGGTTTGAAAGATAGACACTTCCAAAGTGGTTAAATTAGTGTCCCTCCCCCCTCTAAGTTCTAAACTAAGAATGTGAAAAATGTAAAAAAAATATGTATACTGTAGATCGCAATAAAAACTTTCAACCAAAATAGTTTTAACGATATTTAGTAAATAGTTTTTGAGATATAGCACATTTAAAAAACCGCAAATATAACTTTGTCATTCATACAAACACTATGATAAACAAACTTATCACAAAATATGTTTTTCTGTTGCCGCTTTAACAAGAAATAATACAAATTAAAGGGGGCTTCCCAACTATGGTGGTACGGTACCCTTCATGTGCAAGTCCGACTTGCACTTGGTTAGTTTTTTATATATCAACGAACTTACCTATTAAATAAGAACATAACTAAAAAATGCTATACTGAATATTTCTTACACGCCTTGGAGAACAAAAAAGCGGGACTAATTGTGTTACTATACAGCTCAAACCCACAATCTAAGCAACATTACTTTTTATAAATCTACTAGTTATGCATAGAATCTCATATTTTGTTATGCCGTCAAAGCGTGTAAGTGGATAGCTGTGATGTAATATGAAAAGAGGTATCTTCAAAGTATTACCATGAAAATGTTATCGCTTCATACAAAATTGAGCCTTTCGTGGGAAATAACTCGGGCACTACAATGAGAACTTGATGCGTGGAGCTTTCTCTCCCAGAGGGAATAAAGTGACACTTTGACGTCTAACAATATTATAGTGAATAGGGCGCTTGTGTAGGAATGGATTTTTGGAAAAATCGGAAAATAGACACATGGTTAGGTGTGATTTTGAAATACATAAATATAACGATGGGTAGGTAGGACCTACTGTAGTTTCTTTTCTGAGGATTCGTTTGGGTACTTTATCGATGGATATAAATAAAACTTTGAAAAGGTATGTAGGTAGGTATAAATGTTAGGTGTAAAATAAAATACACGCATCGTCAATTAATATTAGAAACATAACGACTTTACATGTGAAATTTCAACAAAACCTTTAATTAAATTACCCACATAATTTAATTAAACATTTAATTTGCCATTTTCACGTTAAAACACTGATAAACCCAGCAAAACCCATAAATAATACCGCGGTAAACGAAAGAAAAATTAATTTACAAAATTTCCAAAAAAATTACAAATGCGTGGGGTGTAATTATTACACAATACGGGTCGGAACACAAACCAGTGTGGCTGGAACGCAAAAATTATACAGTTTAACCGTTTCGCAACACGCGAAGGGGCGTAAGCCTAAGAAGCGACGCGGTCTCGCGTGACCTTAATCACAAGGAACTTTGTAATTTTTAATTTTAGAAATGATTACATTTATTTGCTAATCGCTGACACAGTTTTCTTTGTTTGTGTTCAAAATTTTCTTCTATGGCTAACAGTTAAATGGGTGTCAAAGTACTCTTTACGAAGGCTCTTATTCTTCCTGCTATTCCGATGTTGTTTTTATTCTAGACCATGGATTTGGGAACTTTTTAGTTACGGAGAAACTGGTGGTTAAAGTTAATTTTTCCATAAGTTTTTAACGTTATAATTTTACTTTAACTACCTCCACGACCCCAGTAATAATTAATCAATGCATCAACCAGCACAATGTTTTAAATGCGTTACATTGAGTCCTAGAGTAAAACGTGGTTTATCACCCCAAAAATAAAGTCGTTTCCTAGCAATATTTTTTGCGTAAAGTTACTTAGTTTGTAAAGAATGCTTGGTTAACGGCTTCTTGCAGGGTCCGTTTACACCCCGTATTTTATGTCTACAGTAGTACTTAGCTGTTAAAAAAGGTAAAGTTTGTTAGTTTGTACCTATCTAGGGAGGTAGACTTCGAAACTACTGATCCGATTCCGAAAATTCCCACAAGGTAAGTTACATTAACCCTGAGTGTCATAACTCATAAGCCATATTAAAAAACAACAACAGGACGCTCCAGTCAGAAAAGGTCTGACTATACCGCGAGCATACCCACTACCAAAAAACCTAGCTTTTTAATAAGCAATTTTTTGGTAACTCTGCTATCACAGATGTCTTTATCCCTCTCAAATAGAGGAGGCCTGTGTCCAAGCTTTGGGAACATTAAAAGGCTGTTGATGAGATATCTTTATAGAATCTTTGTCGATGTTCTTATGAAAGGTTGGGTCTGTGGTCCTCTCAACGAGCGTGTGTGTACTACCAGATTAATCAACGTGCAGGAGACAAAAGTTTCCGCCTACCCACATGGGGAACAGGCATGATGTTTTTTGGAACGAAGTTCCTTATCGCGCGTTGTGAAAGGGGGCTAGACGGAAAAAATTCTTACGAAAAGTTGTCACGACACTTTTTGCTATAGTAAGCTATTGTAAGCTGTAAGCTGTAATTTTTTTTATGTATACAGGATCTCATTTGATTCAGAAGTTACGAAAAATCAAAGCACTGTTTCCACGTCATTTAAAATAGCTGTCGATGTTAGAAGCAATGTTCACGTACACCAAGCAATATTCAATTATGAACAAAATCCTGAACAAAGCTATTCTTACATGTAGCGACACAAGGGTATGACGGAGTGGTTGATTGCTACCATATAGAAAATTTAATTACCACCATGTTAATTTAAGCATAACAATAACACAACTAACTAAGGGGCAGTACAGAACCTAATTGTCGTCAGCAAACACGCAATTTAAAAATAGAACAAAAAGAAACGTTTAGAAATACGGAAAACAATCTCGGTGTTATTGTTTTATTCTTTTTTTCAAAGCACAAAAAAGATGGAATCAAATTCCATAACAAAAGAATACCTCGGAATGTTTTTTAAAAAGGCAAGAAAAGAAAAGTTTTTCCTTTTTAGGGGTAGAGGCACGTGGCATTTAGCGGGATCAATCGCGCGACTGTCCCAAACTTGGGTTAAATGCGCGGAACAATTCGATTTATATACTGAGTTTTTGAGAGTTCCCAACTACACGTAAGTTAAATATACCAATTTAGGAAGTGGGGATGTTACTTTTCAGAATTCCGTACCTTTTCTTTTTTTTGGGGGGTGGGAAATCCGCTCTTGGGCAGTGTAGTGTCAGACTTCTACTAACTAAAAACCACCTATGTTCCTTCTTAGCCCTTTATGTCTAGGCCGCGGTATCTCTTGCGAACAACCCGCAGCCCCAACGGGGGGATTCCGTATCTCAAAGCGAAAAACGGAAGCCTTATAGGATCAGCTTTTTCAGCGGCTTCTGAACATACTTAGTAGAAATTCACACATAACATC
Organism: Diarsia brunnea; assembly: GCA_949774965.1. Classification (NCBI taxonomy): domain Eukaryota; kingdom Metazoa; phylum Arthropoda; class Insecta; order Lepidoptera; family Noctuidae; genus Diarsia; species Diarsia brunnea. Next base: position 9,901,507 of record OX458997.1, on the reverse strand, counting down.
AAATCCGTATCCGTTTACACTCCTGGAGGTACCAAAAAAGGTTTCTTAATCAACGCAATATGAAAAATATTACCGTTTATGACGCATATTTTGGCCACTCGCAACTAAATCAAAACGTAGACTGTATTATAGGTACTCCCCGCAGTCGCTTATTATAATAATAGTTTATTTCAAATAACTTAGTACTATTTTACAATGTAAGGGTGGCAACAATTTCAATTACAGTAAGTAAAGAGCTTAGCGTCTGTAGCTGAACTAGGCATAGCCTGTATTTCGGCTATTAGCACCATTCCCCTCGAGATTTTTTATTACAAAAATTAGCTGCCAAGCAGTAGAGGCGTAATTTAAAAAAATAAATCAGTATTACTGAATACAGTTACACTACTTTTAGATAAGTAATTTGAAAAAAGGTAAGTACATCATTTTAATCTAAATATTAAATGGACTGAGTGTATGTGTGTATGTGCTGTGTGTGTGTATGTAGTGTGTGTGTATGTGGTGCGTGTGTGTATGTGATGACTTTTAGACCTGATGTTAAAACTGTAATAGGGGTTCTAAACAGTATTTTTTTTAAGTACTACAATAATATTAATTAAACACTGCCTAATCGCTAATCAGTACACCTAATGTTTCGTAACGTCAACAAAAGCACAAATCACACCTTTTTGTTGATGTTGACTCAACTCTGGCCTTCCAACGCCTTAAAGTTGTTTTACGTAAAACGCTGATTTTTCACTTAAAATAAAACGACAAAGACCACGTTTATACATTTCTTTTGCAGGCGCAAAGGTACGAGAATTACCCTCTCTTTGTAATGCTAATTTAAAAACCAAGGAATTCATTTTTTATTCATAAGTTTTTCTGCTCTAAAGCCAGCAGTCGGAGCATCCTACTCGTTTGTGATGAGTTTTGAAGTTAAAAAATAAAATTCATATAAAATGCTTTGTAGATGTGCTTGTTTTAAAAGCGGGTTAACATGAGCCCGGCTGGTATTTATTATACTGAACGACGTAACTCCGTCAACGTCGACGTTTCAGATTTATGTGTATAAAGCGCACGAATATTTTTTCGATCATAGGTAAGCAGAGTAAGTCAATATGAAAAATGGCAACAATTTGTGCAAACACTCAGACAGATTTTCATCGCCAACAAGACATTTACGCATTCGATATTTTTCTTTGTCACTCTTATTAAAATTGGCTTTTCGTTTTAAGTTTAATTTAATTTTACATGGAGACAGCTTTATCTTCACAATATTTACTTATCAGATGTAAATTAAGAATTGCGTCTGACAGTTTTTATTTTCGCACGTTTTTTAGTGTGTTTTAAAGTTGAATATTTCAACTTTAATAAAAAAATTAAGCTTTTATCAATTCTCAATTATTCTTGTTAATCTAATTTAATTGTTAACTTTCTACTTGTACTGTTTATTATAAATTAATTAAGCCCCGTCTAAGAATATTAGTATGTCAAAAAGCTAAATCTAGATAAGAAGAGTTAGTTATAATCATACGTAATAATTTTGGTGTATGTAACATTAAAATAACAGTAGAACATGAACTTCTGAAAGTAGAATATGAACCTTATGTTTGCAACTAAAACCAAAAAACTGAAATCTCGACAATTTACGAACATAACATGCGTTTAATAGGGACATTAATATAATATGAAGTGTGCTTGTCGAGGTAATTGCGCCATTTTCTCATTCCTGACATGAAATACGTTTCAGTAAAGTTCTATTTTAGTGAAGATTACAGATTCTCATTAGTATCTGACATGTTGTGTGTCAATTAATACGTTATTTCTCTTATAAGATATCCTCGGGGTATATTGCTGTGAGGCAAAATTGTTTTATCTAGACGTTTATTGAATAACAATAGGAGATCACCGTGAAGTGAGCATAAGCATAATCAGCCCAATAATGTTCCCACTGCTGGGACACAGGCCGCCTCTCTATGAAAGGGAATGGTCACAATCCACCACTGGGGCCATTTGCGGATTGATAGATGTCATGACTGTGTTGATGATAGTTCAGTGTGGGTTATTGATCTGGTTTCCTAACGATGTTTTCCTTCACCGTTTTAAGAGCAGTGGTGATAAAATAAAAAACATAAAGTTATCCAGGGTAACGGGCTTGCCCGGGTTCGAACCAACGATTCTATGATAGTAAGTCTGGGCTGCTACTACTTGCCCACTGCTCACGCTGAAGTAATCTGTTGTAAAATTATAAAAAAAACCACTCTAGCATTTCAGCTTTCGAATAACTTTGTGTGACCAGAATATTGCAGTTATCTTTCTATCATAAAATCTTTATTCCAAAACGAAATTTTCTCTCATTAAAACGTCATTTAGAATAAAATCTAATTAATTAACAACTAATTTATGTTGCTCGGTAAAGTGCAAACCATTCCAACTCCTTTTAATTGCTTTCAAAGTTGAAATTAAAAGAACGCAACAAAATAATAAAGGAGTTGCTAGAGAATGTTTGCACAACAAATTAATGTAATATACTCGAATGTAAAAAGTTAATGCCTTTGCTGGAACAGGAACGCGATCTAAAAAAATAAACATTTTATATTTTGCCAACCGCTACATGCTACGAGGATACTTTTCAGTTTTCAAATAAATATGTCGCTTGGTTTTTTTAGTGTCTACTTCATGCTGTGTATTTGTCAAATAATTTTGTAGAGTCAGCAAACCGAATAATAAAGTTTTAGGTCCTTTCATGTCAAAAGGACTTAAAAGTTTCCAAAACGGGTATGGCAGAATTTTTTTAGAAATGCTCTTTTGTTTGTCATATGTACCGGTCGGCGTTTAGCTGCATAAAACCAGAAAATACACATCAAAAAGGAAACAAATCGTGTTTACTTGGATCTTCCCCTTGGACAGCCTGCTACGATTGCCAAAGATGCTATATGAAATAACTAGCTTTTGCCCGCGGCTTCGATCGCGTGGATGTCGAATAATATCCCAACAAACTTTCATCCCCTATTTAACTCCTTTAGGCGTTGGATTAAGAAAAAATATATAGTCAAAGTTTCCTCGAGAATCACTCTATCCATAGTTGAAAACAGCATGAAAATTGGTACAATAGTTTTTAAGTTTATCGCGAACAGACAGACAGACGCGGCGGAGAACTTTGTTTTTTAATATGTAGTGATGATTTAGAACTAACCAACCACCACCTCAGCGATCAAACGGGTCTTTAGGTACATCTTTCTATAACACCTAATTTACATACCCAACATAATATATGCGTTTTTTTTAGCCTATTGTGTCCCACTGCTGGGCAAAGACCTCCCCCATTTCTTTCCAGCTATCCCGGTGTTGTGCCTTCTCTGGCCAATCAGTCACGAAAAAGTCCAAATCGTCATAAAAATACACAAATTAATTTATAATTTGCATTAAACATATATAAATTAGTTATTAACTTAACATTAGCCAAAAAATTATAAACCTGCGCGAACAATTCGAAAACCTGTCTGTTTTGTTCCGTTTATGTAGCGTAATAATATTGACGACACGGTTGGCGCAGTGGCTGAGCAATTGGACTGCTGCGCTGTGTGTCGCGGGTTCGATCCCCGCACGGAACAAATATTTGTATGATCTACAGATAATTGTTTCGGGTCTGGGTGTTTGGTTGTGTATGTGAGTTTAAATGTTTGTGAACGCACCCGCGATACAGGAGAAATTCCTAGTGTGGGGCAACGTTTCTAAAAAAAAAAAAAGAGTATCAAACATACTGGCCGTTACAACTTACTTAAGCAACTATCTAGTAGACACTAAGTTGTCGGGTCGTTTCTACGAGTAAGGAGAATTACAAATAGATACTGATCTCATTCAGGGACGGGTTTTCATCGCGAAGAGCCAATATTCGATACTTTTTCCCCGAGTGGCACACTTTCACATTTGGACTGCGTTCCTCATTGACAATTCAACCCTTGCGCGGTCGAACAAACTGGATTAGCTCGGGACATGTTCGCTCACAAGGGAAATAAATTGATTTTTTTTATTTTGCTCTGTTCCCAACTCGCGTCCGCAATAACGGACCACAATGAAAAATAATAATACACGGGAGATTGAACAGCGCGAATGTTTAATGTGTAGCAATTAAATTATAATGTGGAGGTAGAAGCGTTCTAAAATGTACTGCCAAGTTATTTATGCCGGTAGAACTTTGTTAGTCATAGTAATTTGTTCCTAATGTTCTGCTGAATTTTGGCTATAACAGTATTTTTACCTCATGGAGTTGGGTGCCTAAAATTGTGGTTTTAACAGAATCGTAATAGGAAAATAATATTACGTTACAAATCGTAAAATTGTAACATAGTCACAGTCCACAATATTAACTCCGTCTGCGATTATTTTAAGAATTTTAACGTGATTCTTATTATTTATTTAAAATTACGTAAATAACACCTTAACAGCTATAATATGCCATACGATGTTACTACCACCAAAGATACAATTAAAATACATTTAAAAATACCTATATTTAAAATCAGTGTTACTCCCGTTAATTTAATCAGGGTGCAGTAAAATATATATACCTCATCATCATCATTTTTTCAGCCCGGAATCACCCACTGTTGGGTATAGGCCTCCCCTTTCTTCTGCTACTCTTCTCTGTTCTGTGCGTCTCTCATTTATCCGTTTCCCGAGCTCCTGACGATATCATCCACCCGACGCGCTTTAGGACGGCCCTGGTTTCTCACGCCCAACTTTAGCCACTTATTTACCTCAATTGAAATTATAATTAACAATCTTATGGCGCATTATTTCATTATGATTCTTTTAAAGTGACCATCTTAGACCCCGCAGTTCTGATTATTGTTTCCCCGAACCAGTTTACCTAGCAAAACTAGGGTATTGAATATTTGATAGCCTTCAAAATAAGATTTCAACTTTTCCCAAATCAAACGCGAAAACGACAGTGCAAACTTTCGTTATTGGCTGACCACACACTGTTGTATTTTTTACTAGGGCTATGAAAAATCCATCAAAACTTTTTCATGTCGTTAGCGAATCTCGGCTTAGTGGCAAAATATAGTCTGACGATGTTCCCAACACATGTGGCGATTTCGATCTAGCTTATAAAAATGGGTTTATATACACATGAATAAAGGAGTTTATGATTTAGCTGAGTACAATAGAATCCTTTGCAGGCCTTTACCTGACAAAATTAGGACGATGAGGAAAGCGGAGAGGCGGTGTGTCCCTTTTCAGGATTTACCGATGTAGAAAAGATAAACAGAGCAAATATGTTAAGCGATTCGGTGTAGTTTCTGTATATTTACGTATATCACTTAGGTATTTAAGTACATACATATAAAAATGAGAATATCAAATATGTCGGATTGGACATTGAATCTCGTCTTCACTGAGAGCTCAAAAACACTACGACTGTAGAATCGCCCTATAGGTGTGAGTAGATATGTAAGTTGGTTACAAAGTGTCACCACAGTCGCGCTTGCGATTCTATGACCGAACCGTTTTATTTTTCGTTGATAAAACTATAGGTACGGTACATAATACATATATGCTGAAACGCTAGATAGACAGACTTTCAAACCTGCACAAAAATAACGTCTATTTTTGTTTTTCACGTTTTATTTTGCACTGTAAATAAAGTGGCATATCAATTGACGCGTCGATGTCAACGTTTACTTTTTAAACGTTGACGCGCCCTAGTGAATTATGGTATCAGATCCGGCTGCCCCTATCTTTGCTACGGTCAATTTCACCCGAGTTACAATATTAGATCACCGGTTATTTTTTATCGGAGCTTCGAAAATATCGGTGAAAAATTTATCGGAACACCGATACCCATAATATTTAAACGTATTGAATGATTTTGAATACATAATTCAGTATATAGAGTCCCCAATAAATTAGCGTTACGTATCGTTCGTATCAGGCAGCATAAACACAGATCGGGACAAATATCTGTTCCGCAATGACCAGAACATCGGTTATCTCACAAACAATCTACGATGTTACCATTCTGACATGTTACACGAGCCGTATTCCTGTAATGGAGGCACTTTACTATTTTATCGGGCAACATAAACAGAAACGTTTAAACACATAAAGTGGCCTGCAAACGGCAATACACACATACCTACGCCATTCGACGCTATATCAAAATAAACAAGACCCTTTCCGTAGGTACAATTCAATTTTCTGTACGACTTTCATCGTAGTTCGCAGACTCATGAGTGCATATTTGCTCAAGGGATAGAAAATCCTTGTCTGAGGAAATTGCCTCCGATCGGATTGGATGACGGTGCCGAGTCGCCGCGCCCGATTGTCATTTGTTTAGAGCTCAGCCCACAATCCCAGCCGGTTTCCATTATAGACACTTTATCGATAAGCAGTAAAAATATACACGTCCCGCATTCTACGTAAGTTATGTCGGATGAGATGCTTTATTTTGTTTACATTACGTTTGTGCTCCCCAATATTTCCTGTTTACGTATTTATAATGCAATATGTATGGCGGTGCGCGGGTTCAGTTTCGAGGTGACACGTATTCCGCAAAGGTTAAAGTGCAAGCGCAACACTAACTTTTATACCTTATGGAGTTGCCGTCCTTTGCCGCACTAAACTTCGGGAGCTGTGTTCATAATTTATACGTGAAATATTCCGGAGCACTAATACTAAAATGTACCTAATTTGCTTTGGTTTGCGGCCCCGCTGCGCATAATACATAATACAAAATCAGATTTCATAACTGAATTTTAGTAATTTGAAGCTTTATAGAGTAAGAGCCGACATAGTAAGATACCTTCCGTGTCGGCAGTTAACTAAAAGGGCGATAAACATGCAATTTGCGAGGGCACATTCAAATCCGTTCCACGAAACTCAATTTCGGGCGGCACTGATGTTATTATGACTTTTTTTATAGAATGAATGATGACTAATAAGCCACAGGTAGGGTGGCCGTAATTTTCCGCGTTCCAAACAAATTAACTCTGCGCCAGTGAGCATTATTACAGTTAATAAACGATTTAATGGCTGACCTATTTATAACATATTAGATTGGCGCGTGACAGTTTTGTTCGCGTTGGATATTTGGAATTTGCGTATTAAGCTCGCTGAATGCTAATTTGAATTTCGGCTACAGTATTAAAATCACTTAATTTGATATTTAGAGTCTATGAACTGACACTTACTTTATTTTCTATGTGTGTGGAAATAAATTGTGACTTTACCGAAATTCGAAGTTTTGAGTACCTTAATATGAGTGCGTTACGTTATCTCGAAATTATGTTAGGTCAAATAACATGGCGGCGTGGCGCCGAATGAAGCCGAATGTACCGTAACAACGAATGCATGTGACTACGATTTACGGAACAACGAATACATGTGACTACGATTTACGGAGCTACGAATTTACGTTACAACGAAAATTGTCACACAGAACCACGTGACACCGAAATAACGTAACAACGAACGTATCACCGACAGCAAAATAGCCACCATCTCATTTTCTGTTGTACGTTTCTTGTCTTGAACCTCGTGGTTATACCGAAAACTTACCATAAAGTTTGTAATTAAGTGAAAATACACGAATCCTTAATCAACAATAATGCTTGGATCTCTTTTTCAAATTCAAAATGAAGGTTCATGTTTTAAATAATAATAATATTTATTTGTTTAAAAACATGGAATAAAAGATGGTAAAGTGATAAGCGTACAAATTTTGTTAGACAATACTTAACATTTATTTTCAAAGAAGTCTTTGAGACTATAAAAACTATGGCTACACAAATATTCAAACAATTTAATTTTAAATGATCTTACATTTAACATTTTTAGATTACTTGGTATCTTATTAAATATACGCACACACATAATAATTAAATTCATTCATCAGTATCTTGAATTCAGTTTAATTCCAAATATTGATTAGAGTCTTTGGATGGGTGACCAACCATTAGATAACGAGTTTTCTCAGTGTCTCGGCAAATACGGCTGTCTTTCACAGATCATTGACACTTGTTTCAGGTCAGTGGTCCGAAAGCTGACAACCAGTCTTACTTCGGGGTATAATATTACCCAATACTAACTGGGTTGTGGAGGTCAGATAGGCAGTTCCATGTAAAATACTGGCATTTAGCTGCATCTGGTTAGACTGGAAGCCGACCTCAACCTTGTTGGGAAAACGCTAGCCAGATGATGGATGATGAGTTATTAAAAATCTGAAAAGTCGCAAATAAATACAGTTAAAGTGTATCTAAATAAAAAAATACCCTTTTGATCCCCTCTGAATCCAGGAACCAATAAAGTAGCCACCATCGTCTCTCATAAGGGGAAACATTTCACAACAAACCAGCAATATTTGCCAAACTAAAAGCAGGATCACACTGTGTGCCCAATATACCCCTAGATTTTATTAAAATCCAACAGAAAGCGTATGAAAATATGTACGAAGAACTTTGCATATGATATAGACGTGATCGGAATGCTGAATACATTACTATCGCATTACAATCGTATTTTGTTTGATCTACGAAAATAAAGAAAATATCTTTGGAATACACTTCGGTTACAAACAATGTTCAACACAAGATTTTATCTCGGGGTTATGTGTTCTGTTTGCTGTGGGTGATTTAGGGGTGAATTGGATAATGCTTCACTAAAAGCTGAACAAATAAGAAAAGGAGGGGTCATCAAAAAGTCAGTAAGTTTTAAAGAAATAAATTTATAAATTAAATTTATAAAGTTATAAATAAATAAATAATAAATTAATAAATAAAATTCAATAATTCATTATTTATGGAGTTTCTGCCTCGTTGGTCTAGAGCAAATTTTTATTGGGTTTATTTCTCGGTAGCAGTCACGGCGTCTGGATTTGTGTAGGTACTAATGGGTACCCCCTCTGCTGTTACGTTATTTTATGTAATTCCGCAGCGGATTGAACATAACATAACATAACATCACGCCTGTAATCCCCGAAGGGTTAGGCAGAGGTGTACCTATAGTACACCCACATTCCGCCAGTTATGTTTAAGTCCCATGTAATAGGGGGCGAGCCTATTGCCATCAACCGGACACAAATCCTGACTCCGTAGCTGTTACTGATAAATTCCTGATGGAAAAAGCCAATAACACTTGGCCCGACCCGGGAAACGAACCCAGGACCTCATGCTCACCAATCGCGCTTGCGACCACTAGACCAGTATAATTAAGAAATCTGGATAATTGTCCAAGTCAGGGAAAACCATACCTACGATGCAGGGGCAAATCTATAATAAGACAATAGATGACGTCACCACACACCATTAGAAACAAAGAGTAGATATTTAAACACACGATTCGAAAGCATTTACCTCACGACTTGCGTTTAAATAATTCACTAGCTTTCGCCGCCGGCTTCGTCTGTGTGGAAAGTAAATTTCCCGCGATCCTACGGGAACTACACCTGTTTACGGTCTTATCAAACAGTCTAAGTACACGTACAGTTTCTAAAGTCGTTAATTTATTCCCAACATTTCAAGGAAATCATTGGCTTTACGAGTATAGCTGCGTTTCTGACTTACCGACTTGTCGTTTTAACTGTGACTGCCTTGTTGGTCGACTGCTGTGCAGTGTGCACAAGATCCTGGGTTTGTTTCCCAGGTTAGCCATAACCGGACACAAATCCAGACTCCATGCCTACTACTGATAAATTTCTGATAGAAAATCCCAATGCCACATTGCCCGACCTGTTAATCGAATGCAGGTCCTCATGCACCCCGTCGGTTGTTCGCAAGAGATAACGCGGCCTCGACATGAAGGACTAAGAAGGAACATGGGTGGTTTTTAGTCAGTAGAAGTCTGACACTCCCTTTCGCGCAAAATCATTAAATCAAAGCGATTTGATGATTTTCCAAGCGCCAAAAAAAAAAAGATTCGAATATGCTTTTAATCCGTATAGTAAGTCACTTATGCGATACGGTGAAAACTACACACAATAGTACTACTGTTCAATATAGTAGAAAGCAATCGGTTCACTCATGGCCTCTTATGGAAACATAATACCACCATGACGTAGCCTGAACGAACCAAAACACAAGCCTACCTGCCTACCCTTCACTAAATTACAAGCTTAATAGGGGACGTCGCCATCAAACAAAGGCCCCCATACGTTTTGGTCGTGACTGTCATTCATACACATAGTTTAAAGCCTCTCTCTTGTAAAGGCTTCCAAATGTGTTGAACTTAGTCAAAACTTAGTACTAAATAAGTTTTGATGTTTTCACTGTTCTCTTGGGGAACGTATACTTAGCGATTAGAGCTCATCTTCTCTTTACTGAGGGCTCGAGGGAGGTACGTGTGTACTAAGCAAGCAGAGGAAATATACTTCGGTGAAATAACTTTGATATTTACTTTTATATATAACCCATACTACAAAGTGAAAATGATAGAAAAAAGAAATGATAGAGTTACTTTTGTAGAAACTTGTGTATTTTCAAAAATAAAAGAAAACTTGTATAATCTAGAAAAACACGCTTTTACACGTCTCGCCAAATTGGTTTCTCTCTCTCGCTTTCTGACGCTTTGAATACGTTTCCTTTTACGCAAGATGTATTCTAAATAAATATAAAATCCTCACAAAAAAACGAGGTATTAATAATTGTAAAACTTAACACAACTGTAAAATAAATCTTAATCGCCGAACATAGATTCGAACAAGCAATCAACACGAAAACCAAGGCAAACAAAAAGCAATTTATCTATCGGTCTATGTAAGCAATTAAATAAACTAATTCTATTAGTTCAGCTGATGAATTCGTTGGGCGTGAGCCATCCATCAGGCTCAGCAACACGCGGCGCGAAGACGTATCGCGTTACTTATTCCTCTTACTGACACCGTGTTGACCAACATTTACCATCCCCATCCCCTTACAGGGGATAGAAGGGATACTGGTACAGGAAACGGTAGTTATCATCCATGTAATGTCAAAAGATAGCAAGATACGGTGCTACGGGTCGGCTCGTTTTGTTTAATATAGCTAGGCCCACGGCGACTTTTAGTTCCGTTGCAGTCGCGAAATCGCACGTTAATCGCATTTGTAATGCTGTTGCACTTCTGTCGCAGAAGCGATGCGATGCAAATAGGCGTCGGCATCGCTACTGTATCTGTCCTAACGCACTACTGTATATCTATTGACATCTGGATATCGAAAAGAAGAGGGTATAGCGGTGAGCACCTAAGCATCGCGACAACATCGCGTCAGTAGTGATACAGAATCGTGGTTATGTGAGCAAAGGTACACAGACAGCGACAACATTGCGACTATTTCGCGGCCGTTTCACGTTTGCATCGCCGCAAAAAGTCAGAGTGAGCGAGGATTACACATAAATACCACGAATACTAGGAGAAACATTAATTGTGACGCAAAAACACAAATCGCAGAACAAAAACCTTAAAATAATCAGTTTATAAGTTTCAAAATAATCGCTCAATGATTTGCCTTTTGAAAATTGCATGCAAATATTAATAAAAGGAATTGATAGATACTCACAGTTAAATTTAGCTAACAAACGTTTCAAATAGTTGATTCACACAAACTGATTGACAAAACGCGACTTGGTATTAGCGTAATTTATAAATACATTTATAATTTCAATAGCTCGACTGAAAGCTTGAATTTTCCTAAAAATATTCAACAAATTGATCGCTCTAATGGTTGAATATAGTGCTGTTGTAAACTAGTGACGTGCAATGATGGTTGCAAACGTATCTCATTATTCATACATTTTCGCTGAACAACATGTTGTAAATTTATCGACAGAAGTACGCGTATGACTAAAGCTTTTGCTATGGTGAGGTACCAATCAGATATCGAGTTTTCGGATAAGCTAGGATCATGTTCACAATTACATGTTTTGACCGCTATAAAATATATTGACATGACAACTTAATTTAGTTTTACCCGAACACGAACATTTTAAGGAATAAGTTTCAGCGCAGATTTTAGATGATGATAGTCTCTTACATACGTATATTGTAATAGTTGAATAAAAGAAAAACCAGTGCTAAAACTCAGTTCGGCGCGCGCGCTTGTATCGTTCGCACGTCTAATCTATAATCCCTACCCACTTATTTCGCATCGCCACTAGTGATGGGAATACACTCGATAAAGAGTTGTCGAAATGGATCGTTTTCTGACACGCTCCAACTCTGTTGGCAAACGCCCCCTCGAAGGCCCTATCAAAACCAGTGAATGGAAAATTCCCAAAAGAACTGCGCGGCAAGCTGAACTAAGCCCATCGGAGCCAATCAAGACTAGCAACACCTTTAGCAACCTGCCCGGCAACCAGTCATCGGCTGCTGACACTAGTGCAAGATTTCATGATGCTGTTACAAAAAGGCCACTCGCATTCCTCCTATTGTCTTGGACATAGAACCCACTTGGACGCACGAGTTCATCAGAACCACAATCTCGACTCACTCGAAACATTTTCACCTACAGTACCGACGTAACAATCGAGTAGCTGTCAACTGCCACACATCTGAGAGTCATCAAGCCATCAAAGACGGTCTCCGCACTCAGGACATAGCCTTTCACACCTACTCGCGGAAGGATGAAAAATTGTACAAAGCAGTTATCTTCGGTCTTCCTGATTACGTCGAGGATGGACTATCAGCCGAAATTGCTTCACTTGGATTCGAGAACGTGATGGTTCGTAAAATGAAAGTACCGGCAGAAAAATCTTCTTACTGCCCTCCGTTCCTGGTTCAACTGCCACTTGGTGCTGACTTTCAGAAATTTCGACAGATCAGGCTCCTCTGTAATACAGTAGTCCAAATCCGAAAATACCGAAGCAACAATCGCTATGGAACTCAGTGTTACAGATGCCAAGGATTCGGCCATTCTTCTACCAACTGCAACTTACCACCTCGCTGTGTTAAATGTACTGACTCCCACCAGACCGAGGAATGCCCCAAAAAGACCCGGGATCAACCAGCTAAGTGCTGTAACTGTGGCGGAAATCATCCTGCGAACTTTCGGCAATGCAAAGAGAGGGAAAATTATCTAAAAATCTTGCGAGAACGGCAAGATCAACTCAAAGCCGCTAGAACTATCAAGCCCCAACTGAAAACAAACGTTGTCGACGGGCGACCCTGGAACTTCGTCACTGCTCCCAAGACACAAATGGTCACCGTTTCAGATAGCGCTCAAGATCCAGCCACAGCTGACATGCTAGCCATATTGATGACTATTAAAACCATCAAGAGCCAATTTGTAGGATGTACAAATATGATGGATAAAGTCATACTAATTTTAACTCATCTTGGTCAATATGTGTGAAACACAATATGTGCGAGTCCTATATTGGAATGCTGATGGCATTCGGTCTAAACTCACGGAACTGTTGGATCTGGTAAGCGAGCTTTCTATTGATATCATAGCTTTGTCAGAGACTAGGATATCCCCCAATACCAAACTACACACTCCAGGCTTCACCTGTTATCGTTGCGACAAGAAACCTGATGGACTCGGTCAGGGTGTTGCCATCTTAGTCAAGTCCGACATTGAACATGCCCCGCTAAATTTACCGATTACTCAAACCCTCGAATGTGTTGGAATACAAGTTGCTGTATCGAATCAGATAATAGCTTTTATCTCAGCTTATCAATCGCCTAACCTAGCCCTACTACCTACAGACCTAGACAAAATGATTAATGTTCATTCCAAAGCCCTAATAATGGGTGATTTGAACACCAAACACCCTTATTGGCACTGCTCTCGCTCAAACATCCACGGAGAGATACTTTTCGATCATATGATAAGAAACGAATACGACATCCTTGCTCCCTCTTCTCCTACTCTAGTCCACTACCATAGTACGCACACACCATCTACACCCGACATAATTCTAGCTAACTCTGTATATCACCTATCAGAGCCTCAAGTAATCACTCGCCTTTCGTCGAACCACTTACCTGTTTGCTTCACTGTAGCTGGTAAAGTCAACAGACAAAGGCGAATCATATTTAATTACACAAAAGCGGACTGGAAAGCTTATAGATCTAACTTAAATGAGTTTATAACATTGAACCAGTCTACTTTTAACACTCCTACGGAAATTGACCTTGCTATTAAACACTTAACCACAAGTGTTTTAACCGCAAGAGATAAAACTGTTCCTAAATTACCCAGTGATGGGGTTTACAAACTCCCACGTCGAATCAAATCACAAATTAAAGTCAAAAATCATTTTCGACGACTGGCCTTGGATGAGTACAATCCAATCAAACGACGCCAGCTATTCTCCCAAGTGAGCAACATGCAGAAATGTATTAAGTCTAAACTCCAAACCCTGAATGACAATGCCTGGAACAACAAATTGGCGAAAGTAACCGATCCCACCACAGATTTATGGAGAGTGGTCAAAGCATTGAACCATCAACCTATCTCAATTCCCCCTCTAAAGTTGTCAAACAACACCACTACCTCCTCTGTACTTGAACAATGTGAGACTCTTGCTAATTCCTTTCTTGAGAACATGAATCTAACCAAACATTGGGTCAGCGATCCTAGTGTTGAGGAGGAAGTCAAGGAATCGATGAGGCTGCTCGACTGCTACCAGACGGGTGAATGTCCAACACTTGTTAGGCCGAATGAAATCAGAAAACTACTGGGTAAACTAAAATCAAACAAAGCGCCTGGTTTTGATGACCTGGGAAACGGCTTATTGAAAAACCTCCCTCAAAAAGCTATTGTCTATTTGACCAAAGTATTTAATGGTTGTTTACGCATTGCACACTTCCCAACTACATTAAAACACGCTAAAATTATCGCTATTAAAAAACCTGGGAAAGATCAGTTGATACCATCTAGCTATCGACCAATTAGTTTACTACCAAGCATAGGGAAACTCCTAGAAGCCATTATTTTGTCCCGCCTCACAAAAGTAACTGCTCATAATTTGATTCCCGAACAGTTTGGATTCCGAAGTTCTCACTCAACTACACAACAGCTAGCCAGAGTAGCTGAGCACATCGCGCACGGGCTAAACGGCGGTCTCTCTACCGGCATGATTTTATTGGACATAGAAAAAGCTTTTGATTCTGTTTGGCATAATGGCCTGTTACACAAATTGATAAAGCTAGGGGTTCCTCTCTGTCTAATAAAACTCATCCAAAACTACTTACGAGATCGTTCTTTCTCCGTTTATATAGGCAAAGATCATTCTGATCCTAAGACAATCCCAGCCGGTGTACCGCAAGGCTCACTACTCGGCCCTTACGGCTTCATATTGTACCTGAATGACATTCCCAAACAGGCTCACACACAACTCGCCATCTACGCTGACGATACAGCAACATTCGCGACACACAAAGATGTTGATGTAGTAACTGGACGACTACAATATTCACTGGAACTACTCAGTAAATATTTTAAAACCTGGAAACTTAAAGTAAACTCGACGAAAACTGAAGGCATACTGTTTACCAGGAAACGCGCACTTCCCACAAGGGTTGTAAAAATTGACGACTTCCAGATTACATGGCGTGCTTCGGTTAAATATTTAGGTATTATATTAGACAAGACACTCAATTGGAATAAAAACACTGAATCAATTATAAACAAAGGCGCAAAGGCCCTAAATTCATTAAAACCAATTCTGAATCGCAAGTCTGTTCTTAGTTCCTCAACCAAATTGCGTATTTATTCCACACTTGTTAGACCCTGTCTTACTTACGCAGCACCTGTGTGGTCCAGTCTAACGGAAACAAAATATAATAAACTCCAAATTATACAAAATAAAGCCCTAAAACTATCATATAACACATCTTTTCGAACCAACCTTAGAAAATTACACAGCCGTTTAAAGTATCCATTAATAAAAGATTTTATTTTAAAAATTTCGCGTAAATTTTATTTGTTTAAAAACCCAACCCATAGTAACTTCCTAATATCGTCAATTGGTAAAAGTAGACTCAGTACATTACCGTACGCCCGAACGTACTGTCGATACCGACTGCCCCATCACTATTTCCTCCGTGACGTATCATGACGACAGCTCGCTTACTAGCCGACGCCGCTTGTACGGCCGGAGAATGCCTGATCTTTTTGCGGACTACCCGCTACTTACCTTATATTACCTAGTATAATAACATATTATAATAAAAGCGTACATTTTGTACTGTGAAACATTTTAAACTTATGTGGGTCAATACTAAGACTTACACATACCCCGTAGTTTAACATTTTGTAAATAAGTAACTTATATCATTGTAAACTAATATTAAGTAATAACATGTTTTAATGTTTGTAAAGGCGATAACTGCCTGTGTAACGTTATAAATTGTGATTTGTGTACAAATAGAATAAGATCGTTTGTAAACTGTACTGTGAACATTATGTATTAATAAAGACCTTGAAAAATGAAATGAAATGAGTGCTAAAACTACGTCGTTAAGTTTCTCTGCAATGTATTTATGCAAATACACAAAAAGCTGCTTTGTTTACCATGTAAAAGTATAAAACATAAAAATATATATTACATTTCAGCCAACAAAACACAATAAGTAGAAAAAAGCAACCGACCTTTTTACCTAAACTAAAGTAAATAACGTTTAAATTTAATTTAACAAAATGAATAACGTTCACCAAACAAGTAAGCGGCTCGATTACACATTCAAAAGAGGCAGCATAGAAGCAGCTCGGTTTAATAAACCGAGCACCGCTCGCGGTGTCAGTTATAAATGTTATGTTATTATGCATACTGTAATAAGACGCAGCAACAATGCTCACGGCGAGCGTACCTACGTCTGCTGTAAAGCATAATGTGAACGTAGTTTCAGAAGCAGAAAGCCCATTTACCTTTTGTAGTGGCTTTGTGCTCCCAGACTGGCGGGTTAAGCGTCGCGGCGCAGCGGGGACAATGGCTCGGACCTTTTTTAAAATGCCTCTCTCATTTCTTGCTTCCAGCAATTCCCGAAACGGAATGGTTTCGAGTTGATCAAATTGGTTCCGTACGGTTAAAGAAATGTTTAAAGACAAAATGAATTCGTTTTCCTGAAGACTGCTTTTGTTTTATTTATCAAGAATTTCAAAGTTTATCTACACGAGATACCTCGTTCGTGCTGTGTTAACATTATGTGTGAACAAAAGTTTATGATAGATGTATTCATAACGTGTATGGCACGAAAATGCGACTTTATTACATATTTCAGTGCAAATATTATGTGTTGCTTCTTTATTACATTTGGACTAACATATAACAGACTCAGAGAAAATATTATTTTAGGTCTGTTTGTTTATTTGCGCGTAATATGAAACAGCCATTACACGGTCTGTCTGCAATGCTATATAATCTAATTAGATTTTAGACATTCTGTTTGATTTGTTTTAAAAGGGTACATATTTTATGACGAGTTGGAATTTAAATAAAAGGACCGATAGGTACGCCGCCAAAACGCCTTTGTATCGAAGGGCGAACATAAAGGCGATCGAAAAAAAAAACAATACTTGATGGCATGGGATTTCAGTTACGACAGACGGGACCCTACACGGAATAATAGAATGTCGATCAATTAATTATAATTATCGTTATAAAATCGATAACTCCTTCAATTCCAATAGGTACCAACCAGTGCACAATACATATCAACTACTTAAAGAAAAATACACAAGCAGAACCGCAAGATATCTCCACATAAACTTAACAACTCACGTAAAAAACATAAAGCAAAACTTCCAGCGAGAACAGCACAGATTACTGATGCAGACGTACTAAATACATTACTACAAGGTATAAAGTGTAACACCATGTAAGTGCAGCTAACGTTGATAAAACTTTAATAACATTAAACTTTGCTTTCGCCCCCGTTCTGTTAGAGCGCACTAAATTGTTGCAGTTGTGGTCTCATCGCTTAACTAAATCCAATATTGGAATTTGACCCTTATCTACTCTATTAAGTTCAGTTTGGTTGTTAGTCTTGCAAATTACGAACAAACAATAGCTCGGATTTTATGAGTGGTTTTAAGAGGAGGTTGGAAAGTCATCGACTGTTTAGTTCGTAAAGTTTAAGTTTGTACTGTGCGGATTTTTAGGGATCTTTTACCTCGACATAATATTACATTACACCTGTAATCCCTGAAGTATTAGGCAGAGGTGTACCTATTAGTACACTAACATTTTGGCAGTTAGAAAATAATATGTTTAAGTCCCATAAAATAGGGGGCGAGCGAGATAAAATACGGGAAATTCCTAGTGGAAAAATCCAATAATTCTAATCTTCGTCCGACCCGCGAATCGAACCCAGGACTTCATGCTAAGCAATCGCGCTTGCGATCATTAGACAAACGAGGTAGTCATGTTTTAAGTCATTTTTTTTTTGGCGGGTGAAAAATCATCAAATAACCCCCCCGCTCTTGGGCAGAGCGAAAGGGAGTGTCAGACTTCTACTGACTAAAAACCACCCATGTTCCTTCTTAGCCCTTTATGTCGAGGCCGCGGTATCTCTTGCGAACAACCCGCAGCCAAGACGGGGACATGTTTTAAGTCTCATGTAATTTATTGAAAACAACGGGGCACAATTCTAGCCTCCATGGCTGCGATTGAGAAATTCATGATGGAAAAAACCCAATAACACTGCAGTACCTGGGGATCGATCGCTTCACCATCAAACGAGGGATTTCTTCTCCATTAAATGAAAAATATTGACCATTCTATTTATAGCAGAAAACTCTGTATTATTCAAGCTCCATAATTCGTCGTAAAACGTCGTATAAGTTTATGTTGATGGAACTTCTATAACAGACATACAAATAGGTATCTTGTAATATTGTCCTGTTGAAACAGGGGCAATAAAATTTTAATATTCTATGTCGATTTTCTTTCTCTTGTCTACAAATGGTTACAACTCAACGCAGATTTTTTATAGAATACACTAGCCGTGCCCCACGGCGTTCGTCCGTTCATAGTATAATCATCATCATCATCATCATTTCAGCCGAAAGACGTCCACTGCTGGACATAGGCCTCCCCCAAGTGTCGCCACCGGAAGACGTTGCGTTGGAAAGCCAAAGTATAAAAGAAATTCAAAATTATAAAAGAAATATTACTTTCCTTTTAATCGAATTTTGTTGACAATTTTAAGGGCGTAATTTTTTTTGCACCGAACCTAGTCCGTTTTCATGAAAGTAGTTAGTTATTTCATATAACATGAGCTATCTGCCAGTAAAGAATTTCGTCAAAATCGATCGAGTTGTTTCAGAGATTATCCGGAATAAACATACAGACAGACAAACAAGGTTTTTTGTTATAAGTACCGTAGATACTTTAATTTTCATTCAGTAAAAAACTATTATTCAAAACAGATACTTCAATTTTATTTATTTGTGTACATGCTTAGATAGGTAGGTAACACAAATCACAAGTATGTCCATAAAAAGGGTATTTAATTAAAATTAAACTAATAGTACAATATCGTGCGTAAAAAAACTTTAATTTCGCGTGGACCGTCACAACGTCAAGATAAATCCTTTTTTGAGCGCCGTCCCTTCTGCGACATATCGATAAAATTCATTGCAATGTTTGTAGGCTGAAACAAAAACATTGATGTCGTTGATAAGTACCGATCGCAAATTATATATCTGCTATACCTACTTTTGAATAGGGTAGTTGACAAAAACAATCTAATTAGTCCGTCAGATAGATTTCCAAAATATATTGGAAACACATTTTTTTTTTAAACAAAAATTGAAAAAGATACAGTGCTTCTATTTTTTTACCAGAAAGTGACGTCACAAGCCCCCACTCATGATCTTTAACACGTTTTATTTTCGTATTCTTTTATTAATTTGATAAAACAAAAAACACGTATCCAATATTTTTCGATAATGTAACAGACGGACTAATTAGAATCATATTTTTTTAGTCAGGAAACATTCCTATTATAACAAACTGACTCAAATGGTTTTGTTGTGAATTTCAAGCCTACTGTTGGCCTAGCAGCTTATGTATGTGAAGTCGTCATCATCTGGCTAGTCAATTTCACGATGTCCAAATGTATGTCTACTACTTTCCGAATATATAAACAAAATAACATATTTAGATTGAAATTATCTGCCAAGTAAGTAACTTACCGAGTACTAAATAATTGGTGGTAAAACAGGTTCTAAGTGTACTACACAAATAGTTATAACAGAATTGAATACCGGTAAACAAAATATTTACAAAATGCACGGCCTGCCGAGAACCGATTCCCGGACCATTTTCGCTACTCAACAAAACAAATACAAAATTGTTCTCCTAAAGATCGCGGCTATAAATTATGCCCGCTCCACTCCGCGCTTTTTAAATTGTATAAAATAACAATGACATTCTTTTAGTTGAAAACCGTTACTTCCCGTTTCGTTCTTGGAGAACAATATTTTCCAATTTAAGTGACAAAGTGCACTTAGGTCGGCTTGTCTGAAACCAAAACTTTGCCATTTGAACTACAGACCAAGCTGCAAGTAAGGAAAGGAAACTTTTTTTAAACTATACGCTTTCTTGGATTGTTTCGCGACGACTCGATGATTATTGTGGACAGCTTTATTTCTGGTCAAATAATTGTTATAACAGAGCAGTTGAAAAAATTTAAAGTGAAAATTATTTCATCATCATCATCATTTCAGCCGAAACACGTCCACTACTGGACTAAGTGTCGCCACATTGACCAGTCCCGTACGTCTCGCATCCAGCAGATCCCCGCAACCTTCACCAGGTCAAAATTGACTATTTGGCTACTGTTAAAAATTCACGAAAATATTTTGTTATTTTATAGAACTAACAGAAATAACACGATGTGTGGAAAAAGAAATAAAATCGATCGAAAAATGGCTTAGTTTTAACTGATTTTAAATGACTTGCTAGACAGAGACAGCGCTACAAAAATGTGATGTCATATTTCATACCACCATAGTTACGTAGTACAAATGGCCGTTTCGCGCGACAAGAATAGAAAGTGCCACCAAAAACTTCTAAAGCATGCAAGCTGCTCCAGTTTTTGATCGATTTTATTACTTTTTTCACACATAGTGTGCCTGGATTCGAACCCACGACTTACAATTCGTAAGTAGGGGCCGCAACCACTGGGCCCCCACTGCTCTGTCCTACCTACAGCAGATATGTACCTATCAAACGCAGAATACAGTTCATTTGATCTTTATAGTTTTAATCAAATGGCACTCAGTTTTTTCATATTCAAACTTTACACTTATTCAACATGACATTTATTTTCCATTTTGGGAAACTGTTACGTTGTCTACCCACTCCTAAAATCACTTTATTGTGCGCTTAAACACCCAGGTCGAAAAAGGATATATTGGTTTTACATCCGTCATATTTCAGGAGAAAAAGCGTTAGTTTGAATCAAACATTGAAAAGCTCTCAGCGTATTTCGAAGCTTGTACAACTGTATATGTGAAAAAACGAATAGTGGTTCTATTTCCTAAGCCATCGATGCAACATTCGAATAAAAAAATTAAAGGCATATTTTGTGTCCAGATCGCTTACTATATTTTTTATTTTTTTCTGTTTTATTTATTATTGCCATAGTTCCAGTAATTGAGGTTCTATATGTGAGCTAAACGTGCCGCATTTTTTTTTACTTTTATTCCCTTTGCTACCTTACATAAAATAGAGAATGTGTTAACGTAGGCGGCAGCCTATATAAATTAAACATATTGCATTTTTGGTAAGAAATTTATTTTGTTCTTATTTTTTATTCAAAACCTGACATGTAATTTTTTTTATAATTATTAATAAATATAGTCAAAATTTGACTCATGGCGGATTTATATTGATTCCCTTGAAAAGTAGTTGGTGAACAGAAATAATAAAAGCATATGGCATATTACGAGTATATAACTTGGTTGTTTAACATGAAAAAAGGTGTGAGTTTACTTTTAAGATAGCTCTTATGTGTTTTAACATCCGGACAAACCTATTGTTTTTTGTGATGTTTCTCTTTATACTCGTATTTTAATTTTGTTCTTTAATTAATGAACAATAAAAATTATAAATAAACAGAAACCACAGAACCTGGTACGATCCTTACATACTCCTTTTAGCTTCATCCATGTTCATGCATCTGGTATATATAATACATGAAAACCGTAATACCTAACCACATAGATAAATAAGTCAACACTCATGATCGTAATATCCGTACCACAGCGGTGCACTATATCCAAGTAAAAAGAGTATCCCATAAATAAATACATACTTGGGATCTAAATCACGCCCCCATATGAACTTGTGCTTAAATATTTATTTGTAAGGGGAAACAAACTTCGGAAAATCACGCAATGTTTTGTGTACTAGAAACGAGTCTTGTTAATTAATCAATTGGCTTTATAAACGAAGACTATAATTTAATTATTTTAAGTTTAAAATATAAAATGTTTTTCCGTGCGAAGTCACGGAAAAACATTTTATAATATTAGTACCAACAGCAAAGTCACTAATAATTTAAATCAAATAACATCCAAAATCGACATTTCAGTAACCATGCACAAAACAGGAATGCGTAACATTTCAATATATTTTGAGATTAGTTACAGGTGGAACACAAAATAAACTAAAACTGGGTACAGTTGCACAAATAATTTCCGAATTTTCAACGCAAAGTAATATGTGAGCTAACAGCCTTCATAACCGTCACGTCGCGTCGATACCTTAACACTTCGCCGAGAAAATCGATTGTGACAGTCCGACAGACGAGTGACTGATCGCATACCGGTTACATTTTACTCATTTTCCTGTTTACAACCCATGTCATAAGTCGTTCAGTAAATCGTTGAACATGTTGTACAATTGATGGCAAAATGCTAATTCGAAACTTGCACGCGCATACGCTAAATGAAATTATTAATTCCGTTTGCGAAGGAGATAATTTTGCAGAATGCTTGCGTTGTTTGAGTTTAATTAATTCGAGGCTTGTCAACGGTGGTTGTAATTTCTACTACGCGCCTGTCTGAGGCATGTATCTCGTTACTGTAATCACCCAACGTTCATTTAGTGTTGATATCTCGAGGAACGTGTGATTTTCCCATACAGACAGATTAATTACCTACTACTGTTATTCACAAACGGCAACTTTAACTAGTATCTAAGTTTCGTAACAATTCAACGTTTAAATACAAATGTTTGGATATAAATAAAATATTATGGTCCGGCTTCGAATAGGAAACAAA
Organism: Diarsia brunnea; assembly: GCA_949774965.1. NCBI lineage: Eukaryota > Metazoa > Arthropoda > Insecta > Lepidoptera > Noctuidae > Diarsia > Diarsia brunnea. The sequence goes on along the minus strand of OX458997.1, from coordinate 9,878,315 downwards.
TACCAAATAAGTTCGATGCTTTCCGAGTCGCGAAAACCGATAGGTAGACTCCCCAACGCACGCTGAGCCAAACGGAATCCGTACCATATTTCATGTTCTCTACGTTATGCGCTTTGTGAAAGAAAATACATTTTTCACTATCTTTAGAGCTTTCGCAGTATATTTTCTTTATTTGTTTCATTCCGTATCCAATAGTTTTTTATAGCACGAAACCGTTTAAATTAGGTTCGATGTTGTTGATTTTATAGTTTTATTCGATTTCTTAGGATATAGTCGATTAGTTTACCTCTAAATTACGCATAGTCTAAAATCGGGTCAAGGGTCATATCGACGCGTGTAACTGGAAAAACTCAATGTTACGAAATTGGAAAGCGTTCAAACGAGTTCCGCAGAATGATTTCTCGTTTGCCGACACTTGGTAACGATTCATTTGAGAAACTCATTTGCGCGGAGCCTCCGGAGAACGATCCTCATTTGCGTTTGTAGTGGAACTGGAACGTGCTGGTTACTTACATTGTTATATAATATCGACTGGTAAAGCAAACATGCCATTATTTCTAATGAGAACCCTTACATCGAGAGTACGACCGCTATGTGTTCCAGCAACAGGGTAAGCTCACATAGTATCCATGTACCTAAAGTTAGCCTCACATTCTTTACGTACAAACATAAAATAACAAAGTATGATATATTACATCTACCGTGCACTGAGCTATCTCTTGAACCCATCTTTACAGACAGCTGCGTAACAACAAAAGGCTGTTGAAATCTGCACTCTGCTTGCATCACGAGTCGTGAAGAATGCTCGACTTTTAGAGTATGTAGGGGAGCAACGGAACAGTGACATCTTCCCCACTTAGCGTTCTCGACTGGCGAAGACGACTCCTCGTCATTTAAAACAAAGGGTGAAATTGCCCGGGGTAGCATGCATTCTACAGTCGTTCTCTCTTGTCCGTTGACCGCAGTCGAGGGCACTGTGGGCACACGTTACATAATATGTCGCTAAAGGAACTTTTTGCTGTTTCGCTAAAAGGGTTTTTCACAGCGCAGTTTTAAAGTCACATACACGAATTTGATGCTTTTGTATAAACATAAAATACTCAAATGGATGGACGGTATTAACCGCATGTGTGAGCTCGAAGCTTTCAGACCAACTAAACGACTTATTAAAGCGCAAACAGTAACAGTAAAACCCGATATGAACACGATGGCCCGATCGCGCCATGAACCACCAATATTTAGAACGAAAACTAATTAATGTGGATGAAAAGCAACAAAAATAGGTGTGTTGTAATATTTGGACGTTGATTAAAAGCGAAGTGACGTCAACCCATGGGTCGCTATGAATATTCAGACGTTTATCCCGACGTTGACGTTTCATTTAAAGAGCGCCCGATGACTTTGTAATTTTTTAAGTAATATTAACGTCAACAAAAAGGCCTGAAGTGACCCAGCATTAAAGTCAGCTTATGACTGAGAGCGTGATAGATTGCCGACCGCCCGCCGCTCTCGTTTATTTTTTATTAAATGCCTCGGCATCTGGCTTCAATTGCGGTAACAGTTTTCTATCGTATCTCACCGCTTGTTATTTGTGTAAATGTTCATACGTTACTCAAACAACAAAAAGTTTCAATCCGTTGTGTTCATATTTCTTAGAAAGTAGAATCAGCTGGGTAACTTCAAGATAGGAACAACGAATATAGTCTACCTTTGACCTTTAAAATAAAACTTATATACCTACCTTTTATTAGGTATTTCTATTTAGGCTCTTCTAAGAAATGTTCGATTTGTCTGTTGACTTACATTAAGAATAAATATCGATAAACAAGTAACATTAGACAAAAACTCGAGTAATTCTCGAACAAAACAAGCTAAATTCAAATCTAAAACGTGCTTGAAACCACACTATCGTAAACGACACGCCTAAACACAAAACCCAATGAACCAGAAGAGAATGATGCGCGCAGATTTTTCCAGACTCAGGCTTTTACATAGTTTGCTGAGCCAATTTTATACTTCACGTCGAGAAATGTATATTTTCAGTATTCTTGCATTACATTCACGTCAAAGTGCAAGTTGGGAGTTGAAAAGAAACAACTTTTGTACCATTCTTTGTTTGAAGTGTAATGTGATAACTGATGTATAAAAATAAAAATTCTTGAGATTATTAATTATTATCTATGGTCGCACCACAATATATTATATAGACCATAGATAATGATTAGGATCTCCATGGATCCACCATAGATATAGAATTCTCCCGCCGCCGGGTCATAACACACACAATGTCACTTGACCGTCTTTTTGTCTTGTTATCTGTTTGTCGCGCCCGATCCATTTATTACACTAGTAGTTTGAATAAAGTCGAGCCATGAAACCGAATCTTTGCCCGAAGACGGAAGTACTGTATTTTTTTTCACTGGTCAGATTCCAGAGGCAATCGAATTTGGGGAAACGACCAAGTGGAATTGCGTCATAAGATAGACCTTGTTATATGACATTATTGAACACTGTCTCTTGAAATAGTTTATCGTTCAGGCCGTAAAAATATCGTCACTTTCATTTAACCTTCACAAAATAAATCATTCATTCACTGACTCAGAGACAACCTTTCACAATTATTAAGCTTTAGATATAAAGTTGGATAACCTGATGATAGATTTAATAAAGTTATAAGTGAAGTGGTGAGTGAGTTGAGTGGTTCAAGTACCACTGGTCAGCACAAGTGAAGTGTGAACAAGTTCTACGAACATTCACAAAAGTTTTTTATTTGCTTTATACAATAGTATTCAAAAAAACATACAGACGAATTGGGAACCTCCACTTCTTTGGAAGTCGGTTAAAAAAACCGTCCGATCAGAGGGGGTATTAATAATACCCTATAATTAATCCTACAAGTTTTATAGTTTCTAAACAACTTCTATAAAACCCTGCCCGATCCGTGAAGGTATTATTAGGTATCGAGATTAAATTCTATTTATGTAAGTAATCCTTTTTTGATAACGAGTAAAAAAACCCCGATAATAATTAAATGAAATGTACTAAAATTATAGAACTGACATGTTAACGCTTCGGCCGGTTTTTAGGTAGTGACGTCATAAACAAACAATTGACGATCGAACACACTAATTGCCGATTTTAAGGAAATTAATGGACATTTTGAAATTGAGGTGTTATGGGGCCGAGAAGTGCAATAACAAATTCCCACGTGTATCAAACGACGTTTTTCAATACATTTTCGAAGAAATAAAATAATTAAACGATAAGTATTTCTGTCATCAATTATTATGAGACTATGATTTATTTGCTTTTTTTCGCGGTTTAATTTCGCCCAATTGAAGGAGAAGCAAAGGTATGACGCTGCTAAACAGCCTCACACCATTTATGAATTAAGAACACAAATATATGTTAATTTGTTCATAAAAGTAAACATTTGTTTAAAAAAAATCATGTTTATTTATAATTTTCTTTTTATAGTTTTCGAGGAAATGTATTGAAAAAAATGTTTTAATATTCCTTGCTTAATTACTTCTTGTCATTAAAACTGAATGTATATTATTAATTACACACAAATACCTACTCTGATTTGTGTGAAACCAACTGTACCAATTTAATTTACGTAAATAAATATTATTTCAGATTGGCTAGTTCACATTATTATATTTACACAAGGACTGGTCAATACTGGTCATGCAGGTATAATAACGTCGGTACATACAGATACTTAATTATTTACAAAGTCTTCCCTTTCCATTGGGTAGCCTTTGCGGTCTGACCGTCTGACCTTTACAGCAGCTGTCTGACCAGCTGTTGCTCGCGACATTCGTCCACGAGGAATTATTATGAAAAGAGTAGCTGTTGCCCAGGGCTTTGTCCGCGTAGAAATTATGTACTAAAACCTCCCTCAATAACCACTCTATCCATTGATGAATACAACATGAAAATCGGTGCAGCAGTTTTTGAGTTTTTCGCGAACAGACAGACAGGCAGACGCGGCAGAGGACTTTGTTTTAAAATATGTAGTGATGTATTATCCGTATTTGAATTGGATATTTCTAACAACAAAAAAAACCTATGTCGAGTAGTTGCAAGCTCGAACGCTGAGCATGAGGGCATGGGTTTGATTCCGGTGTCGGGAAAGTTGTTATTGAATTTTTTCATCATCAATTTATTAGTAGCAATCACGGAGGCTGCATTCTTACCTTACTTAATTTTTTTTTTTGAACTTATACTTGCTGCATTTACAGTTTCCACCAAAGCGTGTTTGCGTGCAGCAAGCCAACGTAACACAATATTAACTAAACAATAATAAATAATTGTTAAGCATAGCTTTATTGCTACTCGTAAACATGATATCTATATCCGTTTCCTGAGCAATTACGTATAGTAGATTCATCGCCATCGATGCGAGCGGTTTGGGCAATTTGGTTTGGATTGTTGTTAGTTTGGTTTGTTTGTTGGCAATAGGCTCACTCCCTCAGAGAGCTTTAATGATTACTTAGGCCAACACTTAGTTAAGGTTTTGACAGTTTTGTCATGCAAAAGTATGTCAAATCTTTACTAAATGACGGCTTAAGTAATCATTAAATATCTTTGAGTATCGGAGTTAGTTTAATCTTTAGTTATTTTTTTTATTCTGAGTTTTTATTATTATTTTCATTTTGCAAAGCTAATAAAGCTTTGTTTTTGTCTTGACTTTTTGGAGGTGGGCGTTAATGACTGCGACACAGTTTAATACTAAGGCCAAAAAAAAAAAGGTAGTTGTTATCGAACACAGAGTTTTTGTTTCTAATAAAATTCATTATTCAAATTCCCTTTATTTATTTGTAAACAAACTTTATACATTTTTAAATATTTCTTATAAAAACAATAAAAAAAAAAATAATAAATTCATTATTATTATTATACTAGCTGTGCCCGCGACTTCGTTCGCGTGCTTGTCGGAAACTAAAATGCGTCGCTTAGATAAAAGTACATTAAATCATTGCCCTGCGTTAACTTACTGACGCTGTAGAAAATAAGAAGAGAGTAATGCAAAGTACTGACTATGTCTAATACTAAAGTTTAGATGGATGGGTGTTTGTTAATCAACCACGTCAGAACGGCCCAATGGATCTTGAAGAAATTTGAAACAGGTACATTATAGTCGACAGGCACTGTCGGTGGCGCGTTCGTGTTCCACGCGCGCCTCAAAGATATGTCAGCAACAAATAAGGGGCCCAAAGGGACGTCTGCCGGGGCTGACGGTTGTCCGCAAGAGATACCACGGCCCGGAAACACAAAGGGCTAAGAAGGAACGTGGGTGGTTTTTATTCAGTAGAAGTCTGACACTTTCTTCCGCTCCGCCCAGAGCGGGATGAGTCATTTGATAGACGAACCACAAAAAAAGGGGGGGATTAGAGGCTGTTTCGAGAGGTACCTGTACCGAATCTGGGACATCGAATCTGAAATGGGACGCCGTCACCTCCTTCTGCGAAGCAGTAATGCTAGTGAAAGAGGTGGCGGAACGTAAGAGGGAGACAACCTCTCGTCCAAGCCGCCGCGGGAGACGCTCCGGGCATCGGGGGCCACGTGATGGCTTCCGGCCACCGTAGGCGCGGGCCTGTGAACGGTGAGTAACGGGCTAGTTAATAGTTCGTCCGTCCTATGATGATGGAGGCGCGTTCGTGTTCCACGCGCGTCTCAAAGAGATGTCAGCAACATTGAAGGGCCCCCCAAGGACTGACGCCCGTCGGGGCTGCGGGTTGTTCGAAAGAGATACCGCGCCCTCGACACATAGGGCTAACAACACACCACATCTTGACGACATGGTTGGCGCAGTGGCTGGACGATTAACAGTAGCACTGCGTGTCGCAGGTTCGATTCCCACACGGTACATAAAAAAAATATGTCGTGGGTTTTATCTAATTTTAATTTAGTTTAAAAAAAATTGTATTTTTATACTGTGTAATCGGTAAATCATTATTTGTTGACTATTCACGAAACATATGTTTATTTAATAACACCGCGGTTCAGAAAATGACATCAAATGAATAACGCCATCTGTCGAAGACGAAGATAAACTGCTAAAAAAGAGCGATCAAACACACTATAGGGTTTAGGCTATGTAGATTTTGAAAGCAGCGTCATTTAGACTAATATCTACGTACCTTTTGCTATCATAACTTATTTAAAGTTATCTTGTGAAGGCATTTATTAATAACTACCATACCATATTCGTTCAATAGATGTCGTTGCTTGTCTCATTCTTGACCATAATGATAAGTTCTTCTTGAAAACTATCAATGCATAATATCTTTTGATAGAGAGCACCGATTACGATGAAACAAAGACTAAGTAATAGCCCAAGTTACGCACAATATTTTTGTATAAAAGTTACCTACATTCGTTTCGTAAATTTGACGTGATGCTTAGTCATCGAAACAGACAAACAGACAAACAGACAAACAGACAAAAATTCCAAAAATGCTAGAAATGTGTTCTGTTGGTTATACTTTAATACCCTGACAATTTTTTTTTTAAATATTTTCGATGTACAAAAAATATTTTTCTACAGATTTATTATATGTATAGATTACTCTTATCAACATTTAGAAGCAACTTTCGCCTAGCGTACTTATTTTATTTTCATGTTGCGTAACGAAACTAATATTTTGGAACCTTTTGTTGCAAGTTGCAATCGTGAAATTTGTGTTTGAACTTTGCTAAATATATAAATATTATTGCTCATGACTGTACACCTCTGCCTAGCCCTACGGGGATAACAGGCGTGATGTTATGTAATATGTTATTAAAGTTCCCAGTGGTCGTTTTGTGAAAGAGATACCGCGGGCTCGACACAAAGGGCTAAGAAGGAACATGAGTGATTTTAGTCAGTAGAAGTCCGACACTCGCTACTGCTCTGCCCAGAGCGGAAGGAGTCGTTTAATGATTTCCCGCCCTCAAAAAAAAAAAAGTTATAAACCCAGTCATAAGGTATAATGAAAGGATTGTAGTATCCCATTTGAAAACGTACCTAAATCTATTGAAAACAAAGTTGAAGCTAAAGTGTTACTGTAGTAGTACTTCTTCAATAGCTTGAGAGCCAGTTAACTTGACATATTCTTTTGATCGTCTGATATCCTGTGTAAGGAGAGGAACAAAGATCTATTTTATATTGGCTCTTAAAGAACTTGGAACTGGAAACTAAGAAGATAAAGAGTTGTACGCAATTTTACAAATATAAAAGCTGCTTTGGGGACATTTTATTTTCGTGTGATAAAAAGATTTTCGTCTGGGTAATGGCAATAGAGTCGTCCCCTATCACATGGGACTTAACCATAACTGGTGAAATGTAGGGGTACTATTACGTACCTCTCTGGGATTACAGGCGTGATTATAATTCGAATCTCTGGACTCCGTCTCTGGGATTACAAGTTTACAAAAATGCAAACACAAAATCTACCTAAAATTTTGTTTTTGCATTTTTGTAAACCATACACAGGCACATACTCAGGCGAGTAGTTATTGATGACAACAAGTTGAAGTTCTTCTAAAGTTTGGCTTACAGTAGCAAAATCGACAAACCTATCCTAACAGGATATATGAATTACGTTACAATTCATAAAATATAGTCACATTATTAACTGCGTCAGTAACTATACCTACTCGTATTAAGAATTTTAACGTGATTTATACTTTTTATACGTGATTTATTTATTGTGTTTCTGCTAAAAGGACCACTATAAAGTACCTGGTCTGATTGTGGTATTGTTTAGTTTTCACGATAATTATGTTTTTGGTAATCTTCCCACACAGCCCTATGAAGCCTCCGGTATGATTTCTTAAACATTAAGGTGGACCTGAATATAAGATCAATGTGCTTATTTCGCTACATACGATTCGCTCCTCTCAACAAAATGTGCATTTTTCACTTCAATACTGTATCTTGCAGTGACTATTTCAAACGACATCTATATCTATTCTATACATATAATAAATCTGTAGAGAAATCGTTTTTGTACATCGAAAATATTTAAAAAAAAAATTGTCAGGGTATTAAAGTATAACCAACAGAACACATTTCCAGCATTTTTGGAATTTTTGTCTGTTTGTCTGTTTGTCTGTTTATCTGTTTGTCTGTTTGTCTGTTTCGATGACTAAGCATCACGTCAAATTTACGAAACGAATGTAGGTAACTTTTATACATAAATATTGTGCGTAACTTGGGCTATTACTTAGTCTTTGTTTCATCGTAATCGGTGCTCTCTATCAAAAGATATATGAATTTATAGTTTTCAAGAAGAACTTATCGTTATGGTCAAGAATGAGACAAGCAACGACATCTATTGAACGAATATGGTACTTATTACTAAATGCCTACACAAGATAACTTTAAAAAAGTTATGATAGCAAAAGGTACGTATATATAAGTCTAAATGACGCTGCTTTCCAAATCTACATAGCCTAAACCTTATAGTGTTTGATCGCTCTTTTTTAGCAGTTTATCTTCGTCTTCGACAGATGGTGTTATTCATTTGATGTAATTTTCTGAACCGCGATGATAGTAAACATACACACATTATGTTTCGTGAATAGTCAACAAATAAAATTTTACCAATTACACAGTATTAAAAACTATTTTTTTTTAAACTAAATTAAAATTAGATAAAACCCACGACATATTTTTTTATGTACCGTGTGGGAATCGAACGTGCGACACGCAGTGCTACTGTTAATCGTCCAGCCATTGCGCCAACCATGTCGTCATATAGATGTGGTGTGTTGTTAGCCCTATGTGTCGAGGCCGCGGTATCTCTTTCGAACAGCCCGCAGCCCCAACGGGCGTCGGTCCTTGGGGGCCCCTTCAATGTTGCTGACATCTCTTTGAGACGCGCGTGGAACACGAACGCGCCTCCATCGTCATAGGACGGACGAACGATTAATTAGCCCGTTACTCACCGTTCACAGGCCTGCGCCTACGGTGGCCGGAAGCCATCACGTGGCCCCCGATGCCCGGAGCGTCTCCCGCGGCGGCTGGGACGAGAGGTTGTCTCCCTCTCACGTTCCGCCACCTCTTTCGCTAGCATTACTGCTTCGCAGAAGGAGGTGGCGGCCATTTCAGATTCGATGTCCCAGATTCGGTACAGGTACCCTCTCGAAACACCCTCTAATCCCCCCTTTTTTTTGTGGTTCGTAAATTATCAAATGACTCAACCCGCTCTGGGCGGAGCGGAAGAAAGTGTCAGACTTCTACTGACTAAAAACCACCCACGTTCCTTATTAGCCCTTTGTGTTTCGGGGCCGTGGTATCTCTTGCGGACAACCCTCAGCCCCGGCAGACGTCCCTTTGAGGCCCCTTAATTGTTGCTGACATATCTTTGAGGCGCGCGTGGAACACGAACGCGCCAACGACAATCTGTCTGCCTGTCGACTATAATGTACCTGTTTCAAATTTGTTCAAGATCCGTTCGGCCGTTCTGACGTGGTTGATTAACAAACACCCATCCATCTAAACTTTAGTATGAGACATAGTCAGTACTATGCATTACTCTCTTCTTATTTTCTACAGCGTCAGTAAGTTAACGCAGGGCAATGATTAAATGTACTTTTATCTAAGCGACGCATTTTAGTTTCCGACAAGCACGCGAACGAAGTCGCGGGCACAGCTAGTAGTACAATAAATGCCTCTCAGAGAAATCTTTACCCGGATGAGCGTTATTTATTCAACTGGCGAGGTTTAAAAATAGAACTTTTAAATAATTATGCAAAAAGCTTTCTTATCGCGAATTCTAAAATTCACTTACAACTCAAATCATTAGTAAACACAAAAGCAGCAACTTTCAAATCTTGCAAAACAATAATAAAAATTAGGACTCTAAATGTGTCCATTGTTCAAGCGCTGCCGCAAATTCTTCCACTTAAGTTGCGCGCCTGACTAATGTTAGGGGCGGTCCAACTGTTACTTTTCGTTTTAGCCCGGCGACCGTAAACCGACGTTGATAAGTGTTCAATGCGACACGTCTCTATTTGGACTGAATGCGAGATAAGAGCTGAAATAACTCAGGAAACTAACCTCAATATGCCCTCAGTATGAGTTCGGAATACTTAATGTAATATCTTCTGTTCACGAGTGTCTGTCTTTGTTTCGCTGAGACTTTGTTTCTTTGTTACCTGTGTTATGACTTATGACCCGAGCTGTATAGAGTATAAATTCGCAAAATGTTTTATCTATACTAATATTATAAAGCTGAAGAGTTTGTTTGTTTGTTTGTTTGTTTGTTTGTTTGTTTGATTGTTTGTTTGAACGCGGTAAACTCTGGGACTACTGGTTGGAATTGAAAAAATCTTTTAGTGCTGGATAGTCCATTTATCGAGGAAGGCTTTAGGGTACATAACATCACGCTACGATCAATAGGAGCGGAGCATAAATAAAAAATGTTGCAAAAACGGGAAAAGATATTCCTTTTTGAGAGCTTCCGTTGCGTGCGTTGCGAAAACGGTTTAAGTTACGTAAATATCATGTATGACGGAATTGTTCCTCTTTAAAAGTTCTAAAAAAAAGTCCGCGACAGCATATGTTTATCTTTTAAGATTGACTCACTGTAACCATTTTTTAATATTAAAATGTTAGGTTTAAAAGAATGATATTTTGCGAAGCTTATTTAACCCATGTGGTATTAATCTATATCTAAATAAATGTGTTTGTTAGCACGGAAATTTAATATAGAATATTTGTGCCCTTTACTTTATACAGTTTAAACAAATATCTTAGAAGATATCGCAATGTAAAAATATACGGGCGACAAAATAATTAAGCGCGTGGCAGTCATACGGTTCGGTGCGGTAGGTAGGTACGTGGGGATTCTGGCCTCTGGGGGCTCCGGAGAAATTCAAATTCAAAATATTTACTGCACCATAATGTTTACAAGTACAAGGTGTTACTGTATATTAAACAGTAAGAGATACCTATAGTAATTGTTACTTTAATAATATAATCGAAGCCAATCTAAACTAATAGGTATTATAAAGAGGAAAGGTAAGATTTTTTGTTTGTTACGAGTACGATTTAACTCAATTTAATATGTTAGATAGTCGATTTATCGAGAAAGGTTATAAGCTATATTATGTGACGCAGACGAAGTTGTGCGGGTCAGCTAGTTTATATATAAAGGTACGTACATCTACCTATCTGTTTGTCTGTATGTATAAAAGGCAAAGCTGAGTGACCGAGGATCAACGCACAGGCTAAACCCTTAGGGCTAGAAGCTTAAAATTTCGCACACGTATTCCTCTTATGACGTAGGCATCCAACAAGGACGATTTTTTCAAAATTCAACCCCTAAGGAGGTGAAATAGGCGATGAAAGTTTGTATGGAAAATATCCGACATCCACGTAGGCGAAGCCGCGGGGCAAAAGCTATATCATATAACATAACATGTTATAAAACGTTGTTATAAAACATGTTTCAGTAATGTGGAGACTGAATGTTATAAAACGTGTTATAATAACACGTGTACGTACATTGTTATATTGCATTGTTATTCTAATGTGTTCAGTATTTTCATATGTTGCAATGTTGAAGAACAATGTAACATAATGTGGACGTGTTAAAAAACACAAGTTTTACAACATGTTGCTTAATCTGTGCGCACCTTAAGAGTATTTTTTTTATTAAAAAGGTATGCTGTTGTGGAAACACCATATGTGTGTGCGCTCCATGAAACGCACGATGTTGCATTAAATTCTAGAGTTAGGTTTTGATTACATTCGCAATGGAAGTTATTCCTTTGTTGCATACTTGTTTTGCTTGAAATTAAAATTTAATGTAATACTCACATGGTATGAGGTAGGAGTTTGTGGCTTAATAATAACGGCCGCTCGGGCCAATATTTTAGAGCCGCGCTTGTCTAAGTTGGTCTGTGGATGGGTGACCAATTTTAAGGTGTTGCTTTCGACTATCATTTGTAGATCTTTAACAGTCGTTACAGGTAGTCAGTGGCGCGAAAGTCTGGCAACCAGTCTTACCAAAGGGTAATAACAAAGTACTAACTGAGTTGAGGAGGTCAGATAGGCAATCGCTTTATATAAAATACTAATATTTAGCTACATATTATGATAAGACTGGAATCCGATTTCAACATAGTTGGGAAAAAGTTAGACAGGCGATGAGTCTTACATGAATAACATAGTCGAAAGTAACACATTTATTTATGTAAATTGTTTTTCAGATTTCTTATTTAAATATTACAGAAGTCGTGTAAAGAACTTTCACTACATAAAACACTGAACTACTAATCGACTGCAGATAAACTTTGACCTACATTTAACAAAGTTGCTCAGCCGATTTACCCCTTTTGAACGCTACATCGAAAAAGAGCTCACAATAAAACAATTCAGTAGTGTGAAAATCCCCTCCATAAATGAAGTAGGTACACAAATCAAGCGCACGCTGGCCGAGCAAGAGAATTCCGTCACCACTAAAGCGTATGCCTTCCGTCTAATCGAGTAAATGTTTCCAAACCAATGGCTCGGACACGTCGCGTAGAGCTGCTACGAGCTGGAGCTACGCCGTAGCAGGGAGACGTAGCGCTACGTTCAGACTTGAACAAACATTTACGTAGCTCTCAAGCTAAGTTTCGAAGTATTTATGGGTTACGTTACTTTTATTCAATAATCGACCTTATTATACCATATTAATTATAATTAAATAATAACTGTCTCCTTCATTTAATCGTTATAAATATAATATCGTTTAGAAATTGTGTTAACCAATAATTGTCAATCGCGTTTTATTTAAATGATTGCAGACCAATTACGTGGCATAACAAAGCCAAAATTAATGTCACCGTTAGGTGATTAAGGTTACCGTATGGAAATTATCCGGAATTGGAATTTTGTAGCTATAAATCGAGATTAACAAATAACTGAACACCCGACAACAGGCTTATATGGTTATGGTTATAACAATAACATTTATTTGATAAAATAATTGAACGTGATTGTAATTCGTTAAGGTTATTGACATTTCTTTAAAATCTATAATAGAAGAATTTTACGCGTTTAGTTTTGTTTCTCAAAATACAGACTAGAATAGAAATGCTTACGGCATCAAATCCACCTCAATACCTACTTTATGTTTGAATTGTTAAAAATAAATAGAGAGTACAAATTAAGAATCTTGGAATCAAACTTATTTTACAGCAAAGAATTCCACTCGTTTACCGAAGACTGGTAGACAAATAAAGGCCCAGGGAAACCAGTTCGAACTGGTTACGGAAGCGGCTCCGGACACTGGGCTCCGACAGATACTATACTTAAGCATTTGTCAGTAACTTGTCCGTACTGTTTGAACGAACATTTACAGCTAAGTACTTAAGTTTAAGCCAAGCTTTCAATATAAATCGTAGGTACTTACGAGTAAGTTTTGACGTTCTCATTACTTTACAGTTTCATAAATTACATGTGCTCATGTAAAGAGACTAGTTTAGAATCTGTCTACGTGATTCGTGATTATGCTTATAAATGAAAAATAACCTTCATTTTACATAAGGTGCATTTTAATAATTTGATGAAATAAAATGTTCTGAAAATGCCCACCCGTTGACCACTGTCGTTTCATGGTCCTATTTTTTTTTCTATCAGACCACTACTTGATGCATATTTGTAAGAGGACGTCATCTAGAATTAAGACAACTAATAGTTGTAAAAGTTTTTGAAATAAAGCTAAAAAAATATTATTATAATAATTTATTCTTCTTCTTCTTATTGCGACCCCACACACTGTAGTGTTAGAGTTTCTAAACCGCCTCAAGGGCCTTTTTTTTTTTTTTTTTTGGGGACGTGGGAAATCATCAAATAACCCCTCCCGCTCTTGGGCAGAGCGAAAGGGAGTGTCAGACTTCTACTGACTAAAAACCACCCATGTTCCTTCTTCGCCCTTCATGTCGAGGCCGCGGTATCCGTTGCGAACAACCCGCAGCCTCGACAGGCACCGCCTCAAGGCCCTCTGACATGATTTGACGGCCGGGACCACCGGCTTATACGTACCTTCCGAAGCACGAGAATCATCTTTTTATCAGACAATCAGGTGATTCAAACCTGCAATGTCCTTGCCAAACCGGAAACAACTTTACAAAGTATGCTTCCCGTGAAAATCGAAAACACGACCACCAGGTCACAAGGCAAACGCCTAAACCACTCGACCACGGAGGCAGTTAATTTATTTAACACTTCAAACACAAAGTACAGAAGCGGACTTAACGCCATAGACATTTCCAGTCAACCTTAATCAATCATCATTATTATTTTGTCTTTGATAGTCTTAGATAATAACAAACCAAAACTAATTTCGTCAGTTCTGACAAACCGGCCTAGTGCAAGTTTGGCTCGAACACAGATGGTTTCGAACCACTACAGAAAAAAAAACATGTGTCTTGTAGGCGGTACCTCTATAACGTGTTACTTTGACCATGTTTCCACACTTCGTGGAAAAATCAAGTGTCAGACTATGCTGACACTAGATTTAAACTGTTTTTTTAACTTACTTGGTACTTGTACGCTCGAAAAGTATATGTGGTAGATGAACGGGCAGACAGCAGAGCCTTATTAATAGCATCCCGTCGGGACCCTTTGGGCACGGAATCCTAAAAAGCATCCTTACTCTGCGCATAATGAAACGTAGGCAAAGACATATATAAAAGGCAGTATCTCCGTGTCTATGACGATACGGTTTAATGGAGTGTGCCTGTTCGTAGTGCTGACCAGTCACCGACGTCAGTGCTGACTTAGCGGACTCGGATTTAGCCGTAAGGTATTCCTACATACACACAGTGTATAGGTATGTACGTGTTAGGGTATGTGTGCATAAGGTACGATCGCTTTGCTTGGGTTCACCAGAATTCTATTACTTACCTTCGCTACTGTACTTTTCTTGTAGTTCTTACTTTTATATTTGAAAAATATTTGTTGAGCTTTTCTTTTTCCAAGTAATTTAGTTTACCAGAATCTAAGAAACTGTGGGTTGTAATTTATTTGTTTTTGTTGTTTGTGTACGGATTATCTAAAGTGTTCTAACAACAGTGAATGCCAATCAATGTTTTCTTCACGGGAAAGACCACAGACTGAAACAACGACAAAAAACTTAAGTATCTCATTTAAAAAAAATGTTTATTCACACATACACAAGGATTTGAAGACTGATTCACATTTCGATCGTCGAAAACATTTTGATGTCCACAACACAATCCCCGGTATCGGTCCGTTCGATCTGCTACCGGAGACTCGGAGCTACCTATATTTTTCAATTCGTTTCAAATTATTAAAATCTGCCAGTGAGCCCGCCGCTGTCGCATGGTGGAAACGCTAACCGTTCGCTATAAACTTTTTTGATATTACTCAGCAGCCGTTGCACGTAAATCTGCCCTTACAGTGGTCCCGGCAACTTTTTCAATTTAACAGGTAAGGATAAATCGTTCATTCTTTTTATTTGAACATAGAACTGATATAAACTCCCCAAAAGTTTAGAAGGTGGAGGCCGATATTGTTTGCTTCCTGTTAACTTTGGAAAATCTTTTGCTGAGAAAGATTTGGCTCGTGCGCCTCAGTGGGCTCTCTATAGTTTGATAAAGGTAGGTCCCTAACCAAACATTGTATTCCTAAGAATGAAGTAGCAAGAAATCTTTACATGGAGTTTTATTTTATGTGATTCTGGTGAAAGGATCAATTATACGTAACGTATGAGTCCATAAAATGCTCGTAAACGGTAGAATTACGGCTATCATGATTTTAACACTGCAGCAATATTACTCCAGTTCTTTTAGTCATGGCATTCATTAATATTCTTGTTTACCCATTAGCTTTGTACGTCACAACATACACAGTCCAAACAACAGGAGAATGTAAATAAATACCAGCAAATTTAAATTATACTTTTACACTAATTACAGAAAGCAAACACTGAATTCACTGCATACAAAATTATCCACTAGAAAATTGCAGGCCCATTATGTCCCACAAACAGAAAAAAAACAGTAATTTACCATCAAATTCACGATCGCAACTCTAATTATGACTATCAGTGATCAAAACAGTTGAACGTTAGTAATTGATAGAGTTCACGGCACATTTCGATGCCAAATCGATTAAGGTACGTAAAAGTTTTTCAATCGAGAAGTTTTATCGATTAGCTCGTCGGCGACGTTACTATCATCTAGATGAAGGAGCGGGGGATCTGTTCAAATCGCATCCTTTATACTCGAATGCACAGAGTCATTAAAAGTTTTATGTGGCACAGATGCACTGGCTGTGTGAGTTTATTGTTGTCTACGGGGGATGCTTTCAGTGCGCAAAGCATTTGAAATAACGCTTCAGAGTGCATGCAAATCCTTCGAGCATAGTTCGACGCCTAATTTTTTATGTTCAGAAATTCTGGCACTATAATAAAGTTCTTCACGAATATACGGTACAAGAATATCACAACATAACGTCGTTTATCTTATCCCCGAATGGTAAGACATAGGTGTAGTTCAACATTACTACACCCACATTTCGGCAATTATTTTTTAGTCCAGTTATGTAATAGAGGGATGAGCCTATTGCTATCAACTGGGCACGAATCGAGACTCCCTGGCTGCCGCTGAGAAATTCCTGGTGTAAAACCCAATAACACTTTGCCCGACCTGGGATTCGAACCTAGGACCTCGTGCTTAGCAGTCTTTATTCTGAATTATCAACCTGAAATAAGAAGGTTCCTTAACCTGGTTAAGTATTGATGGAGTAATTGGAGGTAAAAGCTTTAGAAGGTTAGAAGTCACAGTCGTTCATTGGCATTTCAAAATTAGTGGAGCTAAAAAGCGTAACTTGCCTTCTGGAAAATGTATGCTTCGATGTGTTTAACTTTTATTTATTTTTTAATTCTTGTTATTTTGATTCACCGGCAGAAAGGTACTTAGCTTAAATTAAAGCACTTGAATGTTGTTTTTTAGATTTGCTTCTGCTTATTTTAGGCCTGATCTACTGAGAATTTTAAAATAGAGTATAGGCTTCTCGACTGTTTCTTTTTTCAGAATCCTACTGTGACGCAAACATTGAACCTATTTGTCATTTGTATCTCATCTCATCTCACATTTGTTGGAAATTCCGTGGACTACTCAATAAAATACCATATTAGACTCCAAAATATATTGTGCGTCCGCACAGGCAAACAATCAGAAGTACAAGCACGTTAAAGA
This sequence comes from Diarsia brunnea, assembly GCA_949774965.1. Classification (NCBI taxonomy): domain Eukaryota; kingdom Metazoa; phylum Arthropoda; class Insecta; order Lepidoptera; family Noctuidae; genus Diarsia; species Diarsia brunnea. The sequence continues at coordinate 9,861,104 of OX458997.1, read as the reverse complement.
ATGTGACATCTGTCTAGAAAACTTATTCTATATCAGCAGAGTTTATACTGGGACACATATACGAACTCCATGATGTGTATTAGGCACATGCCGACATCATTGTTGTAATTAAGTTATTTCCAACAACATTGGCTGATACCGTTGTTACCGTTGCTTGTTGTTAAGTAAGTAAGGAAATATTTATTTTGCTAATATGGGTACAGCACATGGTGATCATCATCATCATCAGCCATAAGACGTCCACTGCTGGACAAAGGCCTCCCCCATAGAACGCCATAAAGAACGGCAACCTGCCGTTTGCACCCACCGGTTGCCCGATCACGATCACGGTGTCGTCGGTCCACCTGGTGGGAGGCCTACCAACGCTGCGTCTTCCGGTTCGTGGTCGCCACTCGAGAACCTTTCTTCCCCATCGGTTGTCGGTTCATCGAGCGATGTGGCCTGCCCATTGCCACTTCAACCTGCATATTCTGAGAGCTATGTCAGTGACCCTGGTCCTTTGGCGAATTTCCCCATTTCGGATTTTGTCGCACAAAGTTACTCCGAGCATAGCTCTCTCCATGGCTCGTTGCGGGACTCTGAGCTTCTCTAAGAGGCCAGCAGTTAACGACCATGTCTCTGTGCCATAAGTCATCACTGGCAACACACACTGGCTATACACCCTCGTCTAAGACACTGCGGAATTTTGGACGAAAAGATGTCGCGTAGTTTTCCGAACGCTGCCCATCCGAGTTGGATTCTGCAGGCGACCTCTTTGTCCAAGTTGGATCTGCCTAGTTTAACAGTTTGTCCAAGGTAGACATAACTATCGACAACTTCGAGAGTATCGCTCTAATAATTAACCGGTACGGGTAGAACACGGACATTCGACATAACTTTTGTCTTGTCTATGTTCATTTAAGACCCACCTGTTGAGAAACGTTACTAATGTCTCTGAGCATTGTGTTAATATCCTCCAGCGATTCAGCCATGATGACTTTATCATCGGTGAAACAAAGGTGAGTGATATATTCGCCATTGATGTTGATGCCGAATCCGTCCCAGTCTAAGAGCTTGAAAACATCCTCCAATGCGTTCGTGAACAGTTTCGGTGAAATAACGTCTCCTTGTCTCACGCCTCTTTGCAATTGGATTGGTTTCGTGCTCTCGTCCTGTAATCGGATCGACACAGTAGCGTTTCTATACATACACTTCAGCACTTCGATATACCTATAGTCGATACGGCACCGCTGAAGAGACTATAACACCGCCCAGGTTTCGATTGAATCGAAGGCTTTTTCATAGTCCACAAACGCTAGACATAATGGCCGATTATACTCCTCAGTCTTCTGTACAATCTGGCGGAGCGTATGGATGTGGTCTATGATGCTGAAGCCTTTTCGGAAACCGGCTTGTTCGGGAGGCTGGAAGTCATCAAACCTGCGTTCCAAACGGTTCGTAATGACCGAGAACAGCTTGTACACATGGCTCAGAAGTGAGATGACATGTGTCTATAATTCTTCAATAGGGTGTTGTCACCTTTTTGAAGAAGAGCACCACCGCACTCCATCATGCTTCTGTTGATATAAACATGGTGATATAATCAAATAATAGTGCAGAAGTGGACAAGACGATAAGCAAAAGTGGAAGCACACCGAGAAGTTACATAATTTTTTTTAATTTTTTTTTAATTAGCCTATTGTGTCCCACTGCTGGGCAAAGGCCTCCCCCATTTCTTTCCAGCTCTCCTGGTGTTGTGCCTTTGGCAGAAGTAACATTTTTTGTAATGCTTAAGATCACCTCACCCTGAATAATCGCTTTTTCATATTTCTTCGTCATTTTTTTCACCATTGTTATATTTTAATCTCGACTCAGTTCACTTGTAATTGCTCAAACATCCGCAGATGAGATTTCAATTACTTCGTGTATTTAAAAAGAGACTTGTCACTCCTCAATGCATAAAGGCAAATGATTCGAAGAGCCATTTTCCACTGGCAGGGCACCTATTGAGACCCGATGACAATGCTGTCTGTCGGTGGACGGAACCCTATTGTTATACTCGGAAGCCATTATTGACGTTTTCAAAGGGCTATTAAAATATTTTTTATTGAAAAACGTTTACGAACTTTTTCGCGAAAAGCAATAATTCATCAATATACCGCACGAAAATAATGTTAAATATTACCACAAAAGAATTCGTGACAGATTGCACGTTTGAATATGGCAAATAAATGGTTGGAACGTTTGAAAGCGAAATCGTTTAATTCTGTGATTTATAGTGTTTTGTACTGAAATATTGATAATAGCGTCTTAATTATGGCCAACGATGCTCCTATATTAAGTTATCTACAGTACCCTAATAATAATGTTACATAATATTAACTAAACATATATCTTCGCCTTACTCCCATTTTACCAACACAAAATAATAACACGACTATATTTTCCTCTGAGGACGTCCGGTATATTTAACGTAAAAGCAAATTGTTTTTCCGCCCGCCCGGGAATTGTCATGACGCGCATTGTTGCTTAATTATCAAAAAGACGAAATAAAAAGTTCCGAAGAAACAAAGGCTTAATTAGCAGAATTTTGCCGAAGGGCGAACAAGCTCATGGTAAAAGAAAAATATACTAATAGACACATTCAACTTCCACTCGGCAACGAGAAATTTTAGGTAGAATTTTTTGTGGGAAAAGTTTAAAATTATGTAGTGGTACAGTTGTGTTTTTGAGAGATAACCTCAGAATTTTATGTACAAAACTTGGTTGGAAATTGTACTATGATTTTCACTTAAGCCTCTTACGAGTACCCGTACGTCGTAAGTTGTGCCTACGTGGGCACTTACCCAAAATTAGTCACACCGGTCCACAGGTTACGGTCGGTAAGATCCTCTTATAAATATACATTATACACCCTTATGTGATCGACCTTCGAATTTTACTCAGACTCACTTAAGGCTGTAACGTATTACTTTCACAGTGGGTCTTAAATCGTACATGTTATGGTCGACTCGAATAAAGACGAGTTTGTACGAGGGTAAAAAGTTATTAGAAGGAATGTGGGCGATTAGTAAAAGTACCACATTATGAAAAGATAACATAACATCAGGTCTGTAAGCCTAGGCGAAGGGCTAGGCATATTGGTGTACCTAATAGTACACCCACATTTTCTCAGGTATGTTTGAGTCCCATGTAATAGAGGGCGAGCCTATTGTTATCAACCAGGCACAAATCTAGACTCTGAGGCTGCTACTGAAATATTCTGGAAAAACCCTATCCCCGACCCGGAAATGGAAGCCAAGACCCCATGCTCAGTTGTCACGTTAGCGACCACTAGACCGCAGTTTCGAAGCAGTTCTTCAGAAAAAACCCTATCTAGAATTATATCACCAAATCGGATAAGAACTTTTTCGTACTTCATAATTAAAATCGTCCTTCTAATATAATTCTGTCCCTATCACAACACTGACATCTGTCTACTGTCAACTACTGGACAAGTTGGGGGTGTTCGGCTGTAAACAAGTGAACGCCTGCGTCACGTGATTAATGAATGCAGCCTTGATGTGGTGTTGTGATGCAAATGACTTGAGTCAAACCCTGTGATGACTGGCCTACATACAGCTGGCGTCAGGATTTTGTTACACCGTTGGATTTAACAAGAGTTTTATATTTGTTAGAAACTTGATACAGAAAGCCAGTCCTATAAACGTTTAATGACTTTTAGAGTTCCAATTAAAAAGCTACAAGGTAAGGAACGAACAAAATTCTTCCACGAACGGAAACAAAGCGAGTGGCGTAGCGTTTGCCTTCTACGAAAGCGTAGCCTGCGTAGCGGCTACGTAATCGTGTCGAACCCGCGTAGCAAACAAAATACAATTACTCCAAAATGCCGCATTCCAATCACCTACAATGTACTCAAAGCGTACTTAATAAAATTAATTTACGAAACTTTATCATCAGAACTGTTAAGTCCCAAAAAACTTGGAAAGACACGTCGTCAAGAACGTCCTCAATTGGGTCGTAAATTAGATCGTCAATATTTTACGTTGTGACATGAACTTTATTATTATTGTTTTACGTAATAAGCAAAAAGGGCTAAATCAACTTAACATGAATATTTGCTACTCCTTCCAATATCGTAAAATATTCAGTGAGTAATTTTTTTATCGCACTTGCTTCCTAGCGCTAGAACATTTTGTATTTAACGTAAAAAATCATCTAACGTGTACAAATTCTTTCAATACCTTTGAAAATTATGTTCTATTTTTTTTTAATAAAAGGTAACTCTCTCATGACATTTAGTCGGATAATATGAGAACTGTAACATGCCTTTATGTCTCAACTAGTTTCCGAAAACCAGCCTTATCACAGTGTGTTTAGGTTTTCTTCGAACGTTCCTCTCGACATTACTAAATAAACATGGATTGTTAAAACACCCCTCTCGGAAGACATCAAAATTATTTATCTTTCCTTAACAAACAGTTGCTTCCGCCATTATTATTTAATTTAGTTACAATTTGGAATTAGTTACCTAAAATTTATTTGTCCTTTTCCTGTTGTAAGCACTTGTAATTAGATCTTAAGCATTAATTTAGAATAAAACAGTTATTATTATATAGACAAACATCTTTATAAGTTAAATAGTTTGAGGATTTTTTTTTATTTCTTCTACCAAGTAATAATGTTATTGAACTCGTGTTTATATTTAGAAACTAACGACTAAGAAAAATATAAAATTAGACCTCGACTGTAATATATTTTTTAATTCAATTAGTCTGCCTGGCAAGCCGTGTTTTTTTCGAACTACAATAAAATTAAATCCTTTAGCAAGAAAAAAGCAGTTACAATATAAATACCAGAATTAGTTTTTGAATAGAAGGATTATAAACCAAATCCAGTATTCTGGAGTTATATTTCATAGTAAATGGTATAAAATAATTATACAGTTGGTGTCATTAATTTTTTTAGAAAGTAGCTGCTGTTATTTTGTTATTATTATTGTGTGAACCTAAAGATACATCGGTCGGTAGAGCAGTAAATTGTTACTTGACTGATCGACTGAATGTATGTACGTAGTAAATATTTAAACCAAAAATGCTGTTGACACTATACGTGCGCGAACAGTCAATTTTATTAAACTTCTTTAGGGTTGATGCTCCAAGGTACGAGTAACCCGCGAAATTCGAATTTTCTTACCGCCCGAACTGTCGTATGCCTTTTTTATCAAATAGTGACTTAAGAGACTACGTGAATCCTATTTTATTTAACATACAACCTGACACTGACCAGTAAATTGCAAAAAACGAATTTCACGGGCTACCATGTCGCATTCACCTTAATTTGATTATCTTTAACTCAGTAATGATTTCTATCCATGAAGCTTATGTAACATCACGCCTGTAATTATCGAAGGGTAAGGTAGAGGTGCATCTTATAAGTACACCAAAATTTCACCTGTAACGTTTAAGTCCAATATAATAAGAGGCACACAACCTAATTCGAGTATAACGCACGCAAAAATCTAAAAAATTGAGGTAACACAATTTCTTAGATTTTTAGGTCATAGAGGGTAAATAAAAGGTACGCACTTTTAGGTGATTATTAAAGAAGATCTTAGATTTTTGAGTTGAGTCCATATCAATCTGAAGGTGCGATAAGACGAAATCAGTAACGGTGTGACGGTCAGCCCCAAACCTCACAATGATTGGACGTAGCGCTGCGCTTTCACCGTCACTGTGGCGTATACCTGATGAGGCGTTTCTGAAGCCACAGCTTTGCTGGCTAAACCATTGTTTGCCCAACACCCGCCCTGTGATCAAGACACGCTGTTTACCCTCCGATGTTTCCTTTAATTAATTAGGGTATGCAACTATGTATCCACACTGGTAAGGCTTAAAACAGCTTATGTTAACGTGATTTGTTTTAGTGATCGGCTTTTGTTGTGGTGAAAGTTTTTCATTAGTCGTTCTATCAAGTAAAATCGTGAGTTAAATAAAATACGTTCGTTTTTGTAACGTCAATTGCGGCACAGTTACTAAGTACCACTACATTATTATAAAACAAAGTCCTCCGCCGCGTATGTCTGTCTGTCTGCATACTGCACCCATTTTCATGATGTTTACTCGAAAAAAGTTTTAGTATATAATTTCACCGATATTTACGCGGGCGAACCCGCGGGCATGAGCTAGTTACCAATAAAAAACATATTTTTATATTTTGTATACTAGGAATTTCCTAACTTATTTTCAAAACCTGAGTAACACAGTAATAACGAAAACTTTGTTTATTCTAGACCTGGGGCAGGTAAAAGTCTATTATTAGAAAAGATAAAATCACTGGTAAAATATTTAGGCGACTCCCACGCATTTGACGCAGACCATTGTTGATAATAAGGTCCACATAATAAGGGAGATATTACTTACTGGGTAGCTTAAGTCAATAATTTCTATTTAGATTAACAACCGGGTGTGGCACCCACGTCAAAGATTTTGTTTTCTGAACTACCAACGATCAAAATACCGTGTAGGCTCTCCGTCCAACTTGACCGCGTTATCTAGGTTGAGCGGGTTATCGTATTATGCGTAGGTAGCGGATTAGATCTATGTCTCTATGGATACCGTGTATGAAGTGTGTTCCGTATATAGGGCTACTTATAATTAGGTGGAGTTTGAAGGGTATTTGGACCGATCACAAAATAGTGAACGGTTTCCAAATAGATATGTTATCGTTTACCGGCACCTTCGAAGAAATCTTCAGGAAGTTGACCGCTGATTGGTGGAAAGATACACCGTCCTCGACGAAGCGAAATATTATTTTCTCATCAATCAATAATTATTTTTATCTTGTCGTGTTAGTGAGCCGTATGCCGTGATGAAAATATGTAGTGAGACCAGCGGCAATAGGGGATCGGACTGAATCAAAAAAATATGATTCTAATTAGTCCGTCAGTTAGATTATCGAAAAATATTGGATACGTGTTTTTTGTTTTATCTAATTAATCAAAATTGACGAAGATAAAACGCGTCAAAGATCATGAGTGGGGGTTGTGACGTCATTTGTAGGTAAAATATGTACTGACATGTGACGTTTTCAAGGAGTTCACGAGTTTTCGAAGCACTATATCGTCTTCATTTTTTGTTTATGTGGAAAAACGAAAAAATATGTGTTCAATAGTTTTTGGAAATCTATCTGACGGACTAATTAGTTTTTTTTTGTCCGATCCCCTATTGGGATTGTACCACTAACAGAATATTTTACACATGTGCTGGGCCAGGAAAAAAAATATTTACCAACTTAAAACTAATGCGACTGCTGAGTCACTGTCCTGGGTTTCAATTCCCAGGTCGGGCAAAGTTATATAGGAATTTTAGGAATTACGTAGTAGTACCCACTGAGGTTGGATTTGTGCCCGGTTGACAGCAAATAGGCTCGCCCCATTTTACATAGGACTTAAACATAACTGGTGAAACGTAGGTGTAGTATTGGTACGCCTATAGTTAACCCTTCGGGGATTACAGGCGTGATGTTATGTTAAAACTTCACAGAAGAAAACTCTAAATATTGACTTTAACATTCATAAGTTATTGCTATACAATTCTAATTCAGTTTACACGAAATATGGCACAAAAATGATTATAATAAAATATAATGAAGCATTCTTTGTAGAGATTCCTTTTAATTAGCTTCGCTCGCTTTCATTAACGCTCATTAGCAGGTTATTGAAATTGAGTCCAAAAGAAAAGTATATTTCGTGTAAAAAGTTCTTTATTAACTTCATATTTGTCGTGCCTACCTACAGAACCTTTGTTTAAAAATTCTGTTTCTGGTTTTATGATTTAGTATTTCATGTTACAAGGATACGATGCGACTGCAATAGTATTGAGCAAAATAAACCGAAAACTGGCGAAATCCATGGTAACCATAATTATTTTGGGATTCAGACCAAGAGAGATCTGAATCACCATGCGGACTCCTTTCTTGTGTCCCATATTGCCATTTTCAGAGAATAACAGATGAGATGATGAAAAAGTCTTTCGTCTTTTAAGTAGACACGGCGACACATCTATAAAACCAGTACTACCTGTCCTCGCTTTGTATGAGCTTCGCGTAAAATAAAAGATCAACATTTTTTTTTTGGTCGTCGTGCGTACCCATGCCACCACCTAAAGTGGTAGCTAAATACGTAACAATAAAAGGCGGTTCTCAAACCACAGGTATAACACAAAATACGACTGTACGTACCAGACTCATCTTAACTGACGCGCGAAATTGAAATTAATATCTAGATCGCAATGACGTTGGATTTAATGTGATCTAAATTGGATGTCAAAGAAAACGAGTTGGTAAAATACTGATAACTGTCCATAGTTTAGGACTTAAGCTCAGCAAAAACTTTCTGAATTTTCTGAATCAAATATGAAATTTAACATCACGTGTTCCCGAATGGATCTGCAGAGGTGATGGGTGATGGAAAATTTCTATGTCTCCCACGCTCAGAATGAGTCAGTATCCCTTTCACCCTGTATACAGTACGCCCAATCAACAACACCATTTACATTTTTTACGAAATACTGAGTGATGATGCATCTTACGCTCTATTTCCCGCAGAAAAGCGTTAGTAATTACAGTACAAATTGGTCTAGGAGCTGCCAAAAACGCCTGACTTTACATAAAGCGACCACCAACTGACTAGCCTGAAATTAACATAGCGTTAGTGTCTGCATTTATTATCAAAAAGAAAATATTGCGTCACTAAAATACCCATTGTCGTTTCTGAAAACTGAAAATTACATGATAATGTAAAATAGTATGGAGTTAAAAAGTAATCGCCGCTTGTAAAATAAATATAGGTGCAGAGCATATTCCCACAAAAATGCCTTTGTTACAAAGGTGACCTCAGTGAAAATGATTTTAATCTTTAACCGAATTTATTGAAAAATTGCGTTGGCCATTTTTGCCCGCTACGCTATACGCAGAGGTTGTCAACGCTCGGGATAAATTCTTGCGGTCTTTAAAAAAAAATATTCGAACACTTTTTTATGCTCAGCGACTTACAAGATGAATTTTATAATTTAAAACCAATTTCGTACTTAGAGTAGATTTCTATGTTATGTCAAATCAAATTTTCTTTAAGTTCTAATTTACTTAAGTTCAATATTGAATAAAAACTAATTTGAAACTAAAATAATGGGCAGCGATGAAACGTCTTACTTCAATATTTGTCTTTTCACTTACTTTAAAAAGAAAATGTAAATTATTTACATCAAATGGCAACTGGAGATATTATATACACTACTTACTACCACTCCTTTAGGTTCATTTCGACACTCCACCTTTTTGCCATAGTTCACAAAACAGCTTGTGTTTACATAACTTACGAGCATATGAAACGTATAGTATTCAATTATCTTAAATTAACCTCTTAAATAAGTACTTTTCATCTACATTAATATTAGTTACTTATCATCTGCCTATACTTTACACAACTATGTTGAGGCCAGTTTCCAGTCTAAGTGGTTATAGCTAAGTACCAGTGTTTTACATGAAACGACTGTCTATCTGACTTCCACAACCCTGATCATCATTTTTAATTTTCATCATATCAGCCAGAAGACGTCCACTGCTGGACATAGGCCTCCCCCAGAAGGGGGGGATTTGCCATAATCGCCACGCTTGGCAGGCGGGTTGGCGATCGCAGTATGGTTGTAACGAAGGCACAAAGAACGCTGCTGCCCATTCTCTGGTAAGTCTCTTAGTCGCCTCTTACGACACCCACGGGAAGATATGGGATGGTACTATTCTTTACGTCCGACACCATACGGAACACACAACCCTGATAGTACTGGGGAATTCGATACCCTTTGGTAAGATTGGTTGCCACATTTTCGGGCCACAGCCTATCTGGAACGACTGTCAAAATACCTATGACAGCCGGGTCCAACAGCCAAAATCGGCGTGTGACCCCACGGTACTGTGGTTAGTCAGCCACAATATCTTCCTAATTAAGTAACTACATACCTAAAACAATAAAAAACAAAACGACTACCTCTCATTCACTCTACCCACGCTCGTATTTTAATGAAAATTAAACACAATCGTGTTAAAGCAAAGAAAGCTCTCGTTTAATTGCATTACAAGTCATGTATTTAAGAAGCCTGATTAAAACAAGTATCTGAGCGGTCCGAATGGTCCATTAAAGGAGCAGTAGCTGTTAAAGCCTGCTTGCAAGATTACCAGCCTTGGCTGTTGTATGCTAATTAAACAAGCCGAGGTAGGAGCTAAGGGGAGGGGGGTGTAGTCCTCATACTGATTGATTGATTCATTGGATGTGGTTAGTGCGTCTCTATTGTCAGGAAATCTATATTCAGCCCAGATACATGTTAGGCTTAGTGTTGTGTGCCGCTATATACAAGCCTTTAAAATACACGAAAATTTTAAATATCTCTGTCACGATATGTACGCTCTGTGTTTGTCGTTGCGCTTATCATATCTTATGAAAAATATTGCCATCCAACGTTGCAATTTTGCCTGCCTTCCGGGCACTTTTACTATTGGCAACGGCGAAGTTTTTGACACCCTGTAATTCTTTGTCCGTTTTGATACTAGTACATATTTTCATTTTCTTTTTTTTAGGTCTTTTCGCTGACTGTCGTTGGTCTGGTAGTCTCAAGCGCGATTGCTGAGAATGCGAACCTTAGTTCGATTCTCGGTTCGGGGAAAGGGTTTTTGGGTTTTCCATGTGAGTGTCTCACAAGCAGACGTGGTGTGTGGATTTGTGTACGGTTGATGGTAATAGTCTCTCCAACTGTTACAGAGGGCTTATAACTATTAGATACACCTCTGCCTGACCCTTCGAGGATTACAGGCGTAAAGTTATGTATCTATATCTATTCGTAGTCCATAATTAAATTAAGAAAATTATGAAACACTGGTTTAGTAATAAGAATGTTTGTTGGCAACACCAACAGAGCTTTTCTAGAATTGCAACATCGATTTGATTGTGTCACTGTCAAGTTTCTAATTATGTTGTAAGGTTCTACTTTTGTTAAATCTATATTTGAGAAGAAAAAGGAGTTTTGTATTCCAGTCGCCACACACCTTGCCTCCAACGCCAAAAAACCTACTGTCTACACTACAGTACACTCATGAAGTTCCCAACAATGTTAAGTAACATAATCAATTTTTTTACGGATCCTGTTTGTATGAAGCAACACTCTAAACCTTCTCAGTTTTGAACGAACAAATTTATAACAGCACAAGCACTTGCAGAACTCACAATGACAAACATTTTCAGTCAGCAAGTGTACATTCAGGAAGCCAAACACCACTCGTATAATTGTACAAGCTTTAACAGTAACTTTCACTTACATTTGTGTTTCAGTCCACGTAGTCACGTACTACATATTTCTTCTTAATACCCACCGTTGCTAGCCAGCGGCCATTGCGAGCATTCCCGCTTGTTCTGTGTGTAATCTAAATTGATATTTACACAAAAACAAGGTGTAATACCTTTTGTTCGGCCGCGATGAGAACTAAATTAGAAGTTAATGTTACTTCGCTCGTTAAATGGATTCCTCCATGCTTTTATGTAGATCACGTGATTTGTAATGGCGCGCTGAAATGTTTGGATGGCGTGCCGATTTTAAGGCTGATGCGGTTGATGGCATAAAACATAGTTAATTTTGGTTCTAAACTAAATGCTTTTGGAACGGGAAACATGTTTTAGTCTTAGTGTAAAACTTCAAAGTTAATGCATTTATTTGTACCTAAACACCCTAATAAAAAACCCTGATAGCCTTGAGAAGCTTAATTATGGTAGTTGGCCAAGTAGATGGGATAAGACCACGCGAGCGCACACCTACTCGTTGGTCAGACCAAGCGTCTTTAGACGTTCACTTTCCTATCAATAGTCGAAGTTTTTTAAGACCGCCGAGGATAGAGTAACGTGGAAGAGCATAGTGCACCGAGTGATCAATGCTTCAGACAAAATAGCCAAATATCTCTTTATCATCAATCAAGCGTTGGTGCTAACCTCGTAGAAGATGGTGGGATGAGCTACACAAAACGAACGACAAGTGGTTCACATTGGCCTGGGTCAGAATAATGGGAAGTCAATGAGGCCCAGCAGTGGAATGTAGTAACGTAGACTAACAGTATAAACCCCGAACCAAACGGAACGAACTTGACAAAATGACGGTGACGGTGTTAAATCCCGCGGTATGACACTGTCCATTTACCGAGAATTTTTATCCATAATTTTACAAACCCCTTTAAATTTTCAAAAGGAAAATCTGAACAACACATTGTCTTAGTACCGAATAAAGTTTTTATTTTTATTTTAGTGTAATTACAAAACAATGTAAAAACTTGTATGAATGTTAAAATAGTAACGAAAGGGCATTTTTCATTGTTTACATGGGGAACCAAGGAATAATGTACCTTTCTGACAGTGATTGAATAGAATCATTAGTTCCAGAGAATACCCCCTATACAAAAACTTACAAACAAATTCTCCTTTATTATATTAGTACACATTATAAGCCCAATTCATCGTTGTTCAACTCTTATAGAAAATAAATTACTAATTAGTATAAAACAAACACAATACAACTAAATGGAATTGTTCCTTCTGAATTAGACAAAACAGGCATAATGTTTGTACACGACGAAGCCGTTGATTTCGCAAGCCCATGTTTATTTATTTTCGCCTTCAAAACTTTTAATTAAAAAAGTCGTTCGCTATTTATAAAATTCACGAAGACTGTATTACAAAAAGTTTCTATTTTCGACATTACCAAATTACATTACAGGGGCTGCAAATAAAATTGCGCTTCATCGAACGTAAAATTTGTGATGACGTCACTAAAGGTAAAGAATAAATAACCTCACGAACATAAAGTGCTGAGATGGGCATTTACACATGAGTGTGTACGGATTCGATGACACAAAGCCGTTCAGCGTGTATTTCGTGCATGAAAAATGCAAGGTTGTACCATTTTTCTGATTCTGTGACACTGTACAAATAGCTGTGGGCGAATGTCCCAAATCTCAGAAAGCCGGTGGATGTTCTTTCTATTTGCACGCCACTGTAAAGTCCGCCAAGAAAAATATATTCCAATTTAACAGAGATAGTGCTCTGGGATGGCCTCGTTGTGCCAAAAGTTTCCATTAAAAAACGTTGGTCCCGACGGGTTCCGTACAGCGGCAGCGAGACACTTGCGTACAGCCGTCCCAGGGTAACGTAAGTACCTTCCAACATTTATGTACTTATATAAGTAAACAGTCTGTAAGTTTGGCGGTTGGAAGTTTTGATCTTTGATTTCAGTAAAATACTGCAGGTCACAAATTACTTGACATAACATAACATCACGCCTGAAATCCCCAAAGGGTTAGGAAAAGGTGTACCTAAATAGTACAACCAAATTTGGCCAGGTATGTCTACGTCCCATGTAAAAGGGGGCGAGCCTATTGCCATAAACCAGGCTCAAATGCAGACTCCGTGACATTTACTGTTTCTCAGTCACTACCATCCTGATTGAAAAACCCAATCACACTTTTCCCGACCCGGAAACAAAGCCAGGACCTCATGCTCTGTAGTCCCGGTTGCGACCACTGGACCAACTACTTTCTCTTATCTAAAATAAATAAATAAATACTCATTAAGTACGTAAAACCTCAGTTACATGTTACATTAGCCGTAAGGGATTGCTGAACCTCCTTCTGTGAAGCAGTGATGCTAGCGAAGGAGGTGGCGGAACGTGAGAGGGAGAGAACCTCTCGTCCCTGCCGCCGCGGGAGACGCTCCGGGCGTCGGGGGCCATATGATGGCTTCCGGCCACCGTAGACGCGGGCCTGTGGACGGTGAGTAATGGACTAGCTTGCCGTCCGTCCGTCTTATGACGAAGACAGGCCGTGTCGACGGCGCGTTCCTGAAAGAGATGTCAACAACATGGAAGGGGCCCCGCAAGGGTCGACACCCGTCGGGGCTGCGGGTTGTTCGAAGAGATACCGCGGCCTCGACATGAAGGGCTAAGAAGGAACATGGGTGGTTTTTAGTCAGTAGAAGTCTGACACTCCCTTTCGCTCTGCCCAAGAGCGGGAGGGGTTATTTGATGATTTCCCAACAAACAAAAAAAAAAAGGGATTGCTGAACAGACTTCTATGTACCAAGTACTTAGGAAGCAAATAGCTACCCTACCATAACTACCGTTGTTGCTCCACCCCATGTATTTGTTCAGTTACTACCCTCCAATTAGTCATAGACAACGCAGTTGAAGGGTAGACTGGGACCCCTTTTTACGTGATTTTTATTTGTTTGAATCGGTGGATAGTGTAGGATATTCTGAAAAACTGAAAAGTTTTCAGGCGAGGTTAAATACATAGTTTTTAAGCTGATATGGTTACTCATGTGCTCATGCCATGTTTGTTTTGAGTTCCCGATATATCAAAACCAACAGTAAACATGGTAAATATGATTTTTTTTTTGGGGTTGGTAAATCATCGAATAACCCCTCCCGCTCTAGGCAGAGCGAAAGGGAGTGTCAGACTTCTACTGACTAAAAACCAACCATGTTCCTTTTTAGCCCTTGCGCCGAGGCCGCGGTATCTCTTTCGAACAACCCGCAGCCCCGACGGGCATGGTAAATATGCCTTATTCAGGGTTAATGATCAGATTAAGTAGGTATAGTGCTTATTTTTAACCGACTTCAAAAAAGGAGGAGGTTATATGTTCGTGTGTATGTATTTTTTTTTTTTTTTTTTTTTTTTTTATGTATGTTACCTGATTTCTCCTCCATTTGTGAACCGATTCTCAAAATTCTTTTTTTATTTGAAAGAGTATAGTCCTGAGGTGGTCCCATTTAAATTTGGTGAAGATCTGATCCTGATCTTCGGAGATATACAATAGAACTCTTCAAAAATAGACGGCAAATCTGTCGTGATTGCTGCAATCGCTTGGATATTTATTGTTTATACAACATCATGACGTAACATCACGCCTGTATGATCTGAGGGGGTACGCAGATGTGTACACCCAGATTTGGACAGTAAGATATTATGTAATGTTCCATTTATTGGGGATAAATAAAACCTATTATTTGTTTGGGAACAACTAAAAATGGAAAAATAAAAAACTTTTTTGCAAAAAATAAAACCGACTTCAAAAACACAAAAAAGTGAAAAACACAAAAAAGTGAAAAATAAACTTCACAAGAAAAAGCAGCTTCTGAAGTCGGTGGCAAAGAAAACGAAATCAAACAAACAAAATGTCACCGACTTCAGAAGCTGCTTTTTCTTGTGAAGTTTATTTTTCACTTTTTTGTGTTTTTCACTTTTTTGTGTTTTTGAAGTCGGTTTTATTTTTTGCAAAAAAGTTTTATTTCCAAATAATAAACCATCACGCCTGTAACCCCGAAAGGTTAGACAGAGGTGTGTTCTAAATATATCTATTCTGTTTTTCTAAAATCAAAATCAAAAGTCATTTATTCAAACTAGGCTGATAATCAGCACTTTTCGAACGTCAAAATTTACTTTACTTATTCACAAGTGACAGTCCCCCAAAACGCCCACCCTTCGACACTTCCTAGTGTTTTTGCTGAAAAGAAGAAGTGGCGGAATAAACTCCCCAGCAACACATATCTGTCTGTTTGGTTAGAAGAACCAGACTCGATACAATAGTAAAGTGTAAGTTAATATTACGTTTGACTACAATCAATACGGTCTGTTACTTTTTCACGTTTCGACCGTTGAAGAGATTACGATGACATGGTACAAAGGTAGATCTTGATTTGGGTAAGGATATACGATATATTTTCTCTTTAAAGATCAGTTTCGACCTCCAAGTAAGTGAAGCCCCAGGTAAAAACCAGGTTTTTTCTACAAATTATTAGTATGTTATTGTTGTTGTATGTCTATTGATATGATATAACTACATACAAAATGTAATTCAGATAAGCTACGTCGTCAAAGTGAAATTGAATTAAAGAGTAATGACTCTCTACCAATGGGTCTAGAGGTCGCAAGGGCAACCACTGAGCATGGGCATAGTTCGGTCCCCGGGTTGGGCAAGCTGTAACGGGGTTGATCCCATAGTTTTTCCATAAAGAATTTCTCAATAGCAGCCGAGGAGTCGGGATTCCAGTGCGGTGGATGACAAAAGGATTGCTTCTTACCAACATTGGACTTCACCATAGCGAAATGTGAGTGTACTGGGTATTAGGTCCACCTTTGCCATACCCTTCGAGTATTACAAAGCGTATTATCATGTTGCGTATTAATGTAAAAAAATTAACCCAAAGTTTTTTTGTTGCATAAAACATTTGGTTCACTCTTAAAAAAATCTAAGATGGATTTTCGAAGCGATATGATAAAAAACTTTTGCCAAGTTGAAGTTTTTGTAACAAGGTAATATTTTCCTTTTTAGAGCACCAACGTTAGAGATCTCAAATCTCGGGACTAGTTATTCATACCCGACCTTTGTCGTCCACGAATAGATTTATAATATGAAAGAAATGTGAATCTGAGTGGGACTTGCGATATACTCGGGTAGGGGTCTAAACTCCTAGGTATTTCATATTACCTACTAGATACATTTTGATTTTTTCTCTTTATTTTAGGGACTTTATCCCTAAGGCATGTACTTTGATATTACCAAATTCAAGGGTATGAATTTATAAAAAGCAAAGAAAATAGGTTAGGACCTATGTTACTGAACAGCGAGAATGTTATTTCAGTAATTAAGGTGATGTGACTCAAAGGATGTTTTATAACTTATTTCAATAATACTTGAAGAGTCTGAGAAATCCTCTGCTCAGTGTTTCTAAACTAAAATACTTTCAACTTAAAAATTTGTTCATTTTTAAGTAAATTACTTTAGAGAGCACTTACTTAATAAAAACCTTTAACTTCATAAAAGCCACTATGATTAATTACAATCATTAATAAGATTTTACATCTCAAGAGTTGGGCTTGTTTCTACAATAACGACGAGATAAATATGAAAATAAAACTTAGTCCATTTTGAATTTTTGATAGCAGTAGGTAATCTAAATTATCCTTCATAAAAAACTCCCATTGAGTGAGTATCATACTTTTAAATATCAGCAAAGTACATGGAGCTATCTCATTTCTATGTATCATCAATCATACTTTCAAATCATTTGGGGCGGGAGATAAGCACACTTTTTTGAATAAGACCGTTTTTGAATAGCAAAGATATAGGGCGACTCGTCTGTAGACGCCGCGATTACGATAAGATGGAGTAAAACGTTTTTATTATGTTTTTAAACAAAAGATATTACAGTTAAAGAGTATAATAATGGATAAAAAATGGAAGTAAGCGGCTTTAAGAAAATATATTTTAAAAATTACAGGCTTTTCACGATCGTATTCTTGGCTCATTTGTCTTTTATATGGCCGTTACTGTAATGTCTCCCGAGGGAGGCATACTTCTCAGATGATATTAATAACGACTGAAGCGAACGCTGCTATTTCCCTACAGAATTTTTACTGAAGGTTTGTAATCCTTCCGTGTTTGTGCGACACAATTATTTGAAGCGATTTCATTTTAAGAATAGACACTCTTTTTTACTCATTTTTTTTTGTTTTTCTAAATGGGCCAGTTCTTGACCGCGATCACGACTGCTAATTGCACGACTAAGAAAGCTAAAGTTTCTGTAAATATATAAAAGAAAGAAGTATTTATATTATTCGCACTGGGTAACGAGTTCATACTTATACTGCTACCCTACGTTATTCCACAGCTGAGCAAAGGCATGACTTTCTTTTCCGATCCAGGGCTATTGTGGGGCGGATTATTGAGATACCGCGGCCTCGGCGTAAAGGGCTAAGAAGGAACATGGGTGGTTTTTAGTCAGTAGAAGTCTGACACTCCCTTCCGCTCTGCCCAAGAGCGGGAGGGGTTATTTGATGATTTTTCACCCACCATAAAAAAAGGGCTATTGTGGGTTAAAATAGCCACTTTCTGGAGAACAGACACAGCCAGAAGTTGTCGCAGCAGATGTCACAGACAATGGCGGGATGAGCTAGACAAAACAAACGATCAGGTGCACACTTGGTCGATATCCCCACAACTCGTACTCAGCGGTTCTCTTTCACGTTTATTATGTGCACAGCTGAAGTGTGGAACTCTCTGCCGGTTTTCCTTCCAATATTTAACCCGTCTGCCTTCAAAGCAAAAGTGCACAGGCATATTCTGGGCACACTCCTTCCATCATAGTACCCATCCATCACTTTCCATCAGGCGTGATCGAAGTGAAGAGCAGGTTCAATTGGCACTAATTTTCTTAAAAAAAAACAGTATTTTCAAAGATATATTAGGTATTTTGAAAACAAATACCACACTGCCGCAGCTGGTTGAAACTTATTATGATTTTGCTGTCTGGTACATAATACTTACAAACGAAAAAGTACTTTGATAGCTGAAACTTATAACTTTTTCTAGAAAATTTCGGATAAACGTGAAACATTTAAATTTCAAATAGGATACCTAAGTATTAACAAAGTCGCCCAGGAAAACAAAACTACCATTTATTCTTCAGCTTCTTAAATCTTCTCAGACTGAAAGACGTCTTCAACAGAAATTAATCCCGAAAATCGTTCAGTCATTCAATAAATTTCAAGAAGACACATAAGGCCAGACCGCGGATCTATAATTCAGTTCGAATGTCTCTACTGCGATATATCAGCGTCGTTAGGAAGATGCAATTTACATCTCAGCTCGTTCGTTGGCGTATTTATTGGGAGAGCTAAATAGTTGTCGTTCGTTACTCAAAGTAACATATAAATCTTCTACGAGTTACGTACATATGTATTGGAAGTATGTAACTGAGCTTTCCCCTGTCTCTCTTTAGGGGGCGTAATGAATGGAGCTAGCGGGATGAAGTCAGTTTCAATTACTTCAATCTTATATTTGTCGGAACCGGTCATTGGTAAAAATAAATATATAAACAAATTGCAATAACATAGCATAATGTACAAATGTTTGAGCTTTCTTACAATTCTAACGATTTGGAAATATGAATTAATTTTGTAAACTTACAATATCTTAAACACATTTGTCGACTCCGGTCACTACAGTGCATACAAAATGAATCGCAAGCGCGCCACGCACACTACAACGAGCTTCTACAGAGTCATGATGTTTTGAGCTCTCAGCGAGGACGACATTCAGTGCCTGATCGCAGTGGAGTTGAGAGTCGATTCATTGTGACCCGTGTTAGTGTGTTAAATTGTGATGGCAAGTAATTTGTTAGTTTTTAAACAGTGCGTCGAATGTGTTTTCATTGCACGAAACCCATCTTCTGGGCTGCGGGTTGAACGCAAGAGATACCGCGGCGTCGACATAAAGGGCTAAGTAGGAAAATGGGTGGTTTTTAGTCAGTAGAAGTCTGACACTCCCTTTCGCTCTGCCCAAGAGCGGGAGGGGTTATATTTGATGATTTTCCACCCACCAAAAAAAACCTATCTTCTGCGCACATAAAGCTCGAGTCTGACGGAATAAATCCTAATTATCCTAATTTAATTTTTTCTTTCTTTTAGTGAGTACCATCATCATCATTATCATCAACATCATCATCAGGTTTTACGTTCCCTTCAGGAATGGATTGTCGTTTTCGACTACTTTGTGCTATTCTTTCGTGTTTTGTGCCAAACTAGTCTAGGTTTAGGTAGCACTAACAATCCATCTCTAAATACCCTTTAACCTATATTTAATGAGATAAAAGCTATTAACTCCTTCCGTTGTCCGATGGAGCCGTAAAAGTCATGAATGGTTTACTACAGCGCGACCTAATGTTACTTTCAACCTATAAATTATCCCATAGCTAGATAAAAGACCTTCCCATTTCTTCCAGACTTTTCTAAATTGGTGTTTGGCCTTGATGTGGCCTATTTGTCGTTTATGCCATTAGATACGCTGGTCTAGTAGTTGCAAGCGACACTATTGAGCGTGAGGTCCTGGTTTTGATCCTGGTTTTGATTCTTAAGGCCCGGTGCTGATAGGATCAAGTGTGCAGAATACCATTTTTTTATATATATCGTTTTTCCTACTCCTTCGCTATTATTTTCTGATTAATTTAGTTGCGTGATCCAAGACAGTTAAATTGTCTCTGGGACTTCGTCGAGCTTCATTGTCTCGGTGCTTTTCTTGTGGTCGCCACTGTTGATCCTGGCTTTCAAGAGTTGCAATGGTTCTCACTAAAAACACCTTAGTTTTCGTAATCTTTAAAAACATACTCTGAAAAGTGTAAAGACCCGTTTTCAGCCAAGCATAGTACGGAACACAGTCAGCAAGTTTTATAATAAATTCATGTCACGTAAACCGAACACGATTTTAAATGTAAAATTATACAGTGATACATACACACATACACATACACAAGTACTAGGCTATTGCAACTTGTTTGATTGCGAATAATTTGTGCGATTTGCGGTCGGTGACGATTGGCAATCTAGTTATTTAGTAGCGTTTGTCGTTTCGCTTTTGTTTCTCGGAATTAATAATGTTTGGGTTTCAGTATAGAGTGACACCGAATGACATGTTGATTTTTAATAAAAATAATAGTAAAGTTCATAATTATCATCCCCAGCCCGACTTCACCCACTGCTGGCTATAGGCTTCTCTCTACTTGCACCAATATCTAACTTACTGTGCCTCAAATAAGCTTTTTTCTAAATGGCTGTAGTGACATCTGCCCATCTCGCCGCTTTCTTTTTTAGACAAAACGCCACTCGGTCACATGTTTACTCCACCTTTCATCACCGCACCTTGCTACTAAAATATTATTAAAGCAGACATATCAGAATACAACATGTGAAAATGAAAATATACCCTAAAATTTCTATTAACCAAGGCTACACTTAAGAAAGTGTTCATACCTTAATATTTTTCACGAATAACCAACAATATTGAACATATTATGTGCTTTCACATGATTCTCGTACCTACGCTATCAAAATTCTAGAACAATCGAGTACAATTTAAAATCGTTCATAGACCGCGAGCTTCAATTGAATCGCGGTTTTCAGCGCAAGTAAACGTTGTACGTGACCGTTTTATGTTTCCTTGATTAACGATATACACTTAACTACGCCTGTTTACGTTACAATCTATGTACATTTAAGTACTGTAGTCGTTATTGTAAATGGTGGTATATTTGTCATAAAATAAGTTTATTGCCGCTTCGCGTTTTGTGTTTCGTACGTTTTTTTTCACAAGTTCTCTGTCGCGTTAATCTTTGTTACGAATACCTCTTGTTTGCCTGTAACATCTGTTCCGGTAATATTTTACAAGGACCGTGACATTAATATTTTTCTGATTGCCCGGCGGAATTGGTTTATTTTTAATTTTTTTACGGCCTCTCTGTGACGTTTTTCTTTTTGCTTAATTTAATGTCATTGGTGTTTTCGAACAACGGTTCTTTCAATTAATTGTTTTCTGTAGGTACCTGTATATTCGACGTATAGACCAACTCGGTAAATGATAAATGATGTTTATTTTGCAAATAGGTTTTATAAACACTTTTACAAGTCACTTTTTTAAAAACTAGATGGGGCCGGTGTTTCGTACCTGACTACTCCGAGAAGAAACATCTGAAAAAAAATCAGAGGTCATTGACTCTTTTACGGTCCAGACATAATCTTAGTATTATACACACATGAAGACTATGCAGATTAGTGAGATATTCTTCTAAGTAGGTAGAAAATGGATATAATAATATCTTATTCGATTAGGTTTTTTGCTATCTATAGCTATAAATTAAACAAAAACGTTAATAATCAAATCAATTGCCAAGGGATAAATATGTCTTGCGACGTCGAATAATAAACTCTAAGAACCAAATTAAGAATATATATAACAGAACTACTAACACTAAATCTCGATACTCCCGCCACCCTCGACCTATTGTCTTAATATCCATCAATTAATTAACTGAACATAGAAGATGCGCAACATTGTGGTTTTTGGGGCAATGTCTTAACTGCCAGTACCGTACACATAATTGACATTAAATTATCAGACTTGCAGGAGTACGATGTACTGATGTACGAATAAAAAATAGATTTATATACACTACACCTAAAATTAGATAATATTGGACGTGAAATTATTATTATAAAATATTAATTCCGTATTTTATACGTTTTTTTTTGCACAGAACCCTATTATTTTTTGTAAAATATAGCCTTCTGCCATCAGCTATCTGCCAGTAAAAGTCCAAAATTGGTCCAGCTATTTCGGATATTAGCCGGAACAAACAGATAGACATACAGACTAACAGATAAACGAATTGTGGGTGTACTATTAAGTAGACCTCTTTCTCACTCCTCAAGAATTATAGGCGTGTGGTTATGAATTAATTTCCTAAATAATGGTAAAAGCCACGTGAATATCCCGACACGCACACACAGGAAACCGCGAAAAGCGACTTTATTTTATACTATTTATAGATTACATAAATTTTGGACAAACAGTGGGGTTTCGGCGCAGCTGCAAGAGTTGAACTAATTTCATCTCGACATGACAAGGGTATTAGTTGGGTCGAGTCGGGACCCTTTTTATAACTCAGGTTACTCGCGCAAAACCTGCCTTTGTAACGTACCCGAATAATTGTCGCTGAAATTAAATGTGAAACCGAAACAATGTACAACTTTAAATCAGAGTGATAATTTTTTAGGGATACTTTTGGGCATGATATTTTGCACTGTTTCGTTAATGAGATTCAGAACAGAAAGGTACATTCAGTCTTGCACCCAATCGCGATGTTCGATCAGTAAGTAAATCACACATTCTTTAACCTTCAGCAAAGTTAAACACGGACAATGAGTGTTTACCGCATACCCTACTGCAGGGCGAAGGCTCTCCCTTCCTTATTCCTATAACTGTCTCGTTAGTCTAGTGGTCGCAACTGCTGAGCATGAGGTCCGTTTTTGAGGGTTCGATTCCCGGGTCGGTCAAATCGTTATTAGGTGTTTCCATCAAGAATCTCTCAGTAGCCATACAGAGTATAGATTTGTTACCGGTTTATACCAATAGGCGCGCCTATTACAAGGGACTTAAATAAAACTGGCGAAATCGAATCGAATAGACGTACACATCTGTTTAACCCTTCGGGGATTACAGGATTGATGTTTTGTTACGTTACAATATAAATATTGCAGAAATCACTAATAATAATTAAGTATGTATGTGTATGTACTAAGTTGACAAACAACCCGTCGGGGCTGCGGGTTGTTCGAAAGAGATACGGCGGCCTCGAAACAAAGAGCTAAGAAAGAACATAGGTCGTTTTTAGTCAGTAGAAGGCTGACACTCCCACCGTTCTGCCCAGACCGGGAGACATTTGACGATTTCCCACCCTACAAAAAAAAGAGGTGAACACTCAATACAACTATCTGGTGATCTCTTTATTATTGTAAATTGAATTTAATACTAACATTAGCCTAAGTTATTTTATTGTTACTAACAAAATATGGATGTATTTCTGAATTAAAATATTTGAATTTGAATACTCCACGCTACATAGAACGCTCAGTACTTCTATTTCACTCCGATTTCTCAATTTACGATTTTCCAATAGTTCAGATCATACATGCAAGAATTTGGTCGAAAACTATGAGCTTGATTAGATGCAAATTGCAAATAATTGAAGTTTGAACATAGTTTGTGTTTCAAATATTCAGACGCTGTAGTTGGCTATTACAAGGAATACCCTAAACTTTAATACATGTAGATCTACACTTAGAATTTAACCCTACTTTCAACAAGATCCAGTCTATTGAATTTTATCAAAGTACTCAGAATTTGTTCAGCCGTGTTTCTATAAGATAAACAGTTAAACTTGCGCTTTCAGAATATTATTATAAACCCTTACGTTTGCACTCTTAAACACTTTACCCTTTAAAACGGAATCCTTTTTCTAAAAGCGTAATTGAATCCGACACAATACTAAGCCGTGACAACTGTCACAGTCGAAGCGCACAGCCAGGGATTTAAATAGGCACTCCTAAATTATGCAATAATTTGTCTCGAATTAAAGGCTTGTAAGTATTCTTGAGTAGTATTCGAGCCTCGGTAAGATTTAAGAGCTTCGTCGCTCGCACAACTGAATGAGATAAGAGTGGATCGCGCTAAGCTGGTGAATTACCGCCCGTTTCTTTGTGCGACATCGTCCCGACCTCGTCTGGCTGTGGAGAATGACTTGCCGCGTGTGAGCACGAATTTATTCAAATTCACAGCATACCTCACTTGGTTCGAGCCTTCGAGTGAAGTTAGTAAGACATCATTAACTCGACAATAATCGTAATGAAATGTTCTCCGTGACCCAGCTGTGACGAGCGTGGCTAACAGTATAACCGACTTTATTACATTTTAAGGGCTGTAAGTGAGCCTAAATTACTCTGGTGCCTACGAAAGTGTTCGTCGAAAGAAATAATGAATGGTAATGTAGTCGAATGATGAGTGATAAAGAACGTCAGTTTCGCGTTGCCTGTTAGATGGCAAGCACGCAGCATAACAGAACATCACGCCTGTTAGGGTTAGGCAGAGGTGTCCCCATTAGTACTACCACATTTATGTTTAACTGCCGCACTCAGAGAGCTTTAACGATTACTTAGGCCACCACTTAGTAAAGGTTTTGACAGTTTTGTCATACAAAAGTATGTCAAATCTTTACTAAGTGACGGATTAAGTAATCGTTAAATATCTCTGAGTACCGCAGTAAGTCCCAAGTAAAAAGGGAAGAGCCTATTTTCATCAACCGGACACAAATCCAGACTCCATGGCTGCTACTGAGTAATTCCTGATGGAAAAGCCCTGCACCACTTTTCTCGACTTCGGAATCGAACCCAGGTCCTCATGCTTAGTAGTTGCACTTGTAACCACTAGACCAACAAGCCAGTCAGAAAAAAAATTACAGTTAATCTGTGTGTCGGTCAGTTAAATTAATACTATTAATAAATATAATGTAGTCAGATGATGAGGAGCTCGTGGCTTAATAAGAATATAATAAGCCACTCGGGTCGATCTTTAGGTAAAGCTGTGCTTGCCTAGGTCGATCTGTGGATGGGTGACCGCCCGACATACTGAGTTTCCTCCGTGCCTCGTAAAGCACGTTAAGCTGTTGACCCCGGCTGTATAGATCTTTGGCAGTCGTTACAGGTAGTCAGTGACCTGAAATTCTGACATCCAGTCTTACCGAAGAGTATCGTATTACCTAGTATTAACTGGGTTGTGGAGGTCAGATAGGCAGTCGCTCCATATAAAATACTGGTATTCAGCTACATCCGGTTAGACTGGAAGCTGACCCCAACATAGTTGGGAAAAGGCTAGGCAGATGATGATGATGAGTCGGATGATGAGTAATAAATAACTACGTCAGTTTCACGTTGCCGACTAGATGGTAAGCACGTTACTCCACGCCTAATCTACATATAGATTTTTGTGACAAATACACGTCGTGCTCATAAGAAATTCACCCTTGTCGGTGGCATAGGGCGGGCCCTCGTGAATTATAACATAGAACGCCAAGTTTTTGCGCCGAGATTAACTGCGTATTACAAGCCGAAAGTATGCCAATGAGCCGGTGTTCAGAAACTTCTTAATTACTTACGAAAGGTTTTTTGTAGCGACCGCCGTACCAGGGAAGACATGAATTGTTTTCACATTTCAAAGTGGGAGAGCGACAGGAGAAGTTTGCATAGTTAACGTTCGCTGCAAAAACTTTAACATGAAAGTTTGGCGAGATGTTTTCGCTGGTGAATGATATTATTATCTCGTTGAAACTTATTTAATCATGTTTGATCATTTTATCTACTCGTATCAGTAGAGGTGTGGTGCCTTGTAACTTGTATACAATAACGAAAACACTTGGAATCTTAGTGAAATTTATGTGAACTTATGAATAAACACAAACTTACAACCACTACCTATGTAGTAGGATCAGATTCTTCATCATCATCATCAGCCTATAATGTTCCCACTGCAGGGACTCAGGCCTCCTCTCTAGGAGAGGGATAGGCTATAATCCACCACGCGGGCCCAGAGCGGGCTGGTAGATGTCACATGTCTTCGAATTTTTTGGTTCTAAGACTTCACCGTTTTGAGAGCAGCGGTGATGATATAAATTAAACAAAGAAATGCGCCTGTTTGGGTTCGAACCCACGACTTATTGTTCGTAAGTCGAGGCCGCCACCACTGGGCCACCGCTACTCTCTACTAGGTACCTATAGAAGTCTGACACTCCCTTTAGCTCTGCCCAGAGCGGGAGGGGTTATTTGATGATTTCCCACCACCCAAAAAAAAACTTGAGAGGTGTCAAGGGACACCCGGATGGAACGAAGTAATTGTTATTATTTTTTAGAGAGAGAGACAGACAGAGAAACACGCGCACGCCGCACGGCTTACAACTATAGCAAAAAGTGTCGTTACAACTTTTGGTCTTAATTTTTTCCGTCTAGCCCCCTTTCGCAACGCGCGATAAGGAACTTCGTTCCAAAAAAAAAAAAAGGAAAACATCGTGACGAAACCGTGTGCGTTACCCCAGCAGGAAAGTTGCTCCTAGAGTGACATGAGTGGAACGAATAATTAGTGCCTAATCTGCTGTAAATGTGCGCAACATAAAAAATTTGTGCGTCTTGTCGTTTTGTGAAAAAACGGAAAAAACGATTCCTGCCAGGGTAACGTTGTTCCAGCAGGAAAATTCTAAACGAATGATCGGAGAGAGAAACGTTGTACGTGGGCATGTAGCTTATGCTCGTCTATGAATGTGCGCCGAATATATAATTAGTGCGTCTTCAGGTCTTCGAGATATTGCATTTCCTGCTGGGGTAACGTTTCGAAGAATCGTGTATCTCGGAAACCATTGGATGTGCGCCTGTAGAACAAACATACACGAGTAGCTCTTAATTTGTGCCAATTTGTGACAGAATTAGATTTAGGGTAATATTTATAGTTTTCAAGTAATCGGGCGTTTATGAAAACCCGAAAAAATATCGTAGCGCCTAAATGAGATTACGTATAAGCTCGCTGAAAACTGTATTCGGTCCTTCTCGACGCTTATAATAACCATAAAAAGTTTCAAAAGTGCACATGCAAGCGTTATTGAATAATATTGCTAAAAGTCAAAACAACAGTGTAATAACTTTGACGCCAAAATAAAAGAAACCGGCTTAACCCAAGATGTGTAAGTGTACACCAACAATAAGTGCCTTTAGTCAAAAATATATAGCGAAAATTTTCAGCTTGGAATGTTTCGCATTCTGTAAATATAAACAAAAAACAAAACATGTACACAACGACTGGCTAACCGACCAAATTCGAATGAATACAAAAAAGCGGTGGTTTGGTACAATGGATGACCTTCTTAACTTTACTCACCAATCGGTTGAAACGTGTAGTGCCTGAGTACACTGAAGTAGAAAAGAAGTAATAAAATAAACTTGTGATTAGATTATATTCTACTAGCTGTTTCCGTGACTTTGTACATAAACAAGTACATTGTCAAAAGTACCTAGTTTAAGTGCTATTCCAACATTTAAACTAAGTATCTTTTTAATTCCAAATTTCATTAAAATACATACAGTATTTTGTGTAAACGGAGGACAGAGGTCTGTACCTCTAGACGTTGGCATTTATAATATTCGTAGAAAAAGGTATCAAGGTATAAAGACCAAACATTGGATTAGCGATTATTTTTTTTTATAAAGAAAATATATGTAGTTCAAGAAATGAGTGACGAATGCAGTTTATAAATAAAAGCTATAATGTTTATTATAATGACACAGTATCTACATGCATTGCTTCATGCATAAGCCTTCA
Source organism: Diarsia brunnea (assembly GCA_949774965.1). Lineage (NCBI taxonomy): Eukaryota > Metazoa > Arthropoda > Insecta > Lepidoptera > Noctuidae > Diarsia > Diarsia brunnea. The sequence continues at coordinate 9,833,290 of OX458997.1, read as the reverse complement.
AGTTTTTCATCATTAATATAGAAGATTCCCTTTTTCGGGTCGCCCGAGCAACCTCTGCTGGCCCCCCCGCCCCGTTCGCTGACGTCGCGTCGCAAGAAGTTGTTTTGACTTGCAAGACAGAGACAGCTTTCACGCGTACGTATTAGTGGGACAGAGACAGATACATAAACGTTTCTCTATCTTCAATCATGCGAAATGTTTTTTACTAGGATGTTCGTTTGTGTTTTCACCTAATTAGTTGCAGTTATGATGCCAAGGTCACTGTCGTTTTGAGCCACGCAGTTGCACTGTTATTTTTTGTTCACCTACTGTTTGTTTTATGTGTTTTTGGAGTTGGTTGAAAGTGGCGTAATAATAAATTAAGCATATTCGGTAATTTGATAAAGGGTTACAACTAAACAATGATGGCATGATCTGCGATGGTAAGTACTTTATGGCATTGTTTTGACTTAATTAAAAGTTACCGGAAAACCGTATAACCCATATTTCTTGCGATTTAAACATAATACCTATTAGTTTGATTGTGTTTTTGTGCTACACGATTGTTAAATGTATTATTCTTTAAATTAGATTTGATATATTAAATGTATGTTTCGTGCTTAAAGTGAATCCTTCAAGGTAGCCCGCAAAATTCGTTTTTTTTACGTTTCATGCAATTTGCCGATCATTGTCGGATTGTATGTAAATAAAATAAGTTTCGCGACCGTAAGAAATGTGTCTTTTTTTTGTGTGTTTTAATAAATTTAATAACGATTAAAATCAATGCCTTGTTCATCACTTAGTCACTCAAGGAAGTTATATATTATGAACTGAGAGGGTTTTATTGGTGATTTTAATCATTATGACCCAGGTAAAGTCACCATTTGTTACAGTCGCAAATCTTATTTTATCTATACTAATATTATAAAGCTGAAGAGTTTGTTTGTTTGTTTGTTTGTTTGTTTGTTTGAACGGGGTAAACTCAGGGACTACTGGTTGGAATTGAAAAATTCTTTTAGTGTTGGATAGTCCATTTATCGAGGAAGCCTTTAGGCTATATAACATCACGCCACAATCAATAGGAGCGGAGCATAAATGATAAATGTTGCAAAAACGGGAAAAGATATTCCATTTTGAGAGCTTCCGTTGCGTGCGCTGCGAAAACGGTTTAAGTTACGTAAATATCATGTATGATGAAATTGTTCCTCTTTAAAAGTTCTAAAAAAAAGTCCGCGACAGCATATGTTTATCTTTTACGATTGACTCACTGTAACCATTTTTTATATTAAAATGTTAGGTTAAAAAGAATTATATTTTGCGAAGCTTATTTAACCCATATGGTATTAATCTATATCTAAATAAATGTGTTTGCTAGCACGGAAATTTAATATAGAATATTTGTGCCTTTTACTCTATACAGTTTAAACAAATATCTTAGAAGATATCGCAATGTAAAAATATACGGGCGACAAAATAATTAGCGCGTGGCAGTCAATCGGTCCGGTGCGGTAGGTACGTGGGGATTCTGGCCTCTGGGGGCTCCGGAGAAATTCAAATTCAAAATATTTACTGCACCATAATGTTTATAAGTACAAGGTGTTACTACTGTATATTAAACAGTAAGATATACCTATAGTAATTGTTACTTTAATAATATAATCGAAGTCAATCTAAACTAATAGGTATTTTATAGAGGAAAGGTAAGATTTTTTGTTTGTTACGAGTACGATATAGCTCAATTTAATAAGTTGGATAGGCGATTTATCTAGAAAGGTTATAAGCTATATTATGTGTTGCAGACGAAGTTGCGTGGGTCAGCTAGTTTAACATACATGTACTGACACTGATCTGCAAATTGCAAAAAACGTAAAAAAAAAAATCGAATTACGCGGGCTACCCTGAAGGATTAAACTTAAACCATCAATTTAGATAGCGGGCTAAATGTTATAATAGGACTTTTTAGAAGTTAGTCTATTTTGCTGAAACTTTCTTATTTTCCACCGTAATATAATAAGATTTAGTGCCCATTCTAGAAAATAACCAATTTATTAAAGGACCTTCATACGGAACGTTTAAATGTGCATATTACCTGCCACATTTAAGTGGGCAAGAGGCACAGTTTTTTTTTGTAGTTTTTCATACAAATAAACTGTAACAAAGAGGTGTCACTTTTAACTGAATTCTAAAATAGAGGTGGTTATGTATTCCACTAGCAACGTTCTTTTTTATTTTAAAATACACATGAGTAAGGTGTACGCACGCAGGTAATACAGTCTATGATCATGTAGGACGCTAAAGAGCAGAGCGCGAAGGGTTAAAGATTAATCTAAAAACATTTGAAATATATGAAATTATCAGTATTTTAAAACAAACAATCCTATATTATTTAGATTAAGGTGGAAGTTACCTTTTATAGAGTTACCTTAATATCCAGTCTTAATAGGTACCTACTTAGACCTATACCTGAAATCATTTATGTATGCTCTGGATCCTAATTTTTTTTTTTGTTGTGTTTTTGTTGTCATCCTTGTAGATAATATTTATTAAAAATTAACAATGGTTTAAAATAAGAAAAGCCCTATAATTATCAGCGCTTAAAATAAAAATCTGAAGTTAACAAAATCTTATAATGATTTTCGCTATTTTTCAGAGTAATCCCGTCAACCACTGTTGGGTTTAGACTTCCTCTCAAGCACACCAACACCACGGCCCTTCTCTACCCTCACCCTTTATGATCCAACCTTCTTCACAATGTCGGCCGACCAACGGGCTGGTGGTCTGCCTCAAGAAAGTTACGCTCGAAAAATGCAAGCCGCTCAAGAGATAAGATATTCTTTTTATGAATATACATTCATTTAGTCAACCGGATGGTAATTACAACAACATATAACCGACAGAACTAGCAAAATCTGGCAACTTCTAGTATAATTCAATGCGTAGGTATTAAGAATAATTTTGCTATACAATGGCAGGCCGAAAAGCAACGATCCCAAAAGAAAATTTAAAAGCTGTAATTTGTAAATATAAAGACAAATTTCAAGCAGCACTTCCTTCAATAAACAATAATGTTTATATTTACTTACAGCAGGAATTGCGTGAAAAATTTAATCAAAACATTACCCTAAAAGCTTTACAAATATGTATAAAAAGAAATAAAACATATTTTTTTGATTGCGATGATAGTTTAATAAACCCATGTGAAGAAAAAGAAGAAAGTAAACCGTATATTGTCACATTTCAGATGAGCCTTGCAGAATACTCAAACATATTATCACAAAACTCAATTTATCGTCTCCTACCAAAAAAATGGACAAACGAACTACAAGACCAAATTTTTTTTAAAACTGATATAGAGTGTACATTTGCTTTTAATTATAGTTATGTACCTGCTGCTCTTAACTTTAATGACATCAAATGTACTGGCAGGTGTACACAATGTGACGCGATACTGTCATTAAATATCTCCCCTCAATCTAAAAATTGTGTAAAGGTTACTTGTGAATTAAATAACTACAGCAAAAATGTTCCTCATGACCCACTTATCAAAAACAGGCTCACTTCTGACAGAGTAAATAGAATTAAAGAAAAGTTAAAATACGAAAAAGCGTTAAAAGTTCAACACAGCATGGCAGATGAGGTAATGACAATAGATAACCTAAAACAGCCAACAACTTTCCCTAAATTACCCAATTTAAGAAAAATGCGTCATGAAGTAAGAAGTGCTCTGCAATTTGACAAAAATACAATATTATCTTTGTATGCTATGGCACACTGCATTCCTTACGATAATTTTATCCGTAAAATCAGTCTTGTTCCCTTTTTCACATATTTTTGGACAAATGAACAAAACGAATATTACAATAAAACTTTGAAGAATAGGCAAAAAATACTTTCCATTGATGCTACTGGTTCCTTATTTCAGCCTATTGAGCCACCACCATCTAATGATATACTAAAACATCGCACTCCCAAACATTTATTTTTATATGCAGTGATTGCCTACACTCAGGATGCCAGTGTACCAATGTGCTACATGGCTTCCGAATCCCATACAATGGAGACAATAGCCACATGGTTAAATACGTGGCATTGCGGAAAAGTTTTGCCTAATGAGATAGTAAGTGATGATAGTTCTGCCCTCCTAGGAGCAATAACTAAAGTGTTTTTAAAAACAGATTTCAATACCTATTTAAAACAGTGCTTTGATGTGCTTGAAGGGAATACCGAAGCAATACCTCTCTGTTATGTTCGCATGGACAAATCTCATTTCATAAAAAATCTGTATAAGCAAACCTGCTTTGATAAAGTATCGGAAAAAGTTAAGTTCTTTTACATTAGCTGCATAAAATATATTCAGCAGCTCGTTTCATATGAAGAACTTAAAACTGTCTTAAGTGACATAATCACTTTATCACTCCATGAGTTCAGGAGTGCGAACCTGAATGATTCGCAGTCCAAATGTACTAAAGCTCTTGAAAACTTAAAGCTCCAAATTATAAATTACACGAATGAGGAAAACTTTAATGATGTTCTTACTGAAAATGATAAACAAACCGAAATAACCGAAAATGACAAAAATGTTTCTATACCTTTAATAAACTTTTATGATAATTTATTGCAAACTGAAAAATTGTACTTGCAATTAGTCGAACCAACATTTAATCAAAATGAATACTTCTTACCGGAATTGAACAGTACGTTAAAACGACTTTTAAAAAAAATTCCACTATGGGGTTGCGTAATGAATAAATATTTCAAAAATGCCAAAGACTATGCATCAAGTTCAAACGTAGAAAACCATTTCAAAGATATAAAAACCATATATTTTGACACGAAAAACCAACGGGTGCGATTAGACGAGTTTTTAGTACAGCACCATGGTTTTATAAATGGAGCTGTAAAACTTAGTTCCAGTGAAGTTTTGCACAGGATAGACTCAAACAAACGCGCTCAACAAACTTTGCAAACAAAGCGAACAGAAACTAAACGAGCAAAACTTAACCTTTTGAAGTGCGATAATATCGATTTTGAGGCACAATCAGTTTTTCAAGATGACCCTATAAAAATTGAGAATTGGAGAGGACTAGCGGTACCAACTACCAGAAGTTTAAAATCCAAACCAATTTATATTTTACAAAACGGCAACGTGGCAAATTCAAAAACCACTGAAAACAGGACTATCATTACAAACACATGTGCTTTTGATTCCGTTTCACAGACATTTGCGATAGCCTACAAAGATAGGCAAATATTTAAAGACTTAGTAGATGCACAGATTAATAAAGGCGAATTTGATGATTTCATGTCATTCATTACAGAATTATCGAATGCCAAAAATTGTAATAAAAAATTATATGACCTGAGAGCAAAATTGCTCCTTCAACTTTTTAAATCCTCACACACCCAAACCGTAGTTGACTGCTCATGTAATACGACCAAAATATTAGAAGAAATATGTATAAGTAGCTTATTCGTTTCTGCTATAAGACAAAGACTTTGCTCAAATAGTATGTGCCCCAGTCATGCAGATGAAAACAAATTGTACAACTGCAAGTATTTGCCGCTGAACTTGAATATAATAAATACTAAAGGTATCAACCACCTACAAGACGCTTGCGAATCATGTTTGAGTAGAGAAATTACTCCTGAGTGTTATATTTGTCGCGCTGGAACTGTGTCATTCATATACGATGTTAACAACATAATCATTTTTGAACTTCATGACGTGTACGCCATGTTGGATAATCTGCCTCATAGCATTGAAATAAATAATAAGGAGTACACAATTCTGTCTGTAATAGAATATGAACCCGGTTTAAAACCCACAAGTATAGGACATTACAGGGCTCACTGCTACAGAAAAAATAGTAATTTATTTGAATGTTATGATGACTTATACAGCAAAATCCAACGACGTGGGAAACATAATATTATGCCACATATAATAGTCTACTTGATAAATTAGACAAAACTCGACATTCGAATTTTGTATACCTATAGTCAACCGCACAAAGTTATGCAAAAAAGTATTACCATATATTTACCATTGTATGTCATATTACGTGTGTGGGATATATACCTAACCTACGTACATTATATTAAAGCTGGTTATATCGTGTCACACAATTTTGATTTGGTGGCGTTGTAGATACATATTGTGTTTCATGGTATGGCATCGCATTTCACATTCAGAGGATTAAGTTGTTAGAAAATTATTTAACTGTGATTTAAATTTTTATTTCTTTTTACACAATAACAAGGTTTAATTAGTCGCAAGAAAATATTTATCTTTGATTTAAATTTTTATTTCTTTTTACTCAATAACATAGGTTTAATTAGTCGTAAGAAAATTATTTATCTGTGATTTAAATTTTTATTTCTTTTTATATACATAGTTTTAATAATTAGTCATAAGCAAATTGTTTATCTGTGATTATTTTTTTTAATTTTTTTTACACAACAACATACTATAGGTTTAATTTTCAATATTATACTAATAACTACTCTGTGATTTTCTGTGATTATGCGAATTTACCATTTGTATTTTAATACAAGTAAATGTAAGACTGATCTGTGATGTGGTGACGTTTTAGATTTTGAAGTGTCATTCCGCAGTGAGATAATAATGTTGTTAGTTATATGGATTCAGGTGAATGCGACAACGTACCCCGCGAAATTTGAATTTTCTTACATTTTTTGCAATTTGCCGGTCAGTGTCAGGTCGTATGTTAAATAAAATAGGATTCGCGACCGTAACAAATTTGACTTTACTGATTAATAATGATTAAAATCACCAATACATACCTCAGTTCATATAAGTCTCTTGAGTGACTATTTCATGAAAAAGGCATTCGCGAAATCGAATTTCGCGGGCTTCTTTGTCGCATTAACCTTAAATATGTTATTTTACAAAAAATTAGTCGTAAGAAAATTATTTATCTAAAATTCAAATTTTTATTTCTTTTTACTTAGACACATAGGTGTACTTACCAATAATAAAGGTAACTAATAACTACCTACGGTCTACTGTGTGATTATGCAAATTCCCTGTTTGTATTTTAATAAGTACCTACTTATATGGAAAACTGATCTGTGATTTTAAATAATAATGACTACGCAAGGTATAAATATATAAATATAATATGATCTGTCATTTAATGCCATAATTACTTTAAGAATCAATATTTACATAATAATAATCATTTCCACATCAACAAGCTCTTTCATTTATTTATAACTCCCAAAAAAAGCCCATTTAAAACATTTGAACGCGACTGTACGAACAACGCTTAGATGTAATACGTCCAACAGAGAAGGTCATCCATTTGTATGTATCCGCCGCTTTTTTTATTCATTCAAATTTGGTCGGATAGCCAGTCGTTGTTTACATGTTTTGTTTTTTGTTAATATTTACAGAATGCGAAACATTCCAAGCTGAAAATTTTCGCTATGTATTTTTGACTAAAGGCACTTATTGTTGGTGTACACCTACACATCTTGGGTTAAGCCGGTTTCTTTTATTTTGGCGTCAAAGATATTACGCTGTTGTTTTGACTTTTAGCAATATTATTCAATAACGCTAGCATGTGCACGTTTGAAACTTTTTATGGTTATTTTAAGCATCAAGAAGGACCGAATACAGTTTTCAGCGAGCTTATACGTAATCTCATTTAGGCGCTACGATATTTTTTCGGGTTTTCATAAACGCCCGATTACTTGAAAACTATAAATATTACCCTAAATCTAATTCTGTCACAAATTGGCACAAATTAAGAGCTACTCGTGTATGTTTGTTCTACAGGCGCACATCCAATGGTTTCCGAGATACACGATTCTTCGAAACGTTACCCCAGCAGGAAATGCAATATCTCGAAGACCTGAAGACGCACTAATTATATATTCGGCGCACATTCATAGACGAGCATAAGCTACATGCCCACGTACAACGTTTCTCTCTCCGATCATTCGTTTAGAATTTTCCTGCTGGAACAACGTTACCCTGGCAGGAATCGTTTTTTCCGTTTTTTCACAAAACGACAAGACGCACAAATTTTTTATGTTGCGCACATTTACAGCAGATTAGGCACTAATTATTCGTTCCACTCATGTCACTCTAGGAGCAACTTTCCTGCTGGAGTAACGTACACGACGAAACCAGGATGTCTGAGAGATATTTGTCGATGACATGTAAAGCCAAGACTGAGGCCCATGGGGGCATATAACTCTGACCAGGTCAGTCACTAACCACACGATAAAGAAGAATGAAGATAGTTCTTCATTCTTCTTTATCCTTTACTGTAAACTATTAGAAAAGCTTGTAAAAAAACCAGCCAGCTGCGAGTTGGACTCGCTCATGAAGTGTTCCGTACCATTATCTATAAACAGCAAAACAATCATGTCTGTTGTATGGGAGCCCCCTAATTTTGTTTGAATTTTATTATTTATTATTAATGTAAAAATACAAGTGAGTATTTTGTGAATATTTCAAGTGCCTACCTACTACTACATTATTGATATCGAGCAAAAAAAGGCAAAAAATCACGTTTGTTGTATGGGAGCCCCCCTTAAATAATTATTTTATTTTGTTTTTAGTATTTCTTGTTATAGCGGTAACAGAAACACATAATATGTGAACATTTCAACTGTCTAGCTATCCCGGTTCTTGAGATACAGCCTGGTGACAGAGAGTCGGACGGACGGACAGCGAAGTTTTAGTTATTGGGTCCCTTTTTACCCTTTGGGTACGGAACCCTAAAAAGGAAATACAATTCACCGTTGAATAAAACAGAATAATCATAGAAGAAGACTTAGCAAAGTTAAACCGATCTACATATAAAACACACAAAGTAAATATCACGAACGGCATTGTCTCGTTAAAGCTTTTAAGATTAAAATGGCTGAATAGTGAATACGTTTCATAAACCACATGCATGCACCTTTGAATCTTTTTGTGAATAACTATTGTATACTCAGGATAAAGGGGTTCAAAGCATTGTTTACTAGAATAGAGTATCATATCTAAACGCTATTTATATTTCAATTTTTAAAATTGATTTTGGGAAAGAAAAAGACAGCGAAGCAATTTATTTACAAGCAATTTATTTACAAAATTAGTCTATTGACTAATTTTGTAAATAAATTGCTTATAAATCATTTTGTTAATAAATCATTATTTTATCCTCCTAATATTCACCTTACAGAAAAATAAACTGCTATTTAATAATTATTTGGAAACTCCTTTAGTAAACTTAAAAGGACATGATGAACTAACTTATCTAAGAAAATGCATAATCTTTTAATTTGTGTGAAAGTTTTATTACCAACACTAGCTTCTGCCCGTAACTTCGTCTGCGCAGACTTCAGAATTGAGCCCATGCATGTCTTTTAGGAATAAAAAGTTTCCTGTATTTTATACCAACTTGTAAACTTTCTTTTTGCCAAACATCAAAACCCGTTCAATCGTTTTTACGTAATTGAGTAACACATACAAACTTTCACGTTTATAATATTAAGTAAAGGATTGTAAATTGAATGTCAGACATGATATAGCAAGTTCCATTGTGATGAGAAGCACTTAACAGTAACTTTACATAATGTGTTTCGTCTGACTTCTGTACCGAACATTACTTGAAGCGGACGTTGACTCCTAAATACGGTTTCAGTAGCGCACTAAGTTTTAGTACAATAATAAAGTTCAGTACACATACAATAGTACATTAACTTATTCGAAATTCCGCAGTGTTTGCAGTGTAAATGGATACTAAGATGCAAATTGTAAAATGAAAAAGTAAAATGTTTTTTTACAAAATGAGAAAAGGTATTTGTTTCGTTTTTAGTAAAACCTCTAATACTAATAATAACAGGAATCGACAACGAGAAAATTATAAACTTTAGACCCCTAGGACCCCTTCTTAGGGGGTGCATGTTCAAAAATCACCTTCGATTTAACATAATGAACTCTGACTTGGCTATACAAGTCAAACAAGCTGCATTGTGTCACAGATTGTATCTGAGTAAGTGAAATAATGAATTTTATTAAGTAGATTTACTTTGACTGTACCATAAGCTGTCCTTGTTTCGACTTTACCTTTATTTTTGCGCAAAAGCGACCCCAGATTGCAAGACCTTGATGTCGCATTAATCGTAATCGGATGAAACAGCATCAGCATAACAACGTCTCGGAATCCCAGCTTAAATTGATTGAAGGTGAAGCGAGACTTGTAACAGATCGCATCGCTTATGTCAACCGCTTTTCACCTTATACATTGCAACAGAGATAATGCCTTTAACCGAAACGGTTCATCAGTATTCAGCGGCGAAGCAATTGAAACTGCGGTGGTGCTCGGTCCTCCCACTCAATTTTCCTTGTTCCGACGGCTCGAGTTATTTGCATCACAAAAACACAATGTCGAGGGAACGCGAGACCATTAATCACGCGTAGCGGAACTTCAGCACAGCGGTGAATAGCTTCAACCACACGCGAATGATTCAGACGTTTTGCTGCCCGATCGAAGGGCGAGTCGCCGCCGTCGCGACACCGGCCCCCTCCTGGTTATGTACCACGATGACGTCATGTATTGCATTCATACCGAACAGTACGAGGCCCTACCTCGTCTTCAGAACCAAACTTTCATTTTACCGCGCCCCCTATGAAGCGCAAACGACATGATGATAAATGAAATTATTTCCCGACATTGTATTGAACGCGAACGCTACCGTACGCAACACAAATAACACACAAATTAAACCAAGAACAAGTTAAAACAACACAATTATCACCTTAACAAGCTGAAATTAATACAATCTCCTAAAATAAATGTATTGTGTAATTCGCAACAATGTGCCGGTAGGTACTGTTCAAATTGTCTGTGCCTATACTTTAAAAGTTTTTTAAGTGCCGGAACAAGCCGCCGTTTTAATTGCGCCAACCGGAAAGGGGAGAGATGAATGGAAGGAAACGGCAGCAGCCTTGCCAACCGCCCTACATTATTAAAACTTGCCTCTTACTCCACCGCGCTCCACTCTTGCAACTGCGAGCATAATGAATCGCGCATCTCGAATAGACTTGAAATAATTTCGCTTATAAAAAACATAGTGAAAATTGGAGAGGTGCTGAGATTTTATCTCCCTGAATATTCCAGCTCAAGCACTAGTTCACGTTTCTAGTTTGGACTGGCAAACTTTTTAGGCCACTTTTATTATATTTGAAGAGCTCAAACGACCTCGTTAGCGTACACGTGTGTACGTCGTTCCATCACGCACGAGTCTCCGCTGGGCCGCGTAACGTTACAGACTACCGGTAAGAAGTACTGTCATATAATAATACATGGAAGTCACTTAAGAAGTACAAACGCGTCGTACATTACAGAGTTGGTGACACGCAAAAGAGAACTTAGGGATTGAAGCCAAATAGTATAAACGAACTTTTTCAGAGTGTTTCCATGAATAATTCATATTATCTTAGTGGCCCAAACGTGTGATATGCGAAAACGCAAAGCGTAAAAAATGAACAACATTTTCAACAGCCAACATGCTGATAGTCGCGAGTTATGTATCACGACTCCACGAGCGTTGTGGCGGAGCGTGCGTCTGTCAAGAGCTTTTTGTTAGCAAGTTGAATACATAAGTTTCTAGAAAAACAACAGTGACTCTGAAAACTAATTGCGTCCTTGATACAACGAGCCGCTAGCTCAACGTAAACATTGTTTATAAAAGGTGCGAAATAGACGGGCGTCCCCGTATTACCGTGGCCGCCTTATTACATTGTACAAGTACCTTCACAAAGCCTCCGGCGTGCCTTATCTGTGGTACCACAAGAGCCTCATAAGCCCAGGTTGTTACCTCGGAACACATTGTAACACATTATGCGCCGACGCGCCGCCGACCTAACGCCCTCATCCACACGTAATAAGAATATGTAGTCTTATGAATATTTTGCTCTTTCTTGACAATGTGCGATTAGAGATTACTGTTTTGTGGCTTCCGTGAAGCGACATGAACTGATATTGCTGCCTCGCCGCAGATTTTGTTCAGAAGATTGTGTCTGCCGGTTTTGTTATGATGAGTATTTGGTCGCTTGCTTCCTGGTATTGTTTTAATATGAACCAATCTTTGATCAAAGTTCTCCGAATAATAATAGTATGAATGCGAAGAACCCAAGTTTGTAATGTATATAAAATGTTAACAAACATATCATATTTTAAGAATTCACACCAAACTAAATGCTCACATCGTTAAACAGTTCGTTTTTATAATACTTTGCAACCTATCAAACCAGCTATTTTGGAAGTATGTAGGCAACAGACGTGCTCATTTATATTTTAAGCGATGCCGGACATTTCTGAGTATAAAAGCGTGTAGCTTCCATTAAAGTAATTTATTGTAATTAACCGATTACTTATATGTCACAAAACACACCGACTTTTACTCCAATTCATTGTGGTAGAATAAAATGATCGCGAAATTATAGTATTTTCTTATTATTTTAACTTTCTTAGGAACAATTTTGGTAAGAATTTGCTCTAATTTGTGTTTATTTATTTTGTAATGTTCTTGTAGAGAACATAGAACACGACACACACGTGTGTGTGATTTTTGTGTGTGTTTGTGTGCTACGAACAAAACTACAGAAAACAATACCATTAGTGGGTAGACTCACGAATGTGGTACTGTTGTTAAAAGATTGTAACCTGCGTTCATTCACAATCATACTTCTAGTTTTGAAACTGATGACAAATGCTCTTGTGTTTACAACGACATTTTCAATATACTTTGAAGGGGAAAAATAAATACAATTTCATGAACTCAAAAAGTCCGTCTCCATTGGTGGAAAGGAAAAGTAGTAAGTATGTTGAAAAAAATCTTTAAAATTCAAGAATTCGGAATTAAAAAATGGTCATATTTTAACTTAAAACAACGTTCACACGTATATGCACACGAGTCAAAAAAAAAGAAGGCGAATCCAGTATCTCAAAATCCATGTTTTGCAGCGCTTCGAATGCAAAACTAACTTCGCCGCGGTGGATCCTCAGTAGGTTTGCAGACTACGCATGTTTGCTTATTCCGTGCTCCTTTAACGACCCGATGGGAGGTCACATTGTACACACTACCTACTGTGCTTCGTACATACTACGTTAGCGTTATGCCACCCTGGTACTTTGTAACTAAGATCGCATTGATATTGGGATTTAATGGCTTGAATTCTGTAATGCAAATAGTGGGTAGGATTAGGGGTAAATCCGTTGGATCATCGGACGCAAAACTAGTAGATGTTATCGGATTCAATTTTTGTACTCTGTTTAGACCACAGCTAAAATTAAATCCTAGCAGATTGATTTAGAAAATAATATCAAAACTGCCTAGTGGTCGCAAGCGCGACTGCTGATCATGAGGTCCTGAGTTCGATCTCCGGTTTGGGCCTAGTGTTATTTTGGTTTTTCTAATTTCTCAGTAGCAGCGACTGAGTCTGGATTTATGCCCGGTTGATTGCAAAAGGCTCGCCCCCTATTACAGGGGACTTAACAGGTTCACTGTCCACAGACCACTTACAGTCTGTAGAGCAACTTCCATACCAGTTCACAGACCGTATGTGGTCTGTTTGCCGGTATACAATTTCTAGGCCATCTGACTCTATGGACGTTAGAAAAAAGTCTTTAATTTAATGCGGACTTGGCAGGACACATCATAAGGATTATAAAAAGTGCTGGGACTCAGGGTAATACTGGTTTTTTTTTTAATTTAAATTATTGACGTTTAATAAAATCATAACGGGACTTGTGGACCTTTACCACTCTGGAGCCTGGACTGTGAACCTGTTATACATAACAGGCAAATGTGGGTGTACTATTAACTACAACCTCTGCCTTACCGTTTGAGAGTAACAAGCGTGATGTTATGTTATGTAAATAAAACAACTTTAAATGAGATTAAGTTTAAGCTGCGACCACTGTCCAAAACAGAATTAAAATAATACTGCACAAAATCTTACGACCACGACTTGTCACAGATATACGTACAGTCAAAAAACTCTGTGGTCGTAATCTGGTGTCCGCAAAGAGGGGTCTGCGAGACCTCCGTAATAATCGCTAGCGAAACGTCAATCACACGAGGGTTGAACCAAGGATGAGACTTGAAGGGTTGGATTATAAGGGTCCGATTCAGGGAGGCAACAGGATTATTCAGGGCCACGGATGATGGCTTTAATTTACTTTTATTTAATATTCAATTACAGGTTGATTTTGTAAGTGTATTAAGGCTTTTGTAAGGGATTATAGTCTTTGCATCTATTTGTTTGTTTAATTAACTAAGTGCTAAATAAAGGTGTGTTTGCTGTACCTGTTTTTAATTTAATTATTCCAACAAAAGTTACATCATCATCTGCCTTTTCCCAACTGTGTTGGGGTTGGCTTCCAGTCTAACCGGATGCAACTGAATTACATACAGTGACTGCCTATCTGACCTCCACAACCCAGTTAATACTGGGTGATACAATACCCTTTGGTAAGACTGGTTGACAGACTTCCAGGTCTCTGACTACCTGTAACGACTGCCAAAGATCTTTACGTGTATATGGCAGGGACCAACAGCTTAACGTGCTCTTCGAGGCACGGAGGCGTAATGGGTGGTCACCCATCCACAGATCAACCTAGGCAAGTGTAGCTAAACCTAAAGATCGACCCAAGTGGCAGTTACATGAGTGGGTATTATACCAATATTCTGCCAAACTGCAGGACAGTTTGTGGGCAGTGTGATTCATTGCCGATATTATGAAGGTGCTACGAAATAAATTTTGACAACTTGCATACACACCACGTGGGACTACCTGCGGTAGCAGAAAGCTATGGGTGGCGCTATTTATCATCCCTCAATTAAATAGAGCTTACATAATACATTACAGACCTACATATTTACCGCAAATTAGATGTTAAGCCTGCGACACAATTATATCGCTGTGTTGGTTAGTAAATCTGCTATTTGGAAATCACACCAGTCTAATTAGCTAAGTGGACATAAACCTATTAATACCTAATTATTGTCCGCAGCAGGCTAATATATATTGAGGGGATAATTCACAGATAATAATCCTGTATATGCACGAGTTATAGACTACAGGATAACAACACGTCTACCTCCCAATAAAACCATGTTTTCATAGAGGCGGAAAAAATAAAAATGAGTATGACTTTTTGTGTCGAGATTTCCCAGAAGATAATATTTTCTGTTCAACCACCTTAATTAATTAGCGTTGATTGTGTAGAATTGCTGCGATACGGGCTGTAGTCGTCCGCAGAAAAGCCGAGGTTTTGTACACGTTTTCCTCAACATCGAGGAAAAAAAGGCCTCACTTACACGCAAGGTTGTTTTTTGGCGAAGAATGACTCTTCGAGGGTTACACGAAATGGACTTGCAGGATTTTGTCGTACACTATAAAGGATTTTTTGTGGATACCTTTTCCGTTATTTAACAAAAGAAAGCCACGGTTACCTTAGCATTAATTGTAAAACCACGAAACAAGATTAGATTACAGATTCAGTTTACAGATATATATATTATATTATACTATGCAGATAATAAAATTATAACGTCCATTTCTAAAGTTGGCACGGGCTCGCCAAATCATATAGTGGAATTAATCTCATGTTGAAATCACTACAATGGAATACTTATGCTACAATGCAAATGGCTACCGGTTAATTAACCCAGCTCATGTGGAAATGTGCACTCATTTTTAAACAAAAAATAATCATTTTGCATCCAAACGAATAGCTACAACACAAAGGGAAAATTATTGCATGAATAAAATGAGCATAAGCTTAAGGCTAAAATGAGCATAATAATAATTGTACGCTAGCATTATTAAACATCACTTAACACGAACAAAACAGATGGTAAAAGTGGACATGCATCAATAAACTTCCTCGACCCCATTAATTTTATCTTTTCCACACATTATTTAGTGCAGTCAAACATCAATCAATTTAATTGAAACATTGTTTGTGGGAAAATTGAGTTAAAACCGCTACCTGAATACGGGACGCTAAAAATAAAATGAATAATTTAGGCCGAACGGTCGTTATGTGAATTGCAAATCGAGCGAAAGATTTTATTTACGTGAAATTATTCAAGCAAATCTTTCCTAACGAATTGTTTGCTGGCTTCAAACTTTCCCAATTCCAAAATAGGTATTCAATTTCGTGTCATTTTATTCAATAAATTTTGATGGTTACAAATTTAAATATTTTGCGTACCTAAAAGAATTTAATTTTCAGAAAGCACCTACTATGAAAAATGTCTCCGACTCCTTTATGATCCACCGATAACGTTCAATGGACGTATTTTATAGCATTCATATTTCTAGTAATAAAGTACATCATATTATGAAGATTAAAATGCCATATGAAAAATGGAATCTCTTTAATAACTGTTGAAATATAGTAGCTAAGTTTTTTTCTGCATGAGGGAGCATTTCTAAGCGTGTTTATCGAAACAATCAACTGGCTGAACATATGTGCGGAGTGGTATAGAGGGGCTCGGGGCTAAGTTGTGAATATATAAGCAGGTCTAGAGAGATAGTAGGATGCTCAGTTAAAGACAAAGGAATACGACACAAAGCTATTCCGAGCGAGTCGTCTGAATCTCCAGGGGTTTGTGGCTTGCGCTCGCAACGCTATGTTTTCGCTGTAACTCGCCTGTTGCTGTGAACGTGTCACGTAAATATTAAGAAAATTCAACTGCAGTATTTTTGCCGAACGTCGTCCATTCAAGAGCGAGACACATGACAAAGCGTTTGTTTGTATTTGCGCCTCATGTTACATCTCCACATTATAATGGAATAATTATGAACAACACTCTCTTGACATATCTGACTCTTTTATCCTATTTTACTGCACGAAATATCCCGTAAATGTTGGCCATTTTAAATTCTTGCGTCTCATTTTTCACCGTATTACATTCGGAGCTTCAGATTGTTTTATTATAAACTTTTTTTAGAATGTGAGAGTTTTTGCATACCTGCCTCTGTTTTGTTCCGTATCATGAATTCATGAAACGAATTTTTTTGCGTTTTAATTTTAAAAGTACTCGTAAATTTTTGTGTTTAAAACAGGTACGAGTTTGGGTAATTATGCGTTCGTTTATGTTTTCATTTTATACGAAAACTCACCTATGTAATTAATTTTATACGTTTTTAGTAATATGTTTGTAGAGCTCTTTGTTAAAACTTTAATGAATGCCGATCTTTTGGAAAATTAAATTTTCTTTAAAAGCCTCAGAGTAATTATGTCAATGTAACATGTTTATCAAATTGACAAGTTGTTGTGATTTCATTCCACCGATATTATTTTTCATTACATTCGTTATTGTGACTCGGTGTTTTGTTGACATTTCTGTTCATTGTGCTCCAATAAGGACTGAAAGAATTATGTTGCCGTAAACACGAACAAATTTTAATAAACTCGCGATTCAATTTGTTATCTGTCCCTTTACACATTGTTTCACGAAAACCTAATCAAGCCACCGAAAAACACAATGGCTCGAGTTTCGATATCTGTTAATTAAAATCAATCCTTTCTTTAAATCAATTCTGGTGACAGTTCAATGAAAACATGTTTTTTGTTACCTTCGTTGGAATTTTTGTTTAATTATACAAGCGGAGACAAATAAATATGATATCTAATGTATACATAGTGTTGAATAGTATATTTGATACAAATGGGCGAACTTTGTCATTGCAGTCAAGGCGGGATTCTTTGACAAACTGCAGTGTCAAATGTCCATATATATTATGAATTAAACGACGTTTTTTGCAATACTCTTACGATGATAGATATAAAATAATGGAACAAAATATTATTATACCTTAAAATAAAGTACGTAGTCTCCATTTTATTTTCAAAATGGCCCTTCCTTTGAATAACAGTATGGTTTCACTTCGTCAAGTCTTTTTGCACTCAGTAATTTTTAATAAACAGCAGTGCATGCTAAGCGGGGGGCGGGGTTCTAGAATAGAAAATAATTATTTGGTAAATTTCCAATAAATCAGTAACCATAAATATAAAATACGATAAATGAAAAATACAAAAAACTGGTATACATTTAATATGACGACTAACTCATAAATACATTTTCATCAAAAAAAATAATACCTGAAAACGTAGGTACCAAAAAAAGTAACTAACTTTTAGTACTTCACCATAATTCTAACGATAGTTTCCAAGAAAATTGGAACATTAATTCACCACAGCGAATACCGAAACGAAGGTTATACGTGAAAGTAAACGATTTCGTTGAATTTATAATAAAACGACAGCTAAATATCCGTACAGGAAATTAAATAGGAATCGGAACAAATCCCATTATAAAGTGTCATCAATCACTAAATCCAGGAGCCTGCTGTGTGGGAAATACAAATACGTAGGCTTACTTACCGACCTACAGGACCGCAAGGTTCATTTATTAACATACATAACATCACGCTTGTAATGCCTGAAGGGTTAGGCAGAGGTTTACCTAATAGTATACCCTCTTTTTTTTTTTGGCGGGTGGAAAATCATCAAATAAATAAAATTCCGCTCTTGGGCAGAGCGAAAGGGAGTGTTAGACTTCTACTGACTAAAAACCACCCATGTTCCTTCTTAGCCCTTCACGTCGAGGCCGCGGTATCTCTTGCGAACAACCCGCAGCCCCGACGGGCGTCGGCCCTTGTGGGCCCCTTCCATGTTGCTGACATCTCTTTGAGGCGCGCGTGGAACACGAACGCGCCGTAATAGTATACCCTCTTTTCGCCATTTATTTTAAGTCACATGTATTAGAGGCGAGGGTATATTCAGACGCCGAGGTTGTTACTGAGAAATTCCTGGTGGGATACCCAGTAACAACCCAATCTGGGAATCGAAGTCAAGACTTCATGCTCAGCAGCCACGAGTCAAGTCATCTTACAAATTAATAGAAGGAACGAGATTGAGATTCGGGACACACTATTAATAGGTAAGAAGCTATTAAATCATCTCTAAAATAACCCCTGTCCATTTAAGAGTATGGCTGTTAATCGGTATCATTCACCTGTATCCGTGTACACTTCCAGCCAAACCCAACAATATTGGAAAAACCTAGGCAAATGATGATGGAAAAGTAGCCAAGAAAGTATTTCAAGAAGCACATTGAAACATTGATGTAACTATGTTGGGGCGGTTTCCAGTCTAACCAGATTCCAGATTCCGGATTTATGCAAGGGAGAAAATATTTGGAAAGCCATATACCGCAGTGCCGATATTCAATGGTATTGTAAATACCAAAGCTGCAGGTATCGTAAGCTTTCATTACAAATTCGTGGCTGGAAACATTTCGTTTGAAATGCATCGCAATGAAAATTAATGATATGATTTGGAAAATATTAATCAATTTTGATTTCTATGGATGATACTATTGCTTTGATTATTAAAAACGGAACCCTTATGGGATCACTTTATTGTCCGTCCGTCCGACCGTCTGTTTGTCTGTCAAGACCCTTTTTCTCAAGGACGCGTGGAGGTATCAAACTTAAATTTATTTCAAATACTCAGGTCTACTGTCCCTTAAAGCTGTGAAAAAATCAATACTTCTAAGCCGACGCAATCAAAAGATACAGCCGTTTGTACCGCAAATTTTTGACACTCGCAAGGGAATTAAAACCTACAGGGTACTTCCAGTGAACTCAGAATCTTGAAATTTGGTACGAAGCAACGTCTTATAGCACAGATGAAGGAAATTTTTTGAAAAGTATAAATTTTTAGTTACATCATATAATAAAAATATTTTTAATAATTTTAAACTTTCTTTGTACGGAACCCTTTTTTTTTTTTTTTGGGGGGTGGGAAATCATCAAATAACCCCTCCCGCTCTTGGGCAGAGCGAAAGGGAGTGTCAGACTTCTACTGACTAAAAACCACCCATGTTCCTTCTTCGCCCTTCATGTCGAGGCCGCGGTATCCCTTGCGGACAACCCGCAGCCTCGACAGGCGTCGGCCCTTGCGGGCCCCTTCCATGTTGCTGACATCTCTTTGAGGCGCGCGTGGAACACGAACGCGCCGTCGACACGGCCTGTCGTCGTCATAAGACGGACGGACGGCGAGCTTATTGTACGGAACCCTGAACCCTCGGTGCGCGAGTCCGACTCGCACTTGGCCGGTTTTTTTTTTAAAGAAGTGACTATTATTCCTTAAGCAATTAATTCGTTTCTATAAATGCAATGGCATTATTTTATTTTCATTTTATTAATTTAGGTTATTGGTAGTCATTGCTAATCTTTAAAGGGCAAGGCCAAAGGGTTAGGTAGCCTGCACCCATATTTCGACAGTTATCTTTAAGACCCATGGGCGCGCCTAATATTGCTATCGACCGGGCACAAATCCTAATGTTGCAAATCAAATGTTGCAAAACAAATCCAAAAATGTTGAACTATGAAATTTTTTTTTGTAGACGGAGGCAACAAAAGTCTACAAAAAAATGTTCATAGTTCAAAATTTTTACCTTAAAAAGAAAACGTGGCTAGTGTATACAGGGTAGTACGCACATGTTCGGGTCGGCACAGCCGGCTAAACTGAACCGACATCACTCGAGAACTGTATTGTTGGTTTAGCGGTCCCAACCCAACTGTAGAGCATGTCGTCAAGGTTTCAATTTCAATTCTCATGCAAGTTCTTATTTGGTTTTTCCATCAGAAAGTTCTTAGTAGCCTCGAAGTCTAGATTTGTGACTGATTGATGGCAAGAGGGTCGCCCATATCACATAGGTCTTAAAGATAAATAGTAAAATGTGGGTTGTACAGTTCTGCCTATCCCATCGGGGACTACTCTGTTATGTTATTATTCGTGCAAAAAAGGTTCTCGTGTTATCTCCCGTCGCGTCGGGGGTCCACATGGGTGGATTTTAGTCAGTAGAAGTCTGACACTCCCTACCGGTCTGCCCAGAGCGGGAGGAGTCATTTGATGATTTCCCATCCCCCCAAAACAAAAAAAAGGCCTCGTGTTATCTCGGATTACTCAGCTGACTTTGATAAGATTCCGCGATAGTAGATACTGAATGAAGTTCACCAATTGGTACGAATTGAATGAAAGCCGAAAATACTTACGCAGTAATTGTCGGCTTTACGGTTAAAAAATATTGCCGAACGGAATCTGTTGACTCAAACAAGTTTTGTACCACCTCTTACCACACTTATAATCACAGTGTTATTCATTGTGTCAACTCAACAACATTCATCGCGTTAGGTACGTTGTTGAGCAGACGAATTTGTGAAACCCGCTACGATTGTGATTGAAAGTGTGTCACGCAATTGGGTTGCTGGCCAGAACTCCTTTTAAATTTTTTTAACCGACTTCCAAAAAGGAGGAGGTTCTCTTTTTGTTTGTATTTTTATTAGTATCCTTTTCTGTCCCACTACTGGCCAACAGCCCAACCTCCAGTATTTTACGATTCTCGCTTTCCCTTTTCCGATCAACCAGCATCTTTACAGCAATATAAACGCAGTTGTTTATTTCTTTGCTAATTAGACACTTCACTAAACACTGCACATCCCAAAATAGCTGGCACTTTGGGATGTTTTATATCTATTTTATTGAGGAAATATTTTCTGAATTAGGTAGGTAGACCACGTTGTTGGTTTAGTGGAGAGGATGAGATCCTGGGTTGAATTCTCAGAACGGGCAAAGTATAATTGGGTTTTCCCATCAGGAATTTCTCACTACCAGCCACGTAGTCTAGATTTGTGCCCGGTTGATGGTAATAGGCTCGCCCCCCTTTTCGTGAGCCTTAACATTACTGGCGAAATGTGGGTGTACTATTATGTAAATCTCTGCCTTACATTTCGGGTATAACAGGCGAGATGTTATGTTATTATGTATGTTCTGTTATTAGCACTTCACTGCCTACGTGGTCAAGTGGTTTAGATGTTTGCCTTATGACCCGGTGGTCGTGGGTTCGACTACCACGGGAAGCATACTTTATAAAGTTGTTTCCAGTTTGGCTAGGCCATTGCAGGCTTGAATCACCAGCCTGATTGCCTGAAGAAAAGATGATTCCGTGCTTCGGAAGGCACGTATAAGCCGGTTGTCCCAACTGCCAAATGGCGGTCGTCAAACCATGTCAGAGGCTCTTGAGGCTGTTTAGTAACTCTGACACTAGGGTGTGTGGGGTCGTTAGACCTTACTGCCCACACAATAAAAAGAAGGAGACTTCTATAGTTACCATAGTTATTGAAGTAAGTTTGTCAATATTATTGTTTAATGACCAAAAAATTAATATTGTAAAATGAGTAAATTGCTGCAATCGTATGCTTTTTAAACTCTATTAGATGATGCCTATATTCGGCCGGCCGACCCCGAATACTCGTTTTATTTGGTTTATGTAACAATTAGGAGGCAAATAACAGAAAGGGGTTCCGCATACTACGTAATGTTAGCCATTTGGGTTCCCGAAATTAAGCTTCACTCCGTACGTAGCTCGTCGAACATTTTTGTTTAATTTTGCCGATGTTTGGTCAACTAGGAAAATTAGTTTTTAAAACTGTGGAAAGTGGAACTGGGATTGTTATCTAGTTAGCGTTCATTAAATTGCAGTGTGTGCTGCTCGAGAGTTAAAACGTCTACTTTAGAATAGAATAGAATAGAATTTAATCAAAAAAATTAATAATACAATATACAAACAATACAATATAAATATATACAATATATTATTACAATATATTACAATATACAACGACAACAACAATACAATATATTATTTATTATTTTTAATTTTTTTTTTGTTTTTTTTTTTTAGCAGAATCATAATAAGATAATAATATGAATCGCGTTAAAATCTTCACAGACATAGCTAATATTATGAATTGTTATTTAATTAAAATGTAATATGTTCTTATTTTCTAAAGCGGCCTTGTTAGGCCTACTGAACTTTAATTTCAATCCATTTTTAGACAGGTTCTCAGCTCATTATTGTAGCTACACCATAATAATAAACATAAATAAGTATTACAACCAGGTTTTAACTTGAAATCTCCAAGAAATAAGACAATAATCCTATTCCTGGCTTAACTCCATTAAGATAAAATTAACGCAGTTTTTGGTTTAAGGTTTTTAAAAACAAAACCCTTATAATTTACTTAAATATAGGGCCAGTGTATCTTTTCATATTCTATTGCAAATATTTGTTTTTACTTTGTACACGTTCTAATCAATAATGCATAGTTCGCACGGTTGCACGGAGATGATTGGAAATGTGACCTTTTTGTTTGATTACTTTTGCGAGATGAAGCAGCGAAAAACACTGGAATTGTTGGTCTGAACATAAAAAAACACATTTTTCTATTGGTAAATACGTTTTCTGTACAACGTTGGTATATTTATCGGTCGCCCGTGGTCGGAATTTGTCCATAATCCTTAGTTTCTTAAGCGATAAACCAAATATGACATAAACACCCAGTAAATGGTATATAAACAAGACATAGAATGTAGTTTTTTTTCGTTTTTCGTATTACACCACACCATTGCTTAGTAATAACTAAATTTGCTGGTATACCGTAGGCATGTGCAATTATGCTGATATGTCTGCCTTAGTCGCCTGGATCGTATAACAAGTCGATTGACACTGCTTCTTTTTTTTTCTTTTTTGCCGGATGGAAAATCATCAAATAACCCCTCCCGCTCTTGGGCAGAGCGAAAAGGAGTGTCAGACTTCTACTGACTAAAAACCACTCGTGTTCCTTCTTAGCTCTTGCGCCGAGGCCGCGGTATCTCTTTCGACCAACCCGCAGCCCCGACGGGTGACACTGCATCTCAGGTCCAGTTGAAAACTAGCGTCGAGCACTTGCTTCTTGGCAGTTCGATGAACTAGGTTATTTGACGCAGTCGTGAGAAACACAATATCATCTCTTTTTTTCTGTTTTGTTGTCTGTATTTATTTTATTGTTTATGTTTGCTCTTGTGGCTAGTAAATATTTTCTCTCATTCATCGAAATTGGCTGAGGAATTAAGACAATAAAACAAATCTAATAATATTACTATTAGTATTTACTCTTAGTTTAAATTTGTAATCACTATTTTAGTTATTTTTAAATAATAATAATGAACATATTAGTTCGATTCAATTACATAGTTGCTATGATAATAAATAACTAATTTCAATAATATTACAAACGCACATACAATTTGGCTTTGCTGTAGTCGGATGATAATAATCTACTTAAAACAGTATTGTTCATTCATACTCTCGACAGTACTATTTTGTAACCCTTTTCAAAACTCACTGGAAAATTTGGCGGACTGTTTTTCTTTTCTTTGCCGGTATTTAGCTTTTATACCAGAACCTTTTAATATTATATACGAAAAAGGATCTTAAGACCACTAATTAGCTCTGAATTTTTTAGAACTTTTCCAAACTTTTTGTTTTAGGATCACAGTTGGCACTTAATATGAATTTTGGGGCAACTAAAACTGAGACTGCTTCGTTGGTCCAGCGGTCACAAGTGCGACTGCTGGGCTTGAGGTCCTGGCTTCTAATCTAGGGTCGAGCAGTGTTATTAGGTTTTTCCATCAGGAATTTATCAGTGGTAGCCATGGTGTCTGGATTTGTGCGGTTGATGGCAAAAGGCTCGCCCTCTTTTACATGGGACTTAAACATAACTTTGGGTTCACCTTTGCCTTACCCTTCGGAGATTTTTTTTTTATGGGACAAGCCCGCCACACTGTTCCCAAACCATTGTAACTCCTGTTAGCCAGAATCAACAGTGGCGACCACAAGAAAAGCGCCGAGACAATGAAGCTCGACGAAGTCCCAGGGAAACGTCATTTAACTGTCTTGGATCCCGCAACGAAATTAATCAGAAAAGAATAGCGGAGGAGTAGGAAAAACATAATTTCCACTTCCCTTCGGGGATTACAGGCGTGATGTTATGTTATACAGATAGTGAAATAAACAGTCCTACAAAATCAAAGGTGTGAGACAATCAATAACCAAAGCCACCCAGAACTGAGATAAGACCCAACCATTAATATCACCCGCTAACAACCATTGTGTCCCAAACTTAACATACTTCAACAAACTTACCAATCCACAAAAGAGGCTTAAAGTATCAATCAGAGATCCAACTGTACACAGAATTTACTTTACCTCAATGACAGGTCAAGATGTACAAACTAAACTTTGACTGGATTAGTCCTTAGTACCAGTTGGTGTGGTGGAGCTTGAGGCAGATCGATCTCGAGTGGACCAGAAGCTTTCTTTGATCATGATGACCTACCAAGACCTCTTATAGCAGTTTTGCTACAAGCTTACTTTCGTGTGAGAAAGAGATGGATCTAGACGTCCGGGGCGGGAGGCGCTCCGGGCGTCGGGGGCCACGTGATGGCTTCCGGCCACCGTAGACGCGGGCCTGTGGACGGTGAGTGATGGGTAAGCTCGCCGTCCGTCCGTCTTATGACGACAACAGGCCGTGTCGACGGCGCGTTCGTGTTCCACGCGCGCCTCAAAGAGATGTCAGCAACATGGAAGGGGCCCGCAAGGGCCGACGTCTGTCGAGGCTGCGGGTTGTCCGCAAGGGATACCGAGGCCTCGACATGAAGGGCGAAGAAGGAACATGGGTGGTTTTTAGTCAGTAGAAGTCTGACACTCCCTTTCGCTCTGCCCAAGAGCGGGAGGGGTTATTTGATGATTTCCCACCCCCCAAAAAAAAAAAAAAAAAAAAGACGTCCTGTATAGCTCCATTTGTTTTTCACACCAAAGTGACATTCCTCCTATAAGTAGTTATACTGCTATAAGAAGTAATGGGTTGCAGAATTTGTTCGAAAGAGTTATCGCGGCCCTCGAACGCAAATGGCATAAGCGTAAGAAGGAACACGGGTGGGTTTTGGTCAGTAAGAGTCTGACACTCCCTTCTGCTCCACCCAGAACGGGAGGGGACATTTGATGACTTTCTCTAATTAAAGAAAGGCTATATTACCACATTATTCTAGGCCTAGCAGCATCCATCATCAAGAAATTCATCATACATTCAGTGCCTGGAAACTCTTGTCCAGCTGCAATCATAATCCCAACATGTCGCTAACGTGACACGACTGTCCAATTTTGAATAGCCCAGCTTTTAATACAAGTCTCAATTTTCCGTACAGCTGTAAACGACAGCTGAAATCTGAAATGGTCAGATGCGAACGACATGTCGTGATAAATAAAGATGGAGGAATATGTAAATAATATCTTCAAGAAGGTACGAATTATAATATGAAGCTTGCATGTCACGTAGATATATCTACTTAAAATTGAAGACTGGTTAACATTTTGAGGAGAAATTTTATGAGAGCATTAAAAGATGTGAAAATTTCTGTAAATATTAATGTACCTACTTACGTACTACCATATTACGTAGGTACGGTATACATAAACGTACGTTTATGTATACCGTACCGTTCATAGCGGAAGGGAGTGTCAGACTTCTACTGACTAAAAACCACCGATGTTCCTTCTTAGCCCTTGCGCCGAGGCCGCGGTATCTCTTTCGAACAACCCTCAACCCCGACGGGATATGTATCTCGCCTGTATTTCCCAAAGGGGTCAGTTGAGTTTGTACGTTGTTGCCCATGTTACAGCGCAGAACATCTCGATCGAAAGCTACAATACTTTGCCCTCCCGGTTATTGATGAGGATCACTTTAGAAAGATGCACTTTCAACCCACTAGGTGTAAATAGAAGTATTTGTGTCAATGAGTCAGTCCTCAATGAAACACTTCCAATAACACTGACTTTCAGTTTTTGTTTCCTTAGATTGGTGAATATGGTGACAAATAATATAGCGTTGAATCTGATTGCTTGACTGATTAAAACATCTAGGTCCAAATAATTAATTTGTCAGCAAAGCCGATTAACTTCAACTTAAATAAACTTGTAAAGACTGAATACAAATATGTTAAGAGTCTTAATATGGCAAAATATGTATCAATCTTTTTAGTGAGGTTTTTCAGAAAGGACAGGTGCGGAGTACTCGCAACCAGTATGTAAGGATCATAGCTCGCGGTCTGTGGTTTTTGGCTACCCCCACGGGAAAACGTATGTGTTTATGTATGTAGGTATGTTATCAAACAAAATTAAATGATTAAATCTGAACATGATATACTTTGATGTTTCGGACACGTCAAAGCCGCACCAGGCGGAAAAAATGAAATGAAATATAATGGTACTAAACGAACGAAGAGATTAGGATGATGGGGGAAAACACGTTCTATTAGATGGCGCAATTTTCAAGCTCGAGCTTACATGAAAAAAATAATAAAGGATGAGGGGAATATAACAATCATAGCTCTCCCTGATTAAAGCGCGTTGCTCTCAATGCTTGTTATATTAAAGAACCTCGTATGGGGACGTTGGGGAGATGTACGCGAGCACAAAATGGAAAGCCTATCGAGCGAGACTGTTGTTTGCACATTCAATTATGTATAGAAGTAAAAAGTAATCAGATGTAAGATTTTTTTAACATAAACTTTAGTAATATAAATCCAATTGATTGTATTCTATTGTATTCACTGAGCGTTAAGTCCTTTATGAATTTATCTGTTTACTAACATAATTTTAAATGTAATTACTAACAAAGTTATGGATGTTGTATATGTCTGAAGCAAATTAATTAATTGAAATTGAATTGAATTAAGGACTGAGTAGAGTAATGTAAGTTTTGAATCTGACTTGGTCACTAAAACGGGATAGTTACCATATCTAATAAATAAATATTCGAAATATTCTTTCGACGCTGTTGCAAAGATCATCCTTGCAACAGCGTCGAAATATCGGGAACTCTAAACAAACATAATTAAGCTTAAGTTTTTGGTGTCAATGATAACGAGCAGAGTAAGTTTAATCGTGAGAGCTAGATCCCTATTCTTAATCCTAGACTAAAATACAGATCCTATCCCCAAAACAGCTTTCCTAACATCACAATCAAACCCAAAATCCCGCCAATAACGCAGGATTAAGTCAAAAATATATTACCTAATAAACGTTTAAGTTAACTGACTCCTAGCCGTTTCTAGTTACGTCCATAACTACGGACGGGTGGCCGGCTTAATGTCCTCTCTCAAACGCAGAAGTGAAGCATCCAGGCCCCTACAGTTGCCGACTAGTGAATTTTGATTCCGACCCAAGAGACAAACTAAGGAATAATAGAGTTACGTATGTAGCATAGTACCCTAAATGAAAATCAAACTGTTTGCTTGCAAAACGTTAACATTTATTGTACAAAACGTGTTTGAAGATAGTCTTGTTTGAGTTTATTGTTTTTGACAGAAAACAATGAGTTTAAATAACCCACCCTCCTTTTGGGCTTCGCCGCAGTCAGGTGAAACAAGGTTCATGTTATTGGAAAGCGTCAGAATGTAATTTTTGCCGTTTTTAGTGATAGGATTAATTCCTGATGGAAAATCCCAATAACACTTTGCCTTTTTTTTTTCGGGTGGAAAATCATCAAATAACCCCTCCCGCTCTTGGGCAGAGCGAAAGGGAGTGTCAGACTTCTACTGACTAAAAACCACCTATGTTCCTTCTTAGCCCTTCATGTCGAGGCCGCGTTATCTCTTGCGAACAACCCGCAGCCCCGACGGGATAACACGTTGCCTCGACTGGGAATCAAACTCATTATCTTACGCTCAAAAGTCGCGCTTGCGACCACTAGACCAAAACGGGGCAATGGAATCGATTCAGTAGTAGTATTATGGTAATAAAAGCTTTTTCTTAGCCGAATTATTTTTATATTCTTCTTTAAATTGCGAATAAAACACCGTGGACGGCATACATTGTGCGCCAGCCATAACTTACACCCATACATCTACATAGAGGCAAGGTGTAGAACCAATTGTGAGACAAATCGTCCCCACTGCGTCGCAGTAGCCGCCTTGCGCTTCAATGAGACATTATTTGAAAAATCTGTTCTTGTATAAGTTCATCGCGTTGTACTATTTTGCTGGTGTTATAATTTTGTATAAAAAGAAACCTTTTGCAATATTAAATATGGTAGTAATTACTGGAGCTTGTTTTATTAATGATGTTCCGCATGTAAACTGACAGTTTTGAAAATATAATTTCAATTATGCTTTTGAATAACAAAGGGGAACAAGAACCTCTTAAAAATATTAAAAACCGCTTCTTTATCATCAAAACGTAATCAGCACCCCAACAGCAATTACTTAACTGCATGCCTATTAACCCGTTTTTTATTTCAATTACAATATAACTCAATTTGTCTCATAGCATTTCCCCTAAGTGTAATTGCGTTTCGTAATACGTAATTTGGGAAATTCTCTTCGCTGGGAGCTCCACGATGGTATAATTAGATACGTCGTTAATTAGACGGTAGCTCCACAAGAGCACTCAGGGGCCGCCTTCGTTTACTTTCGTACAAGAACTAGGCACCGACCCTTCTTTGCCAACGGCTAAAATTAAATCACTTTACTTGTAGACACTTCAGATACAGGACAATAGAACCCACTATCCGACATTATATCAGCTTATTTTACGACCCAATAACAAGACAAAGACTACTCAAATACTATTGTTATTACGAAGTTGATATCGTCTGGCAACTTGCTCTCAGAAATACTAAAATAATACCCTTCAAATGATATGATAGCAATCTATTATCTCAGGACTATTAGCGCAGGTAGAGTAATCAATAACAAAAAATAAAAGCCGAAAATCTCTGTCAGCTGTCTGTCTCAAGACGCAAGAAATATTGCCGATATAATTTTCCCCGAACACATGGCGTCCCTCGGGGAGCATATAGGAGAAAGCTATTCTGTTAATGGAAGTACAATGGAAAAGAAAACTCAATCAAGCGCACGAGTCCCCGTGATTTCTGCGCCTAACTACGAGAGATATATTGTGGGCCGGGACTCGTCATTAGCCGCGAAACGCCGCATTGCCCGCACAGCGAGGAAACTCCACCAAATAACCTCAGCGTAACTTTTCATATGTAAGCCTGATTTAACGTCCGACATCACTCCCCTCCGCATTTTTTTCCACTTGTTTATATAGAAATTAGAGGCAGCTGCCCTGATCTTTGTTAAATGGGCTCGCCGTTTAATTAACACGGCCTAGGGCAGTTTTATTTCTCTTCAGAGAAAAATTTAAATCAATATAGCCCACTTTGTTCCTTTTGTCACTCTTCAGTGAAAATTCAATTAAATCCTTCTCGGTCTTTTTGTACTTCGTTCGTTCCATTTGAATACAGGATAGTGAGCGGCAGTGTTTCATTGTGAGTGTCGTTTTAAATATTTCGCCATCGAATAACCATAAGCGTTGATCACATCGAATGCCGTTACAGTTCCGCTCATATTATAATGTCGTCGTTACGGCATGCGCAAGGACGTGGTATATACATATTTATAGGGACGGTAATGTCTGTACGGTTGTCAGGCCCGGCACGTAACCCGCGCGTGTCGGATGAATTGAAAGGGATGCTGCTTACACTCACGACCGCTACATTATAAACTAAACTGGAATCATGTACGTAATGCTATGTTAATTAATTGATTTCAAATAACTCTAAACTTGAAAAAAACACAAGGTTTCTGTCTAAATTTTTTATAGATAGACCATGAATAAAACTTGGGTAACCACAGCATTGCAGACTATAAAACCAAATATTTTACTATGCACAGCAATGATGTTAAATATTCATGAAGTATCTGATGTTATTATCACATTAAAACGCTATAAGCCAATGAACAAAGAACTCCAGTTAAAATGCAGAAGTTAATCTAAACGAAATGTTTCCGACGATTATTTGTTTTAAGTATCATTTGGGTAGATATCTTTATTACTACGGATACAACTCCTCGCGGTCTTGTTACGACAATACTTATCTGTAGAACAGCGAAAGGGACTCATTCTAATATACTTGCGGAAAAATAAAAAGCAACTTTTGAGTTGTTACAAAACTCGTAATCCTAAAAACGTCTGTTCCTAATTTCTTTTCCGATTTTAAAAGAGCCATCTTTCATTTACGACGACATTTAGAACAAGAAAATTTCAGGCTTCGACACGAAGTTTTGGCAATTTCCGTACTTGGCGTCGCTTTTTTTGTGACCCATACTTTGTCGTTAATCTTGGGAACAAAAAGTCGCCAATGCTCGGCGAGTCGTTACTGGTAACTGTGTGAGCTGACAGATTTAAATTACCGGATTAAATTGACCGAAGACGTTTTACTTTTTGACCAAATGTCTGCTAAAGGCATAGATAAATTGGTTAAAATGGCATGAGGTCCTGGGTTCGATTCCCGGGTTGGACTTAGTGTATTGGGTTTTTCTATCAGGAATTTGAGTCTGGATTTGTGCTCGGTGGATGGCATAAGGCTCGCCCTCTATTACAAGATTCAAGATTTTTTATTTGCATTTTATAATTATGTATATTGGACTTAAATATAACTGGCGACAAAGTGGGTATACTATTAGGTAGACCTCTGCCTAACCTTTCGGGGATTACAGGCGGGATGTTACGTAAGTTGGTTAAAAAATCATCATCAAAGATCATTGTTGGTCATACAAAAATGAAGACTACTAAAATGTGTATAAGTTAACTCCATTACAGAATTAAATGTCTCCAAGGTTCTAGTCCATTTATCTGTGTGTCAAAGTTAAGAAGCGAGCGTCATGTAAAGCCTGACTAATAGTAAACAGAAAGAAATATCTTTTACATCACTTGAAATATTAACCTCACTTATTAGGTGGTGTTCTGTTAATATTACATTCTTTGAGTGATTA
This sequence comes from Diarsia brunnea, assembly GCA_949774965.1. Classification (NCBI taxonomy): domain Eukaryota; kingdom Metazoa; phylum Arthropoda; class Insecta; order Lepidoptera; family Noctuidae; genus Diarsia; species Diarsia brunnea. The sequence continues at coordinate 9,801,542 of OX458997.1, read as the reverse complement.
AAAATCTTCCATCCAAAAATCCATCCATCGTTTTCATGGTCTTACTCTACTCGTGTGGATAGGTCTAAGGGTAGAGGAAGATCAAAGAAACGATGAATGGATGATTTATGACAAGAAAAAAGGTGTCTCATGAGATGACGAGTAATAGAGAAGTATGGAAGAAGAAGACATGCTGCACCGCCCCAGATGAATTGGGATAAGGGTAAGAGAATGATGAATGAGTGACTAAAAATCTTAAATTTAACACAGAACCTGAACCGCTGGGTTTGCAAGCACAGACGTTCGTACCAAAGGTGCAAAGCACAAAGAGAGATTTTCAAGAGGTGAGAAATGTATGTTTTTCCAAAGGAAAATATCATCGGACAGATCGCTTATTCACTACATCACTATCACTACATAGTATAAAACAAAGTCGCTTTCTCTGTCCCTATATCCCTATGTATGCTTAAATCTTTAAAACTACGCAACGGATTTTATAGATAGAGTGATTCAAGTGGAAGGTTTTAATATATAATTTGACCGACATACACGCGGGTGAAGCCGCGGGCATCAGCTAGTAAACAATAAAATAATCTACAGCGTATTGACTGCATGTGCATCATCATAACACATTTGCTCCACCTATTGCATGCACATTCAATAATGTAAAGAGGTATTCACTGGATTTTATATTACGGTTGTAAGGGATCGTTTAGTCTCTCCATTCGAGGTTATATTCGACCCAAATTTGTCCAAATGCGGACACATTTTCGACGTCTCCCAGAACACTTTTCTTTTTATTGGAATGTATATTTCAGAAATTTCATCGGCACACCCGGGGGCATTCCCGAATTTTATTGCAAATGAAAACATGTTGATAGGTTGCATCTCGTAACATTCGAGCCCGACATACCATCATAACAGAGACGTGTTTTTACTACCCTCTGTTTAAATAACGTTATTTAGATAAGATTTGTTGGACCCGAAAATGTGTGAACCAGTCTTACTATTGGGTATCGTATTACCTAGTACTAACTGGGTTGTGGAGGTGAGGTTGGCAGTCGCTCCATCTAAAATACTGGTATTTAGCTGCGTCCGGAAATACTGGAAGTCGACCCCAATAGGCTAGGCAGATGATGGTGATATAATAAGATATGTTTTAGCAATCTATTTAGGTTGTCGGAACATAAAAAGTGTGTTTAATTTTCATCGCGTTCGCTCTGTTGCATTTTTGCGCCAGTGATTTTTGTCACCTCGATCCAAAATAGTTACCAGTTATTGAGTATAAACTTTTAACTGCATTAAACTGCTGAAAAAAATGTTGATGCCATAACGTCAAGTGCTGTAAGCTACCATATCGGAAATTGCTAGTATATTACATGGAAAATTTTATGTTTCCGTGGTTTTTATAGACTCATATATTGAGCTTATTCTGTACTGAAACCATTTTTACGGCTTTAACGATCATAAGTACGTGTTTTATGTTGGGTCAGTGAAACTGAACGTTTTCATCATAAAAATGATAGTTTGAATTAAAAACATCTGTGTTCAAAGCACAATGTTTACATTGATAAAGCCATAAAAATTGTATTTATGAGTAAAAGCGGCTGCATTATATTTACGACTACCTATTGTATATTTTACTGTCATAAAAATATAGAAACATTTATTTATTATTAGAGAGATGACTATAAAGTAAGCGTTCACTCGTCCGAAAAATCACAACTGAAGTTCCCTCCGATTTACTAAGTGAAGTACCTTCTTGTAGATCTTTACCACGTCCCAATTCATCATCTACTTAGCCTTTTTGACTACCTATCTAAACCCCTACAACCCAGTTACAGGAAAAAACGATGCTACCTACGCATTGTCAAGTAAAATATGTGCCGCCACGTGCCATACAATATATCTATAAACTATCACATAATAGCGCCCGTCATTCCTACTCCGTCCATCATACTCGAGCAGAATACATCAAAGTTTATCGGCGTGCCCCTGTTTACATTCAGCTCGAGCGCGTTACATCAATATTTGCACTCATAACGTAAAAGAAAGTGACTATTACACGGACAGCTGCTTTTTTTGGTCGCAACATCCCTTCGTTCCATTTATACGAACGGATGGTGGAGCTCGTAAAGTTTCACGGCACGCCGCCTCCGGCTGTCAGCCGAGGAGCTCGAGCTTCGAGCATCACAAACCATTTACCACGATCAATCACGGCCTGAGCCGCCAACGTCTCCAGCGCCTATATCACTTTACGAAATTGACTGAAATTTTTGCTGAGCACCATTATTGGCACAAGAGACCCGCACTTAAGGAAACTTTTCAGATGTTCCAAAGTTTCAAAAGTAAGCATCAAACAAATTGATGGCTATAAATATTGCAAGATTACGCAAGCGTAACTTGTAGAGCTGTCGACCTACTAGGGATATTCGGAATTTCAAATAGACTGTATAAAACTACGAACGAGTAGGGACACATGCCCACACAATCCATTCGTTACAAATGGTACCCGTGCCGAGCTTTCAAAAGTACTTGCACAACAAGTCTATAAAATCTGTCAAACAGAAAAATAATCTCTAAAGTACAATGTAAGTTTAGCGTTGTATCCGAACATATTTTAGACTTGTAACAAATATATTTGAAAACTTTGTCAGTGTTAACATTTTTACCTTTGCTAACATATTTATGATCCGAATCTAAGCTAGACTTAGCAACATACGGGCGATATCGATCACCACCCAGCACGACAAAACTTTGTCATCAATATTCCTTAGGTACCTACCCACGTACCATTCGTCAACTCTGCACTAAAGTCCCGTAACGATTGTTTTTATTTAATTTACTGGGCTTACTCAACTTTATAGGGAGTTTTGGCTGCAAATCTTGATTGATAGCTAGTACGAGAGCCCATCAATTTTCTGCCGAAAGCCGTATTTGCACTTTAATGGGTAACAATCAGGTAAGTACGTTCGTACAGCCTTTGTATTATGAATCAATAAGCAGGTTGAACTAATACCTAGGTTAAAATATTCAGGTAATCATTACACCGTAAGCTTTTACCTGATTTAGTAGGGTCTTACGTCTATATCAGCCATACTGAGCCTGACTTAGGGATTTTGATCCGCACACGCGTTGATACAAAAGATTAATTGTTTATTATCTCCGTTATATTTACTTAATCCGCTTAATTAAGACGGATTATATGTAATGTGATGTGGGGAGAATTGGCTGATAAGCTGCAAATGAAACATAAGCCGAGGCTTTGTGAATTACTCTCTGAAATTCTGTCTAGACTGCTCTAAGCTAATTTAAAGATAGACAGTTTTTTAGACATAAATAAAAATAGACTTAACGAACTTTTTATGAAAAGTATTTTTCTTGTTAATGCGCGTCATTAATATTATTTAAAATAAAACTTAAATATTCATTATGCCGTCGCTGCCTTTCGAGGTCGAAGAAAATCCTCGAGTTAATTCAGAGTTAATTAGGAATTCTGTCGCAAGGCTGAGTGAGCTAATACTAGGCAACTAAACAATGCCATTTGACGTCGTTTGTTCCACGATGCCGGAGACAGGCAACCCTTCCCTCTCATTAAATATGAACTACATGCGGAGGTGTCTTAAGTAACATTGGCAGATTACTAGCGATCTTAAAACGTGGGCGGAATAAGTAAAATCACACGCTCACATACAGACTCTAATAACAACGAAGGCCTACTAGAATGGATGATTTAACACAAGATTTGCGCTCGTGAAGTGAAAATAAATTGCAGATACCTAATGGAAAAGTTTGACTTTTCTTTTGTTGAACTTTTTACACGAAATGGCACACGTTCCTTTTTTTGGTTATTCAAAATGACATAAAACATCGAAGCCGAAAATAAAACAACCGACACAGATCCAGGCTTCCTGAAAACCAGAGGATTGCCATGACGATATTTCCGGTGTAACGTTAACAGTTGTAAACATTTAAATATTTTTATTTTATCATTTGTGTACACACAAGAGAAAACATGAGGAAACATCGTAAAAAAGTAGAGTACAAGGGACAGCTTATTTAATTTTTTTTCTTTGAGCACAAAACCTATCTTAAGCAATAAAACTTTCATAATGTCGTAAAGTATCAAAGAATTATCCAAATCTAGCAAATAATACCAAAAAATTAAAGAAGATTAACACACAATACAAGGATACCATGAAAACCGTTTAATACCTAAAGACAGCCCAAACAATAATTTACATTCACCACAGAAAACCAATTACCGACATCGTTCTTAAACGTCGTAATTTGACGGTAGTTGTAGTTCGTAGATTAGTAACCGCGGGTAAATAGTAACCCGTGGCTGGTTGACTTTAACTAATTGTGCGGGAACACTGACAGCTGTCTCTGTGTTTTTCTTTAATTTGCCGACAGAACTATTGGGTTAGGTGAGACTAGCGGAAAGCTGCGACTCTGTCTGTGGTTTTATTTTTTGTTGATTTAAAGGAGGAAGTATTACGACAAGGAAGGAAAGTTTTGAGAATGAATGTGGATTGATAGAAGGAGGTCAATGATGAGGTGAAGAGTAATAGAGAAGTATGGAAGAAGAAGACATGCTGTGCCGACCTTATATGAATTGGATATGGGCAAGAGAATGATGATGTATGACGACAGAAGCAAAAGGAATTTAAAAATGGCTGGCCTTTGGCATTGCATTGTTTGGAAAGATGTAAGCTTTCATAAATATCGTAAAATTTATGTAAATATCCCTCCCATTTTAGGTACCTAAAAACTTGAGTCAAACAAAGCTACTAGGTTTCACACTTTAAGTCCAGGAACTTCTCTTAAAATAACGGAACACACCAACGGCAAAAAGCCAAGTTACAAAAATTCCTACAGCAATTTGTCGAGCTATTTTCGCAAAATATTTATAATATTGCTGTGATACGAGCATAACACGGAACGCGAACGCTAAGTAGAACCGAGAACTGCTTGTAATTTCAGCACCCTGAAATCCGACGTCATACGTGTTCAAAGTGTGCGGAACTTTGCCAACTAATAGCAGTTAGTCGCCACGTATAATAAGCTGGCATGAAAGAGCCCTGGCCAAGTATTCCGAAGGTAATTTTTGTATAGCTATAGATAGCGTAGGTACAACACCGCATGTCGCGCGCACTTGTTTCACGTAAAATATGGGTGGCGCAGACGCGCCGCGACCAAACTTGCTGTTTTTGTTTCCAAGATTAACGATGAACAACGGCCCTCGAAAAAACGTGTCACAGAAAACGGATATTGCCCAAAAGTTTGCCGCATAAATTTTCTTTGTTCGGTTTTATAGCGTTTATGTAAATAATGATACAGCCCTTTTATGAGTTTCGTTTTCTTTCCTTGATGTTTATTAACTACTTGTGGGTTCAATCTGCTATAAATAAGATGGGATGCGAAACTGCGGCAATAAAAAAGCACTTTAGATTAGCATGTTATAAAAGGAGTTGAATTTAATCTGGTGTTTTTTACGTAGTAAATAAATTATTTGCAGGAGTTTGCCGGTATTCGGTTTAATGTCTTCACGCTTCAAACAAATAATAATAGAACACACTAGCTTTGAATAGTTTAGCGTAGTTTCCCGATACTATCAGAACAATCGTATTGTTCTAGGGCTTTTACCAACAAAAAGTTTCACCTACATGTATACCTAAACAAAATCAAGACAAGACAATCTTGGGAAGAGAAAAACAATAATCCCTTATCCGTTCTCGCCTATAAATGTTCAGATAAACCGAGTTAGACGGTATAAATTGCAAACGGTCGGGTCACCGTATATAGTGTCAATGGAAAATCCTGGAGGTACTTACCGCTTTACCTTTCTTTAGGACAGACCTCTGTTTTACTGCACAGGTCCCGAGTCCCCGACATAGTAAGTGGTGGTATTAAAATAAAATATTTACGCACAAATTTCGTTCTATTTAAGTCCCTTCTTACCTAAAATGTGGAAGTTTACGACCTAATAAAATATGTTTACAAACAAATACCTAAAATAAACTTGAAAATTCGTTTTGAGATTTGTGTAAAGAAGTTTGTTGTGGTTGCAAACGAGACAGCTGAGTACGAGGTTCCTGGGCTTTTCCATTTGGAGTTACGCAGTACCAGTCATGGCGTCTGGAGTCGTGCCCAGTTGATGGCAATAGGCTCACCCCCTGTGTGCCTATTGGCCTTGTTCTGTTCTGTCTTCTACTGATATGGACATTATACTGTGATTGACGGCACGGTTGGCGCAGTGGCTGAGCGATTGGACTGCTGCGCTGCGTGTACGCGGGTTCGATCCCCGCACGGAACAAATATTTGTATGGCCTGCAGATGGTTGTTTCGGGTCTGGGTGTGTTTGTGTATGTGAGTTTAAATTATGTAATTCCTACTCCTCCGCTATTCTTTTCTGATTTATTTCGTTGCGGGATCCAAGACAGTTAAATCGTTTCTCTGGGACTTCGTCGGGCTTCATTGTCTCGGCGCTTTTCTAGTGGTCGCCACTGTTGATTCTGGCTTACAGGAGTTTCAGTGGTTTGGGAATAGTGTGGCGGGCTTGTCCCAATTAAAAAAGGCTGCTCAACCCCTATCACAACCGACTTGAAACTTTGGGGAGTACAATGATGGCGTGATGTTATGTTATGTCACATATCTATTATTACTACCAGCGAAGACAATGCAATGGCATACTAATTAATTTCGAAATAATTTAACTCATAGATTTGATACAACTAATTGGTAATAAAACTGCTAAAATTATAATTATTTCGTATTTAGAGAGTCTTTTTAGAATGTCTCTTCACATTTTCATGTGAAATGAAAGACATTAATTGCTTGTTAAGACGAAATCAGAAAATGTTTACACACGAACTTTCTAATTACTATTTCTTTCAGTTAGCAGTTCCACTTAGAAGAATTCCGAAACTTATGAAATACTAATTAATTATGCTATTCTAGTAACTGAATATTTTATTTTCTGCTTGTCTCCAAGATTTTTGAAAAGAGAGAAATAGAATTTCAATAAGTTATAGTCCCGTCAAATTAGTAAGTTCACCTCGGAATTTGAGAATAAACTTGTGTTTTGACATCCTAAAAGTTGTGTCAAAACCTACTTATGGTATGGTGTATACGTTTATTAAAATCTAAGGTCAAGATAATCATCATCGGCCTAATTCCCACTTCAGGGACTCAGGCCTCCTCTCTAGGAGAGGGATGAGCTATACTACGATACACGGGCCCAGTGCGGGTTGGAAGATATCACATGTCTTCGAATTTTTTGGTTCTAAGATATAGATATAAGCCGGTTTTCTCACGATGTTTTCCTACACCGTTTCTAGAGCAGTGGTGATGAAATAACTTTCACAAAGTAATGCGCCTGCCTGGGTTCGAACCCACGACTTACTGTTCGTCGAAGCCGCCCGGCCGTCACCATTGGGTCACCATTGCTCTCCTGCTCTCCTCTGCCAAGATTTATTTCGAAATATTTGCAAAAATTAGTTTTGTGACCTTTGTCCTTAGATTTTGTAGCTGGGTATCTCAAATTCGGAGATTCTTGCCTCGACTCATGTGATTCTTACCTAATTTTGGCTAATTTGACTGGAGTATTATGTCAGTATCAGTATACTGAAGGGACACCGACACTTTTTTTGAAAATAACTGATGAAAAAAAATTAAGTCTGGGTTCAAAATAATGTCCCGAATACGTAGTAACCGTTTTTACACTGAAGTCAGTTCTACCCTGTGTATACACTACCAAAAGTACCTAAGTAATACAACGGATTTCCTCAGATGTGAAGGCTGTCTAATCTCATTATGAGACAGATTATAATAACCAAAAACTTTGATAAACATCCGCTATTTTCGGGCCGGCATTATCAAGAAACTTAGCCTTAATACAAGTTAGCAAAGTAACGCCAACATACTATTTCAAAGGGCCCCGAAGTTTCAGTATTATTTCAAGTACTTTAAACCACAAGCAAGGCCATGGGATTCAGAACTTTGTATCTGATTAAACAGAATCATATTTCCTGTTTGGGATAATCGTGGTAAGTCGTAGTGTTCACTACAAGACACACTGATAACACGCGCAATATCTTCATTATCTTGACCTTATTCCATCTCATTTGGGGTCGGTGCAGCTTATCTTCTTCTTCCAAACTTTCTTGTTACATACAACAAAGACTATATTTTTTTTTAAAAACACATTCGGATTCACGGAACAAACCGTGGCTGTTGAGATCTACCATTAGCAAAAAAGATGAACTCCCACGCCCAGATTTCAATACCCCCTGCCTACTTCTATTCTCCTGGTATTCTTCTATTCTTCTTTCAACTTGTCCTTGCCCATTTAAAATCGACAGGCTATAACAATCAACTAAAGGAAATACTTGGTCATTTCACCCAGGTGTACACAGGACACCAAATGTTTTCACATTGGTTTAGTGTCCTCAATTCACTTGGGTAAAACTAATATTTCCAGGGTAAATTGACGACACTAAACCGAACTTAATCCCGTCGAGGCTGCGGGTTGTTCGACAAGATACCGCGGCCTCGATACAAAGGGCTAAGAAGGAACATGGGTGGGTTTTAGTCAGTAGAAGTCTGACACTCCCTTCCGCTCTGCCCAAGAGCGGGAGGGGGTGATTTGATGATCTTTCACCCACCAAAAAAAAAGGCTGCGATTTTCCATACAAATGTATTTCCTTTTTTCTTCCTGAATAATGCCTCTTGAGCAATCTTTTTTGTTTAAAAATCAAGGTCTACTGGAGACACGTCTCTGTCATTAAGTTTTTTCAACAACAAATCATCACCTTCCTGCCCTTATCCTTGTCATTTGGGGTCGCCGGCAATACGTTTTTTTCTTCCATTCTGCCCTGTCAGTCGTCATATTTTTCAGCAACTAATAAGTAAAGAAAATATTACCCTCACAAAATTACTAAAAATGCCCCATTTTACGGCCGTGATTACAGGACTACCAAAAATATTTGAAAGTTTTTAGCATAAAATAAATGATTAGAAAACTATTTATTGTATTCTTTTTTTAATTTATTGTCAAAAATAATTGAATCGACAGTTATCGAGCAAAAAAAAGGTGATTTCAATACGTTGATCTCGTGAAATGTTTGATATATCCCGCTGTCCGTATAGCACTCTACGGCGGCAGCCTGGACGCAGCGCGACGGTAATCATTTCTTCAAATACCTACCTCACACGCCCTGTTCCGTCTTAACTCCCTCAGGGAGTGATTTTTACAAAAATGTCCAATTAGGAAACCCATAAGGAAGGATTTCTGGAGATCCTTAATCATTATTATGAGCTCATTATCGGAGCAAAAATTTCATGCTTGACTCAGCGGAAGGTTTTGCGTCATCTATCAATAAATGGTTTTAGAACTTTAATAGACCTCCTCTTTTTGGGGGTATAAAATGGCTAATTTAGCAGATCATAATATGAATTGCGTTAAAAAGCGTCTGTGACCATTTTACGAAATTTAAAGCAATTCATATTGTTTTCCTATCGTCATCTATTTTCCTAAATGATCAGAGACCCAATTCACATTACGATCTGCTAAAGTGCCTATTTTAGACCCCCTGTGCATCCCTTGTCCATCTGTTTGCAACTATTTTGACGATATCGTCAACACAACGTGGTTTTGGACGATTAAATGAATAAGATGAAGATTGAAGATAATTTTAATGATTGTCCTTATGTTAATTAGGTGTGGCAAACGTTACGATGTACGCCGACAATCATCACTACATATTATAAAACAAAGTCTTCCGCAGCGCTGTCTGTCTGTTCGCGATAAACTCACAAACTACTGCACCGATTTTCATGTTGTTTTCACCAATGGATAGAGTAGTTCTCGAGGAAGAAGGTAAAGCCGCGGGCATCAGCTAGTGAGATATAAAATTAAATATCTATTTAGAATATTCATAAAGTAAGAGTGCCTTTTCGCACATACGAGTATCATTATTTTGAACTCGTTTTAAACGCGCGTCAGTTCGATAAAGCAGAAAAGATAACGCAATAGTTTTCTTTCTATTTCGCGCGGAGAATGAAAGAAAATTCGAAATGTGTTTGCCTCTTATCTTTCCGGGCAAGTAAAGCTGACTGAGAAGATCTCGTGAACAGCGCCATAATTTTATTGTGTTTACTCCTTGACGCGAGTTCCGACCTATTTATGAACGAAATATATTTTTGTTGTTGAACGTTTTCATGGGTAACGTTTGGTATTTTTATCATAATACGGCAGATAGAAAATAAAATGGAGAATATGAGTAAATATATGTGACTGGATATAATGGTGTGAAATAGTTTTCTATCTATGAGGTGTCATTTAGTGCTTTGGAATGTCTTGTGGTAATAAATGGTTTTTAACATAAGCAATAAACGAGTTCATAAAATTCTGAAGTTTCAACCCATAAAATCTTATTACTAACCTATTCAGTTTTCATGTAGTTTACAATCCCGTAACTTTTTTTCTTTTAAAGAACAGTTTTATTTGCATACAGTGGGTGCCTGAAGACGGTCATGGTCACCGAACCACACCCAACAAATTTAATGCTGACATGACGATTTGGACTCATTCGTCACTGATTGGCAGGAGAAAAATAAGGGAAAAACATGGGAAGAACTGAAAGGAATGCAGGCAAGCCTTCGTTCACAGTGTGGCAGAATGCGCTGTTAAAACAGCCTTTTTTTTATGGTGGGTGGAAAATCATCAAATAACCCCTCCCGCTCTTGGGCAGAGCGGAAGGGAGTGTCAGACTTCTACTGACTAAAAACCACCCATGTTCCTTCTTAGCCCTTCATGTCGAGGCTGCGGTATCTCTTGCGAACACCCGCAGCCCCGACGGGTGTTAAAACAGCCTTAAGACAGCATATCAATAAAGCAACCAAAACAAAGTAACCTAACAAGCTCAGCAAACGAAACACAATTTTTCCCAACCCTGTTTTTCCCAATAATAACGTGACACACTAACAAGGGACACGTCACCCCAGGGATGATAACAAAGCAGCTTCCTCACTAATTGCGATACTTAATACACATCTGGAAGTAAAGGACTTAATTAGTAATCAATATCCTTATACCACGTACCCTACGAGCGAGAAAATAATTAATTATAGTTCGCCATCAATTAGTTTCCTGGTAACCGTCACAAGATTTATCTTTTGGCTTGTTAATTTCTTGTGTAATTTTTTCCTTTGGTAACAGACTAGAAACGTCGTTTTTAAAGTCACATTAAGTAATTTTCTTGGCTTTTATTCGATCTAAAGCACATTATACTGTGATTGGTTTATTGATACAGCCGTTTTTAACTTTATCAGACTTTCGGACATAGACCATAGCAAGAGATGTTCGCTGCAGCGTGTACTACTGTGTCGGATGCAACTAGCAAGAATGAAGGCCACCTAATGGGGCACCTATTCGCAGTGCATGTACCAAGTGTCTCCAGGAGGTGGTGACCTAAGTATTATTAGTTTAAGATTGACTTTGTTATTTATTGTTGTGTTTTAGTCAAATAAACCAACAAAGGAAAAGGAATAATAACGTTATGAGTTATCTACTTAATTTAAAGATAAATGAATAAAAATCTACGCCATATCTTTTACAACCTTCTTCGTTTCGTTATTCCATTTCATTGTATGACAAAGTTAATGTAAAAGAAGGAAAAGGAATTCATTTAAGGCTGCATAAGAAACTCGCGTGACTTCAAGTTCTGAAATACTGTGTTATTTTCCGTCATAAACCAATGAAATGACTAGGGCGAGAATTTGTATTTAAGAAGTATTAAATACAGGATGTATTTATAGCCTAAATTGAAGCTAGGATTACATATAATAACTAGTCAGCTAAATTGAAATTTGTTGGTGAAAGCTTATAAGATACATTCTAAAGAATATTTGAGTCGAAACATGTTTGTAATATAATATTACTGCTGCCACTGATTTTAGTTTTTTAAACTTCGACATTCTTGATCAGATTTACATGATACTCATTGTGAGTAGTCAATTTAGAACACCGTACAATATTTATAGATAGCAGCACCTATAAGTATGTACTTAACAACACTTAGAAGTAATTTTCGCCTACCGTATTTATTTCATTTACATGCTCCGTAGCGAAATCAGTATTTTGGGACCAATCTTAACATAAGGTAGGTCATAATTATGTCAAAGTGGCAATCGTTATTATTTAAGATCGACTTTGACAAGACTTAAGAAGAAAGACAGAGATAACTATATTTTCTTGAGCTATTAGGTTAAAGAAGAAAACAACAACATTCATTTATTTCAAGGAAACTTTGGCCCAAAAAAGCTTACAGACTTACAAATATGATAAAATTAAAAAAAAAACGCTAAAACAATCGTGGTCGAGGAGCCAGGCCCTCTTCAGGATATTCATTTACGTAGTTATTTTTTCTTTTATTTGCTTTTTAGCAAATTTTGACAAAAACAATTAAAGCATTTAAAAATATAAAAAGTTGTAGGCCACCGGTACCGGGAACAGGGTCCAAGCTACCGGTCTGCTAACAATATGTACTTTATTATGATTTATTTTTTAAACATTGCCCCAGACTATGAATTTCTCGTGTACCTATCGTGGGTGCGTCCACAGACATTTAAACTCACATACACAAATACCCAGACCCGAAACAACTATCTATAGGCCATACAAATATTTGATCCGTGCGGGGATCGATTCCGCAACACGTAGCGCAGCAGTCAACTGCTTGAGCGATTGCGCCAACCGTGGCGTCAAACATCACATCACATCACATCACATCGCATCACACCGTTTCACTCATCACACCATCACATCGTTATTTACTTCTACCTACATATTTTCTAAAAACGGGTCACCAGACAAACAAATCAAACATTTAAATACACCTACTGGAATCTGAAAAAGTTTTCCATTAGGGCAGCAGGATCACAGCTCGGAAATATTATTGCATTTTTGTTTTCCATTTTGTACGTTTTACGGCTGCGGCAGTTCTGCCGCGGGCGTCAAAATAGGCTTACGTTACATCGCGGCGTAATCAGAGAACACGCATAGGATTACAATCATGTTTTTAAACTTACATGAAATCTCCAATGTGAAGCGTTTATTGATAAAATTCTCATAATAATATGCACAAAAATCCAGTCACGGAAAACTATCTTCTTCTTTAAAAAAAAACCTCTTCATATAACTTTTATTTGACTACTGTTGAAAACTCTAGAATGGTAGCCTACGTGTGGGCCCTCTACCAAACATAGACCTGTAAGTGAGTAACTTAAATCAACAGAACACAATAATCTTACCTCATAAAAATTTAGTGGTGAGATATGTAATATTTTTTTAAATAAATGCACGTGGAAATAAGTAGTTTTTGTTTTAGGGTCTATATTTTTGGGTCATCTTTCATCCTTTTATTTCCATAAAATTCCCAAAAACATTTCCTGGTACATACCAACAAATGTTATGGCTCAAGCAATGTTTTGAGGCGATTTGTCTCTGAATGGCACTTAAGGCCCGTTTGAATGTCTTTTATGAATTTTTAAAGAGCGCAGTAAAGATTATGGGAATATTTAAATCTTAAAACATTATTTAAAGCTTGTTTTTAACTTGTAATTTTTTTATGTTACTAACTTGGCGTCTTTGGGTCCTGGTTTCGATGATTCGGTCAGGCCGTGTTACTGGTTTTATTTCCATCAGGAATTTCTCAGTAGCATCCACGGAGTCTGAATTTGTGCCCGGCTGATGGCAATAGACTCGCCCCTTGTTACATGTGACTTAAATATAACTGGTGAAATGTGTATGTACATGCATGATTGATGGCACGGTTGGCGCAGTGGCTGAGCGATTGGACTGCTGCGGTGCGTGTCGCGGGTTCCATCTCCGCACGGAACAAATATTTGTATGGCCTACAGATAGTTGTTTCGGGTATGGGTGTGTTTGTGTATGTGAGGTTAAATGTTTGTAAATGCACCCACGATACAAGAGAAATTCCTAATGTGGGGCAATATTCTAAAAAAAAAATATGCTTTGTTACTTTGGTATACTTTTTTGCTTAAAACACGTGCATGGAATCGTTACCCAAAATAATACGAATGTGTCCGATGCGAAAATAATATCATTGATCAAATTTGGTTTCGACAAATTGCTTTAAAATTGATATGCAAAAGGTCAAATGTGTTACAATAGGATAATTAGTAGCAATTTCATACTTTGTTCATAATATAGGACCTGTATCCCGTGTACCCGTATCTTTTTAAATGTCAGTGGCTATCGTAGTGTCCATCGATAAACTGTCAGTTTGGTACAAAATGGAACCATTTGACAGTTAATCGATGGACACTGTGATAGCCACTGACATTTAAAAAGATACGCAATAGCCCAGCTGCAAGGCTATTGCGTATGTTTTTAAATGTCAGTGGCTATCATAGTGTCCATCGGTTAACTGTCAAATAGTCATGGTTTGGTACAAAATGGAAGCATTTGACAGTTAATCGATGGACACTATGATAGCCACTGACATTTAAAAAGAACCGCAATAGCCCTGCTGAATTGTAGCGTGGAAAGAAATAAAACAGTCCTAGTCTAGTAATATGACCGTTGTTGGACTGCCACGTGCGTTGATTCCGGGAAGGAAATCATCATGAGGAAACCAGTATGTCTGAGATATATTTCTCGACGGATGTGAAGCCAAGTCAGAGCCCCAGGCCGACATAAAAACTCTGACTCCAGGTTAAGACGCCCGTCGGGACGAGAAAGAGAAGAGAAAGAGATACCGCGGCCTCGATACAAGGGGCTAAGAAGGAACATGGGTGGTTTTTAGTCAGTAGAAGTCTGACACTACCTACCGCTGTGCCCAGAGCGGGAGGAGTCATTTATTTTGATGATTTACTACCCTCAAAAAAATAAAAAAAAGGTAAGGCACTAACCACACGATAAAAAAGAACCACTGTACCTTGCATTGAAATTGTAGGTATCAATTAGGTACCAGGGCCGTAAAAACAGGCAGGAGCTAAGGCCGACCTCTTTCAATTTTCTTCAAGGCATCCAAACACGAGTTTGTTCGTTATTACGTGGCGGTGTGTGGAACAGGTTCCTGAAGCAATAACAACTCGGCCACGACGTCCGGAAGCACCATTAAATACAGTATTATCTCGTTGCAGCTCTTTTCAAATATTTGGTCATTTTATTTTGCCCGCCATGAGCCCGCTGGCCGTGTTCCGCAAAAGATAAAATGATAAAATTGTCTCATTTCGCCCGCGACACGATTCAATTTGATAAACACGTCAGTTGATACTCGGAAGCTTGTGTACTTGTGTGTTCGCCGTTGTTTCATCTGATTACTTAGAAGGGAACATGTTTATTGTTTATCTTTCATTCTTTTTATTTGAAATAAGTAGGTTAAGATAGAAAATTGTTAACCACATTTATAAGCTGCATGCTTCGTTACTTTTTTTTTTTGAAAACGTTACCCCACACTAGGAATTTCTCCTGTATCGTGGGTGCGTTCACAAACATATAAACTCACATACACAAACACACCAAGACAAACTATCTGTAGGCCATACAAATATTTGTTCCGTGCGGGGATCGAACCCGCGACACGCAGCGCAGCAGTCAATTGCTCGAGCCACTGCCCCAACCGTGCCGACTTTTGTTTTAGAACAATTTACAGTATTTTTTTATTAGTACAATTTACAAAGTTACAAAAAAAAATAGTTTACAAGACTGTCTCGTTGTTCTAGTGGTCGCAAAAAAAGCGATTGCTTAGCATGAGGTGTTGGGTTCGATTCCCGGATCAGGAAAAGTGGTAATGGGTTTTTTCATCAGGAACTTCTCAGTAGCAGCCCCGGAGTCTGGATTTGTGCTCGGTTGATAAGAATAGGCTCGCCCCATATTACATGGGACAAACATAACTGGCAAAATGTGGGTATGCTATTAGGTATACCACTGCCTAACCCTCCGGGGATTACAGGCGTGATGATGTATAATTTTACATATTTTGATACAGTCGATCTCCAACAATAAATGTACATGTATAAAGTATAATAAACACTTGAAAGAGAACGAGTTTAATTACAATGGTAATTTTATGACAAAAAAAATGAAACATAATTTACACCTTTGCTTATACAAATGGGCTGAAGCGTGTATTCTGAAACCCATTTAACGTGTAAAAGAATCCAATTATGGCGAATAACGAGTCCCGTCTGTAACAGCGCCCTATAGGATTTCAAATTGAGTAAATATGACTTTGTTTAAAAAACACACACTCATGACAAGATTATTAAAATTAAGGCTTGAGACTGAGGGGAAAATAATAATTGCTACAGTATTATCCATATATTAGTTTGGTATTTAAACAAATGGAATAAACAAAAATTATACGGATAATAAACTAGGTAGTTTTTTGACCTCTAATAAAGAATCATAAAAGATAAATCTAAACAAATAAATAAAATTAAAATGTCTGTTTGTGATTCAGGTTTTTACTGAAATACGGCAGAAAAAAAATGTTTTTGTCAGTCTCCTTACTCCGGCTAATATCCGATACGGCTGGAACGATTTAGGCTCGCAGATAGCTGATGTCTAAAGGAGTAACATATTAGGCTACGTTTAATATAGAAAAACAGTAAGGGTTCCTTGCAATAAAAATGCAAAACCTTAAAATTGTTACCATAATTCGATTCAAATAGGAAAGTTATATTTTATATTAATTACACGCGAAGAAGTTAACAGGAAACAGCTAGTATTACATAAAAATAATCTAATATTCATCGTGGCTTCTGGTTTTGAGAGAGCAAACAACAAAACGATTAAAACAACACACGTGTAAGGCTTTTACTTAATAAAAAGAGACAAAATCTTTTACAAAACAAAAGCGAAAATTTTCTCAATTATACAAACTGCAGACAACAATTAACCGGATTAGCACTATCTTGTTACAAACTTCGTACACACGTAGAACAACGCAGCTGTTTAAACAAACTTATAATTATTTAGCACTTCTTGCTCAGCAATTGTAAAACAAAGGCGCACACTCGGAACACCTATTGTTCTTGCAACAGATAGTTTTCACCTGTAATTAAAGTTCGTAGCGCGGATTATATTGGCTGTGATTGCAAGCAACTACTTAATTACGGGATAGACCAATCCCGAGGGAGGCGATCGGATCACGAACGCCAAGATTTACAGCCCTTGACCTCGCTTGATCTCTAAGTCTCCCCTAACAACTTGTAATTATAACATCGATTACAATCACAGTAACAATTACAAAGTTTAATAAAGCTATAATGTTTGTCGCTTTACGACTTTCACGATTGATGACCCTCGTTTTAATGGGCTCAAAAGTAATACACCCCTAATGTTTGTCATAGCGTTTGTTCGACGGTAATTTCAGTGAGTTTCTAAACTAATTATACATTCGTTCTTCGTCTCCACGTCTCGGGTGCCCTCACTGGAAAATTGGAATTTTATACTGCCGTTTTTGTGACACGATACTGAAATGAGCACAAAACATTTAAAAATTGAAATTTTATAAATGTTATTGATATTGTTTTCAGCCTGCGTTTTTATAATGTATTTATGTATAAAATGTGCCTGTAAAACACCCGTCAAAATCGATCCAGCTAAAGACAGACAATAATTAAACTAATGTGTTTTTGTTAGTAGTGCCGTATTCATATTTGCATTCAGTAAAAAGAACAACAAGGCGCCATGGGATGATGGAATCACGACAGAACTTCTGCGAGCGGGTGGAAAACCAGTACTTTTAGTCCACCAGAAGTTGTTCAATCCGTCATACTCGAAGGTACTACGCCAGAAACATGGCACAGGAGTCCGGTGGTGCTCTTCTTCAAAAAAGGTGACAACACCCCATTTGAACAATATTATGTCTAGCGTTTGTGGACTATGAAAAAGCCTTCGATTCAATCGAAACCTGTGTGGTGTTACAGTCTTTTCAGCGATGCCGTATCGACTGGGGGTTCAATTATATGTATTTATTTTATGAATAAATTAGCTGATGCCCGTGGCTTCACCCACGTGGAAGTCGAGTCAAATTATATACTGAAACCTTCCTCTTGAATCCCTTTATCTATTAAAAAAACCGCTTCAAAATCCGTTTCGTAGTTTTAAAGATTTAAGCATACATAGGGACGGACAGACAGCGACTTTGTTTTATACTATGTAGTGATTACTGATATCAGTGCTATTACTGCATAAAGAAAGCTGCTAATAAGAAATACAATTAAGAAATTATAAAAGAAAATACTGCTAAACAAATTATATTCAGTCAGTCAGAAATTTTATTAAACCAGCAAAAGAATAGTTTTAAGACACCGTTTCTAGTTTGGTTAACAATTAAAATTTTCTTAATATCGTCAAATGAACCTAGATGTTGCAGTACAACATTATTTTACAGTATACCATCCTTAGATTTAATTGCCTCGAGACATGGCTGAAGTCCATATCCTGGCGGTGGGGGGTGACTTATCAGACTTGTCAGACCGCAAATCGGCTCAGCGGCATATCTTCCGTTCCTGGAACCATGCAATGCAAAACATAGAAAACCACACGGCGTATAGTGTCAAATAAACTGTGCAAATACATACAGCTGACAAAAATCCATCTCCTTTTTTGAAGTCGGTTAAAAACTACTAAACCACTGCTTCTATGGTTAAGGTATTTGGATCAGGTTACCATGACGTTTTAAAGTAGTCTTGATTTATTCTTATTCCAGTGTAGGAATGCGACAGAGCTATACAGGGTGTGTAGCGTCATCTCTTTTTCACACTGGAATAAGAATAAATCAAGATAGCTGTAATGCATGAAAGCTTTCGCCGTTCACACAGACCAGCTCGAAGAGGAGAGCAGAATTTTTATCACGTTTAAAACAGAGTTTTGAATCATTGTAATAAGATTTGTTTTTACATGTCACTTCTTTTGTTATTGAGAATTCTTGAGAGCAAACTTAACGCATTTGACAATGATTCAAAACTCTGTTTTAAACGTGATAAAAGTGCTGCTCTCCTCTTCGAGCCGGTCTGTGTGAACGGACCTTAGGACGCCATGGTAGGGCACCAGAATAACGCAACGGTTTACCAAACACAATTTTAAACTTGCGTGATATCGTTGTATTCGTTTTATGTTTGTTTTCTGGTCTATTTACATTATGGACTAATGCATATTGTTTAACTGCAAAACAATATGCATGACTGACTGAGAACATTATAATTATGTGGATTACGCAATCAAATAACGAACACCAGTAAAGGGGGTGCAAAAACTGGGTTCGGATAATCGAAAAGGTCAGCAGATCCTTTCGGGTAACCGAAATTTCTCTCCGGCCGTTTTCGCAACTGCGTATCGGAACCAGTTGCGAACTAAGTATGAAACATTCTTAGTTTGCAACCAGTTACGAACTATGAATTATTTATTTTTTCTTCGCAACTAAGCATTCCGATGATTAAGATTCATAACCGGTTACGAAAAAATATTTTTTTCCTTATTCACTACCATCTTTGTCTGCCTGTTTGTGGACACTATTTTGTCGAATTGCATACAAACTGTAAGAGAAACCTCTTGCAGTTATGGAATCAATCAAGAGGTTTCAGCCACTACAATCATATTTATAACACGGATGGGTTTTACTCATTATGAGTATGACACCCCCTTCTGCTTCGAGCGGGAGGAGTCACTTGATGACTATCCATTGTTAAAAAAAAAAGTAGTTACCTACTACCTTTAAAAATACCTACGTGGAATACAACCTCACGTTTTTAATCTCCTCTAAACTAGGTTTGGGATAGGTTCAAAATATGGGTTTTTACCATCAGGATTTTCAGTAGCAGGACAAAATTTGAATGTTGATGGTTGATGTCAAAAAACCTCGTTCTTATTACAGGGGAATTGATCTTACTTGGCAACGGGCAATTTATATAATTATTGTTTACTTGCTGATGCCAGCGGCTTGGCCCGCGTGAATTTCGGAAATATAAGAAATGACGATTTTCCATACAAACTTTGCAACCCCCTTTTTTTTTTTTTGGCTGGGTGGAAAATCATCAAATAACCCCTCCCGCTCTTGGGCAGAGCGAAAGGGAGTGTCAGACTTCTACTGACTAAAAACCACCCATGTTCCTTCTTAGCCCTTCATGTCGAGGCCGCGGTATCTCTTGCGAACAGCCCGCAGCCCCGACGGGACCCAGTTTTACCCCCTTACGGGGTGAATTTTCAAAAATCCTTTCTTAGTGCTACTGCTGCTGCTTAGTATAACGTAGGGGACGTCATAAAAGAGGACGTTATAATACTGTGCAAAATTTAAAGTTTCTAACCCTTATAGTTTAGGCTCTGCGTTGATATGTCTGTCAGTCAGTCAGCTTCTTCTTGTATATACACAGAGAATACAGATTGATCACTTACTGCGGGCCACTTGGTGGTATGTTTCCAGTTCTCAAGGTTTGTATAATGTTGTAAACATCTGGGACAGTCAAGTCCTCCTAAAAGTATGCAAAGGTGATGAACTGCATGTTTAATGCTTATTAAAAATAAATTCTTCCGCACATTCAGTTTTTGTTTGGTTTCTTTTGTACCTACTGATGTACGGCCGTCGAACCTTTATCGGAAATCGACGTTTCTGGATCAGTTACGTGCAGCGGAGCAGCGGTGGCCCAGTGGTGGCGGCCCCAACTTACCAACAGTAAGTCGTGGGTTTGAACCCAGGCAGGCGCATCACTTTTTATAATTTATTTCATCACTGCTGCTCTAAAAACGGTGAAGGAAAACATCGTGAGGAAACGGGCATGTCTTAGAGCCAAAAAAATCGAAGATGTGACATCTACCAACCCGCACTGAACCGGCGCGGCGTGGTGGATTATGGCCCATTCCTATTCTATAGAGGAGGCCTGAGTCCCTGCAGTGGGAATATTATAGGCTGATGATGATGATATGTGCTAAACTATGGCCTCTCAAAAGATCACAATAAGTACGAACCGTTATTAAACTTGGCCTTTTACTTATCCAGCACATGAAGCTACCCGAAACAATCAAATTGTCCCGATCAACCTTGAACCTAATGCTTTAGCGATAAAGTTGAAAATCTATTAAAGAAAGACAGATTGTAGTACCTTAATGTGCGCTAAATGGCGTCTGTACATTTTAAGGGTAAGTAAAGTGCGTACAGTGTGTAGTGTGAGCCTACTGTCGCCTTCTTGGATGGGCAACGAGAACTGCTACGCATGACGTTCGCGACCCATCCAGTGCAGCCTACCTCCGGGCTCCAAGCTCCTTTGGCGATATCCGAGCTGACCTGACACATCGCCACCACTCATGCACATAACTATCCTAACCTAACCTTACGGCTTCTTCATCAACCTACATAGTAATCATCATCGATAGCGATGACAGGTGCGTTTGCACATGCACCCTGGCACTCCACGAGGTCTACGCCAAACATCTTGTCTTGGGATATTTCGCCTACTTTGCAGCAGGTAGCATTTTCAACAGCTTCGATAAGTATGTCAGACCCCCTCAGCATACATGGCAGGGTCTTACAGATCTTGACGTGGAACTTGCCCCTGGGAATCCTGAAAACAAAGTAACACCTGATCAGGCCTACCATGTCTGAAGCAGTATTATTAAAATGTTACTTCATTCAAATAATATATATCTAGACGTCCTGTATAGCTCCACCTTTGTACCGTTCTGAAGTGGCATTAAAACTATATTGCTTTTTTGCAGGTCATGGTAACATCACCGAAACCCTTGTAAAGGTGGACCAAGTTATATGACACCCACATGTCGCCAATATCAGTTCCAGTCCCGTTCAAGCCTGGTACGTTGCTGTTAAAAATGGAAAAATACAACTACATTTACAACTACATACCCGGTCAGACACCCTGGAACTTTTAAAACAACAAATCTTCGTCTTTTTTCAGTACACCATTAGATAACCGCCTCCGTGGTCGAGTGGTTTAGGCGTTTGCCTTGCGACCCGGTGGCCGTGGGTTCGATTCCCATGGGAAGCATACTTAAGTTGTTTCTAGTTTGGCTAGGACAGTGCAGACTTGAATCACCTGATTGTCTGATAAAAAGCTGCTTCCGTGCTTCGGAAAGCACTTATAATTGAATTGCTGGCATAGTTATCAATTTCATACATTTTATAGATTATACTATTTTAAGAATGCTACTAATTTTATACATTCTGTAATTTTTTACTTTTTATAATTGTGTCTTAATTTATCAAATCTAAATGTTATTTTTTATCAATTTTTTACTACAATTATTGTTGCTATTGTTTTTCTTTTATTATTGTTACCAATTTCATACATTTTATCAATTTTATATGTTATACAATTTTATACATTTTGTTAATTTTATACGTTATAAAATTTTACCAATGTTACTAATTTTATACATTCAGTCATTTTAACTTTGTATAATTGTTTCTAGTGATTCATTTTTTTTTTTTTTTTTTTGGCATTTTATTTTTGATGTTGTTGATTTACCTTTGTTACTGCTATCAATTATTATTGGCATTTTGTTCTATTTCATTAGAGTCGCAACATTTTATTAAAGTAGGTTTTTTATTTTATTTTTTGCAAACTATTTTAGAATTTTAAAATGTGTTTGTTTATATTTTCGAGCGTATGGCACTCGTGGGCAGCAGCTGAAAATCAGCGTCAGGTGGTGCACATTGTGTTGCCATCTGGCATTATGCTGAGCTGAGGCCCTTTTGGCATTATTAATTTGAAATATATTGAATCTGTTTTGCTAATTTTTAAGGATTTTTTGCCAAATAAACACAATTTTCTTTCTTTCTTTCTTTCTATAAGCCGGTGGTCCCGGCCGCCAAATTGTGAGTGTGTGGGGTCGTTAGACCTTACTGCCCACACGATAAGAAGAAGTGCACGATTTTTTATTAAAAAATTGCTACATAGTAGGTACTTATTTTGAAATGCTTACCTCTTGCACATAGTATAGAAGGTGACCCACTCGTAGACTCTAATTCTTGGCATACTAAGAAGATCAGCGACCTTATGCATGGCTGATATAGGGATCCAACCCATTTGTCTCTGGACAATGTCCAACACCAGAGACAGCGTCGATCTTTGCGAACCTGCAGGATAATTCCTAATAATCGCCTCGACTCTCTACAAAAAAAAATTAACGGACAGTGAGACATGAATGTTTTGGCTTTTATATGAGCTTGACAGAGGAGCGCAGCTGTTCCTGGTGAACATAACATAGTTGTGAAATTGTTTTTAAAGATGTACTAAAAAAACTAAATGACGGCGGGTTTAGTTCTGAACATGACCACGCGCCGAAAGATCCCGGTAGGTGCAGCTATAATTTGACAGAAGAAAAAAAGACGTGTGGCACTCGGAGACTGCCGCGGTAAAGCTATTGCATAGCATTTTTTATCAACTTATGCAATTATAATTATTTATTTATTTTATTAATGCAGTATTTTTTTTCCTTTGTTTTTTTTTCTTTGATATTAATTCAAGTTACACTTTGAGCGTGGTGACCGATAAAAAAATATTTTTTTTTCTTTTATTAAATAAATGAGTGTTAGGTTTTTTTCGTTACGGAATTTCTGGATTCGGTCCCCACGCTCAAGGCCCGCGATAGAAGCTATGCAATAGCTTAAAAAAAACGAGTATTGTTACTTTGACCAGTGACGATCAATATAACACCGAGATAAATATAACAGTAATTATCTCAGTACACAAGATGGGCGGCCTATCGGAGTTCGCAATCTGAGATACAAGTATATTGAAATCCGTCTTTACCACAGATCCATAAATATCACAAAAGGGTCTGAGTCAATAAATGGCCCTAATTCCAACAGAATTGAAATATATCTCAAATCATAGCCCAAGCTGAGTTCTCCAATGCATACTAAAGCGACTTAGGTAACTAAATCGCCGGAGACTACGGCCAAGTGTAAATGTTGCAATTTTTTGTACTTTGGAAGGTATGATTACAACAGTTTGAAGTCGATCATGCTGTACAAAAAAAAAAAAAGTTTTCTGTCTTTCTTTTTCTTTCTTTTACACAGTAATTAATCCGAGCTAGGCTATTTCATATCTTTTGGTCTTACGCCCAGATTGCATAGTTAACTTGCCCATGGTGCTTTACTAAATATCTGTAAACTAAAATAATTGTTGAAGGTCGACTAACGTAGATACCGCGGCGTCGACATGAAGGGCTAAGAAGGAACATGGGTGGTTTTTAGTCAGTAGAAGTCTGACACTCCCTTTCGCTCTGCCCAAGAGCGGGAGGGGTTATTTGATGATTTTCCACCCGCCAAAAAAAATAAAAAGGTCGACCAATTTCAGAACAATGACGAATAAAGTGACATATTCTCAACAACTTGTCAAATTGAATTGAATAGTTACTACTACCAGGACCCGTAACAACATCTTATTAATACCGAAAACGGGATATTTACCATGTTTACTTTTTGTTTCGAGTTCCTGATATTTTGGCGCTGTTACAAGCACCATGATCACGGATAAACTGAAGTCATTAAGGGTGGATGTTTATGAGCTGATTCCGTTTTCAGTATTGATAATAGTGTCAGTGACCATATCAATTTAGAAACTTATTTAAAAGCTGTTTACCTTTCTGCATTTTAGTGTTGGAAGGAGATGAAGTTAGACGACCTGTATAGCTTCATCTCTTTCTCACGTAACAGTAAGATTAAAATATAATACTGCTATAAGAAGTAAATATAGGCTCTCTGACAATAAAAAATCCATTAAACATTTTAAATTACAAAAGTACATACATGATAATATGTACATATGTACATTATAGACTAGATAGGAAAATACAGAACATAGCAGCTGGTGCCCCAAACTTGTAAGACCTGACTTGGTGAACTCGGCACTATTTAATAGACTATCAAAACTTAGAACTTTGCTCGTTTCGCTATCCTACATAACTTGAATACGGGTGTCGCTGAGGGCATCGCTTCATTTGTGAAAGATAATTTTTTTGTGGATCCGGAATATCTGAGGCATTTCGGCATGAAAATTGAAGCGATAGAAACAGAGACAAGAGAAAAACAGACAGAAAAAAAATAATATAAGTCAATGCATGAAATAATAATGGTGATCTGTGCACATACACTTTTGTACACACCTTGCAGCAACATAAGCATAATTAGCCCATAATGTTCCCACTACTGGAACACAGGCTTCCGCTCTTTGAAAAGGATTGAGCTATAATTCACAATGCGGGCCCAGTACGGGTTGGCACATATCTTCGAAATTTTGGTTCTAGGAAGGACATGCCGGTTATTCATGCACCGCACCGTTTTCAGAGCAGTGGTGATGAAATAAATTACACAAATTAATGCACCTGCCTGGGTTCAAACCCACGGATTTCTTACACTTTGCTTACCTACACCTTGTAATCACACCTTGCAGACTAGTTCTTAAAACTTGACATACATGTTACTACGGCAAAAAAACCATAACATCATGTCATAGCATCCAATAAATATAATCACCAGATACGATCAGCAAACGAGAGAGTCCCCTGCCAAACGTAATTAAAATAATTGGAACGACAAACTCATCGGTAGATTCCCTCACATACATCCTTATAAAATGGCGCCTCAATTTTATAAATTGCCACTCAACATTAACGTCAAATAACACGTCACGTTCATGGTAACACCATCATGTCGACAGCTCATTATAATTTAATTAAGCATTGATCATTTCAATCTCAGTGGTTAATTAATCATCATGTTTTTAAGTACCGCGTACTTCGTCGTATCAATTTTACGTCTGGCAATAAAAATTAGGGCATCGCATGAATAGCCAATTGGGAAGTGGCCGTATTAAACACGCTAGGCCCTTATTCGCTGTGAAAATACCTATGACTCATTGTCTTGTTACCTTTTGTAGATATAAGCTGACTAGCATGGAAGAGGGTACACATAAAACCAAAGAGTATAGTAATATAGATGCATAAAACCTTTACGGCGTGATATTCTAGCCTGCAGAATAATTTTACAAGATGTAAATATGTGGTCGAAAAATGTTTGTATTGCGTTGCATTCAGTGTTGCCAAACTCTATTACAGTTAAATATTTGGTTTGTTTGCGGCAATTTCCTCGATCAGGTGTCCATTGACTTGATTGACTGCCAGTAAGTGACAATCTGTGCCCAGATCTCTCCAGAAGCATTCGTTACTATAGCTTGATTGTTTTCTCTCTTTCTAACGCGATCTGCAGTACGCTTAGCACCTATAATGCTGTTTTGTATTTCCCACTAAACTCTAAAAAAAAACAATAAACAGTAAGGTTACCTTCATATTGGCTTCAGTAAACTGAAAAGGAACTTTGGGATGATTTTCGGGAGTGTCTCTGTGTACCAGTAGCATATCCGAAAAGCGTTGTGGTGTTGTAAAAAGTTTTCTACAGCAGATGACCTGTTGAACAAAGGGAAAATAAAGTCGTTTCTATATAAAATTGTTTCAATTTCCAGCTCATAATTTGCATAGTTTCTAAATAGCTTTGAGCGCTTTGTCTAGTAAATTGTGAGGAAATAATTTTTACAACGAGCCATTTCTAAGAATATCAGGAGAAAAACGGCTGGGTTATGTGGACTTTTTTCAATGGAATATAGCTATAATCAACAGTTGAAGAGCTTGTGTCGTTCTCTTGGTTAAGCCGTGGTGTAGGTATGTTTAAACGCTATTGAACTGGTTGACTTATTCAACGCTGGAAAATCTAAACACTTTATTCTTACATTCGAAAGACTAGTTCTTAAACTCAATATATTACGTTTAAGTAAAGACATTGTATTAGAAATGATAAATATTTGATATCAACAAAATCACCCGTAAATAATCACTTAGGAATTGACAGACTTTGTTTTTTGACAGAGTGTTATTCTGATCAAGACGTTACTTTATTTTGGTCTATTCTATAATAACCTCTTTTTGCAAAATAAAAGTTAAACCAGTATTAGAATATGAACCCAGTACTATGTATCAAAATACAGAACCAGCATATAATATAAAAAAATAACCAACTGACGCACTTTCCCTCTTCCTAAATCGCAAAGAAATTTAATAACTATTATCAAAAAATACGTAAACGTCCCAGCCATTACCCGAAACGATGTCACAAACTAATGTACGAAATATTCTAAATATTGCCCACCCAAAATACTTGGGCAAGTTCGTAACGCGCAAGAAAACATCGAGGAAAGTGATTCCAACAAACTAAAAGTTGTTACCAGCCACCCAATATTAACGGATATTGGAAAAAGATGGTAAAGATGGCAGTCGCCGGATCACGGCTAGTAGGCACTAATATTCCCTGGATGCAATATCGGGGCTCATTGCCATAAAACCGCTCCAGGCGAATATCTTGGGTACGATATTGACCTTATAGCATTTCGCCGAGAAAGCAGATATCTGAGGCAATTTCAACATCGTAAATGATGTTTATCGTGGTAACCCAGTGACCCTCGCCCCTCCACTTCCCCCCTCCTACGTATGAGCACTTGTCAAATGACTGTGTATCGCTTTCTGCACACGTATCGGTAACACGTGTAACTAAGCTGTTCTCTTGTTTACCTATGTTAAGTATTGAGGGCTACCAGAAATCCAGGCTCCATGTGATTTGAACTAATTGAATTAGAGACATTAATTAGTTTACATTGATAACTTTTCCTGGTACTAAAACTTACGGCATATTGATATATTAACGTTTGTATTTCGAGTAAGGATAGTAGGTAATAATTAACATAACATCACGCCTATAATCCCCGAAGGGTTAGGCAGAGGTCTACTTATTAGTAGGTACACCTACGTTTAGCCAGTAATGTTTAATTCCCATGTAGGTAATAGAGGGCGAGTCTATTGCCATCAACCGAACACGAATCCAAACTTTTTGGCTGTTACTGAGAAATTCCTGTTAGGAAAACAAAAAAACACTTTGCCCGACCTGAGAATCAAACACAGTACCTCATGCTCAGGAGTCGCAGTGGCGTCCTCTAGACCAACGAGGCAGTAATAATTGTGCATTTGAATTTGATCTACGAACATTATACCGCATTACACACCATGTTTTACTCCCATTTTGGTTTAAGTGAACTTCCAGACATGTATGAACTATGTCACTAGACAAAACAACGTTTTAACCATTCAAAAACACGAGTTTGTTGCACAAATTAGTGTCGCCGCAGACGAGTCTGAACACAGCAGACATTGTGGAAACATTTGTTTAGTTGCAGATACAGGATGAATGTCTGCAGTTCAGGCTAGTTTAGAGCGAATGTAGGCCTTGCAAATTTTAACTAAGTACAGTCTGTAGCCAGAATTATCTGACCCCTTTTCTCACACCACTTGCTTGTGTTAGGTGACTTCAGTGCGGAGTCACCTAATACAAGCATCTCCTTGCTGGAAAGGTGACCTCCAAATCGTGTTTGCTATAACTCTATTGTAATTGAAATAAACATTTTTATTATTTATTTATTTTATTTATTTACTTGCCCTCTTCTTTTTTATGTGAAGGGTCAGGTAATGCTGGGTACAGACTGTATGTAGGTGTTTTCGATCGTTTTACTCAGTAGGTACTAACTGGGTTATGGAAGTTGGATAGGCAGTTGGTTAGACTGGAAATATAGTTGGGAAAAAGATAGCAGATGATGAAGTAGGCGTTTGTTAAACAAAACTATAGGTGATGTGATGAAACAATGGGTCCCAAACAGCAGCAAACGACAGCGCGGCAGGCCCAGAAGAAGATGGCGGGACGAACTGGATTCTTTTCGCAGGGATTGACAAACCGGAGCACTGGATAAGGGATAAGTGAAAAGAGAAAAGGGAGGCCTTTGCCCTGCAGTGGGACACAAATGGCTGATATTATTATTATTATTATAGGTGATGTAGGAGCATAAATGCCGTGAATAGATTTCGAATTTCGTGGCTCTGAAAACAGAACCTACAGCAGATAGCATTATAGCTTTTCTGCAAACTGATTCATTGGTCTAGTGGTTGCAAGTACAACTAATGAGGGTAAAGTCCTGGATTCGATTACCAGGTCAAGCAAAGTGTGTCGTCGGGGCTGCGGGTTGTCCGAAAGAGATACCGCGGCCTCGATACAAAGGGCTCAGAAGGAACATGGGTGGTTTTTAGTCAGTAGAAGTCTGGCATTCCCTTTCTCTCTGCCCAGAGTGGGAGGGGTTATTTGATGATTTCCCACCCCACAAAAAAAGGCTTTCGCAAAAGGCTTTTACATGGGAGTTAAACAGAACTGGCGAAATGTGGATATACTATTAGGTACACCTCTGCCTAACCCTTCTGGGATTACAGGCGAGAAGTTATGTTTTTGTAGAAAAACAGTTTAGCTCACATGATATGAAAATATCAGAACGATCGGTGTTTCAGGCTCAAACTTTGTTGTCAATGCGGATACAGCTGTGAGTTCAATAGGAAATGAAAATATTACACACTCGATTAATCCCAAAAGTCAATAAGACAGTAATAACACCAAAATGCTTCCCGTTTAATAAAAATAAACGTTCGAATTTCCACGTCAAATTTAATTTCTTGTTGACTGGCTGCGGTGGCGTTCGTTAGATTGAAACGAATTTTCAATCGAGCGACAAAAATATTCGGCGCCATTTTTAAACGCAACCTGTGACTCGGTGATTCGTTAACACGTCTGCCTAACTTTTGAATCAAGAATATTCAAATGAGCGCTTCCTTAAAAAAGCTTTAGAACATTTTTTTTCGCGGAATTGCAAATTCGAATTTCTGATTTTCGATTCGAAAAATTATCTTTTATTTTTTTGTGGAGGCGTTGATCCACATTTATCTACCTACATACCAGAGAACCGCTAACCACGTATAAAAGATTTGTGGAACTGGAAAACTCAGAGGTGTGACGCTACGGAATGTTTTATTAAAAGAAAATTAGGTACGTAAAAGCTCTCCACCACACTTAAAGACGGTCAGACCAAAAGGACAAGTGCAAAAGAAAATGTCTCAAAGTAAAAACAAATATAGGACCTTCGCGTTGAAAAAGGAAAATGTGGTATTTTCATTTCCAGTAACCGCCACAATTCGCTTATAAAATGTACCTTTTTTATCAAATTAAGTAAAAAGATTCGGTGTATTTAAGTCATATAGTACGGCCTCGTTTAAATTCAAAGATGAGTTAGCAATACCCGTACTTATTTAATAAATTAGAAACTTTTTTAACAGTCCTTTCAAGATAACTTGAGAACAAAAATTAAGGAATCCTTAACCTTCATTGTTTTACTTCATCTGAATCTCGGTTTAAATAGATAAAGTCTTTTCAAGCATCTGTCATTGCCATATTAATTTCGAAATAAACCTTTAATTATAATCCTTTGAAGTGGATCTGACATCACGTGTAAAGGAAATAGCCTTTACTAATGGAAACATGAATGATTAAATAGCGGTTGAGTTATTTTTAGAAATACGTCGAATGACATTAATATTCCAAAATCTGCTATCGTGGAACATTTTAATGGGAATGAATTTGCGACATTTCTGTGGAAAATCGAACCTGTAAGTAATACTATATTGATAAAAACAACCGTTTCATTATCACACATAAGTATGATTTTTTATTTCATTGCCTAATTAATAGCTAGTAAAACTAACCGAACCTATAAAACCTGAAAGTGACTATAAAGTAACATAACATCACGTAACTATGTAATCTCCGAATGGTTAGGCCGAGTCTGTTGCCATCAACCAGGCTCAAATTCAGACTCTGTGGTTGCTACTGAGAAAACCCTAAAGAAAAACCTTTTTTTTTTTTTTTTTGGGGGTGGGAAATCATTAAATAACCCCTCCCGCTCTTGGGCAAGCGAAAGGGAGTGTCACACTTCTACGTTCTACTGACGAAAAACCAATCATGTTCCTTCTTAGCCCTTTATGTCGAGGCCACGGTATCTCTTGCGAACAATCCGCAGCCCCGACGGGTGAAGGAAAACCTCAATACTACTTTGCCCGACTTGGAAACCCAGGGCTTCATGGTCAGCAGTCACTAAACTAGACCTTATGTACGCTATAAAAAGACATGATGAAAAAAATAATGAACCAAAGGTAGGTACAGTAAAAACCAGTTCTGTTTACGTAACAAAGTACCGTATACTAAATACTAGTTTGCATGTTTACAGTGCGACATTTCGAGCAAAATGCCACGGCTCGAGCCAGGATAATGTCAATCTGTCCGACAGACGACGCACCCACACCAAGCTACGAAAGCCAGGTTAAGTTACCAGTTGAGCTATTTCGAGCACCCTAATAAGAGTTTCAATTTAGTAACAGTATTGTCTGTTGTGCACTGTTGTTTCAATACAGGGTGAAAGGAATACAGTATATTATACTAAAATGACCGGAAATTATTTCTTGAACCTTATAAGAATCCAATAAATCTGATCAGTTTTATTTCCTCATACGCAGGTAATGGTCGAAGGTGGCCCAGTGGTGACGGCCCTGACTTACGAACAGTTACTCGTAGTTCGTACCCAGGCAAGCGCATCACTTAGTGTAATTTATTTCATCGCCGCTACTCTCAAAGCGATAAAGGAAAACATCGTGAGGAAACTGGCATTGTCTTAGAACCAAAAGTTCGAAGGCATGTGACATCTACCAATCTACCACGCGGGTGGATTATACCCCATCCCTCTCCTAGAGAGTAAGCCTGAGTCCCTGCAGTGGAAACATTATAGGCTGATGATGATGAACGGCAAGCGCGACCACAATTTCGATGAACTCTGTAGTCGTTCGTTAGAGTATTTCCAAATCCAGTGTAACCTGGAGCTAACCCTAAAAAGGCGAATAAAACTTGAACTAGCCCAATAAAACAGTTGGTATCTAACTACCAACCATCTCAAACCTCAACGATTTAATACTCCCGAAATTCAGGGAGAATTTCCCATTCAAGGGTAATGATACGGCGTGGCACTTAACTGTAACTATAATATACAGACCCACTTGAACAACACTAGCTTGATGGCTACTTGTGTAGAGAGCTCCGGAGCTCAACGTACTAACTTACTGAGAGCATACGTAGTAGGTATTACTAGTTTATTACGTACCTTACATGTGGTATACTAATTTATTTACGGGGAGTGACTGTTGCAGGAATAGTTTGGCTTGTTCTTAAATTAATTATTAAGTATTAATGATGCCATACATACACAGAATAACGCCTGTAATCCACGAAAGGTTAGGCAGAGGTGTAGCTAATAGTACACCCACATTTCGCCAGTTATGTTTTAAGTCCAATGTTTATTTATTCATTTATTTACCACTCATTATAACAACATTACAGATTAGATCCAATGCGATGCCATAAGACACAAAAAAAGAACAACATAAAAAAGAGTAGTCAAATTAAATGTTATAAGTAAGGGGCGAGCCTATTACCGTCAACCTGCCACAAATCCAGACTGCGCGACTGTTACTGAGATTCCCGGAGGAAAAACCAAATATCACTTTTCCCAACCCGGGTTTCGATCCCAGTACCTCATGCTCAGCAGTCGCGCTTCCACTCACTAGACTAGACCAACAAGGCGGACAAAAAAAAAGTCATAAAGTAAAGTCAGTTAGTAAATAGTAATACAAATAAATATTTCAATAAACGTATGTGTCTGTGTCAATTTATTTAAGTACAGCTTTGAATAAAGTGACTTGATAAAAGATTCCGTCAGCATTAATCATCACAAAAAAAGGAACAAGGAATGTTAAAAGTCAAGTGAATAACCGAGTTGAATGGTATAAAAGTCTTACTTGAAGCGGATTCTATTCCAGAAAAATGTTTATGATGGCTTAGAGCCACTGTGAATGCGACTCGGAATATCGGATATATAAAAAAAGACTGAAAGAATTCTTAAGTAGTTTGTAACCTCGAATTCCTACTAAATTCCATATTTTCTAGAGTTCAAAGGGAAGCTGTTCAAATCCAGAGTGAAATAAATTATGTCAGGGATTAAGTTGACGGAATGAAGGCGAATCTACTAAAAGAGCCTCGACATCAGACCTCCTCATGGACACAGTTTATATTCTCGTTTCGTAAACCGGCTTTGCACCCATACTTATTAAATTCATAATAAAAAAAACTACAAAAAACTTTCCTAATAATAAAGAACACACAAGACAACAGTCTGAATATAATAACAAGAATACAGATAAAACTGTAGTTTCAGTCAGCAATTCTAATGTGACAAAGCAAAAAAAGCCAAACAATTCGAAGCAACTTGTACTTTTCTTAGTGACTACGATAGTAAAACTCAACGATATTCTTCGCTTTATTCAAATAAAAAAATCTTGAAACATTACTCGGAGAGTGAACTGGTTACGAAACTCGCTTGCAAAATGGGAGTACTGGGGACGCAAAACGGTTCATTCCCTTTGTTTTATGAGACAATTAAGATGCGAAGGGACGTCGGGGTGGCGCGAAGAGTAAATTTTTGTTCCCCGTAATAAAAGAAGCGAGAGCATTTAAATAGCAGATTGAAAACTCCTAACGATCTATGTTAAGTTCACGACGTAACAAGGATTTTTCGGTAAAAAAGGTTACGGCGCAGTAATTTACATTTTATTATCTTGTGGTCGGATTTATTTAAAGGTGCCTCCACACTACCCTACTGTCCTACAAGCGTTACGTAACTTCAGTCCGTCAGGGCTTAAGAGTCGGAGTGAAATTTATACACATGTATTTTATTTACGTACTTTCTTTACAAAATTAAATATTTGCTATAACAAAGAACACAAACACTATTATTACTTTTTTTTATTGCAAAATAAAAAAAAAAACTCGATCAGGCCTGATCACTCTTGTTTTGAAGGCAGACGGGTTAAATGTAGGGAACACAGATGCTTTTTTGCAATTATTTGCCACACTGCACCAAAATAACCAGTACATTGTGAGCACTGTAGTGAGACCACAGCTTAAAGCCACACTTATTGACAACGATTTGCATTTGGCTTTTGTTAGAAAAAGTTTAACCGAGGAAGGGGGAAGTAAAAACATTCTACTCCACTGTAGACAAGCCACGCTTCATTTGTGTTGGGAATAGACTACATATTTTTATTTTATATTCTTTGATTAAAGGCGAATCCATCAATCTTAATTAATTGTTCTTTAATTGTTATCAATTAATAAGAAGAGTGATAAATCAGCCCCCCAAGCCTGCCCCAAACACGTATTTTTGTTGTATTTTACGGCAAATCAAATATCAAATAAGTACACGACAAAGTAAATTTGCTCAAATCAATGAACCCTTTGATACTTTAACATCGACATTTTTTTCAAATAAAGACAAAAGTGCACGAAAAAGAACCCAGTAATAATGGATCAATATTTCAGAATGACGGATGTCTTTCGGAAAGACAACTGACGTCTAACACAGACGTTACGTAACAAATTCCGAACGATGGCGATGGCGTCTTGTTTACTGCAATACTTTAGAGAAAACCCAACATTTAAACCTCCACAAAAAACATACTTTAACAATTTAACAGTGCACTCCAACTGTGTTGTTTTGAACTAAAAACTTTTCCATTAAAAGTTTTCTACAGCCTTCTTTATGTAGCCATTTAGAAATTGTTGATATTTTATTTCTATTAAAAATTACTTCAAATAATGAGGTTTGTTAATGAAAAAGTGCAAACAAAAAGCACCTTTAGAGTAGAGTTTTGTTTTAAAATAACGAGACCTACATTCACCGGCTATTAAAAAAAAATGGCCTTTCGCCATTTTACTTTACAAAATTAGGAATTTAATTTATGCACTTAAGTTAATTGTTTGGGATTATTCATTTTCGTGTTCAGTGTAATACTTCATTGTGTTATTAAATATCAGCTACTAACTTCAATCGTAGTAGAACATCATCATCTGCCTAGCCTTTTCCCAACTATGTTGGGGTCGGCTTCCAGTCTAACCGGATGCAGCTGAATACCAGTATTTTACATGGAGCGACTGCCTATCTGACCCTATCTGCCAATCGTAGTAGAACATATCAAGACAAATAAAGGTTCACCTTAAAACTAGAAGTAGCACCTGATTGGTGTTTCTGAGATAAGAACTTATTCAAACTGAGCCAACTGGGGTTCAAATTCAAGAAACTTAAATAAATAGTTATTTAAGTTGCTGAAGATCTATCAGTGATATTTGTGTGACAATTATTTAAGTTTTACTTGATATTCATCGGGTATAGGTCGTTCACTCCTTTGCGCTCACACAATCCTAAATGTGTGTGAATGCAATGTGATGAAAAGTCTTGAAAACAAATCATTGATAAAATAAAATAAAAACAATATGAAAGATGCAATTTGTATAAAAAAAAAACGGAACTGATAGACTTAAAAGTAAGGCTTTGTGGAGCCCCATCTCATTTTGTCACTCATACTAATGTGGCACCCCATTG
The DNA here is from genome assembly GCA_949774965.1 of Diarsia brunnea. Taxonomy (NCBI): domain Eukaryota; kingdom Metazoa; phylum Arthropoda; class Insecta; order Lepidoptera; family Noctuidae; genus Diarsia; species Diarsia brunnea. The sequence goes on along the minus strand of OX458997.1, from coordinate 9,766,112 downwards.
CAAAACGATGTGGCATAAGTATGTACTCTCATTAACCAATGGTTGCCAGGTAGGGTCACTCATGTTTTCATTTATCAATAGCTTTTACACGCCCTTCACAACGTGTCACAAATTATATCACAGAAGCTTACCATTAACGTTCTCGTTAAAAGGTTTTTGGTAGGATGACATTGTTTTTTTGTGACCCTCGTCACGGGTAATTTTGTTAGCAACTAATTAATTTATATTTTCACTAGCCTCTTGCCCCGCGGCGAGGCCTGCTTTTTACGCCACAACTAGATTACTTATATATTTTCCGGACGCACAAAGTAAAGCCATCTCCAAACTGGGCCACGTTGGTATCAGCGCATTGTTTTGGAACAATGTCGCCATATTTTTGCAAGTCCTGTGCTGCATACCGTTTTTATTATGGTGTTGAGAACAATATAAATCGTCGCTTGCTTGCATTATTTTGTGTGGAACGGTCTTTCAAAGATCTTTTTCTAATTGTTTAATACGGTCGATAATTTAATGGCATAACCCCCCTTAAGTACATGTGGCAAATACATAAAATATTATAGTACCGTTTACGAAGAAGAGCCTTTGTATAGCAAGATTTTGATTAAAAAAAATACAACGTCATTGTAGAATGATAACCTCGTATGTCCAGAATCCAAACTTTACAGAAAACAAAAAAAATGTTTCATTTTCTCAATGTTTTTGTAGTATATAGGTACATATATATTTTTATGGCATTAGTAGTCATTTATTGGTTTCACGGTTTCACCGTGTTATAAAATATGTGGCTTTCATTCGATTTTCACAAAAAAAGAAGAGAGAAGTTCGTTTTTGACATACGTGGTTTTCATTCTACAGCAACGACAAGTATTTCTTGTATCCATTATTAAAAAAAATAACGCAAAATCGGTTTTTTTAAACGTTTATTTACCTTATCCTGTTGTAAAGGGTAACTAAACCTGTAATCGTTGCGTACTGTTATTGTTATTATTTTTGTGCATTCGGTCATTAGAAAATGTACCTTTTCCATTTCCCTCGACTATTTCGAACACAAAAATCTAGAACAATCTCCAGTCGTTAGCTGTAACTGTAAGGACAATTACTGTTTGTTGTCTGTCTGTTGTATTTTCTGTGTTTACTTTTTGCGTAGATTCTCTCAGAAAAATACCTTAACATAAAATATGCTTTGTAATCACAAGTATTTAGCAGTCCAGTAAGAAAAAATATAATGGAAACAAAGGAATTGTCTAATTTGTAAAATTTCATTTTAAGAAACGAGGCCGAACTCCGTCCCAGATACATTCACAAAAACTGGACTCATCAACGTTTCAACAAAGGAAAGTAGGTGGGTAGAAAATTAGGCTTCAGAAAATACGCTTATCTCAGACCCTTATAATCCGTACCCGGAACTTTGATCCCCTCAAAATGGAGCAGACCTACAGAGATTGACATTTACAACGTTATCTGTCCCAACAGGCAGCTCGCTTTGAAACTAGCGTTCGCCGAAATATGATCACCATACTGTAAGTCGTCGACCGCACACACGACGAACCGTGACGTCACAGTTACACCGTCTACGTCACACAATGTCGTACAAATCCTCTTTTGTTCTCAAAGTATTATTTCACTCGTATCTTTCATAAACTCTTTAATACAAAGTACTTTGTATAACAAACTTGACGTCATACGCTGGTAATTTGAGGAAACGTGATAAGGGAGTATAAAATAACTTTCGTACAAGACATCTGCGTAATTATCTTCTTCATTATTTTATGTAAATAAAGAGAGTATTCAGGAAGGAAGTAATTAGGTAGTTAAAATATAAAAGCCTCTTTCTATACTTTATCCGGTTTAGGTAGATAATTTATGTTTTACATTTATTTATTTGTGATATTATTTATTTAAACAACGTGGACATGATTTTAACATCGGACTAATCATTTCAGGCTAATGTAGTTCCATTTATTTCTAGTAAATATATAATCAGTTTCTATATATATTATAATATTATATTTATGTTATTGTGCAAAATGTTGTCTATTTGTTGTGATACGCAAAATGCCTACCTAATGCGAGTGCAATCCTAAGCTCCTTTTAGATTCCCTAAAGAAATAAAGCAGATCAATTATGTAAGAAATTGTCATCTGATCACTAAGAATGAGAATAATCCCACTTTTCCTGCAAATCAACTCTACCTACCATGCCAATAAAGGGTGTAAAAGTACCCTTAAGAATACCGAATGGTACTAATTGTTTGTCTCGCCATTGCGATATTTTTGTTCTAAAGTAACAATTTTATAAAGTAACAATTTTACCTTAATGCCTCCTTGACCCATTTACTATTCAAAGCATACATAGTGCTATTTTTTGAGTGAGCTACATTGATTTTTACCGTAAAACGTGATTATTCACCCCAATAAATAATTGTTTCCCAGCAATATTTTTTGCGTAGGCTTACTCAGTTTGATGTACATATTCCTTTCCAACAACCTATTACTTTTAAATAAGACAAGAAAAGAATAGAGACAAATAATCGTCAATGCCCTGTTTGTTTGCAAAACAATCATCTGCCTAGCCTTTTCCCAACTATGTTGGGGTCGGCTTCCAGTCTAACCAGATGCAGCTGAATACCAGTATTTTACATGAAGCAACTGCCTATCTGACCTCCACAACCCAGTTAATACTAGGTAATACTCTTTGGTAAGACTGGATGTCAGAATTTCAGGTTTGCAAAACGATATTTAGATGTAAATGCACATCACATAAGAAAAAAAACAGCACCATGAATAATGTCTCAAATTGTCACTGAATCCGTTTTCGCCCGATGGAGGTACTATCGAATTACCCCTTGAGCAATTCTTTTCGACAAAACAAAAAAATCTTTATTCGATTGCTAACTCGTTTATTTGCTCACCTCTCCACTTAATAGGCACTGGGTCTCGCTCACTATTTTACGACTTAAACAAACATTTGTTTTGAGCATACAGCCGGCAGCAAAAAGCGGGTTGATAGGGCTACTATTTTTTTTTATATCTGCAACAATAGGTGCTTTTATATCACGTGTTTTGAAAGTTCGAAACAAAATTTTTCGATATCAATATTATTCATAATACTGTTTAGAAAACATACATAATAAACAAATATATTATAGCAGCCTCGTTGGTGTAGTGATCGCAAGCGCTGCTGCTGTACTGGGTGCGATACCCAGGTCGGGCAAAATATTGTTAGATTTTTCTGTCAGATATATTTTCTCATTAGCAGTCCCAGAGTCTGAATTTGTGCCCGGTTGATGGCAGTAGAGTCGATGGTTTATGGAACTTAAACAAACTACTGGCGAAATACGGGTGTACTATTAGGTACAGTCAGCATCATAAGTAGCTTAACACTACCCAAAGTTTCAAAGCAGGTTTTTTAATAAAAACTTGTTCGATATTACTCGTAACTAACAAGTTATTGATTAATAAGGAATATTTTAAAGAATAATCTTCTGAAACAATAAAATAACAGCTGTAGTACTGTACATCAAGTTATTAAAAGTCCGAAAAGTTTAGCTACTTCTGTTGCTGACCGTACCTACACCTCTACCTAATCTTTCGGAGATTACAAGCGTGTTGTTATTATTATAGCTGCTGCTACATGCTGCAGGTCCCGCCTGTAATTTGTTAATCTTTGTCAGTCGTTACGGAAAGTCAATAGTCTGAAAGTCATACAGCCAGTTGTACCAATGGCAGATCTTCTTAGTCGATACGCTCTTGTCAGAGTGGTCCTGGTTGCGCAGACGAGGTACACGGCGAGATGTTTGTTGGGTCGTTAACTTCCCCGAGGACTGCTCTTTCAGCGATGTGCTTCCATTTCTGCCGGTTGGAGACGTTGCTAGTACACTGGACCATGGTCGACTCAGTAGCCTTTTTGATCAAGTTAGTCCAGAGAGTCGGTGATCGGCCGCGTGATCTTTTGCCCTCCACTCGGCCCTGAACTACCAGTCTCTCCATCGAGTTTTCATTACGAGTAATGTGACCAAAAAACTTTAAAATTCGCAGCTGCACAGTAGACGAAAGCCGGTTCTTAATATGAAGCTCTTTGAGGATAGAGACATTGGTGCGAAACGCTGTCCACGGGATCTTTAGGAGGCGTCTCCAGCACCACATCTCCTATGCGTCGACTTTACGGCGATCCTGCTCTCGCAGAGACAGAGAATGGCATATAAGGATATTAAAATATTACATCGCTATGTTTTTTTCTAATACAAGTTACTGTAGAATGTAATGTTTTCAAAAGGTACCTTTCAATTTTCAAAGACTCAATCAACGAAAAGGCTCGTAAGTTGATACATATTTTAGGTATTAGGGCAATCATTTTGCTCTTCACATCAAATAGGATTCCTATAGGTAATCATGTATAACAGATAGAATTTTATTGGATGACAAACATCCGTTATCATTATCTTTTTACGTATAAAAGTAATAAAGATTGTAACTTTATTACATTTACGACTAATAATACTATAAGACATGCGTAGGAATCGCGCAGACCAGGGAAGCCAATGATGATAATAAAACCTTTACTTTTGTTTATAATTATATTCTATCACAATTTTACATCACATCACGACTGTAGTCCTCCCAGTGTTAAGGAGAGGTGTACCTAGTAGCACAGACACATTTTTTTTTTAAGCTATTGCATAGCTCCTATCGCGGGCCTTGAGCGTGGGGACCGAATCCAGAAATTCCGTAACGAAAAAAACCTAACACTCATTTATTTAATAAAAGAAAAAAAAATGTTTTTTTATCGGTCACCACGCTCAAAGTGTAACTTGAATTAATATCAAAGAAAAAAAAACAAAGGAAAAAAAATACTGCATTAATAAAATAAATAAATAATTATAATTGCATAAGTTGATAAAAATGCTATGCAATAGCTTTACCGCGGCAGTCTCCAAGTGCCACGTCTTTTTTTTTTAAGAAACGTTACCCCACACTAGGAATTTCTCCTGTATTGTCGGGGCTGAGGGTTGTTCGAAAGAGGTACCGCAGCCTCAGCGCAAGGACTAAGAAGGAACATGGGTGGTTTTTAGTCAGTAGAAGTCTGACACTCCCTTTCGTTCTGCCCAAGAGCGGGAGGGGTTGTTTGATGATGTTCCACCCACCAAAAAAAAAGAATTTTTTTTGCTCAGTGGTTGCGCTTCCATCAATAGATCAACGAGGCAGATCATCAGGCAGGAAGGTCATGTCAATCTATAAGTTTCAACTTTGTGCTATAAAAAACCATATAATTTTCATGGCAGATACCTATTTACTCTATGCCTAATTATATTAGAACTTATAGTTATAAGCAAAGACACCGGGTATTTGACATATTTTAAATTTAAATACAGCATTTCATCAGCGGGTGGAAAATCATCAAATAACCCCTCCCGCTCTTGGGCAGGGAGTGTCAGACTTGTACTGACTAAAAACCACCCATGTTCCTTCTTAGCCCTTCATGTTGAGGCCGCGGTATCTCTTGCGAACAATCCGCAGCCCCGACGGGAGCATTTATTTACTTTCCGTTATATCTGAAAAGAGTAAAGAAACGCGACGGCACTTTTTTTTAAACTTTGCCCTACACTAAAGATTTCTCCTGTATCTATATCTTTATTTGATCAAAAACTGTAATGTCTCGATTCATCCAAAAACATACTATGAAGTGTTGAACCGGACCGAGCCATTCAATAACCGGCACCACAACACGTTCCCTTCAATGGCAGCCATTCTAATTCCATACACACTCTAAATTGCTTTGAAATTCTAAAACCGAGTGTACAAACCACAGCTATGTTCTAATATCAAAATATTCTATCACAATATCTATAGGACAATGTGTACGGAGTGAGGATTTTGTGTAATAAGTTAATTAAGGGTTTGTTTTAGTAATTTTTGACCCTGACTACCTCTTTTTAGGGAAAAATAACTTGAGCTTCAGAAGCCGGTGGCTCGACACTGACTTGAAAAGATAAAGTTATTTTTCAGTTTTTTTGTGTTTTTGAAGTCAGATTTATATTATTTTATCAAGGACAGTCATTGTCCTGCTTGCTTGACTAATCTTATTCTGCTTTGAAAGATGAATCAGAATATTTTGACATGTTATCGACGCTTTCTGTGATCTTGGCTGGCTTTTTACTTGGATAGAGGCAACACTGCCAGTCTCTTGGGCACTTTACCAGCATTTCAAGATATTGATAACCTGAGTTGCCACGCCAGAAAATTAGGCGAGTCGACCCCACTTAGAGCCCACTCTGAGTGGGGTGGACTCGCCTTATTTTCTGCATAGTGTTAGGAACTAGAAGATTTAAACATAACTAAATCACCTACTAGGTAGTATACTATTCTCTCTTCATCACCTTTAACGTATTTACAGCCACATCAAGTACCGTGATGCTATGTTGTTTAATTGAGATTTCAGAAGGTGATTTTCAGCAACCTAGCAGGCCGATATACCTATGAAATTTCCACTAATACGTAATGGGATTATAAGATTAAGCTGTGTTCAGTACCCAATTACTAATAGTCAATCCGAGATGAGTAGGTAGTTGTTGATATTAATTAATATTATGTTATGATAGACCAATGTTAATCAGGTTAAGTATTACGTAGCTTAGAGCCGAGTTTAATGTCAGTGATGAGGTTGTAATCAAATAGCAGGAAACCAAAACTAGTTCAAACTGCCCACCATAAAACTAAAAAAAATATTTGTCGCACATACATGTAATTTAAATAAACATACAACGCATAACAAATATTACGCATAAAAGATTACAGAGAAAATGCAGAGAAAGCAAAACCCGCCTAACTACCTCGTTGGTCTAATTTTGGTTGGTCGCAAGCGTAATTGCTGAACATGAATTCGATTCCCGATGCGGTCAATGTGTTATTGGGTTTTTCCAACAGGAATTTCGCAGTAACTCCCTCGGAGTCTGGATTTGTGACCGGTTGATGGCAATAGCCCCATATCTTCCCTTGGGTGTCGTAACAGGCGACTATAAGGGACTTACCAGAGAATAGGCAGCAGCGTCATCTGTGCCTTCGTAACAACCATACTGCGATCGCCAACCCGCCTGCCAAGCGTGGCGATTATGGGAAATTCCCCCCTTCTGAGGCCTATTTCCAGCAGTGGACGTCTTATGGCTGAAATGATTATGATAATGATGATGATGGTAATAGGCTCGCCCCCTAGAACATGTCTAGCGAAATGTTGGTGTAGGTACTATTAGGTACACCTTCTGCCTAAACCTTCAGAGATTACAAAGCGTGATGTAGAGAACGCAAAATCAGAATAATCAACCAACAAAGTACTATACACTTTGATGATCTTCAGGTAAATACCCATTCTCCTAAGCAGATTATTATATAAAGCTCAGAAATCAAAGTACATGTGAATTACATCACCCTAAACATAAACGAGAGAGGACCAGAATCAGGACATGCGAAAATAAATCCATTACCGTTTCTTTTGACTTCGCCGTAATCTATTAACGGAACGGATAAAAGCGAAAAAGGACCAAGAAAGTGTGTTCTCCTATCGTAAATAACAGCTCATGTGACCGACGCTGGGACTCAGTCGCACCCGCTTTCCTTATGGCCCTTAAAAAGACAATTCTGCGTCACGCTACATTAGAAATGCCCGTAAAATACGCATTGAACATCTTGTGTACCATTACCGCAAACTACTGGCCAATAACTGTTATAAATGAACAGAACATTAGCTCCTGTAACGAGAAATGAAGGTAATGTTTTTCAGGATCTCTGGGTATTTCCAGTAGGTATCTACATAAAGCTTGCTGAACGACTAGCGATTCAGCGATATTGGATAATTATGAAGATTCCTAGAAGTTACTGATGAACTATTTAATAAAAAACCTTATAAAGGAAAAAATAAGAAGGTTGGTATCAAGAGTTCGCCTATATACATTGTTTACGATACATATTATATTACATTACCATCTTAGCCACATTAGCCTCGTTTTCCGAGCACCATGTAGTTCCTTCCACTCCCCCCCGTTTTGAACTTTAAATGATTTTGAAGGCTCTAAGCCTCAAGATTGCAGTGAACAGTGGATCACTTAGGATTGTGGGTCGGTTATCTTACTATTAACCAGTTTAACTATGCTAAGTTAAGTACTATGCTAGCCAATTACAACAATGGCTTGTTGCCAACTTCACACGGTTGCAGTAGACAGATAAGTACTGCCAGCAAAAAAAAAATGCGAATAAGAAATGTTATGTTTTTTTAATCATAGATTTAATTATTATAATATTTATGTTCATTTTTATAAAATTTTGATTCTTGAATTCCAAAAATAAATTTTCAACTTAATATGAGTTCAAAGAGAGGTGCGGTGCTTATTCCTAGAGCACGAGAAATCGTTTTAATGTGCACAAGTACTTTGAAAGTGAAAAAAACGTGTAATATTTTTATTAGCATGTTTTTTTTCATATCCTACTCATGACAATATACCAAAAAATTGAACATTAAATAATTAAACTGAGTATAATTTCTTCATTGATTTTTCTGCACACCGTATGCTTTGGCAATGAAGTTCGCGAGTTTTGCTGAACAAAATGGCGTCTTGACAGCGCCATTCTTAGTTGGCTCGCATAGTAAGCAATTTCTTGGGTAACTAAAGGGTGTAAAAATACCCTTAACGAAGCCAAAATGTACTTGTTTTCCCCGTCAATTAGTTTAGTTTATTAGTAGTTTTCGGTGTCAGCATTTTGAAGTCACCTATAAAACTTAAACTCTCTACATAGTTACGGATATCAAAGTTTAAGTTTTATTTTTAAATACAAGTTAAGGTTATAATAACTTACTTTAATTGCCAATATGACCCGTTTACTATTCAAAGCATGCATCAGCACAATGCTTTGAATGTGCTGTCTGCCCAAAAAAAGCTTTCAAGCCATCATTTTTGCGTAGGGCCTATACTATAAAATATATATGCCTACTAGGTCAGTTAAAATTTAATAACATTTTTAGACACCGCGCTCAAAGCACCTCGATATAACGTAGATACACGTCTCCGCTGGCACTACGAGACGCTCCAAATCTTCCCAGAGTAACAAAATAAAAATAAAACACAATTCGCGGAGAGAAAATATCTGTGTTAACTTTCTGGATGGCTCAAAGAAGATAAGCTATTGACGTAACATGTAAGTTTATTTTTCTGTTCAATTTGTAGATAATTGGCCATTTATATAAATATGATCGATGTCGATGCTGTATAAGTACAAAATATACCGAACAGAATAAACAAGATGAAAGAAAAATAAGTAAATAATAGCGTGACAATTGACAGAGGTTTGAATGTCAGAAATAAAACGTGTTGCCACAAGTAACAAGGAACAAAGGTAGGGTTATGATGAAGATGATTCCAACCTATAACTATAGAATACCTATATCGTACAGAAAAAGAGAAGATGATATAACTTGCGAGTTAAAACGCCTTTTTAATTTTTTTTTTATGGGTGGGAAATCAACCCGCTCTTGGGCAGAGCGGAAGGGAGTGTCAGACTTCTACTGACTAAAAACCACCCATGTTCCAGGCCGCGGTATCTCTTTCGAACAACCCGCAGCCCCGACGGGGTTAGAACGCCACACTTCTGAATAAAATCCTATTCTTGCACCTACTTAAAACCATTTGCGCATTGTGAGTACATAGCAGATAGAGCCTAAAGATCTAAAAGTGGTTTTCTTTTACTCAGAGATGAAGTCTGTACTTCAATTGCACAAGCTTCTTCTATTTGCGGGTCGATTTTACTCAAATTTAGTTCGCACAGTATGAAGACACCTCCACAGCTCTATCATTGGCTCCGTTTATATGCTGGAAGGTACAGGTGGCTACATACCAATGCCTTTTTTTTTTTTTGGGGGGTGGGAAATAATCAAATAACCCCTCCCACTCTTGGGCAGAGCGAAAGGGAGTGACAGACTTCTACTGACTAAAAACCACCCATGTTCCTTCATAGCCCTTCATCTCGAGGCCGCGGTATCTGCGAACAACCCGCAGCCCCGACGGGCGTCGGCCCTTGCGGGCCCCTTCCATGTTGCTGACATCTCTTTAAGGGCGCGCGTGGAACACGAACGCGCCGTCGACACGGGTTGTCGTCGTCATAAGACGGACGGACGGCGAGCTTACCCATCACTCACCGTCCACAGGCCCGCGTCTATGGTGGCCGGAAGCCATCACGTGGCCCCGGACATACCAATGCCTTGAAACTCAATTTCTCACGGGAAAACCGTGTAAGCAAATTTCATTTGCATATTTCATAAAATTTATTTTTCTTGAGGAAAATTTAACACTAACTAACATAATTATAGAAGATGATATTGTAAAACTAACAAACTAAGAATACTATCACTAGAAATTAGAATGTGTGTTTTATGAAAGAACTTAAATTAGATAATTATTCAATACAATACCTATAATTTACTTAGATAATAGATTATTAGATTTAGATATATGATAGTTATTAAGTTCTTTTCAATTGAAGTTACTGTGAAACTTTTCTACAGGAAATAAAAGCCTTTTTTATTTTATTTATTTATTATTTCATAAAACTAACACTTTCTTCGATTACGGGAAACATCGTGAGAATACCAACATCCCTGAGCGAGTTTTTCGGCGGCATGTCAAACCAAGTCAGAGGCCCATGAAGAAGACTTTGCTATTGTAGTAATCTGTTCCTTATTCATTACTTACATTTACTCATATTTTAATAACGATCGGAGAATGATATGATAAGGGATATTATTTTAAAAGAGCAACATTAAAATAAAATTGTGTGCATAATAATATAATATATTCCATCACTTAATTAAACTTCTGCGAATTTTAAACAATGTTTATCCCTGAACCGTTAATGTTTAGTCCTCGATAATAAATAAAATTACTTCAAACAGCTTTTATGCTTTGAGTTTAATATTGTAAAATGCCGAAGATATCAGTTTCAATCGAGTTCCTGTTTCCGTGAAGTTTTACTTAATTCCATCACACAAACGTCAATTAATTACTTGGGGCGTATAATATCCGTTATAATTTCGTAATGAAAACTTTTCTTTCTCGTTGCTCTAGTGGTTGCAAGCGCGACTGTTTAATATGAGGTCCTCGGTTCGATTCCCAAGTCGAGCAAAGTGACATTGGGTTTATAACCGACTTCAAAAAGAAGGAAGGTTCTCATTGCTTTAGGATTTTCTCAGTAGCAGTCACGGAGGCTGGATTTGTGCCCGGTTGATGGCTATAGGCTCGTCCCCTATTACATAGGCTTAAGGCTTAAGGTTATTAGGTATACATTTGCCTAACCTTTTGGGGATTACAGGCGTGTTGTTATGTAAAATTGATTAAAACATTAGCAAACAAACGAATAGAAAACATTGAAGTATAATCTACTACGTAGTACATTATACCTCAATAGTAGAAAATAAAAAACAAATGATTATACGAGTATATACGGGTTTCTATGAGAAGAAAGTAGCGTGAAATGAAGTGTCTCGTGAGATGACGAGTAATAGAGAAGTATGAAAGAAGAAGACATGTTGCGCCAACGGCAAATAAATTGAGATATGGGCAACAGAATAATTTAGGACTTTACGACGAATATTCTCACTAAAATATTCAGATAATTAATTCCGCCATATTACCATACATCTCAATATGCAATCACTTGATGACTGAACACGTCCTCCAATGCCAATATGCAACTGCATCTAAGCAAGAAGGGTCACGCTTCGTCACTGAAAGGGGTTGACTGTTTCAATATGTGCTCTCCTGCTCTCGTCCCAATGGAAGAGCACTTTAAGCTGCCGTTTGATTGAACGGGTCGTTAGCACGTGTCAAAAGCCTGCAGCATTAATAACTACGACCAAAAAGTGTAGAAAGTGTTAGGCAATCGTTCATGGACGAAAAAGTGTTTTTAATTTCGTGGCGTGGCTTAACTGCAGCTGTGTTTAAGGTTGTATTAAAGAGAATATTGATGGGTTTAGTTTGGAGATGGACTTTGATCGTCGTAAATGAAAAGTTTATTTATTAATGTTTGCTGTAGAATAGAGGTTATGTTATATGGGGCTGTCGCGTTGGTACAGTGGTCGTAAGCACGGTTCATGCCCGGGTCGGGTAAAGTATTATTGGGTCTTTTCATCCGAAATTTCTCGCAAGAAAAAACTTTCCAGGAAACCACATTTAGTAATCATGATTCCAAACACAAGACCATGGCAGTCAATTCGGTGCACCAAGGCGCTCATGAATCCCGTCAGGGCTGCGGGTTATTCGCAAGAGACACCGCAGCCTAGACATAAAGGGCTAAGAAGGAACATGGGTGGTTTTTAGTCAGTAGAAGTCTGACACTCCTTTTCGCTCTGCCCAAGAGCGGGAAGGGTTATTTAATAATTTTCCACACTACAAAAAAAAAACGTGCTCATGAATGTATGCATCCTATAAACGAACGTTAATGTTCTATAATAAACTCTTGAAAGAATTAAACGAACACAATATTAGCGCAGCTACTTTCAATGTTTCCTGCAACAGCGTAAATTTATTGGAGGAAGAGGAAGATTGGAATATTTAATTCGATAAGAGGAATTCTAAGTGGCTTGGCGACGGTAGCGCGAGGTCAAATTAATAGCGCCATATTCTCTACTGCTTGGAATTGTAAGAAAGCCTTCACACAAACTATTGTTCACAGTGAAGTTGGAAATATCTTCATACTTTGCTCACAAAGGAATTTACAAAACATGGTGACTGAAGACTTGAAATTCGAAAACCTTAGCTGCTTCATTTAAACAGCACTTATTTAGGGAAATATCTTCAGCTCAAGGTTTTTGCCTTCTAGATGTTAATAATTCAACAGTTTTGGAGCAGTTGATTAACATATTTTCTTTAGAGTTTTTAAGGTTATGCATATTTCAGCTGCATTTTTTGGACATTTTTTCTATTTTTAACCGTACCTATCTATCTATCTAGAAAAATGCAAAATGAATTTCCGAAAAAACACCTAAATTAAAATAGTGCTCATCAACCTAAGTGGCAGTAAAACGATTGTTTTTTTAGTACAAAAATATTATAATAGGAAGCTCAATTTGTATTGAATAGAATTGAAACAGTACGGAAAAAAAATGTTGAGATCTCGTCGGAAATGTAGAAATGTAAAAAAAAATACATTGTTTTGTTGCAAGTACTTACTTATTTCAATTTTATGTTCCATATTTTGGCACTATTTGGCACTAGTTATCTCTGACTTATCATATCACGCATATTTCGACCATTTTAAGTTGCGTATAATCCGGTCTCTAATTATGTCAATGACAATAATATTCTTATAGTCGTAATTAAAAGACTCGCCATATCCGACATGGTTTTCCACTATATGCACAGATATTACACTACAATATTAAAGCCGTGCAGCACCCCATTCTCAAATAGTAACCTCCATTCCTTTAGTTCCAAATGCACTCCCAAAGTCGCAAACACCATATTCTATAAGTGTTGTAGACCATCTATTTCGTTAAAGCTAAAAGTGTCACGTTCGATATTAACACGTTTATTTTTCGCGTTTACAAATCCAGTAATGGTGAAAGTCTCTTAGCCGACATAGCTGCAACGGCACTCCATTAACGACGCATTATCTTCCTCTGTTGCGACTTGCGAGCACTCCTCACTTTAAAATATCTCTCATACCTAATACTAGAACGCTTTTACCGCACGACGACGTTTTACACTCGATTATAATGTTGTTTAGATGCGGCGGACGTTTTTGTTTTAGCAGATTTCTTTGTTTTTGTTTTTCACGCTCTTCGAGTGAAACAATATCGGTTGGTAAATGTTACAGGGAATCTGACTGCCCTTTTATTTGAATGTTACAGGGAATCTGACTGCCTCGTTGGTCTAGTGGTCATAAACGCGTCTTATGAGCATGAGGTCTTGGAATCGATTCCCGGGTCGAGTAAAGTGTGATGTTATGTTACAGGGAATCTTTATGTTAATAATGAAAACCCGAATAACACTTCTTTGGATTTTGGTTAAAAAGGAATGAGAGATGCGTATTCCGTATACTCATCTGGAGCTCTCTTACATTCAATCTATATATATAAAAGAAAGACGGGTTTGTTACAACACTTATAACTCGAGATCTGCTGAACCAATTTTCATGGTTATTGATTCGTTGGATTTGTTTCCGCGCCGAATAGCATAATACATCTATGTATATCTGTGTGAATAGCATATGTGTAATGAATACTTAATCATTTCAATAAATGCTGATTTGTTTATTACATGTCAAAGATTTGTTGTCCAATCCTGTCAAATACTGACAACTATTCATGTGTGCGTTCAGAAATTTATTTTTTGTAAAATGTCTCGAAAGTTCAGGTACTGTTTAAATATTTGTTTGTTTTAGACATTAATTTGTGTACATTATTTATTAATTATTTAATTTTTAATTTCCGAAAATTATACCTAAGATTTATTCTACAGGTTAACTGTTAAGGTGTATGATAGACTAGAACCTTATTATTTTTGATAACCTTTTAAACTTATGTCAGATTTCGGCATTGCTTAGCAACCGTTGTTATTATCATATAAAACGTGGTATAACAAAACGCAACTGACAGAATAACAAAACACAACTCAGTACGTAGGATAGTAGACTAGGTAGAGTAGTAGGTAGGGTGGTAGGTAGGTAGGATGGTAGGTAGGGTAGTAGGTGCGTAGGGTAGTAGGTACGTAGGTAGGGTAGTAGGTAGGTAGGGTAGTAGGTAGGTAGATAGGGTAGTAGGTAGGTAGGGTAGTAAGTAGGTAGGTAGGGTAGTAAGTAGGTAGGTAGGGTAGTAGGTAGGTAGGGTAGTAGGTAGGTAGGGTAGTAGGTGAGTAGGGTAGTAGGTAGGATAGTAGGTAGGTAGGGTAGTAGGTAGTAGGTGGGTAGGTAGTAGGTAGGTAGGATAGGAGGTAGTAGGTAGGTAAGTAGTAGGTATGTAGCAGGTAGGTAGGCAGGTATTATGTAGGAAAAAGGGCATAGCAACGCATGCGGGTACAGCTAGTTAAGTATAAAATATCAATTAAGTATAGATTTTCAATGTGAAGTGCCCCAGGAAAATAATATTGCAATTGAGAAGATAATATTAAAATGTGAATAATCAAGACATTAGTACGTAACGTACATTATGTAATCTCCCCAGTTAGTTATTCAATAATGAAAGGAATATTACTTTGCTTTTGCATAAATTATTCTTATTTCATACTGAACTAGGCAAAGGAAAAGCGTCCTACATAAAAAGCGTTGAAAGTTATAACTAAGTTATTTTTTCTTACTAGTTATATGCATTTATCGAATCGTTATAAACATAAATGCCTAATCTACTTTGTCTTTCTTTCTTCAGTTTTCATGATAGCATGAAAACTGAAGAAAAAAAGACATGCATATAACTAGAACGACGAAGAATATGCATTTTTCTCGTACTTTTAAAGAATCTATAGCTTCTATAAAAGTACGAGAAAATGCATATTCTCCGTTTTTACCCAACCCCTACATACAAATAATCTCAAATAGTCTGTCCTAACACACAAACATACAGCTTCTCGTAAACACTCGATAAAAATAATGAAATAATTTATTATATGGACCTCAGAATTCGTCCTAAAGGACATTTTATTACCTCACCGGCAGCGTGCAAGTACAATTCTCACGTAAGCGAATGTACTGTAGGACAAGAAAAACCTTAGCTCTCTCTAACGTATTAAATACTTAATGAAACTACGACACTGCTACTGCGACAGTTTGGTAAACCAGGTTAACTGGACCCCTCTACAAAAACACCGGCCAACACATGTAAAAACTAAAGGAGACATAATAGAAGCCTTAAAACTGCGAACATAAATTTTAAAAGTTCTCCAATTTGAATTTAACTAACAACTTGAGATTTTCTTCGGAGCATACTAAAAGTTTTAGTATTTTAACTAAGCAGCTTTGGGACTAGAGTAAGGAAAAGAACGACAATTATTAACAGCGGAGATTTACTGGGCAAATTGTGCGTTTAAAAGTTAAACGATTTTTTTAATAATAAGAAAGCCAAACGCCACGGTCCGCTTTATGCTTAGAGTAAGCTAACTTAGTTAAACTTACTTTGTAATACATTTAGTGATTAGTTCTAATTTATTTGATTATTACATGGATAGTTATTCTGGAAATTTTGAGAAGATATTTTAGACAGGTTTAAGAACTTTAACGTTGTAAGAACTTTATTCTGAACATCATGAACGGGAGTTGTCTATCAGTGGATAACCGGTGTGACAAGTCATAGACCGTCTCCAGTTCGAACCCAAGATTTTGATTTTTCGGATTCATATGCGTATTATCTAACCACGTGAGAAATACAACACACGTTTTTTTTTGGCTCTTGGGCAGAGCGAAAGGGAGTGTCAGACTTCTACTGACTAAATACCATCCAAGTTCCTTCTTAGCCCTTGCGTCGAGGACGAGGTATCTCTTACGAACAACCCGCAGCCCCGACGGGGAAAGCAACACGCCTATGAGATATTTCTTGACGGCATAATTATAATACGATATAGTCGACCAGCCATGAAAATTACTCGTCAATAAAAGCGATTACAACCCCGAACATCAACAAGACATATATAATAAGTTTCCCCAGATCAATATTTTTCTTCTCTTAAGATCTTTCTCGCAAAACCCCACACATTAAATACATGACAAGTTTCAGGATAAAACAGGATGAAATCCGCAAATAATGACAAGTCATTGGTCGATCATATACGAGTAGTGACCCATCTCACTCCAGTGACATTTATAACATGAAAATAAGAGGCCTGTACTCATGTATCATTTTTGGATCCCTTTGAACAAATTTGGAGAAGCCAGTATGCGAGGGATTCAGCCTTTGAAGATGTTTTGAGAGTGACATTTCATCATGCCTATTACATACGAACAGTATTATGTAGAATATTAGGTTGCTTTAAGTTTAGATTTATTAATACTTCAAGCATACGATATTGGGTCTCTAGAAATGAGAAAAAAATGTACGGAAACTGTTTTACCGGATTTTTAAAGACTTTTTTGCTACTCTAGGATACTTTGAAACACAATTTCCCAATTTTCATTGCTGTTGTTTAACAAAATTTACACTTGTCTATGAAACTTCAAACGATCAGCACATCTAAATCGCATTTAAAAGCTGTCAGAGTTACGGCTAAAGTCTGGGTGGAAGAAACCCGAGATTATTGTAAACATATTAAGTTTTCTTGATCAGAAAAGATTTTCTCCTAAAATAATGAGCCAATTTTGAAGACAAGTATACAAAGGTATTTAATGGTTCGATAGATTTTGCAATATCGATAGATTTTGCGATATATTTTCACTCCTTACGAGGCCTCAGAAGCACTGAGGCCTCGTAAGGAGTGCTAAAACAGAACTCACATTTGCGTTGAGCGCGAGAGACCTTCTTTCAACACCTGATTTACCCAAGAAGAGCGATTTTTAAAACTTAAAAAAAAACGAAGGTAAAGAAAATACGAAGCATTTAACCAAGATTTTTTATCAACAATTTAATATGCACTAAAAACAACATTGCAAACCTATGCGAATATGCGTACACGCGACGTGCTATCAATTTTCCAAGTCTGGGACCTTAGGCACTTTCTATAGGGCATTGAACTCGGTTTATTGCATTCGATCTGATTATAAAAAGTCGTCCTTATCTTATTTTATACCGCGAAGCATAACCGCTCTACGATGCGCAATTGTTTTCACATCAGTCGTTTCAATCAAACTCAGGGCATGCGATCCCCTATGTTTCATGCACCATCATACCATGACCTGCACTCGATTGAAATAGTTATTACCAGCTATCGTCCTATCCCCGTGCCTCGTAGATCCGTCCGTCCGAAGTTTTTAATTTTCCGGCATGAAGAGCACAGCTCCGGTCAGGTAAAATGTTACTTCTCTACAAAAATCGTCAAAACTTTCATAAAAATACAGATTTTCAAATACACCTTCAGCGTTAGTCTATGAAACTCGACTAGCTGTTGCCAGCGGCTTCGCCCGCTACAACTCGAAAATTATCCCACGGGAAGATAACTGTCGGAATAAAAACTATACTATGTGTTAATTCAGGTTATAAGCTATCTGTGTACAAAATTTTATCCAAATCCGTTCAGTCGTTTTTGCGTGAAAGAGTAACAAACATGCACAATCAAAAAGTTTCGCATTTATAATGTGTTAAATAATGCCTATTTTTTTTATTCATTTTTTTAAGAGTTATTATAAGTTTTTATCACACAACTTATTAAATCACGTTATAATTATTTCAAATAAAAAAGTATAAACTTTTTTCTTCAGTTTTCATCAATTATAAAATTAACTCTTGCATTACAGAACCATAAAAAATACCAAACAACTTATTGAAATACTTGTGAAAATGTTTAAGAAAAATTCGTTGAGTGGAAATTTAATTTCAGCCAGACTTGCAAAGTCGTACAATATAATATTTGCGAAGTTCATAAAGTTATTTCATTTCACTACCTCAGGGATAAAAGTTCAGCTGTATCTGTTACTAATACAAATAAGTAACATTATTTAAAAGTATTTCTATTGAGAAAATTAAGATTACAATGTTTGTGTGAGTGAATAAAACAGCTTTCTTGTGTTTTCAGAAAGTTTCATTCAATTGAGATTTCAAGAACTACTAACAATGTTATTATAATGCTATGCGCTTGTGCGAAGTAAACCAAAATCAAAGGATTTAATTTTATTAATAATTTATGTAAAATAATGTTTTTAAACTATGAATGAACTGAATGAATGAAAAATAAATATTGTTTTAATTGTTATTACCTGAACCATACTTTATTTTTTTCCTTAATATTTAACCATTTCATTACTGTTGCATTGCTATTTTAGGGTAGATTGTACTCGGATCGACCCATTTTATCGTACCATCTTATTTTACTCGTATGTACCTACAATCTATGCAAACCGTTTTACTTTACAAACAATCAAAAACCTCTAATACATCGTAAACGCCAGCAGCAAACTTTATTCAAAAAATATATCGCCTTACACGACCAATAACTTGTCAAAAAGCCGCTAAAGGCCCATAATATTGTTAAAATTATTCTTGCTTCGTATACCATCCCCGTTTCGAAAGCAATATTTCACCATATTTGACTAAAAACCCTTGATGGGTACGCGGCATGACTTCGATTTTTACTTAACTGTAATAAGTATTCAGGAAGCGTACCTAGAAGTAAGCTTCGCAGCTCGAAGCATCGTGCGAGGCTGTGTGGGGCTATGTCAAATTCATGAGCAGTTTCGGTACAAGCCCCTTACAAAAAATGTCAGGTAAAGCGAAATATCTTCGTCATATCAAGTCAGCTCAGCTAGTGATACTGCCGCCAAAATATCAAGTTTTAGAACGTGTGCCAAATTTTCATTTACTAAGGTACCTGTTATGGTTACTAATAAAGCTTAGAATTTTTTGTAGAAGAAAATATTGGCAACGTTTTCTCTATACAGAATTATGCAACTGGAAAATGTTTACTTACGAGAAATCTCGTTAATTAGAAAAAGACCATAATGCATTTATCATTAACACTGAAAACGGGATATTAATCATGTTTACTTTTTGATAATGATAGTGAGTGCGTTAATGATAGTGTTAGTGACCATGAACAGCCATGCCATGTTTGTGCCACCGTTACAAATAGGATAACCATATTTTTTTGCGAGTTTCGAAAAAACGATAAACCCGAGGGTTCGGCAACAAATCATGGCTGTTCAGGGCATGGGGACAAAATGACGGCAATGTTTACTAAACCCTCGATAGCGACACTTTTGCACAACAAAGCAATCTCCGGGGATGAACTCATCAACACTGACACGGGATCAAATATTCAAAGCACCATTCAGATTATTGATGCTATATTTCATCTTCATTTAATAAACCAACGCGATTTGAAGATTGAAACAACTTTTGTTCTGTTTGACTGGCACCCGCTTCAGAGAAAATTGACTTTGACAAACTTCAGCAACATTTGTAGCGAAAAAAATCACGTAGATAGGTAGCTTTGCCAAGTTTTTTATAATACATAGAATAATAAATTCGGTCCGGAAACTTTTGGACAAAATTTTTGCCGTTTATCGAGCTTTGCTGAATTTTCTCGTAAACTGTTAGCAACATTAAAATTACCTTTTCTACTTTTTCAACCTTCTTTTTTTGTCAGGGAAAGTCCTCATGGATACTTTCCGTCCGGGGCAAGTGGAGTGTTATGTCGGACTCTAACCGACTAAAAACCCATAAAAGTTATGTTATTTGTGAGAAAAATTAAACAACAGTACTTACCTAAATGAATGAGTTAAGTAACTAGAAAATTTTCTTCACGGTGAAGGAAACTACAGCTACTGTATAATATTCGGGGTGGCAAAAGGATTATTAAAAAAAACTGACTTCGTGTAGACCCAGTCATAGTTTGGCTATAACTACACAAGCCAAAGTCA
Source organism: Diarsia brunnea (assembly GCA_949774965.1). Taxonomy (NCBI): domain Eukaryota; kingdom Metazoa; phylum Arthropoda; class Insecta; order Lepidoptera; family Noctuidae; genus Diarsia; species Diarsia brunnea. The sequence continues at coordinate 9,745,581 of OX458997.1, read as the reverse complement.
ATCTCTCGCAAACGTTATTAAATCTAAATCTCGTCGACCATCACGATACCCGTGAGGACGATAGCGCTCGCATGTGCCAATAAGCCGACGAAATTGTTCCCAACAATTTATATGTAATCGTTAAGAAACTAAATCAAGAGTCACTGAGGACGTGTGGAATTAATTACGGTGCAATAAAGTGGGATTGAGAGGCTGTAATATAGCAACGGCATCGAATGATGGTAGCTTACGGAACGATCGTGAAAGAAATCTTTAATGTTCTATTATAACTAACTGACGCTGACAGTCGTAATATGGTTTTCAATAATGCTTCAGGAGCTGTTGGTATTGATAATTGGTTAATTGAAGATTAACTGATTAAGGCCGAAGACCCGAATAATTAGCTGTATTTCGTACTAAACGTGCTTAGACTAATTTCATTAACTCTGAAGATGACAGCGACGGAATTTTGTTTCAAATATGTTTAGGATTAAGCTCATTAAATTAAGTAATTTGTGGTGCAATCTGGCCCAAATCGTAGAAGAAAAATAAAGATTTCGTTGCTAAAAACGGGACTAGGTTTGATTATTCAGAAAACAAAATCAAAATTGAAGGTAAACATGATGATAAAAGAATCATTCTTGCCCATATTTTAAATGAAAACAACCCACAAAGAAACCCGACTACAGTACGTTAAACAATAATTAATAATGAAAATACACGAGCAAAATCAAATAACAATGAACGTCATTTATTAAATTATTCGTTAATTACCCTTAAAGTATTCAGTAGCGACGGTTCGAAATATTGTTTACTACTTGAGTATCAAAATTAATGATAAAATAGTTTACAGAGTCAGAATATGGGATTGTGCCAAAATACTTTCTATTTGAAAACGTATCAGTTTAAAGGAACCATCTAGAAAATTATTAGGATTTTGCCAAAGCCTAACTAAAGCTCGCGGAACCAGAACTAAAGCATCAGTTTACTAACTTTATCCGTTGTAAGTAGGTTTATCCTGTTCTCTATTGGTTTAGAGGCCCCTCGCGCGGAAAATTACATCCCTCTCTCTAAAAGATAGATACTATTATTTTATACATTAATAAAAGTTTAGAAAGACTTCAAAGCCTGAGTTATGTGATTTAAAATAAGGTAAAATGTAAACGAAAATAAAACTGGAAATGTTTGTTTCCATCGGTCTGTTACGGATGATCGAATCTGGTTTTTAGTTAAAGAACTAAAAACAACCCTTCTTCGTCTTCCTTCTCGTGTCAATGATGAGCATTGACCAGAACTCTGTTACATTATCTTACCTTTAACATTATCCTATCAGGACTTTATCTTAATTGGTGATAAAAATTGGCAAGACACACTTACACTTAGTATCGTTTAGCGAACAGATACGACTCAAGTACTACTTAAAAAAAAAATTACGCCTTTAAAACAAATCGTCTCATCATTCTCTTGTCCTTATGCCAATTCATTTGGGGTCGGCGCAGCATGTCTTCTTCTTGCATACTTCTCTGTTTCTCGTCATCTCATGAGACACCTTTTTTTTGCCATATCATTCTTAACACAGTCCCATCCATCGTTTTTTTTCCATTATTCATATCCAAAACCTTTCTCACGATAAGAATAATACTACTACTCTCTGTAGTAGGTATTAGTATGGAAGTATAGATAAATAAATGAATATTGTTATTATAATGATGGAGCCATTCACACAAACGTAATATTTACAAAAAAAATCGGAAATAACTAAACGTAGTCTTCGTCGACCCAGTCTACTTGCCCTGCCAAAGACACGTACAAATTATGCTAAAAAAAACATCACCTATGAAGGAGCACAATTCTATAATAGTTTACCGTCTTTTATAAAAAAAATAAACTCTTTCAACGGTTTTAAATCTAAACTATCAAATTATATTATTGAAAGCATGCACAAATAAAGTTACTAACCTACCAGTTGAGATTAAAACCGTTGAAAGTGTATCCAAATTAAAATTCAATTTAAAACAAAATAATTCTAAGACCACTTATTTATTGTATTGTATTTGTGACCGTTACCTAGAATAAGTTTATTACATTATGTTAACATATCGATGCCTTACGGCCGAAAAGGGATAAGCGACATTTTTTGAGAAATTCAGTTATATACATACTTAGAATCGCCTTTTTTTTCTGCGTCGATTGGTCTAGGTAACGTTTGCCTACGTGAAACTTTTTGTCGGTTACGCGGTAGGAAAAATATAGACTTCTGTCAATTTATTTCGTTGTAAACGACTTCAATTTTTGTAAAATTATTTTTTTGGTGTTTGATCTACAAATTATTTAAGAATAAAGAAGTTACACCTTTTGGACTTTTTGTAATATTTTAATGATTGTACGTTAAACTATTTTGGCTGGAAGTAAAAATTCAGAAATATGTATTTAGTTTGTTATGCCTGTTCGTGTTTAAAACATAATTAGTCGTTTATTCCGTTTTGGCCGCATTTTGCAGACTATGTTTGGTCTGTAGTCTTTTTTTCCTCGTTAGAAATAAATAAAAAAAATGGAGGTTACTACATATTTACCCGCACACAAATATGTAATAAAAGTTAGCTTATCCTTTTTTTCCCTCCCGATATTTATACAATTTTGGCGGTTAGATAAAAAGCTAGACCAAAATCTTATCGCGTTATGGCGCTTACCGAATTAAAAATAATTTAAATTGGCGGTTGTCGGTATCGTTTTCTGAAAACTACGAGCGCAAGCGGCAGCGGAACAAATTATTAAAGCAACAGCTACTTGTATCACATTGAGATCAATGTTTAAAATCAAATTTATCAAAATAATGAAAACATATTCTTAAAATTAGTGGCCCTTTCAACATCATAATCACTTGTCTCAATATTTTTACTTAGAACAATAATTCAAATAATTGCAATATAGGTACCTAATCTAAAAACTATAAAAAAGTTCAACTTTAATAAAGTAACAAATATTCTTATGATAGACAATGTAAGTATCACAATTTGCTTGCATCAGTCTTTGACTTACAAATACACATAAAAAATGTAAACAAGCAGAGCTTCTTATTCTACGCTGTCATCCTCGATATCAGACTCAGGGAGTGTATCCTTAACATTACTGGAACTAATCAGGCTGTTGTATTCACTATGGAGAAAATTAGGAATTACCTTATCTCTACACAATTTAAGTAAGTCATCATGTTTGGCTTTAGATAAAGGAATTAAAGATTTATAGCATGCTGGTGGACTAATTTTGGTTTTTGGTTGCACTTCAATACTATAAGATTCAGCATCGTCACTCATCGAGTTTTTAACAAAAATCAAATTATCCTTCTTCTTCCGAAAAGTTACAATACGCATCTTACTTATTTTTCCTGTTAAATTTCCTTTAAAGTATTTATCGCTGACTATATCCCATTTATTAAAGTCTGAAAACTGCAAACGCTCGACATTGTACGGTTCTGGATCTTGTCTTGCAGTTGTGAATACTGTATACCATTGTGAAGGTGCATAAATGATTGTATTTTTTAGATTTTTTTCTATCACGGCATGAACGGAATCAACCGGCATGTAAGTATGGCCAGTTAGTAGGAAGTTAAGCTGTATAGTCTGGATATTAACACATGTTTGCAGTGTTGTATGCAGCATTGCCATAATAATTCCGTTCATGCCGTGAGCGTTTGTAGTTTTCAGACTTTAATAAATGGGATATAGTCAGCGATAAATACTTTAAAGGAAATTTAACAGGAAAAATAAGTAAGATGCGTATTGTAACTTTTCAGAAGAAGAAGGATAATTTGATTTTTGTTAAAAACTCGATGAGTGACGATGCTGAATCTTATAGTATTGAAGTGCAACCAAAAACCAAAATTAGTCCACCAGCATGCTATAAATCTTTAATTCCTTTATCTAAAGCCAAACATGATGACTTACTTAAATTGTGTAGAGATAAGGTAATTCCTAATTTTCTCCATAGTGAATACAACAGCCTGATTAGTTCCAGTAATGTTAAGGATACACTCCCTGAGTCTGATATCGAGGATGACAGCGTAGAATAAGAAGCTCTGCTTGTTTACATTTTTTATGTGTATTTGTAAGTCAAAGACTGATGCAAGCAAATTGTGATACTTACATTGTCTATCATAAGAATATTTGTTACTTTATTAAAGTTGAACTTTTTTATAGTTTTTAGATTAGGTACCTATATTGCAATTATTTGAATTGTTCTAAGTAAAAATATTGAGACAAGTGATTATGATGTTGAAAGGGCCACTAATTTTAAGAATTTGTTTTCATTATTTTGATAAATTTGATTTTAAACATTGATCTCAATGTGATACAAGTAGCTGTTGCTTTAATTGCAATAGTTCTAAGTCTATTTGATCACGGTGATTTTTTGATACGAGGGTTTATTACAAACAATTGTTATTTAGTATGTTTTTAATTTGATAAGTGCGAGGTGCCATTTTTATGTTAATTAAAGACTGAGCTGATTACCTAATTAAATGGTTTTTTATTGTATACCTATACCTCTTGGGTGAACTTGAAATGTTAAATGCAGAGATAACAGTTTTTTAAAGTAAAATAATCAAAATACATCCACTAAATAATTGACATCTTTTCAAAAAATGTGCTTGATACAATTTTCCTTTCAGTCAACTATTGTTACATTGTTGGTTAGATTATATTATCACATTTTTTTTCTCTAAAAACCAAGACTTGACCTTTTTTTCCTTAATTTAAATAAAACATGAGTTGAATTTAGGTCATTTTTACTCGCATCAGATAATTTGATAATTCAATTTACGACATTTTGGGTGATTTTAAAATAAAGACCATTTGGGGATAACCGACAGTAACTGCTTCTTGCAGGCTGAATTACGTAAAAATAAAAACGCCATCTTATAGATAGCATGCTAAATATTATAGAAACTCATTTCCAGGCTTTCGGGAGCTATACTTAATTTTTTATGATTTTTTTTCGTTTATTTTGAACTTTAAATCACTCCCCTGTAAAATTTGAAAAGAGGCGGTTATCCTTTGTCGCCCGTAAGGCATCGATATGTTCTCATGTAAGTGGCTTTTTGTCTTTTTTGAGAATAAAGTACATTAAACCTAAACCTAATATAATACCATATTGATAATATCTGAGGGGTATTTGGCGTAACACATTTAGACTGTAGTCTAAATGTAATACCCCACAGATATTATCGATAATGGTACAGATTTTCAACACTGACACATTCTTCCTTATATTTCCACGGGTCAATTCCATCAGCAGAATTACTACTGTTTTTCAATAGCACATCCGCACAGAATCAATCTCATCCATTTGTTGTCTCCGTCACACTTGATAAATAGAACACATACAGAAATGGATTTCTTATGTTAAGATCGCTTGCCATCTCTTTCGTGTACGTATGTATTGTTTTAGAAAATAAAGAATTGCTAACTTCTTACTGTATATATATATTTTAAAACGAAATGAAGCACTCTGTTTTTCGGATGCTCATTCAGTGAGTATTGAAGTTTAAATTGAGTTAATAATAAAGAAAATAAATTTGCTATGCAAGCGAAGTTTATTTTCTTCATTAAATTTCATTTTTATTTCTTTCTTTTTAGCTTTGAAATTAACAGGTAGCTCACCTTTAGCATTTTTGCGATATTGCTAATAATGTTTGACAATATTTCAAAGTTGTATAATATTAAAATGGTATGCCACATCACGTATGTTCGTTTTTTGCTAACAAAGTACACAATATATAGGCCTTACAAAATATATATAACCTTCATAATGTATAGGCCCGAAATCCTGAATCAGGAAAAACTGGGGGTGACGAAAATGGCACTTCTCTATTCATAGATAGAAATCCTGCCTACTTTTAGTACTAGATATGTGGCTGCCACAAATACATCGGAAGGGCGGTAAACCGCACGACGAGCAAACTGGTAACTGACTATTCATTAATGTGGTTGGAAGCTCCCGTCACCGTACGACATTCATTGCTCATAAGCAACATAAGAAGCTCATAAAAAGGATCAGAAGCTTTACTGGATCGCAGAGCAAAAGAAATATTTCCTTTACGCTCGCATGGAGCGTAAAATTTCTCGGAAGTTTATATGGAAGTGAACGCACAAAAGGATTTCGCGAAGTATTTACATACTCACAAAGAACTATCTCTTCATCTCGCTAGATTCGCACATTTAATGCAAACGAAGTTTTGGTAATGGTAACTAAAACTTTAACACCCACACTATAAAACCACTGTTTCTCCCGTATCTGGTTGCATAAAGAAAACTTTTAAAGCACCGAGGTAAACAGATTCAAGTGCTAGAATTTCTAAAACTGCTTCCACGAAATAAGGAATTTACGTAAATGAGGAGTAGGTGACGACGCGACGGCGACGTATCGTTGAATGTCAAAACTTGTCTCCATGTAAGTGCAACTTGTCGTTCGTTTAAATTTCTCGGAGATGACATTTATACGTATGCACCACACTTTTATGCTCGAATGTCCTCCCGAGGGGAGTTTCAAAGAAACACCTCAAAGCAATGTGGGGAAAACATGTGATATTCCAACACGTAGCAATACCATGTGTTCAATCTAAGTCACATAATATTACTTAACTCCTGTAATCCCAGAAGGGTTAGGCAGAGATGTATCAAATAATACACCCATATAATATCTCCAATTATGTTTAAATCCCATGTAATAAATGGTTGCGAGCCTCTTGATATCAACCGGGCATGAGGTCCTCGGTTCGATTCCCGGGTCTGGCAAAGTGTTATCGGGTTTTTCCATCTAGAATATTAAAATAAGCTAAGGAATACAATTATTTTACTTACAAGCGTAAAAACAAGAAAAAAAAAATAAGCAAATTGTCGAAGATAAAACCACCGAGGCATGTGCTCGAACAAACTTTATCAAAAATTTATTTTGTAATAAAGTGCCTCTACTTTCACTAGCTCCCCCACCCACAAAGGTATTCCTTTTCTATGTAATTTTTAATAAATATTTATTCAGCATTACTTCCAATACGTGAGGTATTTCCACACCCGGCGGGGTGGAGTTCACGGCATCACGCGGATTATAAATTAGATTTCATTTCTACGCGTTCTGAGTTCAGATTTTCGTATATTTTTAAGACGGTGGGTAAACGTAATACTGCCTTATAGCGTGCTCTGCCAACACGAGCGAATTTTTAGTATACATTCCAGGAATACCTGAGACTCGTAAAAATATTAAAATGAGATGGATTTATTAAAATTCAACAAATCTCATTTCGGCGAGCTGTGGGGATAGATAATAATTCTTCATAAATAATATGCGGTGAGGAATCTTGACCGATTTCAGCTTTTACTGTTCAGCCGAGCTTCAGGAGGACGAAATTAATTAGCGAATTATAGTACTAGGGTAGGTTTCACCCTGTCGAGGCTGCGGGTTGTTCGCAAGGGATACCGCGGCCTCGACATGAAGGGCGAAGAAGGAACATGGGTGGTTTTTAGTCAGTAGAAGTCTGACACTCCCTTTCGCTCTGCCCAAGAGCGGGAGGGGTTATTTGATGATTTTCCAAACCCCAAAAAAAAAAAAAAAGGTTAGGTTTCATATAGGCACTTTTCATTTGAAAAATCGGGTAGTTGTAGAACCATTCCTCATTTATTGGTCCCTAAATAGGGTAGTTAACAAAGAAAAACTATTTAGTCCGTCAGATAGATTTCCAAGAAATATTGGACACGTGTTTTTTCTTTTTTCACGTAAACAGACAATGAAGACGATAAGTGCTTTGAAAACTCGTGTGACGTCATATTCTAAGACATTAGTATGACATGTTTTACCGGTGAGTGACGTCACAACCCCCCACTCAAATCTTTGACGCGTTTAATCTTCGTCAAATTTTATTGATTTGATAAAACAAAAAATACGTATCCCATATTTTTCGATAATCTAACAGACGGATTAATTAGAATCATATTGTTTTTAGTCAGATAACATCCCTATTGATGTACAGTGTCGAGCATCAATATGTACCTACACAATAAGCAACTTTAAAAAGTGATTCTCTCCTACCGTGTAGATTAACTTTTAAATTAGGTAGATACATACCTCTGCGTAATCCTTCGGGGATAACAGGCTTGATGTTTTGTTATGGTTTTTATCAACATAGCATTGTCAAAGATATACTATTAGGAAATATTCGTAAATCTTAATATCTCAAAATAGAAACCGTTACCTACTTCCCAATAAAATAGCTTTTGAATTTTCTTAAGTGTATACATATTTGTGCTCGTGACAGTACTCCCAAAAAATTAAAACAACGATGACAGCCTTATTTCCTTAAAATATCCCGCATATTCCGAAATTCGCCAATTGATTTACCTTCCCAAAGCCAACTCGAGACCGTCAGTATAATGTGATTCGTTGGAAAATATTCACAATGGCGCGGATTTTCACGCTTAATATAAAACTCAGTACCACTAAATAGGTAGCCGTCACCAAATTAATCACAGTTAAAAGCGAGACTGTCAGTGCGATGTGAAACCCCGTGAACAGCTGTTAACTGTGCCGTGAATTAAATTATCACAACATCCCTTAGTAACGCTTTTTTCAATTTCCGCGTCTGCCTTCAGCTTCGATTCGGAGACATTTTACGAAATAAATCAACTCGTTTGATGTTTGTGGAGTAATCGTAAACCGATATACTCAATACTGAATACTGTTATTGCATCCAACATCTGTAGATATTCTTAGGTGGTAAACTAATAATGAGTATATAATTATAGGGCACAGCAAAATAAGTGATTTAGCCTAGCTTATGCCTGTTGCGGTTTCGCCAGCGTAGAGTTCGTTGTCCCACGGGATCAGCGGGGATCATACTACCGGGATAAAAAGTATTCTATGTGGTAATCTAGGCTATAAACTATCTAAGTCCTAAATTACACCCAAATCCGTTGTATGGTTTTTATGTGAAAGAGAAACAAACATCCGTCCATCCTCACAATTTCACAAACTTTCGCATTGACAATGTTAGTAGGATTACTATAATAATGATGTAGGTAGATTTTTTTAAGATATAATTTGCTGTAGATATAATTTGGCCAAATGGAGTATCCTCGATCCATCCCAAACAAATTGCAATTGATGAAAGCTGCATAATAATATTATTATCCGCCACCTTCTATCCTGCCCATCCCGCACAACCATTTGCATCTTTCAAGATTTATACTGGAAGCAAAATCTTAGAGCTGTGCAGGTGTCCCCATACTGGTCTTACACCATTTGAGCTCATCTACACGAAAATCAGAAGATTTTCTGAAAAAAACTATACAGAATATAAACAGAGAATATTGTTAAGGGACGTGTTTCTTGGCAATCATGATCTCGATAGCTTTATCCCACTAAAACCATAACTTGTAAAAAGACCAAGCCTCGCAACTGATTTCTTCTACCGTAAAAAGTTGTGAGATCCATGTAATACCAAGTCGGTTCAATATTAAAAATCTTTTATGTTTTAAATAAATAGATTGACTTGGCCATCGCTGGAAAACACTATGTATCTCACAAGTAATACATAATATTACTAATAGAATAATTTAGACTTCGCTTCAACGTCATGTCATATTATACAATCCCCTGCATGGAGTTTAGGTACCTCTGACAGAATTAGCCTTTTCCATCGTCATAACATCAGGTACCTATTACTCCATTCTAGCCTAATTTACCGTCTTCAGATCTCTGTTTAAGCTGTCAAGTTCCTTTACCGATAAATTTATTCAGCCCTTGTAATAATTTAGCTGAATCCATATTTAACTCGCTGACTGACCTTTTTTGTGGGGTTATCCAAATGTCATCTTCATATCGCAGAGCAGCTGCGTAGGACTTGATCACTTGACAGATAGAACCTTTATGAAATTAAAGATAGAATATTAAAAGACTCTGCAATTCAATTTGGATTGTGATATTAAGTATTTTTCGTAATCAATCTTTATTTTGGATGATTATTCGTACATTCCAGTGTACATACTGCAGTGAAGTGAACACTACGCGATAGACAACAGTGGAAACACGACCTAAGATAATTATGAAATTCAATACCCAAATGCTTCTTACTGATTATTCTATTTAATATAATCATTAGCCGTAATCTATTTAACGTCACGTAATATAACAATATCTTACGCTTTTGGACAGTTTTAACAAGACATCTTCCTCCTTAGGTTACCAAGGACACATAACCAGCAACCTTCCAGCAACCTGCAGGGAAGGTCAGTTAGAATGACACACCCAACTAAAAAAAAACAAAACAGAATCAACCTATCCAAACAAATACCGAACCATGACCAGCCACTACGTGCCAAACTATTAATGACCAGAGCTGACCCCCAAACACTAAGTCACCGTTTCTGGATGAGACTAAAGGATATTACACGGATGAGATAAGCGAAAACACTCTGTAAATGGAAAAGTAACGGGTCAGTACGCCCGTGATTTTTTTTTCGTGTTTTGTGACGTGATAAATGGCCAAGAACACAGCAGTCTCGGGCTCTCGGGTACCCGCCTAGACTTGGCCGGAGAGAATGCCAATGACGCGAAAAATTGCTCTTACTTTTTCCTCATCTCTTTAGAAATGTTTAGTGCAGTATCAGTGTCTATTGATTGGGAATCAATCTTTCGCGCCAATTATTTATCTGTCTGTGGAAATTCCTGGGAGAATTGATAAAAATAGACCCAAAATGTATCCTCGTGTCATGTCGATGTCTGGGTATAATATTACCGGTTTTTTGTTTGTCTAGTTTTCGAGTTAGCATTAAATGTAGTAAGCTACAGTACTACGTTGTGTACGTGTCTACGTTGTTTCTTATTAAATTAGTATGGTACATTACCTGTAGTTATTATTTCTGGGGCCAATGTTGTGTTAAACATATATAGAAACTGAGTCTGAGTCTATACCTAACACCTTTTTGTACCGTAACTACGAACCTATTTATTTGAAATACTTAGAAACGTAGGTGGATACACTTTGTGTCTGTAGAAATCGTCGTCCCTTTAGTAGACTAATAAATTCAAAGCCAAGAATCAAATCCTAGCTAGGGGCGCACAATGGGTCGAGTAGAACAAGCTAGTTGAACAAAATTATTTGTGTCGATTTTAATTATTAAATGTGGTTATTAAGCATAGAAATAACTATTTAAGGGTCTTAATACTTTTTTGAGGACCATTCGATGTTTGAGCAGGTATAGTGTATTAAATATACAATATTTTTTAACAACTTTTTAAATAATTTATCTACAAATGTAACTATAAAATCTAGTAATAGATAGGTACATAAAATACTTGACAACTAAATCTTTCACTCATTTTCATCACTATCATCAGATGAATTATCCATTGAATAGTCATGATCATGAATGGCAGAACTATGAAAACTAGAAACTATACTAACATTTCGTTCCTACAGCTTGGTTGAACTATTTAGTTGATCAATTATAAATCTAAGACTTCAACAACTTCTTGTTATGCTGAAACTAAATGTTAGGCAGTTTTAACAAGAACTGACTGAACTTTGGTTTCAGCACGCGTTTCGTTAACATTAATCTGTTCATATGGAGGATAGTAAGCTACTTTTAGTTAGGTTAGGCCATAGGAACCAGGGCCGTCCTAAAGCTCGTTGGGTTGACGACATCGTCAAAGTCGCGGGAAACACTGGGATGAGAGACGCACAGGATCGAGACATGTGGCGGAAGAAAGGGGAGGCCTATACCCAGCAGTGGGTGATTCCGGGCTGATATGATGATGAAGCTACTTTTGCCTTTCTAGCAATGTATAATGACGGAAATATCTTATGAGTTCTAAATATTAGTTTTTTAACTAAGTAGGTACGGTCAGCAGCAGAAGTAGCTTAACATTTCGGAATTTTAATTATTTGATGTACAAGACTCCAGTTATTATTTTTAATGTTTCAGAGGATTATTCTTTAAAATATTCCTTACTCTTTAATAACTTGTTAGTAACGAGTAATATCTAAAAAGATTGTATTATAACACCTGCTTTGAAACTTTGTGTCGTGTTAATCTACTTCTGATGCTGACTGTACCTAGGTACTAGGAATTGAATAGTTATATTTGTCCAGCTAGTTTGTTCTACTCGAACCACAGTGGGGCGCCGCCGTTGATGTAGGTACTGTCCCGTTTGATATAAGTAGGTATCCTACACTTTGGTACCTACCACCTGTCTAGGTGTTTTAGAAAATACTTACGGGTAGGTGGTCCACCTTTTATTTATGAAAACAGCGCCATCTCTACTATGGGCAAGTAAGCTTTTAACCATTCATTTTATGACTTCATATACAGTGTTCACTGTTATGAATAGATGTCACTGCCTTAAATTTTCTTTAGAAACTAATAGTGTTTTTTAACCATGTAATCATATTTATAATGTTGCAAAATACAGCTAGAATTTCACGCTATTTACGCAAAACATTTAACAAATTGTTCGAGTAACGATTTCGAACTTTATTACAAACACTTAGTGATTTCTTTATTAGTGGACAGATGGCGCTGAAGTTCCAGCTTAAGTTGCACTCGGACAAAATTATATCGTTTCTACGTGCCCCGATAGTGAAATTCTAGTGGTAGTCCTACAGATGTCGGTAGCTTATTACTCAGCTGGAAAGTGGCGATTAAAGAAGGTTCTTTATTTTTAATCGTGTTGCTTTACCTGATGTCCGAGTTTCTATGCCATTCATGGGTCTCTTATAGAAGGTGAAGAAAGACTAGAAATGGCTAGCAGTGATGATGAATACCAAAAGACAGTTTATCTCCAACAAGGTTTTTTTACCGAAAATATTATATTACCGTTTGCATTAATTAGTATATAAATAGCAAGTACCGACCTAGTACCAGTAGGTAGATACTTACTATCAAGAATTATACCTTTACATTGAATTAATTAAAATTCACTCCATCAGGGATTTGTTTGCCGACAACAGCTCGCATTATAAAGTATTTCTAAGAACCTCTGACAACCAGGCAAGTGTACAGAGGTTGTGTGTCAGATCGTTGTAAACACGGATATGTTCGGAGGAGTTAGCAGCCAGCTTTTAGCAGGTAGGTACCTACAATATAATTAGTCAAATTAGTCAAAAAGTAAATTGCCATGAACGGACTGTAGGTTACGTTTACTCCGCGCGTTCGAGCAAACAAAGAGTAAAACCACACTTACAAACGAAACAGGCAAATGTCATAAAAGATTTGGTAAATGTTGGCTTAATTAACGCCAGACCGAGACGTGGGTGATAAAACTTACGTAGGTACAATCGTAAAGTAATGCTGTCCCACCCACCCCACATAATCAGTAGGTAGGTAAAGCTTTTTTTTTGGTGGTTCATCAAATGACTCCTCCCGCTTTGGGCGGAGGAAAGGAATGTCAGACTTAAACTGACTATAAACCACCCATGTTCCTTCTTAGCCCTTTGTGTCCAGGGCTGTGGTATCTCTTTCGAACAACCCGCAGCCCCGGCTGGCGTCGGGACTCGGGTCTTGTGGGCCCCGGCAATGTTGCTGACGTCTCTTTGAGGCGCGCGTGGAACACGAACGCGCCGTCGACAGGGCCTGTCGTCGTCATAAGACGAACGGATGGTGAGCTAGCCTATTACTCACCGTCCGCAAGCCCGCGCCTACGGTGACACCCGGGAGCGTCTCCTTCATCAGTAAAGAGACCTACTGCTTTTTAAAGATGTCTTTTGTAGACTAATATCATCTGCCTAGCCTTTTCATATCTTAGTTGAGGTCGGCTTTCATCTAACGGGATGGAGCTGAATTCCAATATTTAACACGGAGCGATTGCCTATCTAACCTCCACAACCCAGTACTGGGTGATACGAAGCCCCTCGGTAAGAGTGATTTAAGACACTTACTTACCTTTAACGACGGGCAAAGATCTACAATTGACAACAGTACTTTCCTATCACTAAGAGCGCGACCCACTGTGTCTCCGTCCGTATCTTTGAGCTGTCTTTTGAACATCACCACCTGCATAGCCTTTTCCCAACTATGTTAGGGTCAGCTTCCAGTCTAACAGGCAGCTGAATACCAGTATTTTACATGGAGCGACTGCCTATCTGACCTCCACAACCCAGTTAATACTGCGTAATTTTACGATACCCTTTAGTAAGACTGGTTGTCAGACTTTCAGTTTTACTGACTACCTGTAACAACTGCCAAAGATCCATATATGGCAGCCGGGACCAACAGCTTAACGTACTTTCCGAGGCATGGAGAAAACTCGGTATGTCGGACGGTCACCCATCCACAGACCGACCTAGGCAAGCACAGTTTTACCTAAAGATCGACCCGAGTAGCAGTTCTTATTAAGGCACGAGCTCCACGTAATAGGTATTTTAAAATTTTCAGAGTGTGTTGCTATGGCAGCAATAACAAATTGGGAATCAAACGAGCTTACCTGTTAAGCGAAGTCTTGATTCTAATTTTATGAGTGGTGATCTGAAAAATAATTATTATTGACATAGGTAGTAATTCCCTTACGACGTATTAACACCGCGATTTTAGATTAAAGAAAATGAATATTTTTTAAAGATTGCAACATTTGCATCGTCCTTTCCCATTTTGACATAATTATGAAACGTCACTTATTTTAGAGATCATAACATTAGGAACAAACTCTGTTTCCTATACAGAGTAGTTCCAAATGCCTACATTCATTTTGATTTCCTGAAAGGTTAACATTGAATTAGGTAGATTAATTATTGCAGCTTTGGGGTTGTTAGCTAGTGGTGGGTGGGTAATAATTATTTTTCAGATCACCACTCATAAAATTAGAATCAAGACTTCGCTTAACAGGTAAGCTCGTTTGATTCCCAATTTTATTTCGTGGTGATCTTCAAATAATTATTATTGACATAGGTAGATGTTTAGAGTTTGCTGCAATAATTCAATAAGTAATTAAAACACAAATAATTCTGGATGTCAATTTGTGAACATTACCCAAGTAACGAAATTTGGTACTATAAAAGTCCTGATAATGTATTAGAGTGTACTAACTACTACTATGAAAAAAACGTTTACAAAACCCTAAATAAACATTACATAAAGGGTCTCATGGTGACAAATTTGCACTATAAAAGCAACCAAAACATGTTTGTATTTTGCACTGTAAACAATTCCAGTGATGTGTTTTATCACACTTGTCGTGAGTGTTCCCCAAGAAAACAAATAATATCGGTAACATATGCTTTAGTCAATTTCCATTGCTGCTAAACGTAACATTTGTATTGAAAAACCCTTCCCTTGCAGTCGGGTAAAAGGATAAAACACAAAACATTCATGGACCGTTACTCTGCCGTAACTTGCACTTGCGAAAAAAAATTGTATCAATTAAATCATTACGCTGATTTCAAATTTGACAATGCGCCTTCATATTTTTTTATGTTTTAATTAAATTTAAATTAATACAATAAGTACTTGTCCCGACTATGCAGGCTGCTATTACACATTGGCTCCTGCCGTGTTGTCAATGTGCTATCATGGCAGAAAATAGCAGCCGTATTTTCACCAAAAACGAATTAGATCATCTCTTGTCTCGTAGCAGTAACACAAACTCACGTATAGAGCTATTAAGTTATGTAGCAGCTGCACCAGGGGTCCTATTTAGTACTCTAGAAGAGTTGTTATGACTTTTACAGAACTAGCCCCATAGCGACGTTGAGAGAACTTTTAAGAAGTTAAAAGGTTATGTAGTGGTTGTGTAAGGTACAGTGCAGATTGATCCTTGAATAGTATTTTCGATACTGTTACAGTACTTGAACTGTAAAACTTATTTTTACGCATTATTAGTGCATAATAGATAAATAAAAGTGTTTGTTAGGTCGTCTTTAGTACTAAGTAGCACCAAATGAGCATTTTTTTTTTTTTTTTTTACTATGCAACACTTTAACGATTCGTATGGTCCTGTAAGCGTTCTAAGAGGTAAACTATAAAAATTAAATTCTATTTAATCTTATAGAACCAAAATGCTCTGTTAAAAACCTTTATAGTACAAGCAGTAACAATGGTTACCATTATAGGCCTACTATATCACTCTTTGGTGATAAAACGCCTAGGTACTTATGACTTCCTTACTTTAGGTACAATAGAGCTTTAGTATTATAACATAGTACATAGTTTAGTATTATAAGGATACAGTGCATGTTGAATTGATAACTATAATAAAATAATAATTATAGATTGTTATATGTCTGATGTCAGCTCTGATTTGATCTGCTGAAAAAACCAGTTTCACTTGAAATATAAGAAACTTTAAAATATTTGTGGTTGATATTCCTAACAACTGTTTTGTTACTCCAATGGGTAAAAATTAGAGCTTGCAGAATAACAAATATCTTTGTTTTAAAATTTGCTCTATATTATCACCCTGAATCTATCGGAATTCAAATTCATTAATTTTGTGATCATAAGTAAATAGTAGGTGGTACAATATATAAAATATATTCCATCGGAATTCAAATTCATTAATTTTGTGATCATAAGTAAATAATATCTATGTTATTGGGCACACATAAAGTTTCTCCAATTAGGTACATAAAATTAAATTGCTTCAAAAAAGTAAAATAAAAACATTACAATAGAATCTGGTTCACTAAAAATTAAAATTACATGCATCAAATGTCAAAGTTTTGACGATGTAAGTAAAAATGTTAATGTAAATAGACACATAAGTATACATAACATCACATTCATCATCATCATGTTTAAGTCCCATGTAACAGGGGCGAGCCTATTGTCATTAACTGAGCACAAATCCATACTCTGTGGCTGCTACTGAGAAATTCCTGATGGAATAACACTTTGCATGATCCACGAATAGAACCCAGAACCTCATTCTCAGCGGTGCTTGCAAACCATAGCTCAACGAGGCAGATGACCAACAACTTGGCAAATTAAATGTCAATACTGTAACAATTTTCACTTTGTCTATCAATAATGGTAAGAATCTGTTTTTTAAATTCATTGAGGCTTTTACTGTCTTTAATTTGCGTATATATTTTAGTGTACAATCTGCACCCAGATTGTCATCATTGCAAAAATATACACTTTTGTGATGCATGCAGCAATGTGTGAAGTTTATCTGAGCAACATAGGCTTTCGACAGATTTATATAAATGCATATTGTTTTTAGCAAAAATACATGATTCATAAATATACAGTGTCTACTGTCGGTATTTTAAAAATTCTGCTTGCATGATTTTGTGAATTTTATTTTGAATGAGCTCCAATCAGGCTCATGATTTACTTATCTTAATGATACTTATAAAAGTATTACCCCAAAATATAAGTCTATACTGCAGAGTAAAGACAACCAAACCGTGGTAAGCTACCAGCAGTGCGGTTTTATTTATAATCTTAATCAGCATAATATTATAAAGAATATAGGAAAACTTACTAAGTTTCCCCCACACATTGTCTATTAGAGTTCTCTGACATAATATCCTAGTCAATAAAAGCTCCAGCAATTTTGTTACGTAAAACATATGGCACCTGATGTCTTGATGTTCTAACCACAATCCCTTCATGTTAGCACTCCCATGCACCCTCCCCCCCTTGTTTTCAATTATATCACTTTAGTACTTACTTGTACTATCAAGTGTGTACATTTTGTGCCCAGATAACAAATTAACATTCTTCTTTACTATGCTGTAATTTAGGTCTGCCCATCTCCTCAGGAATTAAATATTATTTAATGCAGGTTACATGCTTACTGCATACAATACTTGAGTGTTATCTATGAATATCTAGCGTATCTATGATAAATTCATCAGACATAACAAGTTATCTGTTATTATTAAGTATGGTTTAAGTGATTTTCTCTGAAAATACTCTTAGGCAGAAATAAATTACAACATGATTAATTTAATATTGAAGCCATAGATTGCTAGGTATAGCAACGAGTTACTATTAGGGTTGTTATTTTACATTGGGCCTTACAATATAATGGTACTATTATCTTTTCCTAAGAGGGGGTCGGGTCTCGGAGTGGAAATAATTTGATTTGGAACTAAAAAGGGTTTGGTTGATAAGGTCATCTGTACATTGACAGGCTGTTAAGACCTCGAAATTTTGTCAGTCTATAAACCTTTTCCCCTCAATACTAATAGTTTTTATGTATTGGGACATTACAGTGCATTTACCACCATGTTTTATTTAATTTATTCAGAAAATAAAGAGTTATACAAACATTGTTTGCATAACATAACATTACGCCTGCAATCCTCGAACGGTTAGGCAGAGGTGTCAGACACCCACATTTCGCAAGTTTTGCATTTGGTTGGTTACATGCATAATTATGTAACTTTGATTTATAACCAATGATGCTTCCATAATATCATACTCGATGAAGAAGCTATGAAAAGATTTCACTTAATGTGGCCATAACATGCAGAGAATATCTCATACTAAAGCATGTGCAATCATGACAAATGTGTGTCAGCCAGTAGAATACAAATAAGACAGCCAAGTAACCGCCCCTAAGACGACCCACTGACCTAACTTTTACTTGCTGATAGGAAACCAGGTGGCAAAGTATGGTCCCCATTCACTGCAAGAGTATATGCATTAGCAAGACTATATTGCACATTGGATAAGCAAGGTTGTCTCGCAACCATCATGCTCAGAGGTTAAAAAGCATATTTATAAATTTAGCTGACCGAAGTTCATAGTAGAATAGGGTTCCCCTGTGATGTCTATTCTAGGTATTAAGTGTTAGCATTGTCCAATGACTTTGCTAAGGACATCTTGTGTCACGCACTGATAGTTTGCTATGTGGTTAGTAACGTTGGATATATGTTTTCATGCAAAGCATATTTCTGGATGGTAGTTTTTCCGTTGGAATCATTCAAGTAATAGAGAAATATAAAAGATGACATGCTGCGCCAACCTCAAATGAATTGGGATAAGGGCAAGAGAATGATGATGACTCAAAACACACAAACATCACATGGAGATGGAACTCCGAAAACCGGCTATGCCGATTGTAGGTATTTTCAGTGTTAGCATTGTCCAATGACTTTGCTAAGGACATCTCGTGCCACGCACTGATAGTTTGGTAAGCTGCTAATAACTCAGGGTATATGCTTAAAATTTATACGGAAATGTAACTCACCTGATATGCAGAGTATAGGTATTTTCAGTGTTAGCATTGTCCAATGACTTTGCTAAGGACATCTCGTGCCACACACTGATAGTTTGCTATGCAGTTAATAACATAGGGTATATGCTTACATGGAAATGTAGCTCACCTGCTATACCCAGTATAGTTATTTTCAGTGTAAGCATAGTCCAATGACTTTGCTAAGGACATCTCGTGTCACGCACTGATAGTTCAAATTCCAGCTAGTACATAGGAAATATATGTTACTGGGGTGTCGCGCACCCACTGGAAAAAGCTTTAAGAAGCTTACAGCACACATGTGGTTTACAGTGTTAATGACCATCGTATCGCTTGAATAAGCACTGTAGATATCACGTATCCGGTCACGTATAGGTCAGTTATAGCCAGGCATTCTTACGCCTAATGGTTACATCCAAGTTCACCGCTGTGGTCGGCTGCGCGAGCGTTGTCTGTAGGTATTTGCTCAGATTTCTGCGTCTCAGGTTTACGATTTTCACTAATGCTGCACATATTACACTTTTTGTCACTCACTATTTTGTTATTTCGGTAGAAAATAACGTAAACTTATTTTTAAGCGAATAATTTGACGAGAAAGAACTTTTTCTTGCGGTGTCGTTAACGCGCGAAAAAGAAAAGTGACGTTTCATAATTATGTCAAAATGGGAAAGGACGATGCAAATGTTGCAATCTTTAAAAAATATTCATTTTCTTTAATCTAAAATCGCGGTGTTAATACGTCGTAAGGGAATTACTACCTATGTCAATAATAATTATTTGAAGATCACCACGAAATAAAACTGTAAATTTTTGAACGAACCCTTCGTGTGCGAGTTCGACTCGCCCTTTGCCAATTTTAATGGTTTTATAAGTAAAGTCCATTTCACGAAAGAAGTCCCGCGGACAATTGTGGAACTAAATTTAACAGATCGGCCATGTTGTCGTTTGTCGATGTTATCAAGGTGCGTTTGTTGTGGTAGATATTTTGTGAGTTTATTATTGGATTGGTGCGTTATAAGGTTTATTTACGATGCCAAAAGTTGTGAAACAACATTATGTCGCGCGACATACAGCGCTGCGTCTGCGGGACTTCTTTCGTGAAATGGACTTTATAGTACCTTTGTATTTTATTAAAAAGTGACGGGAAATGCGCCCTATGTGCAGTATGGCAGCCCCAGATGCCAAGCATCCTTATACGGTAGCCGTCATACATCTCGCGATTATCTGCCACTTTTTACCTCTCACACCTGTTTCCTTTGCTCTGTACTTAATTAAAGTCTTGGACCAACTTAGGTATGTACTTAGTCCTTTCACAGTTATTTATCCTTTAACTTGGCATCACTGTCAAAATCACAATACATTATAAAGACTTTAAGGTTTATATTAGTTTGCTTTGACAAGTAAATTCTAGATGACAGTGATCTTAATGCTTATAGAAATAAGGTAGGTAATAATAAGGTATTCCTGGTGGGTTGCAGCTGTTAAAAGTAAATCAACTGAGGGACTGAAATAAGTATACGTCCGGTTCATCGGCAATGTTTTAAGGTTTCTATTAATGAGGTACGGTGCAGTGGGATATGTGTTCCGACTTTGGGCTTGGTTTGGGATACCTACATTGGTACAAAAAAGGGTGTACAGTTTATTAAACGGTGGTTAAGGCCGTTGCAATGGTCAAATCCCAAAAACGACGTATGTTAGAAATTTGTTGAGGAATCCTTCCGTACGATTTCCATATAAAAAATATATGTTATACTTAAAGTCATCACAAATAATTCGTATTGTTTAAAATTTTAATAAACCTTCACATTATTTAATAAAAAATCGTAGTATGTCTTAACCTAAATCGAATTTTGTCTCTGTAACGGCTGAATAGTTCGGTATGAATTTTATACCCAAAAATACGTAGTGATGTATTTAACAATCCGTATTGTTTACTTTCTCTGATTTGTAATAAAATTTTAAAATAATAAATTAATCCCCGACATTTTGAGGCAAATGCGGCGCGAGACCCGTCGCGCATACTTGGAACGCGCTGCGCCAGTGTCTCGATGACTGTTGTCACGGGTGGACTGCACGCATGTCATTACTTCACAAATAAAATTCAAAAGTTCACGTTTTTAATGTTTTCTGAATTAAAACATATTGTAAATTGTATAGTTATCAATATTTCGTGAAATAAGAACCGAAAATAAGTTTGTAAATATATTTAAAGTAGTTTGTAATTTCGTTTTGTTGTTTGCACCTATCATAGACTAAGCTGACTGTGCCTAATAAACGTAGTGACGCGTGGCCGAGCTCTCCAAAACTATTGGTAAACTACCTACGTTTCTTAGTAGATATTTTGCTATATAAATATATCTATGATATTATTTTAATTTTGGACTGCCTCGTTGGTCTAGTGGTCGTAAGCACGATGCTGAGCATGAGGCCCTGGGTTCGATTCCCGGGTCGGGCAAAGTGTTATTGGGTTTTTCCATCAGGACATTTTAAGTAACAGCCACGGAGTCTGGATTTGTGCCCGGTTGATGGCAATAGGCTCGCCCCTATTATATGGGACTTAAACATAACTGGCGAAATGTGGGTGTACTATTAGGTACACCTCTGCCTAACCCTTCGGGAATTACAGGCGAGGTGTTATGTTTTCTACTGGTGTTTATTGTTTTATCGCTTTTAACTATTTTGTCTTGAGAATTTCGTTTGATGGAAGATGGAAATCTGGATGACTGATAATGTCTCGTACCTAATGATGGACTCTCATACTACATGATACATTTTGAAGGTCTGATGAAGACCAGGTAACTGCTTATCGGTTTTCAGTCACGGAAATAGTCAGAATGCTCTAGCTTTCAGCTTTTATCTAATTGAGCAGGGATGCTAATAACATGATACATTTTGAAGGTCTGATGATGACCAGCTAAGTGCTTACCGGTTCTCAGTGACGGATGTAGTTAGAATGACCTAGCTTTAAAATTTTATCAATCTGAGCACGGATGCTACTACATAATACATTCTGAAGGTCAGATGATGACCAGCTAAGTGCTAATTGGTTCTCAGTGACGGATGTAGCTAGAATGACCTAGCTTTAAAATTTTATTGATCTGAGCACGGATGCTACTACATGATATACTTTGAAGGTCTGATGATGACCAGCTAAGTGCATATCGGTTCTCAGTGACGGATACAGTTATGATGCTACAGCTTTCTGCTTTTATCTTATTGAGCACAGATGCTACTACATGATACATTTTGAAGGCCTGATGCTGACCAGCTAAGTGCTTTTCGGTTCTCAGTGACGGATGTAGTTAGAATGACCTAGCTTTCAGATTTTATCTTATTGAGCACGGATGCTACTACATGATACATTTTGAAGGTCTGATGATGACCAGCTAAGTGCTTATCGGTTCACAGTGACGGATATAGCTGGAATGACCACCATCAGGTAAATGACACCATCAGTCTCCAAGGCCTCTTCAAGCTCTTTCAAATGAGTCCACACGCGACGGTTCTACGTGGTGCCATCAATGAGATCCTATACTTACCTTCGGAGTCTACCATCAGGTAGCTGGTATCATCAGTCTCCAAGGCCTCCTCGAGCTCTTTCAAATGAGTCCAAACACGATGGTTCTACTCAGTGCCGTCAATGAGATCCTATATACCCACCTTCGGAGTCCACCATCAGGCACGAGACATCATCAGTCATCCAGATCTCCATCTTCCATCAAACGAAATTCTCAAGACAATATAATTAAAACGTTAAAACAATTAACACCATTAAAACAATAACATACATTACATAACATCACGCCTGTAATCCCCAAAGCGTTAGGCAGAGGTGTACCTACTAGTAGGCGTGATGTTATGTTATGTATGTTATTATTTTAATGACTTTAATTGTTTATCGCTTTTAGCGATAAAACAATTCAACAAAAACACCTCTGCCTAACCCTTCGGGGATTACAAGCGAGATGTTATGTTTTCTACTGGTGTTTATTGTTTTATCGCTTTTAACTATTTTGTCTTGAGAATTTGGTTTGATGGAAGATGGAAATCTGGATGACTGATGATGTCTCGTACCTAATGATGGACTCTCATACTACATGATACATTTTGAAGGTCTGATGAAGACCAGGTAACTGCTTATCGGTTTTCAGTCACGGAAATAGTCAGAATGCTCCAGCTTTCAGTTTTTATCTAATTGAGCACGGATGCTAATAACATGATACATTTTGAAGGTCTGATGATGACCAGCTAAGTGCTTACCGGTTCTCAGTGACGGATGTAGTTGGAATGACCTAGCTTTAAAATTTTATCAATCTGAGCACGGATGCTACTACATAATACATTCTGAAGGTCTGATGATGACCAGCTAAGTGCTAATTGGTTCTCAGTGACGGATATAGCTAGAATGACCTAGCTTTCAAATTTTATTGATCTGAGCACGGATGCTACTACATGATACACTTTGAAGGTCTGATGATGACCAGCTAAGTGCTTATCGGTTCTCAGTGACGGATACAGTTATGATGCTACAGCTTTCTGCTTTTATCTTATTGAGCACGGATGCTACTACATGATACATTTTGAAGGCCTGATGCTGACCAGCTAAGTGCTTATCGGTTCACAGTGACGGATATAGCTAGAATGACCACCATCAGGTAAATGGCACCATCAGTCTCCAAGGCCTCCTCGAGCTCTTTCAAATGAGTCCAAACACGATGATTCTACTCAGTGCCGTCAATGAGATCCTATAACCTTCGGAGTCCACCATCAGGTACGAGACATCATCAGTCATCCAGATCTCCATCTTCCATCAAACGAAATTCTCAAGCCAAAATAATTAAAAGCGATAAAACAATTAACACCATTAAAACAATAACATACATTACATAACATCACGCCTGTAATCCCCAAAGCGTTAGGCAGAGGTGTACCTACTAGTAGGCGTGATGTTATGTTATGTATGTTATTATTTTAATGACTTTAATTGTTTATCGCTTTTAGCGATAAAACAATTCAACAAAAACACCTCTGCCTAATCCTTCGGGGATTACAAGCGAGATGTTATGTTTTCTACTGGTGTTTATTGTTTTATCGCTTTTAACTATTTTGTCTTGAGAATTTCGTTTGATGGAAGATGGAAATCTGGATGACTGATGATGTCTCGTACCTAATGATGGACTCTCATACTACATGATACATTTTGAAGGTCTGATGAAGACCAGGTAACTGCTTATCGGTTTTCAGTCACGGAAATAGTCAGAATGCTCCAGCTTTCAGCTTTTATCTAATTGAGCACGGATGCTAATAACATGATACATTTTGAAGGTCTGATGATGACCAGCTAAGTGCTTACCGGTTCTCAGTGACGGATGTAGTTAGAATGACCTAGCTTTAAAATTTTATCAATCTGAGCACGGATGCTACTACATAATACATTCTGAAGGTCTGATGATGACCAGCTAAGTGCTAATTGGTTCTCAGTGACGGATATAGCTAGAATGACCTAGCTTTCAAATTTTATTGATCTGAGCACGGATGCTACTACATGATACACTTTGAAGGTCTGATGATGACCAGCTAAGTGCTTATCGGTTCTCAGTGACGGATACAGTTATGATGCTACAGCTTTCTGCTTTTATCTTATTGAGCACGGATGCTACTACATGATACATTTTGAAGGCCTGATGCTGACCAGCTAAGTGCTTATCGGTTCACAGTGACGGATATAGCTAGAATGACCACCATCAGGTAAATGGCACCATCAGTCTCCAAGACCTCCTCGAGCTCTTTCAAATGAGTCCAAACACGATGATTCTACTCAGTGCCGTCAATGAGATCCTATAACCTTCGGAGTCCACCATCAGGTACGAGACATCATCAGTCATCCAGATCTCCATCTTCCATCAAACGAAATTCTCAAGCCAAAATAATTAAAAGCGATAAAACAATTAACACCATTAAAATAATAAAAACATTACATAACATCACGCCTGTAATCCCCGAAGGGTTAGGCAGAGGTGTACCTAATAGTAGGCGTGATGTTATGTTATGTATGTTATTATTTTAATGGTGTTGAGATTTCGAGGACGCCTTGGAGACTGATAATGTCATTTACCTGATAGTGGACTCCAAAGGTGAGTAAAGGATCTTATTGACGGCACTGCGTAGAATCGTCGTGTTTGGACTCATTTGAAAGAGCTCGAGGAGGCCTTAGAGACTGATCATGTCATTTACCTGATGGTGGTCAGCCTAGTTATATCCGTCACTGAGAACCGATAAGCACTTAGCTGGTCATCATCAGACCTTCAAAATTTATCATGTAGTAGCATCCGTGCTCAATAAGATAAAAGCTGAAATCTGGAGCATTATAACTATATCCGTCACTGAGAACCGATAAGCACTTAGCTGGTCAGCATCAGGCCTTCAAAATGTATTATGTAGTAGCATCCGTGCTCAGATAGATAAAATTTGAAAGCTAGGTCATTCTAACTACATCCGTCACTGAGAACCGATAAGCACTTAGCTGGTCATCATCAGACCTTCAAAATGTATCATGTAGTAGCATCCGTGCTCAGACAGATAAAATTTGAAAGCTAGGTCATTCTAACTACATCCGTCACTGAGAACCGATAAGCACTTAGCTGGTCATCATCAGACCTTCAAAATGTATCATGTAGTAGCATCCGTGCTCAATAAGATAAAAGCTGACAGCTGGAGCATTCTAACTATATCCGTCACTGAGAACCGATAATCACTTAGCTGGTCATCATCAGACCTTCAGAATGTATCATGTAGTAGCATCCGTGCTCAGATAGATAAAATTTGAAAGCTATGTCATTCTAACTACATCCGTCACTGAGAACCGATAAGCACTTAGCTGGTCATCATCAGACCTTCAAAATGTATTATGTAGTAGCATCCGTGCTCAGACAGATAAAATTTGAAAGCTAAGTCATTCTAACTACATCCGTCACTGAGAACCGATAAGCACTTAGGTGGTCATCGTCAGACCTTCAAAATGTATCATGTAGTAGCATTCGTGCTCAATTAGCTGAAAGCTGGAGCATTCTGACTATTTCCGTGACTGAGAAGCGATAAGCAGTTACCTGGGCCCCGAGTCTGCTATTCAATAGTGTCAGAATGGTCTATCATTGATCTCATAATTGTTGATTTTGACAACACCAAACTTGTCACCCTCGGGGCCCTGGTCTTTATCAGACCTTAAGAATTTATCGTAGGAGTGAAATAACTAATGAAAGCTAGGTTATTACTTCATCAAAGTGTATAATTTATTATTAAATATTAGTGCTCAGTGAAATAACTAATGAAAGCTAGGTTATTACTTCATTAGTCAAAGTGTATAATTTATTATTAAATATTTTATTCATACATTATGATGTAGGTACTCCAAGAGAAACAAAATATGTTAGGCAAATACGATGACTACTCTGCGACACATTTCTGTTCTTTGGTACGTTTTTCTGTAGTACAGTCGTTTGCCGGTAGGGGCCGAAAAATAAACAAGAGCCAGTACAGAGGTCAAATCGTCAAAGTCATCTACTGCTGTGATCCCCTTAAACATTTCAAACAAGCTAGTTAGCTAGGGGAATATACCATATACACGACATTAAGACTTTAGTAATTGGTGCTCATAAATATAATAGATTCGTTTTTAAACATTTCAAACTTGCTAGTTAGCTAGGGGAATATACCATATACACGACATTAAGACTTTATGGTAATTGGTGCTCATAGATATATTAAATAAGTTGGTGCTCATAAACATAGATTTGTTTTTTCTGGTTGACTTCTGGGGCAAGTGCTTATAATTGACAGTCATCATCATCATCATCATTTCAGCCATAAAACGTCCACTGCTGGACATAGGCCTCCCCTAGAAGCGGGGATTTGCCATATTCGCCACGCTTGGCAGGCGGGTTGGCGATCGCAGTATGGTTGTTACGAAGGCACAGAGAACGCTGCTGCCCATTCTCTGGTAAGTCCCTTAGTCGCCTCTTACGACACCCACGGGAACAAATGGCATAGAGATGGGATGATATTGACAATATCGCATAGAAATAGATTAATGGTACCACCGCTAGTAAACATCTATTTAATATTTATTTAACAAACTAAATATAACAACACGTCGGGAATCCCTGAAGGAGTAAGCAGACTTGTACCAAATACCAACAGTACGCCCACATTTCATCAGTTGTGATGATCCTGTAATCCTGTTGCCATCATCCGGGCACATATCCAGACTCTGTGGCTCTTACTGAGAAATTCGTGACGGAAAAAAAACTAATAACACTGGGCCCGACCTGGAAATCGAACCTAGGACCAAACTGTTGCATGTATTATGTGTTCTCCAACTTTTTTTTTTTTTTTTGCCGGGTGGAAAATGATCAAATAACCCCTCCCGCTCCTGGGCAGAGCGAAAGGGAGTGTCAGACTTCTACTGACTAAAAACCACCCATGTTCCATCTTAGCCCTTCATGTCGAGGCCGCGGTATCTCTTGCGAACAACCCGCAGTCCCGACGGGACCCGCAGCCCCGACGGGTGTGTTCTCCGCCTATAGTTTAAATAAGGCGACCGTTTGTCTACTGACTTAACTGTCTATCCCATTTCTCTCCTTACACAACACTCAAGGGAACAATAGGATTGATCAATCCTTTACCAGGCACAAGTCAAGGACGCACTACTAGCTGATGCCCGCGGTTTCACCCGCGTGGATGTCGGTCAAATTATATACTAAAACCTTCCTCTTGAATCACTCTATCTATTAAATAAAACCGCTTCAAAATCCGTTGCGTATAGTGTTAAAGATTTAAGCATACATAGGGACGGATAGACAGCGACAGCGACTTTGTTTTATACTATGTACTGATGATCATAATACCTATCGACTGCCTCGTTGGTCTAGTGGACGCAAGCGCGACTGCAGAGCATGAGGTCCTGGGATCGATTCCCAGGTCGGGCAAAATGTATAATGGATTTTTCCATTTGAAATTTCTCAGTGGCAACCACGGAGTTTGATTTTGTGCCCGGTTGATGGCAATAGGCTCGCCCTCGACTACTACATAGGACTTAAACATACCTAACTGGCGTAATGTGGGTACCTACAAACGGTATACCTCTGGCTAACCCTCCGGAGCTTACTGGCGTAATGTTACGTTATGTACATATCCTCATTATGCAAACGAAGTCATTCACTCGGAAGAAACAAAGAGCCCTAAATGTGTTGTTGAATGCGGAACAAAATACGGAAGTCGGATATTAAAAGCCGGTTAATGACAACTCGTGATTAACCGTAATTAATGTATGTAACATGCATTTATTCTGTTCACAGGTTTTAAAGGGAAAATCATTAATTCTGAGTAGGTGATGTGGGAAAACACAAGGACGGAATAATGTAGCGTACTTATGTAGGCAAGTCGTGTTGGTTGTGTACAGTCAAAAGCACCTATATGTATGACACAAAACAACTTTTAATAGTGATTTTTCATTTTCGCTATTGTTTATTTACGTTTTTCTTTTTCACGAACATAGCACTTTGGAAGCTACAGTTTTACGAAATAGGTCTTATCTTTAAGTATAAACTGTTATTACATAGGAATATAGCATAGCTTTATAATGTTGCTAATGTAATACATATTTCTGCTCGTAACTGTACCTACATAAGGTACCGTTATGTATCGAACAAGATGTTGCCTTACGAGCAAAAAGGTTCTAGGTTTACCTAAAAGAAAAGCTGTATTCCAAAAACTTGTGTAAGAGTTCAAGTAGGTATAGATGTTTTTTTTTTTTTGCTACGATAACTTGTTATTTATGGCATTGTTTGAGATATTACGGTTAAAGATATTTATTTTCTCAAAAGAATTACACATTCACTTACAGAGAAAAACATAAAATTTATAAGTTTACAAAGTTATCTGCAAGTAAGCGTAGATAAAAAAAAATGAAAATATCTGGCTTGCTTTCTATAAGAGAGAGAGACAGACAGAGAAACATGCGACGCCGCACAGCTTACAATAGCTTACTATAGCAAAAAGTGTCGTGACAAATTTTCGTAAGATTTTTTTCCGTCTAGCCCCCTTTCACAACGCGCGATAAGGAACTTCGTTCCAACAAAAACAAATATGTATCTTAAAACTACCATTACAATAATATTTCGACTTAGCATAACAAGTACAACAGAAAAGTTTTGGGTAATGAGGGTAGGGTGCAATTTAATAGTTCTTGCGTGTTTATTAAGGCCTACGACACAGCGCAGAACATAAGCGATTCTGTTAAAAGTTTTCGGTTAGTATTTTTACACATACATATTTATTAATTTTTTGGTTATGTAGACTATCATTACTTATTCTTGAGTATATTTGGTTGCATGTTTTTTTTTTTTTTTTTTTTTTTTTTTTTTTTTTTTTTTTCTTCATTCTTTTAGCATTATACCAATCCATACATTTGCTGGGATAGGTCTTTTAATATATATATTTTTAAAGCTTTCTTGTATATGTATGACGATTTGATTTATTTTATGTCTTTAGGTAGTTTGTTATATATCTTTAGTTAGAATTTTTCTTACGAGTATACATGTGTTGTATTAGTGTTGGTGAGAGTATCTCACCTCCACGCAGCCTGAATATTATGTGCTCGGGGTGATGACAATGGCTTTACTTCACCTTCTATTACATAAATATGATCTAAAATGGTGTCGGACGTAAAGAACAGCACCATCCCATATCTTCCCGTGGGTGTCGTAAGAGGCGACTAAGGGACTTACCAGCGAATGGGCAGCAGCGTTCTCTGTGCCTTCATAACAACCATACTGCGAACGCCAACCTGCCTGCCAAGCCTGGCGATTATGGCAAATTCCCCCTTCTGGGAGAGGCCTATGTTCAGCAGTGGACGTCTTATGGCTGAAATGATGATGATGATGTTGATCTAAAAAGCAACTGGTGGAAATGTATAGAATAGAATAGAATAGAATTATTTATTTGCATTGAATGTAGGTATATAAAATTAAGGTGTTACAGTAGTAGTTTTGTTCCTGGTACATTCTACCATTTGGCATGCAAAAAATTTTACTTATAAACAAATACACAAATTCGTGCTTATATTTATAAAATTTTATTATACGAATTTATACTTTTAAACAATAATATAAATTCGTGCTTACAATTATTATACAAATTTATAGTTTTAAACAAAACAATTTTAATTTTAACAAAAACTAAATTAATATAACATAATATGGCTATATTTTATCTTTAAGGAAATCTGATACAGAATAATAGCATTTTTGTGTTAAAAAAGATGTCAGCTGTTTTTTAAAATTTCTCAAAGGTAGCTCCTTGATGCTATTTGGGATCTTATTGTAGATTACAGGTGCCATACCTAAAATACTTTTTAATGTAGGTGCACTATAAGGTGCACCTCTGTGTAACACTTGGGGACAAAGCGTGATATGATAGGGAGGACTTAAGTACACAGCCTACTAACGGCCTATTACAAAAATTATTAATTAAAATGATAAAACAGAAGATACAGCGTAACTGTTTCTCACTAACTTGCTATCAAGTTCTCAATGATTTTAATAGATAGTTCAAAGTTACGCACTGCAAATTAATAATTCCAGTTATCTTGATTCTTGATCGACACGTTCTGTGATACTTACTAATACAGTTACAAGCGTGTACAAAAAATGAGGGCGAAGTTCAAAAGTAAGTGCAGGCCTCCTAGTGTTAACTGCACAAAAAAAGCACAGCTTTCCATTGCGTTGATAACGTAGGAAAAAAATATTAATATTTGGAGAAACAGATATTTCTTCTTTTCTGTAGTTTCTTATCTTCACTATGAGACTGGTGCCATAACCCATTTTGATATTAATAGCTTTGTTCTTGTGTTAATTTTTTCATTTGAATGTGTTTCTGTTTTTCTTAATGCCAAGTAGGTAAATTACTTACCTGCAAGTTCAACTAAATCACCTATGAGCCCGTTTTCGCTAATACTAAGCGATCCGTACATGGATCACTAAATAAAATTAAGCGTTCATTACGATTTTCAACTTACATCGACGATTGAATTTTCTCTCTGATCTGTGGATTTTACTTTCTTTACACTAGTAGTTTTTATAGTATCCGATGCTTTAGTGTCATTGACTCTACAAAAACTGCATTCTTGTTTTAATGATTGCATCATAATACATTTAAATAACTCTGTTTTAGCTATCATTAACATATTATTATACAACTTTAAACATGCATACACGAATGCAGTAAACACTAAAATGACCTTCGAAACGTGTTCGGTATCGCGTCCATATTTATTGCTAAGAAGGTATAAAAATGTAAATAGCACAAAATCAAGAGAATGCAGTCAAGGCGACCCTGTCACACGAACTGCCTACCTGTCCAATTAAAATAAAAAATGTCTAACCTTCGCATGATCTATTAAAAGAAAATTTCGCTGAAAGTTTCACTAGTATGAACAATCTCGTGTTTAGGTATCGTTTCATGACAATTTTATCGTTGACGTTGCCTTGAACTTAGCAGTTTGAAAGAACAATGGAGTCAGAAAGGACACTTCGATACTTATGGATCGATGAACGTCTCAAAACAATTGTTTTAGCGTAGCAGGGCCCTGGCAACATCCGCCGGTAAAAGGTAATAGGAAACACAAACAATGAAAAACTAGATGGATATAAATAGCATAATTTATCATATTCGCTGTCTTTAATGCATCTTCTGATGAAAAAAGGTGGTTTCCAAAGTAATGGTGAAAACACAGCTCTTGTCACAAAATTAATTTTGTGTACATCAGTTACATCATCATTCCAGATTCCTCTATTCTATCTACTCCATCCGGCGCAGCATGTCTTTTTCTTCTAAACTTCTCGATTACTTATCATCTCAGCAGTCACCGCCTTTCTAGCCATAATCAACCTTCACACGCACACAGCTCATTCATCGGTTCTTTGGTCTCTCTCTTATAATCTGTCTTCATCAGTTGCACAATACGTAGACAATATAAAAATAAAAAACCATTTTACTATCTCTAATATCAACATCTGGTGTGACATTGTAACAAACATTTAAACCCTTATTGAAATAGAAAAGAAACCGACGAATTAAGATACAAAAACAAATAATTCGTATCAAATCTTTACCAGTACAATCATTTCCAGCTCTTAATTACCCGCACGACCTCACAAACAAACGTTCACATGCAGAACTGCGCTTAACCTAAGCTTTACAAAGTAACAAAGCACCAACTCAGTAGTTATTTACTATAGAAAGTTCCCGCAATAAACTGTAGATAATAAGCAAAGTTATCTGAGACTCAGCCACCTCAATATAGCTTGGTCGTGCACTTTTGTCTAAAGATAAAGGGAGCTGACTGTCACGTCCCCATTAACGGATGCATCGGGTTACATTGCGTCTAGTCTTGTTTAGCTGTTCTGTTGACCTCTAGACTAAGTCACATGCGAGGAACAGAGGCGAAACTGTGTGATTGGAAGTATTTTACACAAGGGATCATAGTGTGGAAGACGAGAAAGAGTTTTTCTATCAGATAGAACCACCGAAAAATAAAATAAATCGCATAACAAATGCTATAACTAATGTATAAACTGCCCTAACTAAATCTAGACAAAAATGTAAAATATGACTACGCATTTAGGCTACAATGAATGGACATACGAAAAATATTTTTTCCTAATTAAACTAAGGCGTCACACAGTTGTCAGAAAGTAGAGCAGCTAATGCAAAAACATCACAGAAGAGCAGTAACTAATTGATTTGGGAACAGTGTTGTCTTTAGCTCCTGAGGTGGGCGCTAATAACTGACACACAGTTATTAAACTAACGCAGTATTAACGTGGGTACACAAAAAATATGGTTCAAATAAGAAATAAATTGTATTTGTAGAGATGCAGATAGAAATGCCCTAACTACTACCGGAGCTAGTCAGCAAATCTAACTTGTCATGTGGATCATGATAACCCGAAAAAAATACAGTCATAGAAAAGTATCAGTTCTAGCCTTTTATCGCATTGCATCGTACTTCTAGTCTTCTAGCTCACCTAGGACATCGGGTAACTGAGCTCGGTATCTATAGACAAAGCCTAACGGCATTTGTCACTGGAGCAATGCAATTGAGGAGTTCTTGAATAAACAAGCTTGAAACAGTCGCTACGTTCGGATAATACACCGAGAATCCGATTTAATCTGGCTTAGCCTTAGTGATTACCGTTTGATGGATCCAGGTTACGGTAGTGAGAAAGTGTATTTTATTGGTAACTTGTTCCTGCCCTTAGCTTCGCTTGTTTTATGGTTGGAAAATCATCACTGGTAAATATCGTAAATAATACGTATGAAACTTCAGGATAACGTAGACAGTGCCAAACATAACCCACTACATCCAAACTTTCAAATAATATTAGTTGGTATTACCTACTTCAGTCGTATCGTATCGTAAAAGGAGTCGAAGAGAGATTATTTCAAGGAGACGATGGTCAAAACGGGTCGTGGGGCTTTCAGGACCGGGACCGCGGTCCAGGACAGACTGATAGACAGACTGACAGACTGATAGACAGACTGACAGACTGACAGACTGACAGACTGACAGACTGACAGACTGACAGACTGACAGACTGACAGACTGACAGACTGACAGACTGACAGACTGACAGACTGACAGACTGACAGACTGACAGACTGACAGACTGACAGACTGACAGACTGACAGACTGACAGACTGACAGACTGACAGACTGACAGACTGACAGACTGACAGACTGACCGACTGACAGACTGACAGACTGACAGACTGACAGACTGACAGACTGACAGACTGACAGACTGACAGACTGACAGACTGACAGACTGACAGACTGACAGACTGACAGACTGACAGACTGACAGACTGACAGACTGACCGACTGACAGACTGACAGACTGACAGACTGAACATTAAAAAAATCTTATAATAATATAATACACAGTATACACAAGTAAACATTAAAAATTCATGTAATTGTTGATCATAAAATTATAATTATCACTTTTCGGTTAACTGCACTTTAACTTCGTTTTTCTTGTGGTCCCGATATACTACTCCAAATTAATTAAAATATTACTGGTGGCTTTCGGCCCCACGACCCGGTTAAAATCATTACGTTTATTCCTAAAGATACCGAATTTATTAGGATATAGGCCAAAAGCTAATAAATCCCAGGAAACCACGACTCAGCTTTGTAACGATATTGAAAAGAGTCTGAGGCAATGCAATGTTAAAAAGACCATCTGTAAAGCATTTATTAAAAAAATATGGTCTACATTTAAAAATACGACACTAACTAACGTTTCATTTAGCGTTGTCGTCATAAAGTTATAATTAAAAACCTCGTCAGGTATTTTCTATTAAAGTTAAGCGACCAGTTAGATAGCAATCGTGGAGTTCTAAAAGTTCGCATCGCAGACGTTAGCGTGCCTTATCATTTATCAAACTCATCCTGTCCTGCATGAAAGATATTTTAATTGGAATCTATTTCAAGACAGGCGTAAAGTGAACTACGGAGAAAGAGGGAAATGGAGTGTCTCTGCGTGTCAAATCTTTAGAAGGAATCAAAATAGATTACCTATACGTAACTCTGAATTATACAATGTTTGTAATTGTATGTTCGATGCCTGTACTAGATATTGTTACTTGATTCAGTGGATTCTTCACTAAAGGAGCTCAGAGTTTTTTCAAGTCCTTGTCTACCCACAATCGTCGTAAGAGAAACAAAAGGTTTAGTATTTTGTCAAGAGAAAAACTGTTCGTAGTTTCAACATAATATGCTTAAAACGCGCGTCGATTACTGTAACAGTTAAAGAATAAAGCAAGGCCGATGGGCGATTGATGCGGCGCAAATTAAAGTTTGTTGTCAACGATCGGTCTCCACTTTGTAAAAAGGCCTTTACTCCTCGTAAATATTTTATTTAATTGTTAAGAGTTAATTAACACATAACCTAACATCACGCCTGTACCTAATCCCCCGAAGTGTAAGGTTTAATTTTGCTGTAATTTTTTTTTTTAAAGTTGAATTGCATGTCGGTACCTATTTAAATTAGTGTGTAGTGAATTGTTACTTTATTTGCTATCTATTCCTTGAAATGAGTGCACGCCCAGAGTAAAAAATGAGATGTGAGTGCCACGGAGGCGATGCCATACATTTTAAATGCGACGACGGTCACTCGTCGATGTCGTAAATGAAACGATAAATCGTTGTTGCGCTTTTTTATTGAGCTCGTAAATCAATGTAGGTCTGTACGGACTAGTGTAGGATAGTCAATTTACATAGTGATATAAAAATGATAATATAAGGTTTAAAGTATGGGTACGTCCGGTTAAATCTTATGACATATATTCCTTTTGTGCCAAACCAGATGCATCTGAATACCAATATTTTACATGGTGCAACTGTCTATCTGACCTCCACAACCCTGTTAAAGCTTACTTTAGGAAACTCGGTATGTAATGGGGTGTCACGTAATCCACAAACCAACTTAGGCAAGTGCGGCATCGGCATTTTAATTATTTTCATGAACATGTTTTCTAATTGAATCATCGTTTTATTATGAAACAATTAACTTCATGATCATAGTTGTCAAAGAATTACCTAATTTTCTAAAGAAATACGCAGAGTCCTTATATTGGACACATTGGTTTCAACTACGCCGACAGCTTTTCCAAGGATTTTTCTTACAATTCTGTTTTTCTTTTCGTCTAAAAGAATGTCTCTAAGGGTATTGATTAGTCATCGCATGAAATTATGCGATAAAGCTTTATTAAGTATCTTAATATCGCGTTACATGAATGATAAATACCGAGAACTTATCCGAGATGCTGAGAATTAATATCAAAGAAAGATACAGAAGTTATACTTCGAGAAAAGCATAAAATTGTGCAATACGCATATCCCCTCGGATTCAAAATCGAACCTTCAAAAAGTTCCCGGGCTGTGGATGTATTAGTACTGTAATCTTACAGTGGTTTTAGTGAGTTAGGGATCCTACTCTGCCCATACTGGACCTGGAACCCCACGTGTGCAATGCCTGTTAGTCCAAATCCCTGGGAAGACAGAAAAGGGGTCTACCTCGAACCTCACTATCCACTGCAGCACTGGTGAGATGATACCTTTCCTACGTAAGATAGGTACTAGTCTGTGGTCTAAACGCCCTCCACTCGATAAATATCTGAATATTCGCCAAATAATTTGCAACACACTTCCAATATACATACAAATGCGCTTGGTTCCTGTAATCCCTAATGGATTAGGTATAGAGGTGTAACATAAAAAAGGGGACAAGCCTTTTGACTCCATGACTGCTACTGAGAAATTCCTGATAGAAATACCCAAAAACACTTTGGCCGACCCAAGAATAGAACCTGGAACCTCATACTCAGCAGTCACAAATGCAACCACTGGACCAACAGGAACAACAGCAGCACGAAATCACACTCTAAAACTTAAATTATCTTGCCCCCACAGGACCTCCCTATAACAAACTATGCTTATCTTAAAAATAATTGCCGTCAGTGCACTAAAGTTTATTTGGAATGTTATGACTCTTATTAGACACGAAGTCTCACAACTGATACTGGAATCGTGCACGACTGTACTAATGTCGATTCTGATAAAACACACGAGATTTTGCACTAGAATAACAACACATAACTGGACCCCTGTAGTCCCCGAAAGATTAGGCAGAGATGCATCTAAGGGTCCATCCACGTTTCGTATTTAAGTCCTGCATAATAGGCCTTTGTCCATCAACCGGGCATAAATCCTGACTCCATGCAGGCTGCTACTGAGGAATTCCTGATGTAAAAACCAAATAACAATTTGCCCGACCTGGAAATCGATTCAAGGACCACAAGCTCAACAGTGGTTCTTACGACCACTAGAGAGAACGACAGTATATTTCAGACAAAATAACAAATGATATCACACTTCTCTAAGGACATAACACCAAAATATGCCGTAAAAGACCATTATAAAAATTTGCATGACGTGAAGGATATTGGCAATAATTATGGCTAATGAAGTAACAAATCATTAGTCTTGTGACAATACTCGTTGACCTTAGACGGCTAAACTATATAGGCAATGCTTCAGGCAATCCGAGCAACATCAAGAAGCATCCATATTTTACCTGAGTAAAGAATGGATGCTTCGGAAGCATCAAGCATAATTTATGTTCGATATACAGCTAAAGTAGTCTCAAACTAGAGTTAGTCATCACC
This sequence comes from Diarsia brunnea, assembly GCA_949774965.1. Taxonomy (NCBI): domain Eukaryota; kingdom Metazoa; phylum Arthropoda; class Insecta; order Lepidoptera; family Noctuidae; genus Diarsia; species Diarsia brunnea. Next base: position 9,708,122 of record OX458997.1, on the reverse strand, counting down.
AGCATGAAAAAGAAAGCGCAACACAGGATCATAGGTTCTTATAAGCCAGGTCCTCAACAAACTGTTACTGCTGCCAGAAGCAGAAACCAGTCTGTTCATAAAATGAATTACGTGAGGTTCTCAAAGCCACTGTAAATAACGATACCGATGAACGACGAACCTTACTAACACAGACATGTAGAAGCCTTCTAACTGCTCACAGACATTTCCGGCGGAATGTCTGTGAATACCATCCAAATTATTATTACTTTCATTCTTTCATACTTCCCCCGTTTGTCTGCACTGCCGACAATCAGCTGTCTCTGGTAAGCCGTAGCCGCCGATGCCTTGATCAAGGTTGTCGTGCACGCGCCGCATACCGCGAATCAAGATCACTATCGCCGTCTCTTTCTACCGTCGCCGGCGCAGTACTGTGAGAATGTTCCGACAGGAATTTAACATCCTATACCTATGAACTTACATTGTAGTTTTGTTATGTCGTCATAACACTTTAATGCCTATTCATTAGGTGTCTGCGGCATGTCGGTTTACCGTTGTGGAGGAAGAGTCATGGAATTGTGAGCGGGATCTTCCCAGGTGATTATCTACCAACTTACCTACTATTGGATGGTGCTTGTCCTGTTAAGGTTTTTTTAATCATAGACTATAAGGTTATATTATATTCTAAGAATTTTACTAGTACCTAAGTAGTAGGTACCATGGTGAAAGAAAAACGATTTCTGTTTTCCTCACTTTCCAACTAAATGATATGTCATTTAAGCAGTTTCACTTTTCTATCGTAATACTTGTAGTATGTGACGATAACCGTTTACTTACTTTAACTTTCATATTTATTTACAACATATTAATGTATCAGTAAATATGTTATTGGTCATGGCACTTGGTTATCCAGCTCAATATTCAATTTCACGGCATGATTCTTGTGTGATACGTATCATATTCCAGATATAAAATGCAGTCGATGTGTCTAGTTCCGGTCAAGTTGAGTAAGAAAGCATGAACATTCCGACGTAAAATTACCATTGCCAAAGCTGAAACTAAACGGCGGGCGATTGCCCAAAAGGGGGACAAGAACTACCCACGCATTAGTGCCACATGGCAAAAATGTAGGTGGTGTTGTTTTTCATAATGGCAGAAAAATTAGAGCCCTTGTCAACGAGTCCCTTTAGGAAGGGTTGTGAAGCTTGTGTGCAGCTAAAGGGTCGTACCGTTGTACCGCATATGTCACGCAAACAAGCTGGTGTATAACGGCTCCCAAACGTCTGCTGGGCGGCGATGCGTGACGGCGGCGATACGGGGACGACAGGCACCCGGACTGCGGCAAGGGGCGCTCCCTCGCGATAACACGCTATTACATCATTTTCAACCTGTGCCGCGTAATTACGCCCGCCATGTGCATATTAATGAGATTCCCCATGAGTTTGCTTGTTTATTAAAATTTCAGTGATTTTTCACCCCTCCGTTTCTCATTGTATATGGACACGGAAACTATGTTTTTCTGTGATTTCATTATGTGCCTAGTACTTTTTAGCTTTTACCTATGTCTCAGAGTAGGTCCTTGTAACACAAATTTATGTATCGCTCAGTTTCTTCCCTTGCTTCGGTGTCGCTTGCGCCACGTACGGCCATAAAGTATTGGATTTAAAGATTGCAATAGCGTAGTGGATAGGTAATACCTGTCCGCCAGCAACATCCAATGGCCTGTTTACCTTTAGAATTTGCTAAAATTTGACATCAAATACCTACCTAGAATTTTAATGTAATTTTAAATTTTATGTTAATTTTCCTTTACGAGATTTGCCTAAAAAGATACTAGACAGACCTCGAAAAGAATTGCGGTGAAAAGTCAACAGACTCAAAAAACTTAAACTAAAATAAACTCAAAAGGGACTTTTTCAAGAATCAATTACAAACAAATACACAGAAAAACTAAATGTTCTAATGTTGTATCTGATCAAAATGTTCTAGAAACTGAAACAGATAGTGCCTAACCTAACAAAATAATTACAAAAACAAACACAAAGAAATTGTTGAAGGTCAAAAGAAAACCAGGAACAAAAGCGTCTGCGACCTTCGACATTGAAATGTAATCCGTGTCTATATTTGAAGATGCTAATGCGAACTACGTGATCGATGTGAATGTGTTCCGTGCAGAGTGCGGTTACATATCAACCCAATAACATTAAGGTACATTACGTAACCAGGCGAGCGGGTAATGGCTCGTAAGTGGCGGGTTACTGGCAAACACGCTTCGCCGCCGGTCCAACACAACATCATTTTACAACGTAGCCAGTCGTAACGGACACCCAAATTCCTGTTACACGGGTCAACAAGCCAACCGATTAAGATACCCCAGATAAAAGTACACGAAGATAACGTTTGACCTCCGAAAATTGATCAGATTGCACTGCCCGGAGAAAAATCAGAGACACGCCTCCGAAAATTACATACTGCAAAGCTACCACACGGCCTTACAATGTTTTGAGTCTTGTTTTAAATATTGTTCGTATCTGGTACAACACTGTTCTTGAAGGGACGATAAATTAAATCTCGTGTAGCTAAGAATTATTGCGAAATTAAATTCGCGTAATTAAATCGCGCAGTCATTCGAAATAAGTGATTGTAGAGGTATTTGTGCCAACAATTGAGAGAACAGGGCAAAAAGTTAGGTATTTGAAGAAGCTATATATTTCCGTCGCGATGCGTCACGCCTGCACCCGTATAGTGCGATAAAGACAGCTGCAGCTCAAACCGATTATATTATCACAAAATTTGGATGAGATCATCGTTTGGTATTCCCCTTTTCTCTCCTCGAAAACTGAGAGGATTCAATTATTTTTGACATTAAAATTTTAAGAAAGGGAAAATTGAGCATTTTTTTACATTTTTGGACGGCCATATGCTCTTTAGGTACCTATTAGTTGCTGAAAAAAACAGACTTGTCTACAGTAGGCCTAGATAATATGAAAAATAAATGCTCTAGAGGCCAGATTCGCAGAATCGCAGCCCACGTTCCCTCTTAATAGTCGGGTGAAACAATGCCACAATCTGCTTACGATCCTTCATTTGTAACTCATGTTTCATTAGTCATGATGATTGAAACTTTTGAGACCCTTTCTCCAAAAGGACAATCCTATTCCTTATGAAACCAAATCGTCTTGAAAACAAACCATTATGAAGCTAGTACTTACTCAACCACTAAAATTACCATACTTATTTTGTAACCAACAACAAGTTAGGTTGGTATTGCAAATCTGCGTACATATGCAGTCACTCCTTCATGGAGTTAGGTAACAATATTGTTTAGTGTACTTAGATTGTGACAACACAACACCTTCATTGAGTCACATTAAGGACTTACAACCGTCCCGTCGGGGCTGCGGGTTGTTCGCAAGAGATACCGCGGCCTCGACGTGAAGGGATAAGAAGGAACATGGGTTGTTTTTAGTCAGTAGAAGTCTGACACTCCCTTTCGCTCTGCCCAAGCGGGAGGGGTTATTTGATGATTTCCCACCCCCCAAAACTTACAACCGTCTGCGGGCTAACCTAAGTAGTTGGTAAAATATATAATCCCCATTTTCCTTATCATCTGCCTAGCCTTTTCTCAATAGGAGAACAGACTAAAAAAACTAATTAGTCCGTTAGATAGATTTCCAAAAAATATTGAACACATATTTTTTCTTTCTTCACATAAACAAAAAATGAAGACGATACAGTGCTTCGAAAACTCGTGAACTCCTCGAAAACGTCTCATGATCTTTGACGCGTTTTATCTTCTAAAATTTTTCATTATCTTGATAAAACAAAAAACACGTATCCAATATTTTTCGATAATCTAACTGGCGGAATTATTAGAATCATATTTTATTGACCCAATCCGATCCCCTTTTATGTTGGGGTTGACTTCCAGTCTAACTAGATGCAGCTGAATATCAGAATTTTATATAGAGCTAGTTACTATCTGACCTCCACAACCCAGTTAGTACTGGGAAACATGATACCCTTTGGTAAGACTGGCTGTCAGACTTTCGGGCGACTTGCTTGAACACCTGTTACGACTGTTAGAAATCTTAAACAATCTAAATTAACACCGGAAACAACGACTTAAAGTGCTTTCCGAGGTACGGAGGACACAGGCATATAATGGGTGGTCATCCATCATCAGACCAGTAAGCGCGGCTTAACCTGAAGCTCGATCTGAACGGATCTTTTATCTAAATAAACATAACATAACACCACGCCTGTAATCCCCGAAGGGTTAGGCAGAGATGAACCTAATAATACACCCATATTTCGCCAGTTATGTTTAAGTCCCATGTAATAGGGGACGAGCCCATTGCCATCAACCGGGCACAAATCCAGACTCCGTAGCTGTTACTGATAAATTCCTGATGGAAAAAGCCAATAACACTTTGCCCGACCCGGGATTCGAACCCAGGACCTCATGCTCAGCAGTCGCGCTTGCGACCACTAATAGACCAACGAGGCAGTCGAGGCAGTTTTTTCTAAATAATAACAACCGATAATAATTCTTCCCCTTTTGCTAATTTCCCTCTTTTTGCAAATATCAACAAAGAGTTTTGAGTTACTAGCCGAAACCTAACAGTGTCGAAGTGTGGGGACAATATTTACTCAAGTGGGGTTTCTGTGTGTTCTGTGGTAGTAGCGGCTTCGGAGCTTTACCGTCGTGAATGTATATAAGTAAGCTCATACGTTGACATGGGTTAGACCCAAGGCTCTTCTGGTAACAATTTTCGAATGATTAAATATTAGCCGCCATCCATGTTCCCATATCATATTTGATGTTTTGAAGGTTGCTCAATTTTTTATAAGCAAAAAATATCGAAATTCTAATTATGAATACGAAAGTAACTCGGTTTGTCAGGTCCTGTTACCTTTTCACGGTTTTTTTTTTATTTTACTACATTTAGTACAAAATAAACCATACATAATAAATTAAATAAGGTAGCCCTGACTACTGGAACAGTCCAGTAGCCCAACAACGTTTTTTTGGCAGTAATACGTTGACATAGAATAACTCCCACTATCAAAAGGCACACACAGATATACAGAGATATTATAAAGTAATAAGAGGAGCTCGTGGCTTAAGAGGAGCTCGTGGCTTAATAAGAACTGCCACTCGGGTCGATCTTTAGGTAAAGCTGTGCTTGCCTAGGTCAGTCTGTGGATGGGTGACCGCCCGACATACCGAGTTTCCTCCGTGCAAAGCACGTTAAACTGTTGGTCCCGGCTACCATATATATAGTCGTTATACATGTAGTCAGTAACCTGAAATTCTGACATTCAGTCTTACCAAAGAGTATCGTATTACCTAGTATTAACTGGGTTGTGGAGGTCAGGTAGGCAGTCGCTCCACGTAAAATACTGGTATTCAGCTGCATCCGGTTAGACTGGAAGCCGACCCCAACATAGTTGGGAAAAGGCTAGGCAGATGATGAATAAGACTCAACAAACTACTTTGATTTTCTGTATTCTCATAAATTCACTTACTGGTGAGCTTGCATGGTACACATAAAACCAACTGGAATGATTAGGTACTTAACTACCTTCCGACTATAAATATACACCTCCCAGATATAAAAACTGGACTGATGAAATAAGCTCATCAGCCTACAGACTTAAACTAAATGAAACCTAAGGCGCCCAATATCGTTAAAGTAGCACAAAGTCATTAATCAGAAGCCTACATACTCTTAGCAAACTAGACAGCCTATTTCTAAGTCCGAATTCGCCTATTCACAAAGTTTCAAATCGTCATTACAAAACCGTTATACAACATCACGATAACTGCTACAGAGTTCAGACACCATCAATTTCACACACAGAAGCGTAAACTGATCTAATTATATTATGTTTGGGAGGTTTTGTCTTCTTGCATCATATTTCTAGCCTTAAGAGGCTACAAGAGATTGCGTAAAGGCTGCTGGTACGATACATCACTTTCGGCTGCTGGTACGATACATCACTTTCTCCTCGTAGATATCCGACTTATATTTAGGTCGGCTTGACTCATGACTCGGCTTATGTATTCTGATAGCAGGCGACTAAGCAATCCACTTTAAAAAGGTCATGCAGTAAAAGATACGGCTGTGGGATAGATAGGTACACGTGTTTGTCTGAAGCTCTTTTATCTTTTTGTCCTTTGTTCGACATGAGCTGATAGAAACATGGGAATCGTAAAACCTATTACAAGAAACAAAAACCCACGTTTTGATTCGCTTTATTAACGACGACCTATATAAAACCAATATATCGAAGTTGACATTCATTTTAATAAATACACCTACGTAATATGAATGTATACTATACGAGCTTTGCGTAATTTTAACAGACTATAAATCTAATATCAAAATTCGGAAAGTTATAAAACATGAACAGATTTATGACTACAGACATAATAAACACGGTGATTACGATTTATAAGATAAAAGTATTAAATTCACGTAACACCATCACGAATACACGAACAGTATTCATCTTATTTTTGTTGTTTGTCCGATCTGAAAGCACAATACAAAATTAATGACTGTTTTACGTGTCGTCGTAAACCACGGAACCCTCAAATAAAATTCCTCGCACAACGAAACAAAAAGTAATGCTTAGGGAGGAAAAAGTTTTACTACACTTCCACACATATTATTTTGGTGTTTATGTTTTGGCTATCTTCTCTACCCCGCCGGGGTTTAATGTAGTAGTGAAATAAAGTTTATAAATATACTTAAAAGCTAACGAAGCGAAATGGGAATTGATAAGGTTTAACTACGGTTCATTATTCTTCAACTAATCCTAGGGTTTGTAACGAGTCTAATCTAAAAGTTATATTAAACGTGCACCGAGTTAATTAAAAAATAGTCAGTGTACTACGTAAACTGGTACTGTTGGAGAAAACTCAAATTGTACCGGGAATGCAAAGTCCCGAGAGTAGAGACTTGAGTCTCGCTATATGTGGCACTCTCTGCACAAATATGTGGTGAGAAACCATCACTAACATGGACACATATGTCTCACATGATAGGGGCGCCACCTACACCCATTTAGGTCCATTACGCATATGGAGTTTATTACTAACACGCATATATCTAATCTAAGTTATGGCGTTAGAGCTCCAAACTATGGCTATTAAACGAAGCAAGAACAGATCGATTGCGTAATAAAAATCGTACTTGTCATACCAAAATCAATTACCATCAACATGATAATTGAGCCATCCTATATTTTGAGTTGATTGTGGGACTAATATTTACAATCCAATCAAGATTATTTCCGGAACGAATCGATTTCATCTGTCTTTGAAAATAAATAAATTCTCAAGCTCCAGAACAACCGCCGGTTACGTCTTCGACATCATAAAATGTAAATTCTACATTGTATAAGGTGCAGGAAGTCTTATTTCAGAGACTAGATACATAAAAGATGTTGTGTGTTTTATAAGAAGATTGAAGAAATGCATTTTTGAGAACGAATGGGAATACTGGTTCCAAGTAAAAAAAAAACTTGATTTGAAAGATCTTCAATAGATCTATTTCTGTCTCCGTATTTATTGACATATTCATCGTCATTCTCCTGCCCTACCTACCCCAATTTATTTCGAATGTGCGTAGCATGTCTTCTTCATTCATACCTCTCTAATACTTGTCATCTCAGCATTCACCTCCTTTCTAGCCATATCATCATTTACACTGATGTCCATCCATCCTTCGTGTCTTAGGTCTTATTCTATAATTATAGCCATCTACATTAACATTCAACATTTCCTTCATTACTCCACATCACATGTCCATACCATGATATTAATTTGTGATACGTGTAATGTGCAGTAATTTGTATCGTATGGTCAGATAAAATTAAAAAGCGGAAAATCCACAAAGCTCGAGTGAGCTGGTAACACTACACCAGTGAATGACGCTGGTTCGAATCTCGCGGTCGAGTGGTCGAGTTAATACGATACTACCATTTGCATCGAGTCATCTATTCAAATTGCTGATTGAGATACTTTGAAAAGTAAATAAATTGATTTCGATCCGATCGAGTGTAACATTGATTCTATAAACATAGTAGACACGAACAGAAATCTCGATGTCTTAGCATTAATTTTCATTTTCATTAAACAGTAGTTATGGACGTTAATTCATCTTGCTGTAACTGGTTGTTACGGTTAACGGTAATTACTGGCTGCACCTAGTATCTAAACTAGAAGTAGATTTCACGGATACGGGGCTTAATAACTTCAACTATCTAAGCATGATAGAATATGCAAAGAAGGTAATATTTTCTCTTTTTCATATAAAATATGATGAACTGCAGAATATTAGTAAGAGGTTATACATTTACACAACATACAGGGGATGTACTCGTATTTAAGAAGAAGTTCCATATCTCACGTTTTCTGATTTGGTTGCAGGCTAGACCGAAAAATGTGTAACAATGAAAAACGACACCAAAAACTGACCACTTTTCACCATCCCGATCATCTAGGAAACAAACTTTTTTCAATGGATTCAGCGTGCTGAATAAATAATGATTTTTGCGTGACCTTTCCAACCGGGTGTCCCTAAGACACCTCTCTATTTATTTTAAGGACAACAACATTCTCAGTCTATCTTACACAGTAATGAAACCCGATCGGTTGATTAACAGATGGCATTATATTAGTAGAATACATCATAATAAATGTATCAATAATTTAATTGCGTATTAAATCCCAGTCAGTCGCTCATGTAGCATCCGCGTTTTTGTCGCGCCGCCATTCATGGAGCAGACTATTGCCTATTGTCCTTGGTGAGACGCGGCAGAGGTTAAACGTTCTTTTAAAACTCTTTGATGAGTTCCTTTGTAAAGAATCAACCAGTTCCCTCGTAACTCTAATAAAAAGCACATGTTGTATTCACAGTAACTATGTAATACTTCATGTTTCCCAAACTATTAAGTTCGCCACAATAACGTTTTTTGCGAAATTAAATCGTGAGTAACTTTCCTTTATTTTTATGAAATATCTCAGCAGTGGCTAAAATTTGCGGCTTTCGCATTTATTGCTTTGGTAATCGTAATAAAGTGTGATTTATTCAATGTTTGATCGAGTTTGTTGTTAGTTTTGTTGTAATCAATCATTGAATAAAAACAAAAAAGGAACATAACAGTGGAATGTTGGACAGTCTTTTGTTTGTTGTTCCGAACTTATTTTGAAGCAACCACAACACAACAATAGGCAGTAAGTCGAAACCACAAAGTAGCACTAACAGCAAAACTCCATCAGTCATTTAGGTGTCATGAATGGCGAAATATCCATTAAAGATTTCCTTTTCATGGCTTTCATAACCGGCGTCGTCGTGGGCACCGCTCCCGCCATATTGGATTTCACAGCGAGGAATTTTACGGGATTTTTAAACTATTTTTTCAGCTCACTGTTGCTGCTGTAAAGCGCTTGATATTTCATTCAGCGTTCATTAAACAGAAATGTGCATGGACTATATAGTGAGATGAAAAATGTTCGCTCCATTTTGTATGAGTTTGAATGTTAAACAAAACTGACTGGGCCTATAAATGCGGACCATATATTGGCATTTTTATCATACCATAATTTATGCAACTTAATGAATTGGTCGACATTTGTAGAAGATTTATGAACCGCTTTCAGACACATTGATTATCACTTTAATAATAAATAAGGTATCTATAACATAATTTAGTTCGAACAGATTTGATATGGATTTCGTCGTTTCCGCATCCGCGAGCGCTTGGTGTTCTATCGTTTACCTAACAAAATAGGTTTAGGCTTGATTAGCTAATGTTAGAGTAAAGACATCTCGTCATATAAAGACCTGCTATGAATGATTGAATACATAACATAACAACACGTCTGTAGTCCCCAAAGAATTAAGCAGAGTTGTACCCATATAAAGAACACCCACATTTCGCTAGTTATATTTAAGTCCCATGTAATTGTTGAATACGTAACCGATTTGTATGAATGTTTTCTATTTTTCTTATTTATCGTCTTCGGGCTCCAAATGTTTCTCAAACATGAATAGAAAAATAAAATGACTTGATAACACGTGCAAGCTTGCACAGTAAACTCTTTGAAATAAGATCATTTGCGTCATTGGTGCACATGCGAAGATAGCATGCGATCATCTCACGCGAACTTCTCTAGCCTTAAGACACGTTTTAGAAAAATATACGCATGTGTTCTGCCTTTCGCCGTTGAATGTACTCGCCGTATATTTGTATCCCTCAATGCACGGTATATGCACTTAAAATACACCATTCATATGTATATTCCCTTCTTTAAAAATATACTGCTCAGTATGTGACACGGTGGTGGTGCGCCTGCCGCGAATTTCTAATTTTGTACAGATTTCAGACAAAAAGAAACAAGTTTTGAAATGGAACAGTAATTAATAAAGAACGAATCGAACGAGCTCAAGTACTGGGAACTTCAAATAAAAAATATTTGATTTAGTTAATAGGAAATGCATAATAAATATGTAAATCCAGGAAACTTCAGAGAACCAGAATATCCTTTATAAATTTTGTTATAATGACCCGCAAATTATGGATCACGAATAATCTGGAGCAGCCCGGGTGCGGAAACGGAAGCTGAGTGGTGTTCAACTTGAGAAACGCCAGTGTTGTTTTTTTTTTCGTGATAATATTCGGGTTTTATTTAAGTCGGCATGCAAAATGTTAATTGAAAAAAGCCTGATCCCATTTATTTTACAAGGATCTATGTAATGATATTCATCTTCTCCTTTGACCAGTTTAATCTAATAATAGTAGGAAATCCAAAATTATTTGTGGCAGGTGGTAGTTAAGCAAGCCAATCCAATACCAATGGTATTGTATTGAGCTCTCAGCTTAGATTACCTTATAAAAAATCAGCCTGTACTGCCATGAGTTTTAACTCAGTCTTAAACTTTACAAATTTTCGTCTCTTATATAAGTTTATGTTATAGGTACGTATAATTACATTCTCCGACGTATAGGAATAAGGTTTTACAAAAATTCCGCCGAAAAATACAAAGGCATTAATTTTGATCATTGGCCTTCCTCAGCGGTTTTGGCACTCAATCAAAATGCAAACGCGGACGTTATTATCATTACCTCTAGCATCATCAAACCCCATCCATCAAACTTTTAAGTAGGTTTGTGTAGATAAAGCAGAAGCTCCAATGGACCGCCCTTCCGAGCTTTGGGTTCGTGAGCCGAACTTCCACGATGCCCTCGGCGAAGCCCCGAACACGGCACGAACAAGTAAAGCCGCTACGAATACCAGTCGGAAACGAAATATCGTCGTATTAATACGTCTCAGTCGCCCGCGCGCACGCGAACCTAAGTTATTCTCTTCGTCACACACTTGTGACTGTAAGTGGAGTGAAACTTATGAAAATCTGAAGAAATAGTTATAAAACATAACGTTTTAGTGTTACTTTACAGAGGAAGTTGATCAATGGATTTTTCTGACACATTACGGTGGACGTTCGCGCCACGAAATTGTTTTTGTTTGCGCGGTTTGAGCCGGTGCACTAATTGCTGTTGCGGAGGTAAGCAAGATTTTTTGTTGTAATTGTTAATGGATATAGCTGGACTTCGTTTCATTTGTTGTTCGCTTTTATATAATTATTTCGAAATAATTGCTCGGATAGAGAACAGGTTTACTTTATACGAAGTTAACAACAAGTAACGAAGGCAAATAAACTCGAATACCGCCAATGGCAACTTCTTCTTTGTAATCATCGCTATTAAAAACCTGATGCATTTTTATCCTGTTTCATTTTTATTGTGTATCTAAAGTTGTATTCTTCATTGGAATCAGTCAGTCATTATACACTTATTCATTTAGTCACAAATCATTCATCCCATGTTCCAAGGACTATAAAAAAGCTACCTTTTGCGTGTGTATATCTATCGGGCCGGCTCATCCGCCGACTGAAACCAGTTCTCGGCCAGATGATAGTTTGTTATTATTTTTTGCCCCGAGCGGGTATCTCAGTGGTCCGGCATCAAAAGAACAACTACCATCTTACGCCATGTGCCATCTTCCACACAATAAGAATATGTATTCGGAATGTTGCTAATGAGGCTCCTCATGAAGTATGTCACGTGGAATTTACGCAGCTTATCATATACGAAGATGGAAGATGAAGAAGGCCTACAGCATATTTGTCTCAAGGCATTTTGATAAAATTCGCTCTGAATAAAGCTAAGAGACGGAAATGTTAAACTTTGATAACAAAGCTAATTCGAGTTAAGAGAGAATTGTTTTGACATTTTCGGTTCTCTCAAACTTGGGTGAATATTTAAGCCTATTAGTATTTTGCTTTGAGTTCTGTAACGGATTCTAGCACTTTATCATAACAGCGTGTTGTTGCTTAGATAAACATCTACATTCCTAAGCAGTAATAGATTGATGTTCTAATTCATTAGTCTTTTACTATTTACTAGAAGTATTTTATCAATAATGAAGTAGGTATACTGTATTGTTTACTAGATAATAATCTATCGCGGTTTTAATTGACTTTCTAATGATTAATACCATTTTGGTTTCTACGAAATCAAACAGACAAAATGTCACCGACTTCAGAAGCTGCTTCTTCTTGTGAAATTTATAGGTTTTTTTTTTTGTATGTTTGTTACATACAAAAACAAACATACAGACGAATTGATAACCTCCTCCTTTTCGGAAGTCGGTTAAAAATTCAGCTACCGTCGTAAGGGCACCTTCAGTGGGGTACGGACTTCGGCTTAGGGCGTCACTGCACTGGGGACGGCAGCAAAGATACAGGCTGGATCTTAGAGAGAATATTTAGGGGCTGGTTTGATACTACTGGCTAAGCGTCTGAGGGCTGATACGAGCAAGGGTCGGCGGGGTAACCAACGGGGGTAGATGGTAAAGTCTTCCTTAGATTTTTGGTCTTTTGTACAACCGAGTGCAATGACAGTCGATCAACCTTATTACTCAGGGCATAAGGGTGAAAACTGGCATACCGTCAGTCATCTCGGTAGTGCAGTCGCCAGTGCATCAATTTACTGCAAAATGTGAAATTCTCTCTTGTGATTCTGAACTTAACATTTAAGAGATTTTACAGTTTATGGTAACAACTTGATGCGCATTATCTAGTGGCTAGATTCTAGACACTCAAGCAGTTCAGTCGATATTTTTCCATGAAGCTAATTATAATTTTGTTGTATCAATCTCATATCGAACTAATACTCAGGTACATACGTACATACGTCGGCGCCCGCCGCCGCCGGGAGTAGTCATGAGATGGAATATTAAAATCCCTAGGCTCACCCTGTATCAAACCAAGTCTTCTATTGATGCATCTCCTAGCCTAGTTAGACAGTTTCCTGAACTCATCCGATATCATGAATTAATCTATCTAGCGTCAATATGATCGATTCTCTCGTATTAATTAAAATTCTGTCTTCGCGCCAGTGATTGGTTTTACTTAAGATAGCAAATCTAATCCACCTTGCTTAAGTTTAAGTGCGGAATACTTAAACAAGGTTTTATGCAATTCGATAGTTGGTAAGCTTTGTTGGTTTCCAGTTGTTGACGGTATTACGGCGAATTCATAATACACGTTTGGGGATTGTCAGACTAGCTTGATCATAAGCTACTACGTTTTCTCACTGGCATTTATTATGGAACAGTGGTGGCCAAGTGGCCAAGTTCACCGTTCTGAGAGCAGAGGTGATGAGGTATTTATTTCATCACCTCTGCTCTCAGAACGGTGAAGGAAAGCATTATAAGGAAACCGGTATGTCTTAGAACCAAAACTTCGAAGAATCTACCAACCCGCACTGGACCCACGTGCTGGATTATAGTTCATTTGCTCTCATAGAGAGGAGGCCTGGAGGCCTGGAGGAGGATTAGATAATTGTAATGTCCTTATAATTTCTGATAAACAAACCTACGATATACCCACAGTTATCAATCCAGTTATTTATTTACTTAGAGATACATTATTTAATAATCAAACACTTAGTTATCTCATGTTTATTTATGGCCACCGGAATTCGATGTTTACCTCAATATCAATCTAAAAATCAATAATTGCTCTAAGAAACTAAACGGCCAGTAAGCTACATTTAAATTGCCGTAAAACCATTTATGTACTTGTCTAAATTGCGTAATTTTGTGGCTTGGCCTACTTTAAATACGTAAAATGTATCAAATATAATGTTGCAGTATGATTGAAGATCGTTAACGTTAATCGCCAAATAACTTGAACCATTTCGAATTAACGTTTATAACATCAACATAACATAACATCTAACCTGTAATAGTCACCCACATTTGGCCAGTTATGTTTGAGTCTCATGTAATAAGGGGCGAGCCTATTGCCATCAACCGGGCACAAATCACTCCGTGGCTGCTACTTAGAAGTTCCCTATGAAAAGACCCAATAACAATTTACCCGACCCGGGAATCGAACCCAGGATCTCATGCTCAGCAGACACTAGAACAACGAGACGAGATTGTAGACCTAATTTTTATCTGTCAAAACGAATCTAGCAAATTATTACCATAGATTACTTAATATGGTCATCCATTCAATCACCTTTTGTTATGTGAATGAAATACATTTATTCAATAATATTCGTGTCGCTCACAAAATTATATCCAGAAATAGATACGATTCGGAGATCTTGAGGATAAACCTCGAAAATGGGGAAGGATCAATGAGTTTCGATAATGGATTGAAATATATCCTTAAAGTGATGACATTACTTACAAGATAAATCTTCAGAAAGCTCGTTCCAGATGAGAGTCTTCTTTGTTTAATTTAATTGTACCTACTGGTAGTTTGTTGTTGTATCGTAGCTTCTAATTTAAAGCGATTTGATTGCAGCTGGGCACTACTAAGGCACTTCATCATCATCATCATCATTTTGGCCGAAAGATGTCCACTACTGGACATAGGCCTCCCCCAACTGTCGTCACATTGACCGGCCCCGTGCGTCTCTCGGCCCTGCGTGGCGTGTATCCAGCGGATCCACGCCACCTTCACCAGGTCATCGGTCCACCTAGTGGAAGGCCTTCCAACGCAACGTCTTCCGGTTCGAGGTCACCACTCCAGAAATTTTCGGCCCCATCGGCCATCAGTAGGCACTTACAGTAACCAGATTCTGATTCACATCAGGTAAATGAAAGATTTCCTTTTAAAAATGTTTGGTCTTTGGATGGGACACATAACATATCGAGTTTCCTCCATGCCTCGAAGCCGTTGGTCATGGCTGTGATTGGCAGATCTTTGACGGTTGGAACAGGTAGTCAGTGACCTGAAAGTCTGATAAGCAGTCTTACCAAGGGGTATCTTATTATCCAGAACTAAGTTGTGGAGGTCAGATAGTCAGTCGCCCCATTTAAGATACTAGTATCTGGTTAGAAGTCGACCCCAACAGGAAAAGGCTCGGCAGATGATGATGATGATTTGTTTTTAAATTGATCAGCAATGATCGGAATTTTTGGTCTAGATATGTCTATATAAACTAATGCTTGCACACGGGGCGTCTCTTAACAATTCCAAATCACACAGTTAAGATTAAGAATTGTTAAGACACGTTTTCTCCGAATAGTACGAATGACGGAGTTTCAGAAATCATACCTTACATAAATCATAGCCATTTCTAACAACTTATCACATCCTGCCAACCATTTCTGAGTCAGAACGTGGAAACTAAAATCGTAAGTTAGGTACGGTGACCTATCTGCATACGTACTGCTGATAACGCAGGGTAAATGTCCTGGAGACATCCGGTCGAGACAATGCTTGCCTGCGTAGATCATACGTAAGCACCTGATAACAAATTTATGAATACGAGTAAAATTTCACAATTACCGTCTTCATTAACCTCTCACAAATACCAACTTTATGTAGCAGTGTTAAAGGTCAGATTGAATTGCGAATCTTGAGTATTTAACGAGTGTCATGGAATCTGGGTATCGTGAAGAAAATTTTGTAATGCTGGGTTTGGTGCTTTAAAGTTCATGTAATAGTTGTTTCTTTTTCAGAAGTTGGTTTAATTGTATGGAAAGCACACTGTTGCCGTAATTTTTAATTAATCTGTCATACATGACATATCAAGCCAAGCTTGTCATAAACTCTTTCTATCTAGTAAAAATATTATTTAATGATTGTACTAACATGAAAGACGGAATAAAAGTAAAGTAAGTAAGTTAAGTCAATTTATCAATAAGATAATATCTCTTGTCAACGGAAACATTAGATAGCTGCAATAAAAAAATAACTTCCCCTAAATTATTCATCCGCATCATTTGCCCGTTAAGGTGTACCATCCCCTCGATAGATTCAGCGATTTTAAGTTGAAGACCGTTAAAAACATCTGCATAGCAAAGATGGGGGCGAAACATAAAAAAACGACCAAGTTTCCGTTAGTAAAACATGGAGGAAGCAATAGAAACATTATTGATCACTCAATTAGATGCAAATTCATTTGGAGTTTGTGTTAATTAGTTTCCTGAGCTCCAATTTGAATATTAAAATCAATATTACGATTCTAACAAGGTTTTTATGTCATTAATTGGTAAACCATAACATAACATGGAAGCTAGTAATAGTTACACAAGATTTTATAGCTAATGATGTAAGAAGCCGTATCCAAACATTGGGACATCATATTTACATTCTGAACGCTCCCAGAATATTTTAATCTACTTGAACACGTTATATGCTTACTGATTACTAACATACGGTACCCAAAATTGAAGCTAGGTTCAACACAAAGATAATATTAAAATCGAAAGCCCTATACGAACCAGTGAAATCCAACAGATGTTTCCTTCGCATGCAGAAATAGATGCTAATCAATAGTGACCGGGTAACGGAAATACTATTTAAAAGCAATGGGAACATCCAAAACTGGCCCACCTGACGCGGGGGTGGTTCGGATATAAATAATGTGCCAATTCCACCGGCCCGGCTTTGTCGACACAGTTGCAGTACATTGCTACGTCCAAACGAAATGTTCTCGAAATAATATAATGCTCCGTTGAATGAACGCCAAAATGTGGAAGTTGCGGTATTAGATATCGGAAGTCTTGAAAGCTTTGGACATCGTAAAGTGTGGTTAGTCAATAATTTAATAGCCTTACAAAATGGTCCGAAATTGTGTATTTGCTGTTAGTCTGTTAAGAGCCCACCACCATTCAAAAGGTTGTTTTACAATAGGCACTATAATTTTTGGAACCTTTTATTTTTTTTGGAGCCATGGCAAGACATTTTGCCTTTGTAGGTGTAAACCGCATAACAAAATGCACAGTAACAAAACCATAAACTTTTTACTGAATTCTCATCGGGTGTCTGTTTACGATAATGAACTTTTAATATTCGATTTTTTATGTATGCCACATGTAAAATTCAATGCTAAGAAATCGGCACAATGTCACATGCATAAGAATTAACAAAATCGACAATATTATTGTTAAATAACTTGTGATAAATTGTGTTGTCAATTTGGGGATCGAAACGTAATTTAAGTTTTCGCCGTAGGTAAGTAATGATCAGCTACTTATTTCTGACTATAATGAGTTTGCCAATGTTTGGAACAAAACAATGACGCCATTACCACAAGGATACTGTGAAATCACGTAAAACACAGTCATCGCGATACTAGTATAACAGGTGGGACGTGCAATACTCGTCGTTAGCATACTGTACCAGCGTGATATTCGGCAAGACCGGAATTCTGTCGAGTCAAATTTATGCCGCTTGCGACACTACGCAGTCCCACAGTACGCAACCGTGGCGAAATGTCGCCCTCTTTTATTCTAACACTTCATTAATCTTTGTCTCCTCTAATATACTCAGTACTTTGTCCCCACAAATCGCCATCAACGTTTCAGCAACCATCCGATCTCACGCTAATATTATTTTCCCATTCAATGGACATAATCTCCTCCTTATTGCTTTTCAATCTTCGACGGTGGTCTCATTTCCTTTCGTCAATAAAGAATAATGTAATGGTTTACCAGGATAAACTGATCCTTGTCAGTGTAAGTTAACTCGAAAGGATTTAATGATAGAGCACGTTTTACTTTGTCAAGATTGTTACGAGCGCGTTGACTGACGGAGCAGTGAACTTTGCGGAGTGTCGAGGCTCTTCCACACCTGAGGTTCACTCGCACAGCCATTAGTTCCGACAATTTAAAGCACCAAGATAGATATCACGTGCTTATCACACATTTGGTGGTCGAGGGAACATAATGACGAGACTATTAACTGGACGGGAACGTTTGATACTCTTTCTAATGAAGCTATTAAAGCTAAACCTAATGATGCAATCTTTCGTCTTTCTCAAAGTCATGACCAACAAAAATGTGAGCACTTACTTGAGGAATGATTTGTATACTTACGTACCTCCTACCTATGTTTGAAAAGGCTTCCAGCAAGTCATCCAAGCAATAAACTGAAAAATTGCGTTGTAATTGGTTTTCGATGAGAAAACGAATTATAACAGGGCACGAGTACTTCAACTGGTTGATTGGCATAATAATGAGTTCAAGTTTATAATTAGGAGCGCGTATTACCACGACCTAAAATGGTGTAATTGTGTTGGTAATTTATTTAATAACGAAGTTAATTTTGTTTTCTCACACGAATGTGTAACTTCATTCGTCAGAAGCACGGTCCAATTGAAATTGTGTTGTTCTATCTGAACGATTTTGATGGATGTTGGGAACGCGTTCAGTTGTGTGTGTATGTAATTTATTTCTGGTAAGCGAGTGGACTTTTACGGCGAAGTGAGTGACTATTTTAAGTGCCCCCGTCATGGCAGCCGGCATGCACCGACTTCGGCATGGTCGTGACGGAACGACGCTTCACTTCCACCGCTGGATAATTAACAAATTAGTTCCCCTACTGAATTAATGTAAACCACAATTTACCTACGACATCTATCTTAATTCTCAAGCTAATGATACGCTAAAATATTAATTCTCCAGTCATTGACCAACGAAAAAAGTAGCCGTTTATTATTTCAAGTCTGTTGGTTTGGTACTCACGCTAATCTACCTATTTAGAAACCCATTTATAATCGTGATACACGATTTCAAGTTTTTGTAATGAAGAACCATAGTGTAAATAAAAAACACAGCTTTATTTGAGCATTACTATACTAGATACAAACAAGGTGATTTTGTCTTTGCCCCGAGTGTGCCGCATAACTTACAAGAACAAGCGAACTGAATGTAGTGCAATTATGCACTGTTAACGGTATAATAATTCTAGGGTATTGTTGGCCAATACCGGGTGACTTGTTGTCCGTAATAATGGAGCGAGCAGGTGGTAGAAGTTTGCCTCTAAACGTACTACCAACGAAACATAACCCTATTATGGCGGAGCACGAGCACGACTTCTGTGAGAACGAGATGGTTTTGTGTAAACCATCTTTATAATATGAATGAGAACGTGAAATATTGTCGACTCTGATGTATTGGGTACATAATGTGTGTTCAGCTGATGTAATGTCAATGTGTGCTTGCTTTTCTCATGTTTGGTAGACATTTCGATACAGTTGAAATAATACTCATTGGTGTTTCTCAAGTCGTTTTTTAACCTGTATAATATGAAGTTAGTTAGGCCGCTGATTTCCAAACTCCTAACTAAGACAAGATGCATTTAATTTTGGTTGAAGATCAAACAAACGTAAAAAGAATAATGTTGCAGTCAATGCACCTATATAATTCTTCCCTATAATAAAAGGACTAAACCATTCATTGTTCCGGTAAATAACAACACCCAAAAAAGACAAAAACAAAGGCGGTTACACTTAACACAAAAACTTCTCCACAAAGCATTTTTTATATCAAAATGATTCCTCGCGGCCATGTTTAGTATAATTGCGGGGCTTCTGACAATAAATAGTCGTCATTAGGGCTGCGGGCAAGGGCTATTATGTCACCGCCACCAGAGTAACGTGCCGCAGCTCTGAGGGTCTTTCTAACAGCACTTACACCTTCCCGAACTACGGGATTTCCCTCACTAATTACTTGGTCCTTGGTCTAGCTCGTATGTTTCCACACTTTTAAAATTTTAAACATTGTCTACGAGTCTCCTAGCGACACGTTTCGTGTTATGAAAAACTGAATTCAGCCCGTTTTCAAAAACCCCGTTTTTATTACTTTTTATATTTACGTTAGTTTCATGTTAAGTTCCATTATGATGAAAGTTGTATGTGTATTTATATTAGAATGATGACAGGTTTAATTATCTTATTTTTTTTTTTATTTTTTTTTTCCTCTAAGTTTTATCTGCAATCAGTCTTCGGACTATGAGCGGATGAGTTCCGTGTTGCTTGTAGTGTAGAGTGTGGCTTCCAGTGATGCCATCTACTCGCAGGTATTACGGCCTTACTGCCGGTCTTCTAGTGCCATGATACTGTGGCGCTTCAAGCGGAGCACGTAGTCTCGTTGTGTCAACTGTCGAGCTAGCTCATTTGGGTGGATGGCTAGTCGTTCTTTATATTTCCCTGCTACATTCCGAATCTCCTCATTTACTGTGGGAATGGCTAGTTGTTGGTGGATTTCAGCGTTTGTAGTGAACCATGAGACATTGGCTATTGTGCGTAGTATTTTGTTTTGCTGACGCTGCAAGATGGCTATATTGGAGTTGCTTGCGCTTCCCCAGAGCTGTATCCCATACATCCAAACGGGCTTCAATACCACTTTGTAAATTAAGAGTTTGTTATCTAGTGATAGTCTGGAATTGCGGCCGAGTAACCAGTGAAGATTTTTTAATCTGTATGAGAGTTCATCTTTTTTGGCTTTGATATGTTGTTGCCAGGTCAATCGGCGGTCCAAATGGATTCCAAGGTATTTAACACAATTTTTATGTGGTAGGGTGGTATCTCCGAGTTTAACCGGTGGGCAGTCCTCCTTTCTGAGTGTGTATGTGACTTGGACAGACTTTGCAGCACTGGCTTTTAATTTCCACCTTTTCATCCAAGTGTGTATTTTGTTAAGTCCACTCTGCAGAAGATTTGATGCGACTTCTGGGTTTGTGTGACTCGACAATATTGCCGTATCATCTGCGAATGTTGCTATAACAACTCCAGGTTCCGTCGGTAAGTCTGCTGTGTACAATATGTACAAAATTGGCCCTAGGACAGAGCCCTGAGGTACACCAGCTTCAATTCTGTGAAAGGCTGAGGTATTACCCGATTCTTTGACGTAGAAGAGTCTATCTGTGAGGTACGATTTCAGTATACTAAAGAACTGGTGGGGCAGGTGTTGTTTGATCTTGCTTAAGAGGCCCTTATGCCAAACCTTGTCAAAAGCCTGCTGGATGTCCAGGAACACAGAAGAGCAGTATTTCTTTTGCTCCAGCGTTTTTCTTATATGTTCACAGACCCGGTGTATTTGTTCTACTGTCCCATGTTGTTTTCTGAAGCCGAACTGATGGTCAGGTAGTACATTTTTCTCCTTAAGTATTGGGGCCATCCTGTGCAGCAGCAGTTTTTCAAAGATCTTGGACATTGTCGGCAGAAGGCTTATTGGTCTATATGACGTTTTTTCTTGGGCAGGTTTCCCATGTTTGTGAATCATCACAATTTCTGAGATCTTCCATTGGTCAGGAAAGTACTGCAATCTCAGCATGGAGTTCAATAGGATTTTTAACATAACTATGCCCTTGCGTGGCAGCTCTCTCAGTACTTCCTTCGTGATCAAATCATAGCCTGGTGCTTTTTTACTGTCAAGGCATCTTATACTCTTTTGGACCTCTTGGGGTGTAACTGGTTTTGGTGGGAGACAAAGTTGAAAGTCTTCTTTTAAGACAGAATTAACGTGACTTTCTATATCCCTGTCGTCAGTTTCATCATTTGGTTTAAAAACCTGTGACAAGTGTTTTGCAAAGATGTCCGCCTTTTCCTGGCCTGTTTTAGCCCACTTGTCATCATCTTTTATTGGGGGTTTTTGTTCATGAGGCCTGTCATAGGCTTTAGTGAATTTCCATAACGAGTAGTTGCTTTCTTTGGTTGCCGTTAGAGACTCTAGTTTAAGCTGGAGGGTGTCATCGTTAGTCTTTTGGATTAGGCTTTTGAGTTCTACTATCGCCTTATTCAAGAGGGTTTTGTCTGAAGATAGTCGAGTCTGGTGCCAATTCCTGCGCAGCCTTCTCTTTTCCAGGATTTTAAGCTTGATCTGTAGTGTGAGGTTGGTAGAGTTTCCTTTCTTTCTGATATCTGGTGTATTTGTCCAGCAAGCTTCCTGAACTATGTTGGTAAAGTTTTTTAGGGCAATGTCAATATCCTCAGTGGTTTTCAGCCTTACATTTAACCTGATGTTTTCTTCTAGAAAATCTCTGAAGGATTCCCAATCCGTGTGATGATTGTACAGCGACTGTGGCATTTCAGTCTCAATAACAGTTGCACTAGTGGTTAGTATTACTGGCGTGTGATCAGAGCAAGTGTCAAGACAGGATTCAGCTTTAAAGTAGTGACGAGAGAGTCCTTTGATTACAAAAAAATCTAGCAGATCTGGGATTTTTTGGTGGTCTGCTGGCCAGTAGGTAGGTTCCGCAGTCGTCAGTATCTTTAGGTTGTTTTCATCAATGCATTTCTTCAGCTGTCTTCCACGCGTCGTCATTAGCCTGGAGCCCCAATGAAGGTGTTTGGAGTTCCAATCCCCACCCGCGATGAAACGTCCCCCGAGTTGTTTGAAGAAGTGAGAAAACTTAGTAGAGTCTATTGTATGTCGTGGTGGGCAGTAGACTGCTGCAACATTAAAACGCCCACATTCATCTTCTACTGCGATGACAGTGGCCTGCAAGTGATTGGTTTGATAACTGGGCAGTACATGGTGTTTTATATTGCTACGTACAATGATGGCAGTGCCTGCATGCCCTGTACCGTCTGGATGTGTAGTGATGTAGGTGAAGCATCCAGGTATCCTAATGGAGCTGTTTTTAGTGCAGTGTGCTTCAGATATTAAAACTATGTCAACTTTGTGTTCTACCATTAGTGGTATAATTTCATTTTGGTTAGGAGTTAATCCATTTATGTTCCAAGCCATAATACGGTGACCTATTTTGAGAGCTTGTCAACAAGGTTTGATATGAGTCCCATTAGGGTACCCATTTGTTGTAAGATTATCTCAAACTTCTCTGATTGCTTTAGCAGTATGTTTTCTAGTGACGGGCTCAGTGTTGCAGAACTCCACTTGCAGTCATCTTTGTTATTAGGTTCTGTGTATTTCAATGCATCAGAATACGATTTTTGCTGATTTCTCATGTCACTTAATTTGTAGGCAGTTTTGGGTTGGTCTTGTTCCTTTATCAGATTGTGTGGTTGCTCTTTATCGAATCGTGTGTTTGCACTTCTGATTTTATAAGCATTGTTAGCTTTCCTTGCCGAGATTTCTTTATATACTTGGCATCCTTTATAGTTTGCCGGGTGCGCGCCATTGCAGAGAACACATTGGGCTGGGGTATTTCGATCCCGTTTGGGGCAGTCCGATGTTTTGTGAGACTCTGTGCATTTTACACATCGAAAGGGCCTCATGCAGTGGTTCTTCGAGTGCCCATACTGCTGACATCGCTGACATTGGACTATGCTTCGTCTTTTCCTAGGATCTTCTATAACTACTGCTTGATGATATATGTACTTGAGGTCTTTTGCAGCTTTGTTGTGGGCATTTGGCATAAGATTCACGAAGAATGTTGAGGTTGGCTTCTTTTCTGGACCATATTTAGCATTTATGATCTCGCCAGTAACTATATTTCCAGTCTTTTCGATTTCCTCTCGTATAACCTCAAGGGGTGTTGAAGGATGAAGGTTGCGAATTACAATTCTAAAGCATCTATCCTCTTTCCGGTTGAAGGTATGTCCAATGAGTCCATTTTCTCGAATTAGTGTAATCAGTTTCTTGTGAGCTGCAACGTCGCCACAGTTGATGCGCAGCTGGTTTCTGTTTACAATTTTATACGTGAATGTGTCTCTTTCAGTGGCTGTTAGTAGGAGCTCTGTTAATTTATTGACATCATCGATTCCATAAAGTATGATGGGAGGTGGTTTGCTCGGCTTCTTTTGTTGAGGTTCTTCTTCGGTTAGGTCTATTGGTAAGTCACTGTATCTATTGCTGGTTTCAATTTTATGAGGAGGTGAAGGTGTCTGTGACGTCTTTTTTCTTTTGGCACCTCGCATGGCAGGGATTCGTTGCCATGGGGGTGGGCAAGGTTCTGTTGATTCCTTGTTGTTTCCTGGTTCCATCTGTTGATTTGGGAAACTTCCTAATGAGTTGGACCTCTGTCTGTTGATAAAGAGGCCAGGGTGAAAAGCCTGCTGGACTAGCTTTTTTTGTGTGGACGATGCTGGTGTTGCGGCAGATGATGGTTTTGCATTTCCTGTATTTAGCAAAGTTGTGCCCCCCCCAGAATTATCTTATTGTCTGATGTTATTTCAGCAGATCTTAGGACTTCAGACTAGCCAGCCGAATCCACTGAAATCTGTGTAGTTGTTTTTTTTTCAATAGACCATCTCTCATCATGATCCTCATATGACTTGACCAATGCCTGACTGGCTTTAAAAGATACAGTGACCTCTGAGTTTGTTTCGGCTTTTTTCTTCTCAGAATAGTCATTTACGAAACACCGGCCCCACCTGACGTGTAAAAGTTTATTGTAAAATCAATTTAAAAAAATTAATATGATTTATGATAAATAGATTTGCATGAGGTGGAACCTCAAGTATTCTTTACTACGTTTATTTTTATACACGTGGAGACTGAGGAACATGCTAGCCAGCGAATGGTTAATCTTTTAGCCCCACAGCATGAGTAATTCACGTCTAACTCGTGCCGTCACGAGAGAAGAATGGATGCTTGTGTCATCATAGTGATGTTACTATAATGCAGAGAAAGCCAGGTAACACAAAGTGCAGTATAATGCAACTCATAGTTTATTACTAAGTGACGTCGTGGAATGCAAGCGAGGTGTCTTGAAGAAATGAGAATTTTTAATAAGTTTTATTGCATTATGTTAAGTAGGGTCGTTATTTACTGTGAGGTTCAAGTTGGTGAACTTTAACGCAATGCTGTCTTTGTCGGGGCTTTTGTAAGTAAGTTCGACTACAGAACGACCTTTAAGAGTAAGGTTTTTAACATGTCCCGTCGGGGCTGCGGGTTGTTCGCAAGAGATACCACGGCCTCGACATGAAGGGCTAAGAAGGAACATGGGTGGTTTTTAGTCAGTAGAAGTATGACACTCCCTTTCGCTCTGCCCAAGAGCGGGAGAGGGGTTATTTGATGATTTTCCACCCGCCAAAAAAAAAGGTTTTTAAAATGTAGTCATTTAAATCAGTGTTATTATCATAATCATCATTCTCGTGCCCTCATCCCAAATTATTTAGAGTCGGCTCAGCATGTCTTCTTCTTTTTTCATACTTCTCAATTACTCGTCATCGCGGTAGTCACCTGCTTTCTAGCCATATCATCATTCACACAGTCCATTCATCGTTTCTTTGGTCTTCCTCTACTTATATCTATCTTATCTACATTTTTACTCAACACTTTCCTTATTCCATTCGCATCAAATGTCTATGCCACGATTACCGATTACCATATAACTTTTCAGTCACTTAATCTAGTTTGCAATTACATAATTAGTTCTCCCGTTATCCTCAACATATCTATCTATCTATCTATATCTATACATATAATAAATCTGTAGAGAAATCGTTTTTGTACATCGAAAATATTTAAAAAAAAAATTGTCAGGGTATTAAAGTATAACCAACAGAACACATTTCCAGCATTTTTGGAATTTTTGTCTGTTTGTCTGTTTGTCTGTTTGTCTGTTTCGATGACTAAGCATCACGTCAAATTTACGAAACGAATGTAGGTAACTTTTATACATAAATATTGTGCGTAACTTGGGCTATTACTTAGTCTTTGTTTCATCGTAATCGGTGCTCTCTATCAAAAGATATATGAATTTATAGTTTTCAAGAAGAACTTATCGTTATGGTCAAGAATGAGACAAGCAACGACATCTATTGAACGAATATGGCACTTATTACTAAATGCCTTCACAAGATAACTTTAAAAAAGTTATGATAGCAAAAGGTACGTAGATATAAGTCTAAATGACGCTGCTTTCAAAATCTACATAGCCTAAAACTTATAGTGTTTGATCGTTCTTTTTTAGCAGTTATCTTCGTCTTCGACAGATGGCGTTATTCATTTGATGTCATTTTCTGAACCGCGATGATAGTAAACATACACACATTATGTTTCGTGAATAGTCAACAAATAAAAATTTACCAATTACACAGTATTAAAATACTATTTTTTTTTAAACTAAATTAAAATTAGATAAAACCCACGACATATTTTTTTTATGTACCGTGTGGGAATTGAACCTGCGACACGCAGTGCTACTGTTAATCGTCCAGCCATTGCGCCAACCATGTCGTCATATAGATGTGGTGTGTTGTTAGCCCTATGTGTCGAGGCCGCGGTATCTCTTTCGAACAGCCCGCAGCCCCAATGGGTGTCGGTCTTTGGGGGCCCCTTCAATGTTGCTGACATCTCTTTGAGACGCGCGTGGAACACGAACGCGCCTCCATCGTCATAGGACGGACGAACGATTAACTAGGCTCACTCACCGTTCACAGGCCCGCGCCTACGGTGGCCGGAAGCCATCACGTGGCCCCCGATGCCCGGAGCGTCTCCCGCGGCGGCTGGGACGAGAGGTTGTCTCCCTCTCACGTTCCGCCACCTCTTTCGCTAGCATTACTGCTTCGCAGAAGGAGGTGGCGGCCATTTCAGATTCGATGTCCCAGATTCGGTACAGGTACCCTCTTGAAACACCCTCTAATCCCCCCTTTTTTTTGTGGTTCGTAAATTATCAAATGACTCATCCCGCTCTGGGCGGAGCGGAAGAAAGTGTCAGACTTCTACTGACTAAAAACCACCCACGTTCCTTATTAGCCCTTTGTGTTTCGGGGCCGTGGTATCTCTTGCGGACAACCCTCAGCCCCGGCAGACGTCCCTTTGGGGCCCCTTAATTGTTGCTGACATATCTTTGAGGCGCGCGTGGAACACGAACGCGCCAACGACAATCTGTCTGCCTGTCGACTATAATGTACCTGTTTCAAATTTCTTCAAGATCCGTTCGGCCGTTCTGACGTGGTTGATTAACAAACACCCATCCATCTAAACTTTAGTATGAGACATAGTCAGTACTTTGCATTACTCTCTTCTTATTTTCTACAGCGTCAGTAAGTTAACGCAGGGCAATGATTAAATGTACTTTTATCTAAGCGACGCCTTTTAGTTTCCGACAAGCACGCGAACGAAGTCGCGGGCACAGCTAGTCTATCTATCTATCTATCTATCTATATATATAAAAATGAAACCCGTTTTCCGTTGTCACGACTTGGCATGAAAACGGCTTGACCGATTTGGCTGATTTTTTTTTTTAAATGTTCGTTGAAGTTCAAGGATGGTTTTTACGGCGAGAAAAATTCGAATAATGGCCGGAAAAGCCCTAAAAACAGCCCTTTTCTTTTTCCCATACAAACGTTTTCTAACTAAAACGTTAAATCAATTTGAGCTTTAAAACCGTACCTATAAAGTTCAAGTGTTAGTGGAGAGGTTCCGGGAAGGCAAAACAATTGAGTGACGTTCAGTTGTTCAGTCAACGAATGACAACTTCAAACAGACCACGACATTATCACAATAATCACAAATAATTACTGTTTCTTTCCCAATAGAAAAACGATTTTTAAAATGGTGTTTGCGTATAATATAAAAATTAATTGCTGTTAGTTAGTCGCGCTAAAACTAGAGAACGGCTAGACCGATTTGGCTAATTATAGTGTTGAATTATTCATGGAAGTCCAGGGAAGGTTTAAAAGGTGAGAAAGTGGTAGGTAGGTAGGCAGGGTAGTAGGTAGAGTAGTAGGTAGGGTAGTACGTAGGATAGTAGAGTAGGTAGGGTAGTCGGTAGAGTAGTAGGTAGGGTAGTAAGTAGGTAGGGTAGTAGGTAGGTAGGTAGGGTAGTAGGTAGGTAGGTAGGGTAGTAGGTAGGTAGGTAGGGTAGTAGGTAGGTAGGGTAGTAGGTAGGTAGGGTAGTAGGTAGGTAGGGTAGTAGGTAGGTAGGGTAGGAGGTAGGTAGGTAGGGTAGTAGGTAGGTAGGGTAGTAGGTAGGTAGGGTAGTAGGTAGGTAGGGTAGGAGGTAGTAGGTAGGTAGGTAGTTGGTACACAGGCAGGTAGCAGGTAGAAAAAGGGCATTGCAACGCATGCCGGGAACAGCTAGTGTTTTATATATGTGCACTTAAGTTCAAGCTACTTATACTAGAAAAAAGGCAGCATAAACATGCGATATTCTATTACTGTTTCCGTATTAGTCTGGGAAATAAAAGAAAGAACATTTTCCCGCGCCACTTATCATCAAAGGAAAAACCATGATTTAGCTGCGGGCATTGGTCTTTTTATGTGCTGTGTCTGTAATTAGAGAAATTACTCACGTGATCGTACTTTTCCCTGGGATTATAGGTAAGTTCTCAGTTAAAGCGTAACAAAATAATCGTTTATTTTACAACCTACGTCTTTCGTCGACCGCTAAATATAGGTCCTTCAATTCTCTAGTTAAGCATCGTCTGTACGATGTTACACGCTCTTGATTTATTTATTGTATGCACGATTTTACAGGTTTACACTATCATTTTTATTCATTTCAGCCCGTAATCAACCACTGTTGGGTATAGTCCCTTTTCTTTTGCCATTCTTCTCTGTTCTTCTCTGCCATTCTTGTCTGTTCTGCATTCTTCTCTGTTTTGTGCCTCTCGCTATTTTGACAATATCGTCCACTCAACGCGGCTTTGGACGGTCCTAGTTTTACTTTAAAAAGACAATAAGCTGTTATCATTGACACTAAAATTACCATGTTATTTACCATGTTTAATGTTTATTTTCCGTTCCCGACATTTCGGCGTTGTTGCAAGTACCATGATCACGGATAAACTGAAGTTATTGCGGGTGGGTGTTTTATGAGTAGACAAATCGGTCTGCCTTCTTTCATGTTTGTTTTTTGCGCTCCATACCTATCTGTTAAATATCCCTTTTTCAGTATAGATGATAATGTCAGTGATCAGCTGGGCTATTGCGTATCTTTTTAGATGTCAGTGGCTATCATAGTGTCCATCAATTAATTGTCAAATGGTTCCATTTTGTACCAAACCATAACCATTTGACAGTTAATCGATGGACACTATGATAGCCATTGACATTTAAAAAGATACGCCCTGCAGGTCAGTTTAAAAACTTATAATACTTATTGTTGTTTTAGTTGTAAAAGACATCAACGCAAGTGACAATTAACCTCTAAAAAGTATTCGAACTGTTTTAATATCAATAGCAATGCCTCATAAGACCACATACAAACGTACGATTAACACAAAACAATAACATTCCTCGGTCCTTATAGCATTATTGCATTTGAATATAATATCGCGAGTGTCCTGAACACAAAGGTAGACAGCCTTCATATGTCAAGGACCGAACTAGACAGTGGTTTAGTCTACTGTGGTTTCTTCATACTACATTAATATAATTAACTGTTAGTTAAATGGAGTTTTTGATTGCAAAAACTAATTTAACAGGTCCCTGTAGTTGATGTTGTGGAGCAATATTTTGGTCTGAATTATGAATATTGTTCTAGACACAGATTAAGATAGATATAACTATATAATGCAAGTATCAGGATCATTGTGAAAAGCAAGCATGGGGTCCTTCGACTAGGTACTATGTAGTCATAAGCACTCTTTAGTTACTTTACAAAAATAGACTTCGTTTTTGTTCTTTATATGTCTAGAATTCCCTTGCTGCAACAAATTGGTTTGCTACGACAGTAGCCACATTTAGCATAAAATGCATAAATCGATGCATTTTATGCGATATCTATATCTGCGGTACTAGATTTACAAGATAACTGATCTAGCGACAGTTACTTGTAAAGTATGTAAAAATATTACGTTCTTATCGAATTTCAAAAATGTAAAGAAGGCATAATACGACCCCGTCGGGGCTGCGGGTGGTCTCGTCGGGGCTGCGGGTGTTCGCAAGAGATACCGCGACCTCGACAGGAAGGGCTAAGAAGGAACATGGGTGGTTTTTAGTCAGTAGAAGTCTGACACTCCCTTCTACTACTACTATTACTATTTAATAAAAAAAATAGGGTTTTGAAATCCCCAATCGGCAAAAGTTTAAACACTCTAAAACTCGTAACAAAACACGTTTTATCATCTCGACACAATGTGCTAATAAATTAAATTAGTAGACGGTCATTGACTACGTGTTTTGACATCGTTAAACCACAAACATGTAGAGGTCCCATCGGAAAACAAAAACGACAAAATCAATAAAACACATGCAACTTCTAAAATATTCAACAAAGATGATCTTCCATAAAGATTGAATCGTTAAAGGTATATTTCGTGCATTTTTATAACTCGGTAGCTCGGTCGCTCGATGTACTTTCTCGGTTCAGGGTTACCATAAAGTCACGGCTTCGTTTTTATAGCTTATGATCACGAAAACTCCAACAATAGTGTGCAGTAAAAATTATCTATTTTGGACTAGACAAACGACTGCCCTCGTAAACATGTCAGAGTTATTACGACACGTCCAAAACTTGTAAGTGGAATAATATTTCACGCTTATGGTATGGTATAACTACGTACATGGGTGTGAATGGTTACGGATAGGTACATTGATGCTACAAAGTGTGTTTAACCGCGTAACAGGTGTCAAAACCGAGGCAAATGGCTCCGAACTCGTAGAAGAGCTATCATTAAACACGTTGGGTAATCCTGAAAATGTTTATTTTATAGGAGTTACCTGTCAACGCTACGTAATTAAAGAGATATAAAGTTAGTAATGCGGATAAGGTTTAGGTAACGGTTTCTTAGAAGTAGTAAAACAGCAGTAAAAGAGGGAAAACTCATTCTAAAACTGAAAAGAAAACCATTTCCAAGGCAATAATCAGTGTCGTAAAAACTTCGCTTCCAACTTAATTTGAATAATACCTACTTATATAGATTTCTATCACATACAACACTCGCTGATGCTCCCGACTTCGCCTGCGTGGATGTCGGAACTTGACAAATTATATGTAAAACCTTCCTCAAGAATCTGCGGTTTTCACCAGTGGATACTCTATCCACTGGTGAAAACAGCATGAAAATCGGTGCAGTAGTTTTTGAGTTTATCGCAAACAGACAAACAGACAGACGCGGCGGAGGACTTTGTTTTATAATATGTAGTGATTATTAATAGCTTCAGGTCATCGGCTACCCAGCCTTTGCCCGACTATGTAGAGGTCGGCTTCCAGTCTAACCGGAGCTGAATACCAGACATTTACATAAAGTGACTGCCTATCTGACCTCCACAACGATAAACGATGCCCCTTTTTAAGACTTTTTGTCAGAATTACGGGCCACTGACTACCTGTAACGACTTTCAAAGTTCTATATATGGCAGCCGGGACCAACAGCTTAACGCGCTTTCCGAAGCACAGAGGAAACTTGGTATGTAATGGGCGGTCACCCATCCACAGACCAACCTAGGCAAGTGCAGCTTAACCTAAAGATCGATCCGAGTGGCAGTTCTTATTAAGCCACGAGCTCCACCTACCTGTAACGACTGTCAAGATCTAAAAATAACTGCCATGAAGTACTTATTTCAATGGACTCCCATTCTCATAAACAAAGCCGCTTACAAAATCTGCACCTGCTGAAAACTGGAGAACTTACTGAAACGTTTGTTTTACCAATTGTTTACACAACCTACTATTTCGTAAGTATAAGTAACATGATTACGAAATCTGACTAAAAATAAGCTATGAGTGTACATACAATGCAGAAGGGAGAATAAGCTGGATCGATATACAGGTAATCGGATTTGCCGGCCGTTCCCCTGACAGTCCGGGAAGTGAGTGACCCCACTCAACGGAAGACTGAACTCAATAAGCCTTTATTTTCCCTTATATTTGTCCCATATTTCTCTGCTCGGAAATGAACGCGTCGCCTCACATACTGGCCATGTGTGAAAATTGTTTTTTTTTCTTTCTTGTTTATGGTAATCAAATAACCTTTCAATTTAGGTTTGTAGGTTTTGTGTTACGAATTGGAAGGGCCATTCTGTTGCGTTTGACATCGATTATAAAGATGATTGCTGTTAAACATTGGGTAATGTTTCCGGTTAATTATAGAGGCCTTCACTTAATTAGCCGAAAGTTTTTGTTAACAATATTTTGGTCGTTCTTGAGATAATTTTAAAATGCCAAATGAATAGAGTGACATCATCATCATTGTGTTGACCAGACCCAATAGATGACATTACAATATAAAACAAAGCCTTGGTCAGCTTTTTTTACAAATTCCACCAAGTTATTTTAAACCATGTCAATTACAAAAAATCGGTGAGAAAACACATTGTTCTTTACAGAACCGGTCCTAAATATGGCGTGTTAATTATTTACTACAATAACGAAATCTTTTACGGTATGCTTCGGAGTACTTTGAACAATTTAACTTTGAAGTTATGAATGTTTGACTGCATTATATTCTCACGAAACGAAACTGGACACGTTACAAATGGAATGACATTGCTGTGCTAACCAAGAATACAATCCAGTCGATAACCAGAATAACTTGACTGTTCACGGTGGCGCTTCATGCAAGGGCAAAAAACAAAAGCATGTCAAAATGAGTGCATTAGAACTTAGTTTCATATTACGCCGGGTGCCTTGTTTATTTGGTTTCGAAGTACGTGGACTGATGAGTTAGCGAAACATTGTGTCACATCGCCTTAAGGGGATCACAGCAGTGGATGACTTTGACGATTTGACCTCTGTACTGGCTTTTGTTTATTTTTCGGCCCCTACCGGCAAACGACTGTACTACAGAAAAACGTACCAAAGAACAGAATTGTGTCGCAGAGTGGTCATAGTATTTGCCTAACATATTTTGTTTCTCTTGGAGTAACTACATCATAATGTATGAATAAAATATTTAATAATAAATTATACACTTTGACTAATGAAGTAATAACCTAGCTTTCATCAGTTATTTCACTGAGCACAGGTACTCGATACATTCTTAAGGTCTGATAAAGACCAACTTATCGCTTCTCAGTCACGGAAGTAGTCAGAATGCTCCAGCTTTCAGCTAACTGAGCACGAATGCTACTACATGATACATTTTGAAGGTCTGACGATGACCACCTACGTGCTTAACGGTTCTCAGTGACTGATGTAGTTAGAATGACCTAGCTTTCAAATTTTATCTATCTGAGCACGTATTCTACTACATGATACATTATGAAGGTCTGATGATGACCAGCTAAGTGATTATCGGTTCTCAGTGACGGATATAGTTAGAATGCTCCAGCTGTCAGCTTTTATCTTATTGAGCACGGATGCTACTACATGATACATTTTGAAGGTCTGATGATGACCAGCTAAGTGCTTATCGGTTCTCAGTGACGGATGTAGTTAGAATAACCTAGCTTTCAAATTTTATCTGTCTGAGCACGGATGCTACTACATGATACATTTTGAAGGTCTGATGATGACCAGCTAAGTGCTAATTGGTTCTCAGTGACGGATATAGCTAGAATGACCTAGCTTTAAAATTTTATCGATCTGAGCACGGATGCTACTACATGATACATTTTTAAGGTCTGATGATGATCAGCTAAATGCTTATCGGTTCTCAGTGACGGATGTAGTTAGAATGACTTAGCTTTCAGATTTTATCTTATTGAGCACGGATGCTACTACATGATACATTTTGAAGGTCTGATAATGATCAGCTAAGTGCTTATTGGTTCTCAGTGACGGATGTAGATAGAATGACTTAGCTTTCAGATTTTATCTTATTGAGCACGGATGCTACTACATGATTCATTTTGAAGGTCTGATGATGATCAGCTAAGTGCTTATCGGTTCTCAGTGACGGATATAGCTAGAATGACCTAGCTTTCAGATTTTATCTTATTGAGCACGGATGCTACTACATGATACATTTTGAAGGTCTGATGATGACCAGCTAAGTGCTTATCGGTTCACAGTTACGGATATAGCTAGAATGACCACCATCAGGTAAATGGCACCACCAGTCTCCAAGGCCTCTTCGAGCTCTTTCAAATGAGTCCAAACACGATGGTTCTACTCGGTGCTGTCAATGAGACCCTATACCCACCTTCGGAGTCCACCATTAGGTACGAGACATCATCAGTAATTCAGATCTCCATCTTCCATCAAACGAAATTTTCAAGACAAAATAATTAAAACGATAAAACAATTAACACCATTAAAACAATAACATACATTACATAACATCGCGCCTGTAATCCCCAAAGGGTTAGGCAGAGGTGTACCTAATAGTAGGCGTGATGTTATGTAATGTATGTTTTTATTTTAATGGTGTTAATTGTTTTATCGCTTTTAATTATTTTGTCTTGAGAATTTCGTTCGATGGAAGATGAAGATCTGGATGACTGTTGATGTCTCGTACCTGATGGTAAACTCCGAAGGTGGGTATAGGATCTCATTGACGGCACTGAGTAGAACCATCGTGTTTGGACTCATTTGAAAGAGCTCGAGAAGGCCTTGGAGACTGATGATACCAGCTACCTGATGGTAGACTCCGAAGGTAAGTATAGGATCTCATTGATGGCACCACGTAGAACCGTCGTGTGTGGACTCATTTGAAAGAGCTCGAAGAGGCCTTGGAGACTGATGGTGCCATTTACCTGATGGTGGTCATTCTAGCTATATCCGCAACTGTGAACCGATAAGCACTTAGCTGGTCATCATCAGACCTTCAAAATGTATCATGTAGTAGCATCCGTGCTCAATAAGATAAAATCTAAAAGCTAGGTCATTCTAACTACATCCGTCACTGAGAACCGATAAGCACTTAGCTGATCATCATCAGACCTTCAAAATGAATCATGTAGTAGCATCCGTGCTCAATAAGATAAAATCTGAAAGCTAAGTCATTCTATCTACATCCGTCACTGAGAACCAATAAGCACTTAGCTGATCATTATCAGACCTTCAAAATGTATCATGTAGTAGTATCCGTGCTCAATAAGATAAAATCTGAAAGCTAAGTCATTCTAACTACATCCGTCACTGAGAACCGATAAGCACTTAGCTGATCATCATCAGACCTTCAAAATGTATCATGTAGTAGCATCCGTGCTCAGATCGATAAAATTTTAAAGCTAGGTCATTCTAGCTATATCCGTCACTGAGAACCACTTAGCTGGTCATCATCAGACCTTCAAAATGTATCATGTAGTAGCATCCGTGCTCAGATCAATAAAATTTGAAAGCTAGGTCATTCTAGCTATATCCATCACTGAGAACCAATTAGCACTTAGCTGGTCATCATCAGACCTTCAAAATGTATCATGTAGAAGCATCCGTGCTCAGATCGATAAAATTTGAAAGCTAGGTCATTCTAGCTATATCCATCACTGAGAACCAATTAGAACTTAGCTGGTCATCATCAGACCTTCAAAATGTATCATGTAGTAGCATCCGTGCTCAATAAGATAAAATCTGAAAGCTCAGTCATTCTATCTACATCCGTCACTGAGAACCGATAAGCACTTAGCTGATCATCATCAGACCTTCAAAATGTATTATGTAGTAGCATCCGTGCTCAGATCGATAAAATTTTAAAGCTAGGTCATTCTAGCTATATCCGTCACTGAGAACCAATTAGCACTTAGCTGGTCATCATCAGACCTTCAAAATGTATCATGTAGTAGCATCCGTGCTCAATAAGATAAAATCTGAAAGCTCAGTCATTCTATCTACATCCGTCACTGAGAACCGATAAGCACTTAGCTGATCATTATCAGACCTTCAAAATGTATCATGTAGTAGCATCCGTGCTCAATAAGATAAAATCTGAAAGCTAAGTCATTCTAACTACATCCGTCACTGAGAACCGATAAGCACTTAGCTGATCATCATCAGACCTTCAAAATGTATTATGTAGTAGCATCCGTGCTCAGATCGATAAAATTTTAAAGCTAGGTCATTCTAGCTATATCCGTCACTGAGAACCAATTAGCACTTAGCTGGTCATCATCAGACCTTCAAAATGTATCATGTAGTAGCATCCGTGCTACAAGAACGACTACAATTTTTTTTTTGCTACAATTGTTTTATCGCTAAAAGCGATAAAACAATTAAAATCATTAAAATAATAACATACATAACATAACATCACGCCTACTATTAGGTACACCTCTGCCTAACTCTTTGGAGATTACAGTCGCGATGTTATGTAATGTATGTTATTGTTTTAATGGTGTTAATTGTTTTATCGTTTTAATTATTTTGTCTTGAGAATTTCGTTTGATGGAAGATGAAGATCTGGATGACTGATAATGTCTCGTACCTGATGGTGGACTCCGAAGGTGGTGTATAGGATCTCATTGACGGCACTGAGTAGAACCATCGTGTTTGGACTCATTTGAAAGAGCTCGAGGGGGCCTTGGAGACTGATGATACTAGTTACCTGATTGGTAGACTCCGAAGGTAAGTATAGGATCTCATTGATGGCACTACGTAGAACCGTCGTGTGTGAACTCATTCGAAAGAGCTCGAAGAGGCCGTGGAGACTGATGGTGCTATTTACCTGATGGTGGTCATTCTAGCTATATCCGTCACTGTGAACCGATAAGCACTTAGCTGGTCATCATCAGACCTTCAAAATATATCATGTAGTAGCATCCGTGCTCAGATCGATAAAATTTGAAAGCTAGGTCATTCTAACTATATCCGTCAATGAGAACCAATTAGCACTTAGCTGGTCATCATCAGACCTACAAAATGTATCATGTAGTAGCATCCGTGCTCAATAAGATAAAATCTGAAAGCTAGGTCATTCTAACTACATCCGTCATTGAGAACCGATAAGCACTTAGCTGATCATCATCAGACCTTCAAAATGTATCATGTAGTAGCATCCGTGCTCAATGAGATAAAAGCTGAAAGTTGGAGCATTCTAACTATTTCCGTGACTGAGAACCGATAAGCAGTTACCTGGTCTTCATCAGACCTTCAAAATGTATCATGTAGTATGAGAGACCATCATTAGGTACGAGACATCATCAGTCATCTAGATCTCCATCTTCCATCAAACGAAAATCTCAAGACAAAATAGTTAGATAACATAACATCACGCCTGTAATCCCCGAAGGGTTAGGCAGAGGTGTACCTAATAGTACACCCACATTTCGCCAGTTATGTTTAAGTCCCATATAATAGGGGCGAGCCTATTGCCATCAACCGGGCACAAATCCAGACTCCGTGGCTGTTACTTATAATTTCCTGATGGAAAAACCCAATAACACTTTGCCCGACCCGGGAATCGAACCCAGGACCTCATGCTCAGCATCGTGCTTACGACCACTAGACCAACGAGGCAGTCCAAAATTAAAATAATATCATAGATATATCTATATACCAAAATATCTATTATGAAACGTAAGTAATTTACCAATAGTTTTGAGTTTGGAGAGCTCGGCCACGCGTCACTTTACGTTTATTAGGCATAGTCAGCTTAGTCTATGATAGGTGCAAACAACAAAACGAAATTACAAACTACTTTAAATATATTTACAAACTTATTTTCTGTTCTTATTTTACGAAATATTGATAACTATACAATTTAAAATATGTTTTAATTCAGAAAACATTAAAAACGTGAACTTTTGAATTTTATTTGTGAAGGAATGACATGCGTGCAGTCCACCCGTGACAACAGTCATCGAGACACTGGCGCAGCGCGTTCCAAGTATGCGCGACGGGTCTCGCGCCGAATTTGCCTCAAAATGTCGGGAATTAATTTATTAATTTAAAATTTTATTACAAATCAGAGAAAATAAACAATACGGATTGTTAAATACATCACTACGTATTTTTGGGTATAAAATTCATACCGAACTATTCAGCCGTTACAGAGACAAAATTCGATTTAGGTTAAGACATACTACGATTTTTTATTAAATAATGTGAAGGTTTATTAAAATTTTAAACAATACGAATTATTTGTGATGACTTTAAGTATAACATATATTTTTTATATGGAAATCGTACGGAAGGATTCCTCAACAAATTTCTTTAAACATACGTCGTTTTTGGGATTTTAGCAACGCAACGGCCTTAATGTTTTCGTGATTCTTTAATGGAAATCTGTAAACAAAACGTTGTAGGTAATGCAAATGCCACTGGTAAGTGGTACTGGATGCGTCATCGCTAGGAATAGGTAGGTAACTGTACTGTATCGTTGTACTAAGGTAAGTACTAACTTCACACCGATCTACTTTTAGATCTTCGTGCCTAGATTATGATTGATTACAGCAGCCTTTTCATACGGTCTGGAAAACCTTTCCACATAGCCCGATTATGAGATTCAAATCTAATCACATTTAGTTAAGTACTTTTGTTTCTTTGTTATCGATCTTTGAACTGTCTATTTATAACTAGTTTGTCTGGGTCTGGGGTAACGAACTAGAAATATTCTAGAAGTCTAAGTTTCAACCAGTTTCCATAGCCAATAGCAAAATAATTCGGTACCTACGAATACCGAGATTTATTAGCTCTCTGTTTTTCTACTACCTAATTAATATTTACTTTTTGTTATTATAAATTCATTAGGTACCTACGTTGTTTCGTTCCGAGAATTCCGTATAGTTTTATTTTTATTAAGACTTTTAATGTCTCCAAAAGACTTCTAATCAAACTAACAAAAGGAAAATGATTCACTTTCTGTAGGTAAAAATGAAAACATTATCATATTAATAAAATTTAAAAAGGAGGTATACATAGATTGCATACCTACCTAGGTACTCATCCCAAAACTCAACATTCCTACTTACTTACAGACATGACTGTAGTATTTTCATTTCACACACGAAAATGGTGAAAATTTTCCCATTTCTATTTATTGACAAGCCGTCTACGAGAAAATTCACGGCTCCCAATATCACCTGGATATTATAATCTCATTCTTGGATCAAATTTGTTCACGTGCGAGAAATCCCGCCTGACAACGTATCTCAACTCAGACGACGTTTGCTTTACTAATGTAAAATTTATCGTCTGAGACGTCTTCTAAAACGTAATCCATGTCATACTTTGGTGTGTGTGTTTGTGTGGATACTGGTAGTGAGACAGCAATGTAAGGTTGGTGTATCGATAGTGTCTAGATGATCAGCGATACGCTCGCGTTCGTACGACCGCGCGCGGTGTCGACTAAATAACTTTAGTTCCGTGGAGAGTTCCCATCGAAGTGAACGTTTCGCCCGTGAGAAGATACTGTGATATGCACACATAGCTCTGATAAGTGAACTGTTTATAAAGTTAAAAGTGTTATTGAGAATTAATATAAGTGCAGTGTTGGAGTGAACACGTGACTTTCAACTTTTGTGTTACAAAACTTGTTAAGTGTTGAACGAGTCTTGTCCAACTTTGAGATACTTTGAGGTATGTAAGTAAGACTAGTATTAAGTTCTCACTTTATTTCTTATTTTTCACAAGAATTTTTTTTTCAATACATTCATTGGATAAGATGGGTCATCTTATGTTAGGGATAATACAGGGTGATAATGAACTATATTTTCTGAGTTTTAAATTATTTAATTTGGCAAAAATAAAAAAATGGAAAATTTTGAAATTGTAGTTAAATTAAGTATTTACCTACTTAAATAAAAAGCATGTCGTGTTTATTTTTACTCGACTGTCCAAAAAAGAATGTTTCATGATAATGTTTTAAAAAACAATAAGAACTAAGTAGATAAGCATTAAATAAATAACAATCGAAATAGATAAATCGATGCATGTGCACGCCTAATAAACTTATGATTAATTACTAATACGTGCTGATGAATAAATTGGTTTTACTACAATTAAGTAAGTACTTACTACGAGTTCAGATTTACGCTCTTGGTTTTGGCAATTATAGCCCCCTTATAACGCTTACAAAACTTGGGTGTACACCACCTTTATTTTTTATTTTTGGCGGGTGGAAAATCATCAAATAACCCCTCCCGCTCTTGGGCAGAACGGAAGGGAGTGTCAGACTTCTACTGACTAAAAAAGTAAAAACCACCCATGTTCCTTCTTAGCCCTTCCGCCGAGGCCGCGATATCTCTTTCGAACAACCTGCAGCCCCGACGGGGGTGTACACCACCTCACCTGCTTATCCTCTCATGGATTGCTAGCGTGATGATAATTACTCATAGCACAAATCGTAATCTGACTCTTCGTGCTAAATCAAGTTTGTAGTTCACTGTGATATTATGAGCTCCATTGCGTGAATCATTTTAATTATATTATTTCGTAATTAATCAATGATTATGTGTACATCTGTTTTGCATATAAATACATGTTGTATTACATGATAAGCTGATCTTCGTGTAAAGTAGTCTAACAAAAAGTGCATTGCTAAGTTTTTGCGCAAGATGCTTACGTTTTTGTCTTTATTTGTAACTTAGGTGGGTTTTACTTAGGTACTTATATTACTTTACGTAGTTAGGTACATCATATACGGGTTTTTTCCATAATTGGTGGGTACTTACTTACCTACCTAGTT
The DNA here is from genome assembly GCA_949774965.1 of Diarsia brunnea. Taxonomy (NCBI): domain Eukaryota; kingdom Metazoa; phylum Arthropoda; class Insecta; order Lepidoptera; family Noctuidae; genus Diarsia; species Diarsia brunnea. The sequence goes on along the minus strand of OX458997.1, from coordinate 9,667,454 downwards.
ATTTTTCTAGTTTGTTATTTACCTTTGTTTTTGTGATTCATCTAATAACATAGTAACTTGTTATATTCAGTCAAACCACAGCAAATTATATTGATCGTAATAATTGCCACTAGCATATTATTGTTACTGGTAGCCTGTGTCATCCCAGTGGTGGGCAAAAGCCTCCTTCCATGACCTCCAAATCTTTCGATCAAGGGACAATGTGGACCACTGTGTGTTGGTTCTGTCCAGCTCGACCTGCTATCTCCTGCGAGGTCGCCAAAATCCATAAATAAACACGTGGAGCCCTGACAAAGCCAATAGCATATTGTTTCATGTACAATGTGGTCCACTTATACATAAAGATAACTTATGTAGATAGATTCAATCCGATTACCACTTAAAATGATAATATTTCCCACATCAAAACGTTTTATTACTAGACCATTATTAAGATTACAACTATACAAGTTACTGAACTATAGAATATTATACGAAAGCGATGACAAATCGGCAATAATCAGGTAATTTTTAATCAATACTCATGTTATTGGAATTTGTTAAAACGGATTTAGGTACAAAATGGCCGTAGTCATTACATTTTATTTTAAAACGGAACCTCTCAGATTAAAATGCCCATTACCGTTTTGTCAACTCCTGATATCAGCATATGTAAGTGGTATAAAATTTTCGGGTTATGTAACTTAGTTTTATCTTTAAATCAAAATATACAAGCAAACATAAACTTTTACAGTTATTTCATAATGGTCACTCTGGAAACTCGAGCATTTTGTGCACTTATGTAAATACCACACAACACTTTTATATATGTTTTTTCACCCCAAAAACGATAGACGTTTTAGTTTTGGTTCCGTCCCCTTAAAAGATTTATGTCAAAGTTAGACGCACCATTCTTTAAAAGGGTCGTCCGGTTTACAAAATTGCTTTATCTTAAAACTATTTCCCTTCAGCTACATATAGTGTCGGCAGGAAGGAAAAGATTATTACATAACAAAAGGTTTTGAACATAAAACGATAATTTCAAAATAAATTGAGCTTACGCGTAAGTTAAAAAGTATCACTAGAATCCAGAGTATCATGAGACGCCTTACGACCCAAGTGTCGTTGACGGAATGACAACCTTGTAAAAGCCTTTTCACTTTAGAGACCTTTCATCTTTCACAGCTCCATATCTGCCCCAGGGGTTAACCTGGGAGACTTCCGAACTACTTTACCACGTTTTACAACTGACCCAAGAAGAATATACTTAAAAACATTTTGGAATCTGGCAACCGTGAAAGGTCACCCTCTGTCAAACGACCATAATTCGTTCCAAATTACTTTTGGAACTCCAGCTTTCGTGTAAAGTAATCCTTGAGAGGGTAATCGAAACTTTTTATCCAAATACGCGTTTGAGGTCGAGATCTGAAAGCTTTAACACTACGCTTGGAATATTTCTGTCATTTAGTCCATTGTTGTGAACTGGGACAAACTATTATGTTGTCACCTTGTATCTGTGTAGCTATTAAAATAAGTTTAATATCTCCACTAATGTTAACGGCCTTGCTCTGTGGTGTGTGTCGGGAAATGCATGATTTACGCCTTACGGGTATGAAACTATGAACATTCTCGGTTTCCTAAAGGATGTTATAGGAACTTAATATTATGTGTGTATGGATTTATGATGCTTTCTCTCTCAGAACTTAGACAGAACAACGTCATTGTCGGCTGTTGTGGGCTTTGCATTGAGCCGTCGATTCCCGTAAGTCGGCCTTTTGATCGCGTCGTGAAAGAAAACGACATCAATGCCGCACATATTAAATAAATCCAAGAATTTGGAATAAATGGCTGTGTGTCCTTAGTATAGCTAACTGTGCATTTATAACGTAACATAACATTTGTTTATTTTCAGGTTACTTTGGCCCATAGATATATTACCTTACAGACTAACATACTATGATAATACAGTATTATTCAAGGGAAAAAGCCGTTCTGTAAATTATCAGAGCCCAGTACCTATAGTTTTTACATTGAGTACATTATAACTCAATGAGTAATTATGACTTTCTTCAAAAATTATTCCCTCTAACAAATAGTAGCTATCATCGTTTTCAAATGTCAACTGATAGATACCGTGATAATAACATACGTAGAGATACGTATCCCAATGTTAGATAACATTGAGATACATGTCTACTTTGATAACATTCTTCCCCGACTCGGCAAGCGAACCCAGGACCACATGCTCAGTAGTCTCGCTTGCGACCTCTAGGCCAACGAAGCAGTCACTGGGCGTAACAGTAGCATGTAATAAAATGATGTCTAGTTTCTAATTTAGACCTACGCCGTCGCCACCATTGTAAAGACCACACTCTCACATCCACTCACTTCTCATCAATAGTGATGTCAAAGAAATTTAATCCGAGATAGTTACGTTCCTCACTTTCACAACATTGTCACGACAAACTACTTATATCGACTGCAGCATGCCATAATCTAATCGCATTCAAGATAGTTTACTATCTGCAGTATCTGCATACAAACTCCTTCTCATGTTACGAAAATATTGCGAGAAGCGATCGGTAACCGATACATCGGCACGTTTAAATTATGTTTATCGATATCATGTTAGCACTCACCTAGTTCATCGATATCGAATGGAAGTTTAATTAATTGAAGCCCTAGATAGAGTTCACCTATTTTTCTACTTTCTGTTGTCTGATTGATTAGATTTTATCGTTATTGTTTTATGTTCTTTGTTCTTGAACAACTTGGTAAATAAAACAAACAAGTATGTTCTTTTTCATCTAAACACCAGAAATTGATCGATCACTTTGAGCGATGTATGAGAAGATGTTTTGTTTGATAATTATTTAGTTCAGTAGTTAGGAGTAGTTAGGACCATCAACAACAAACTTCTTTATTATAATTAGATTAAGTAGGTATCATTCATTTGCATAAAATACAGGTGTTGCATACCATACTTTCCCTGTTTAGGGCATGTAAATTTTAACATTATTGCGTAGGAAACGCTTATTTTTAACCGACGAAAAACAAATAAGACGAAGTTCTAAATGCGACACTTATATTATTCGTTCATTAACCAATTTATTGTCTATGACAAATTATAAACAAGATAAGTGCCTAATTATACAATAACCTATTACACGTCACTACCTTAAAATTAAACTATTTACAAAAACAACTGTGTATATACCTAATATATTAGTTAAACATTTCCTATTAACATAGAAAGCACGGAACAGTGACAATCATGCATAATTTGATGTTTTTCTTGAAAACCAAGTCATTGTTCAATTGTTTATAAGCTCTTCTGGTTTTAATTGATTAATACAAGTTGATTAATGACATGCCTAGCACTAAAAGTCGCATTCATGAAATATTGCCCGTAATAAAATGAGGTCTTCGTTATCTCAAACATGTAGATTCCTACCTAATTAGAAATGGAAATGCTAGGCGATTTTACAGCGAATATAATTTTCGCGATTATAAAACCTACTCACGATATGAACACGAATATTGCCTTGATCTTTAATCCTAATTGAGTATTAAGTTGGAACGTTGATCCCAAGAGATGGCACTCTTGGGTTGAACGTTCTAATTACTTCTCCTTCCCTCATACATAATGTAAAGGGTGAGTTTCCAGACTGCTTATGTATTGCTATAAGTAATTGTTTTTAATCGAGTGATCGATTTTCATAGAAGATTATATTTTAACTTGAAGTACTCGTTGTAGTGCAACACAAGAAAAAAGTTGGATATAATTTAAATTGTACATAACAGGAAAAGTTTGCTCCTGCGGTTATATAGGGGCAACAAACCAATAATTGAAGGCCTTGCTTTTAGCACGGGTTTTAAAAAAGAAACACAAAATAATATACAACATATCGATATACAGATAGACAGTCGCTCCGCGTAAAACACTGGTATTCAGCTGCATCTGGTTAGACTGGAAGCCGGCCTAAGTCTGGAAAAAGGTTAAGTAGATCTTCTTCTCCTTCTTTTGTGTAGTGTGTCACCAGGTTGGCTAACAAAGTAATTATGCCGCCAATGGACTTCTGAGGTGGATTTACATGCTATCGATAAATATCTCTGAGGCATGCTGGCTTGCCCGTCGGGGCTGCGGGTTGTTTGTAAGAGATACCGCGGCCTCGACATGAAGGGCTAAAAAGGAACATGAGTGGTTTTTAGTCAGTAGAAGTCTGACACTCCCTTTCGCTCTGCCCAAGAGCGGGAGGGGTTATATTTTCCACCCGCCCAAAAAAAAAATAATAAGGCATGCTGTCTTGGTTTTCCTCAAGATGTTTTCGTTTACCGAAGCAAAAGATTCTTAATACACAATACGCACATAAATCCTAAAAATTAGAGGTGGGCACTTGAGACCTATAATGGCTTGGCTGATTTAGATCTACAGAAGACCGCGAGGAAGACTTGGATGATACTCGCACAGGACTGGGAAGTATATACGGTAGAAAAGAGAGGAGGCCTAATACACAGCAGTGGATGGCTAAAGCTGGGAATGATCATAATGATGATGATAGGTCTTTAGGAAGACAAGAAGAAATAAGGAATAGAGCTATGTTTATGAACTTCTGTGTTCCTTTATTATTTCAACAGGTGTTTGCTTTAAAACTAGTTTGTATTATTCAAATGCTGCTTGCTCAAGTTTTTTTAATGTCAGAATTTATTTTTTTATTAAAATGTGACTGGTTAATGAACTTTATTTAATTCACAGATCCAAACCAGTGGTACCTAATGCTAACATTTTTATTCGCTAGGTATCTCTTGTCTCTAAATTCGAAAGAAAGAAAGTTGAGAATTTATACTAAACCTACAAAATCAAATCGAGTCAATATGAGTATTTGCATTTTATTAAAGTCGTATCATACCCACCCAACCACTGCGAACAATAAATAAAGTCCTGACTAGGAAAAATACGACATTTTCAACCTTATGTGTTTTTCTAGATCCGCTAGAAACTCAGTTTATTAATATTTTTAGCGACCAATTCCTTACCTTGATCCAACCTTCGCATTTTACTTCATTAGTGAGAAAAACGATGTCTACAATGCCGGAAAATTAAGTATTTACATAATTGTTACACTAGAATCGATAGGTTATTTTACTGCATCTAGCAGAGGACCAATAATTATTACCTTTTTAGCTTTTACAGAAAATAACTGGTTATAAATTCATATTCCTAATTAATAACCTTCTAAGAATTACAGAAATACGAACATTCATTTCCAATTTTTTTCCGAACTTAGTTTGTAGTTTTTTCTTTTCTTGACCCTAACTTGTTGTCAGAGTTTTTATGAGCCTCTGAAGCATGAGAAATATTTATCCGGCGTGCTGGTTTGGTTTCCTCACGATGTTTTGTTTCACCGAAGCAAATGATTCTTATACAATACGCACATGAATCCAAGAGCAGAGAGAGAGATTTTCAATATAACAAGCCCTTGCTTTGCAAGGATTTCCCATACAATGAGAGATCCGCATAAACTGGCTTGATTGGTTTATATAATACATCACATAAATTCAGCTCAAAAATTCCACATTCAAAGTCATAAACCAAGCTTTGCTAACGATATACAAGCTGTAGCTTGTTTCCATTTAATACGATTACTGTCTGAACTCGTAAACTAATTTCCGGCCATAAAACAATAAGCTGTTATCTGTTACGTTTGTTACCTGTTGTTGGATGTTGTTGGATGCAGCGGCAAGTGCACTGAACTTTGTTGTCTGTTTATTCATACCTCATTTGTTCCGCGTTGTGAATGTGAGATCATTCACAGTGCTGAATATTACTTACTTCATCGTGGTTGGACTACGATGTGGGAATACCGTTTATTATACCTATGTACAAACGCCAGTACAATCACCTGCAAAAATGCATGGACAATTCAGGACTAAAATCGCGTGAACCGAGAAATGACGCCACCTATCGTAAACTAGTTATCGACTATAAACGTTCACAGGAAAATACACACTAAATTATCTGACTGTACATCAAGCTACTACAATCTTGGAAATATCTTTAATAGATTTTCATCTTTGTGGCTAAAGTATTAGGTCCAAGGTTGATTGGAAAACTTACAGTTTCTGGTAAGTACTTAGCTTGGTACGCTGGCGTCTATATAACAGACAATATATTTAATATGATAGCTTCAATCAATATCGATCCCTTCATGGTCTTCTATCTAATTAATATGCCCAGTCTTTGAGGTTCTGAAGCCACTTTAAGACCAGCAGAAGTTTTCAGCGAAACTTTTCAAAATTCATAAAAACACATCACTCGAAAAACAGCTTAATGGTTACTGTTCTCAAGTGCGCTTGTTAGATAGATATGTTTACAAGATAATAAGATATAAGTTGTAATAATAATTAATTAGTGGAAGTACCTTGTCCGATATTTCTCACCCATAATAGTTATGTCGGGAAAGTTCACCAGTATGGAAACAGGTTGCAATTTCTTAAGGTGAACGCAAACATATATGAGACGTATTCAAACAAACTATAGGGTTTAGTCTCCTTTATACATAGAAAGAAAATACTCGAATCCAAATCCAAGAAGGCTAAAAATCTGTTTTGTAAACTGTTGTACTGTTGTACCTATTCAATCTTCAAAAAAAATACATTAAATTCTGACCTTTTTTCTGAAAGATTGATTTCTTTTGAATTCCACTATGGGTGCTATCTTTATCAGTAATCTTACAATGTGTATCGTGACACCAGTCTAGCTAGAGTTCCCGTCGGGGCTGCGGGTTGTTCGAAAGAGATACCGCGACTTCGGCACAAGGGCTAAGAGAGAACATTGGTGTTTTCTAGTCAGTAGAAGTCTGACACTGTCCGCTCTGCCCAAGAGCGGGAGGGGTTATTTGATGATTTCCCACACCCCAAAAAAAAAAGAGTTAAACTGGTCACAAAAATAAGGACGAACTGAGAAGCTAAAGTGAACTGTGTTTATCAAACATTTACTTATTTATTTTACCATTTATGTACACACAAGAAAGAACATTAACAAAATGTAGAGAACCAAGGCACAGCACAACACAGGCGTACCCTTGTTTTTTTCTTCATGAGCAAAATTTAAATGTTCAGATACTTTCAGAAGTAATATACTCGGACAAGATCTCGTTCAATTTCCCCGATCTGTTCCCACAGATATTTGATAGTATCTAAGGCTGCCTTGGTCGACCTAGTTAACCCCCGGACTAAGTTAGTAACCCAACCAGCCTAAACTCAGTTAAGCTAGGATTGGCCAGTCAAACAGAGCCACGCTCAATTACGAATCGGTCGTTGATCGCAAGCGTATATCCAAAATTAGTTCAGCAACCAGTAAACAACCTAGTTTATGTTTATTAACCTACATAAAATAAGCTAGATAACGCTCAAATACATTGTAATAACAGAGATAAGATAGGAATATTAGTTTTATCTGTGTCTTTCAAAAGCGGTATACAAAGCTTCCAAAATAAATGAATGACATTAGATAACATGAATGTTAAGTAATACAGATAGAAAAATCTTCAAGTTGAGTTATAAAGGCTCGTAAAACAAATTAAGATCTTTGATATGAGATATCAAATGTGAAAATATATGTTAGAAGATTCCCACAACGCTTCTAACGAAATTGTAAATAAGCTCTCGTTGTATAAATTTCGGCGTATATGGACTCGGTAAGCGTTTGTAAAATAACATCACGCATATAATCCCCGAAGGGTTTGGTACAGGTGTGCCTTATTATAGCACACCCACATTTCACCAGTTATGTTTACGTCCCATGTCAACTGGGCACAAAGTTAGACTCCATGGCTGCTACTGAAAGATTTGTGATGGAAAAACCCAATAATACATTTCCCAACCCGAGAATCGAACCCTCTTGCTCAGCAGCCGCGCTTGCGACCACTAGGCCAATGAGGCAGTAAGCGTTTGTATTATTTAACTATTCAACAGAGTTGAAAGCTGCCCCGCTGGTGTACCTCAAACAAATTTCATTTCATTACGAACACTTTACTCCTTTATCTTGTAAATCTCCAAGTTTGCCGTCAAGTTTCACAATTTCTGAGACAAAGAACCTTGTGAATATTTCATGTTTCTGTTCCAAATGATATTCCTCGGGAGTCAAAGAATTATTTTCTAAACAAAAACTTCACATAGTGAGCGACTGAGCGTGTGTTGAATATTCATGAGTATTTGCAGCCACTTACACTCCGAGAATCATCAGTGTTGGTACACATGGCGACACTTCGAGCCTTACATTACCAGTGCACATGGCCTCGCTTTGAATGGATTTTCCATACAATGAGAGATCCCCATAATCTGGTCTTGTACAGCTTGATTGGTCGTCAGCGTCCTTTTCATTAGTATTCAAGTAAATAAGTTAGTTTACGTTAATGACCCCAAAAATACCTGTATTATACCTGCCTTTGAGTCGTTTTACATTCGTTTGTACGTTTTGTTTGTATTTGTACATTCAGGGTCTACAAACGGAAATTAAACAGCGTAAATTCCCGTCCCATGTCCGACAGTCCGAGTCGTACGTACGCCCCTACAAACAAACTTGTAATTAAATTTGGCCCAGTCGTGATGCTTTTCTTTATGATGTCAACAACAACGACTAATTAGAATTTACGCAACCAACAAAGAGAACCCAGAACAACGTGAAACATTAAATAATAACAAAAGACTATTCGTAGCCTGCAGCCAGGGAGCTTTCGCGGCTACGTGTGTACGTGATATAACAGCGAATTGTGTAAAACGCAAAAAGCAACTAAGTTCCTGGGATCGGCAAAAAACGGGGTTCTGCACGTCATAAAGGGGAAATAACAAGTAAAATGGTTTCCCTTCCTCGAGTCAATTTAACTGTAAATGTAGAACGTGGATTTTTATTTCTAGTCAAACGTGGATCTTATGTTAACTTTTTTGGTAGAGGGAAATATGTGCAAAGTTGAACCACACTATAGGAATTTGTATTCATAGTGAAGCCGTATGTTTCCCAGCTTGCTTCAACTTTATTGACTGGCAGAGTGCAGTTCATTGAAGTAAAGCCACAATGAGCCTCCCGACACTCAATAGAATTGCCCTCGCGATGTGGGACTAAGAAAGGCCCTGTTCCGTCGCGTGAAAGCCTAAGCCGGTTCGGCTCTAAGAGTGCAGCTGACTGCGTCGACGTAAAATAGTTCATGTGTCGGGGTTGCCATTGAAAAATATACCTAAAAACCACTCGTTTAAAGAGTGGGGATGGGACCTCTTAAAGATTGGAACGATTACGGCTTTGTTGAAATTCTTTAGGGTGGCATTTTATGAGGGAGTGTATCTTTTTTATTGGCATGTTTGCTGGATTTATTAGATCCATTTTGGCTTGGCAAAAAATATGAGAGACTTCTTGAAGGTGCTTTTAAGGAAATATTTGAGGAAAATATTCTATAATCTTTCTGAACGTATAAGAGCTACGCAAATGCTCATTTTCGCTACAAAAACGTTAAGGAAAATCGTGCTAAAAGATTTGAACATCCAAACAAACCCTTGAATATTTCCTTATCCTTTCGAAAAGCCCAGCTTTTTGTCACGCCCGTCCTTTTACCGCATAGCAGCTGTATAAGTTAGAACGTAAGACGCTATTTCCATTGAGGGTAGTGACCGGGCCTATCCTCTAATGCGTCACTGCTAATCTTAGCGATCACCAACACGGCGGAATGACGCACCTTGACCTTCAACTGACTCATAATAAAACTATCATTAGGACAGTAATTATGAGAGTATTAAGTAGAATTAAAAACGATTTTTTAATCAGATTATGTACTTGTTTTTTTTGCTATTGTTGATGTAATAATTCAATTTAGAAGTGAAGACTAGCTTGGCTATTGTCTGAAACGTTTTGTTTCGCTTAGTTATCAACATAATTATTTCGCATTCTTGAAAAGTGCATACCTTTTTTGATGTTATTTGAAATATCAACGAAAGTTATTCGTTCTTGCTTTAAACATTATTAGATATTATAAATCTTTTTTTTCTGTATAAGTATGGTATCCACCTGTTACATGTGCCACAACAAATTACATAGGTTAATCTAGAGATAGTAAAACTCGTTATGATCCTGTTCGTGTCACCTTTTCACCTTTATAAGTGTATACGAATGGATTTTTACTAGACATCATCGCGCTTGTAATCCCGGAAGGCTTAGGCAGAGACGTATCATTTCACCAGGCAGCTGTATTGAGGGTATAGTTATCGATGATTACCATCATAAATTCAGATGTACTAACTACATCTAATAGATCGACTCAAATCTATTCTACAATCAAGTTCACTGACGGTAGACCACTTTATACGACCAGTGAGCTCGGTAGTATACACGGTCACACATCAAGCTATACATATCCAGTACTTATAATATAATCTAACCACGCTTTGTATGAGCTTGTCGGTAAACAGAGATCAGCTTAATTTGGTTTTGTATTACTTGACTGGTCGTCGTGGGTATATTACGGGGACATTACTTTTCCCCCTGTTTGCCTATTTAAAAACAACGTGTCAATGTTTACATTAAAGGAATTTACCTATGTTTGCTGAAAGCGAACGTGCCATATAGATAACCCATTTAATATTTAATGTGCCTAACCTTTTTAATATTTATTATCTAAAATAAAAACATGGTGTGCCCTTGTGAAAATATGGGTCAAATGATATCAGGCTTATCAATAAATCGGTGACACACCGCCCTCCATAGTGCAAACACATTCGTTTTCTGTTGTCATAGATAATAATATTGTTCAACTAAGTAGAGATTTATTTCTATCGGAATGTTATCTTAGTGTGTAATAGAAATGTCCATGTCGTCTTATCTATGTCTGATTCTGAGAATGAATAACTGACCGAGACCACACTGAGACTGATATTTTAGGTAGTAGGTACCGTTGAATCTATTAATATATAGAAACAGTTTTTCTCAGAAAAATATGTGAAAGTAAGATTTAGAATATCTGAAAGCTTAGGTACTGTAACATAAACGACAAGTCCAACGTAAGTACACAATTTAACATCGCAAATCCAACTAAAATAAATAAATAAACCGAGTTCCAACTTTGATCAACAATTCAATCCAATTTTAGTGAGTTCTTTTGAGAGGTCTGTCACTCCGGAATCCTCACATCCGTAAAGGAACGTTTGTATTCAAATACTAGCTCGGTGATCGCGACCTCAATATTGATCAGTACGTGATAGTCGTCTCCATAAGGAGTTTTCACTCGAAACCTTTCGATCGCCATCGGTACCAGACCCTGAATAATCGATCCTTTGAATTTAAACTACTATTAACTCGACGTGTTGATGAAAGTTTAACAGTAGATAATTCGCACATGTCTTGAAACAATTATGAGCACTGGAAAGTTTTGTTTGAAGGCTTGTTTTGTGTACTCATAATAATGACGGCATTTGATCAAGCTTCATCATAATCAGCCTATAATGTCTCCACTGCTGGGACACAGGCCTCCTCTCTATATGAGGGAACGGATAGTAAAACTACAATCCAACACGTGGGCCCCGTGCGGGTTGGTAGATGTCACACGTCTTCGAGTTTTTGGTTCTAGGACATGCCGCTTTTCTGACTATGCTTTCACCGTTTTGAGAGCTGTGGTGATGAAATTAACTACACAAAGTAATGCATCTGCCAGGATTCGAACACATGACTTCTAAATAAATCTGGGCCACCACCACTGGGTTAGCGCTGCTCTCTTTTTTTAGTAGTCTAGTCTCTAAGTTTTCTAGAACAAAGTCAACTCCAAGAGCATTAGTAGGTATAGTGGAATGGTCACGAAGTTTGCGTCCAAAATTATACCTAGCCACTGGTGATTTTACATTTTCACACGACCTCAAACTTGGGTCATAAGCAAAAAAAGTGTCATTATGTTCTTTACAGCCTGCTTTGTAAACCTACTTTTTATGTGGACTAAAAACTGAAAAACGTTTCATATCTCGCCGAACAAGATACCTAAGTTATACTTATAAAGATGTTAAACGGATTTGGTCACTAATATTGTCGGCGACATTGGTCGTTTAATCATAATCCGTGAACATGGTACTTGGAACAGCACCGTAAACATAGCAATTATCCCGTTACAAGTGGTAATTTTAGGTATTTTTTTTTTTAATAATAAAATAACAAAAGTTTAAAATACCAAAAGTGAGCTTATTAAAAAGAGACACAATATTAGAGTAATATAAGTAAAAATGATTAAAAAGTTGTTGAGAGGTTTTTATGAATGTATTAAACTCGTAGATGGTCGTCAATTGTACCGTTCAAATAAAATAATCATTAATTGCAAAGGTATTTTATTAGAAATGGTTAAAAGAAAGTCTGAACTAAACAATCGTCATTACAAGTAATATTGTAACATAACTGCCGGATTAACGCACGAATAAAGTATCAATAATAAAGAAAATACTCCACGATGTAATTACTACATTCTAATACAAATTTCATACCTAATTAATCAACACGCAACATGATCACGTCTCGTAGCTGAAACTTTATTAATTTCTCTTTACAAATTGCTGCGAAAAATTTCTTTGAAACGCAAGTTCCTTCATTTCGTGTCAGGGTAAAGACTTCCTTTCATGATGGCGGCAATATCTTGGCTCAGCAACATGGCGGCTATCCAACGAGCCTCTAATTAGGATCTCACTTACAATCGGACGGGACTAGCATAGATAGCGATACAAGTACCTGGTATTTTATGACGTAAGTGCTATGCTATTGGAAAAAAACATGCACTCTGAGGTTGAATAAGTTTCTTGCCGGTTTTTTATTGCTACAGAAGCAAAAAAAAAACAGCCATTTGCGATTTGGATTCGCGCATGTTGAGTTCCTTACCAGTGTAGTAGGGGAGCGCTCTTTGAATTTTTTATAATTTGTTGTTACAGCGGGAAAAGAAATACACATTCCGTGAAAATTGCAACTGTCTACCTTTTACGGATATGATGTACAACCCGCTGATAGACAGACGGACAGACAGCGCAGCGGAGGCTTAGTAATAGTGTCCAGTTACCCTTCGGACGCAGAACCCTAACAACTGTCCTATACAATCACAATAACACTAATACAGTAAAGCAGAACCAGTGTTTTTATTTGTTTGCACGCGCTTGTCTTTGCAAGACTACCAAAACTTGAAATACTCGTTCGTATCTTTTTGCATAATTTGATATTTGATGGAAGTTATAGGCCATTTAACATGACGCTACTGCTCTCAAGAGTCGAGTAAATAGAGACGGCGGGTGAAACCGCGGTGCACAGCTATTTATTTCTAAATCCAATGTACGGCTGGTTGTAGGTTATTTGAACATGATTTTTCACTCTTTACAAACTGTTTTCTCAAATTGTGTATTTTAAAATGCCTTACATAAGTCTACTGATTAATTAACAGCAAATGATAAATAATGTATTAAGGACGAATTCTAAAAACAAATCAAGCCATTCTGGGTTACTGACCCACTGATAAGACATCGTTTTTGAGAAAGGCTTTCGGCTAGGCGTTCTAGATTGTGATAGGCATTAGGTCGCGTCGTAACCAAAGAGACAAAGCAACAGAAGACGCCTTTCGATTTTCGAACAAATTATAATACTGAGAACCAGTCTTACCATGCGATATCGTATTACCCAGTCAAAGTCAAAGTCAAAGCATTTATTTCAATTAAACCATTACTTGTACTTTTGAATGTCAGAAGAACAATTCATAAAACTAAACTACGAGTGCAATACGTCATCCCGAAAGCCACCACGCCGAATCACACGCCGCCGAATGCCCGCAACAACGAACACTGCGAGCACGAAAGCACGCAGCGACGCACACCGCAACAACGAATGTACGAGACTCCAAATCACGGAACAACGAATGCACGCCGCAACGCGCAACCACCGCTCCGCGACCCGGAGCGCCGCGCACCCACCGGCACGGCACGCGCCGCCGCGCGCCCCCGCACCCACAGCACTCGCCGCCGCAGACATCCGGCGACGCGCAACTCGACGCAGCAACCCCCGGGACGACGTATTGCACTCCTAAGCTACAGTCACAGTCACAAGGCATAATAACTTGTGAAAGTACTGTAGTTGCCCATTCCCTAGCGTAGATCTCTATGGAGAAGAACGGGCAAGAAACTCCATACTAACATGGGAGGTCAGATAGACAGTCGCTCCATGTAAAATATTGGTACCTATTTAGCTGCTTCTGGTTAGACTGGAAGCCGAACCTAACGTAGGTGGGGAGAGGCTAGACAGATGATTTTGATAGTGAAATATGAACGAAACAATTACATATTCACGCGTTGGTTGGCACCCGGAGTTATCGATAAAAATAATCATCCAAGGAATAAATAAAACTTTACTCCGGCCTACGATACGTTTCAAAACAATAAAAGCTCTGTCATTTATTAACCCATGAAACATACTTACTGTCTGGACACGACTCGAGCATTGTTCGTCTGTAGAACACACTTGATATCAAGCCAAATATGGATATGAATGGACTCATATCCTTCCACATTAAATGTATTGTTATTTCCATATATATGAAATTGTGTCCTAACGTTCATCCGCTGCGAAACAAAAAAGAGGAAGGAAGGATGAAGAAGCTAGCGAAATGGATAGGAAATATAATGCTACGGATAAATGTGTATTCATTATATTCTCCTTTCTTAAGTCCAGTGTTCTGAATATATGTATATATTTGTATAAAAGGTGCCAGTCGCGTTGCAATATTGTGTAACTTTGTTACTAGAAATATCTGACAGTGTTTTGAATATAAATAAGTAGATATATTTGCCAGCCTAGTGTTTATTTATTTAGGAACTCATCTCTAACAAAAGAAGTGCACAGATCACGTAGGTGTACAATTACATCCTTCCCTTACTTAGGAGACTAGTTTCTATTAGGTACAATCAGTGTTTGTGATTATATGGAAACTTGTCATTGCTCTAGAAATCAATAAAGTCTGTGGGTGTGTAATCGACACCGATCAAGTCTAATTACAATTAAGTAGGGGCTAGGGCTATGTCAATATGTAGTGAGTATTTGCTACTAAAAAGTAAATCTAATGTCTTTTCCTTGCGGGCTTTTTTTTTTGGAGGGAGGTTCGGAAATCACCAAATAACCCCTCCCGCCCCTCCCGCTCTTGGGCAGAGCGGAAGGGAGTGTCAGACTTTTACTTACTAAAAACCACCCATGTTCCTTCTTAGCCCTTGTGCCGAGGCGGTGGTATCTCTTTCGAACACCCCCAGCCCCGACGGGTTTCCTTGCGGCCTTGTTCTGTAATTTGAAGTGAGAGAGTTAGTGAAAATATTGAATTATTCAGTAGACACATTTAAAATTATTACTAAAATTAAATCAACGTTATAATCATTTATTCCAATATACTCACTTAAATAATTAAAGATGAGTCATGTGATAGTTTTCGAAAACGCATTATTGATTGATTATTTATACTTGTTTTTGTCTTACATTTTCGTCGTAAAAACCATCACCGCCACCGTAAACCACCATATTATGGGTAAATACCCAAACTATACCCATACAAGAATATCATACAAACCATAAAAGTTATTATTTCAGTACCCATATTCATTTGACGTCACAAAACTTATCACAATTTACCAAATACGTAAATAATTATATTTTTAAAACCAATACAACAATGTTAACACGTTTCTAAACGTTCTGGTTACCAAAATAGGAGCTCCATTAGCAGTCATTTATAGTATGTTTCTCCGAATAACTTGGAAGTAGGTCGGTTTGTTGGATCTTGAATTAACGTTACCTGATTACGTGACTTCCTTAAGATTAGCTGTATAAGGAAAAAGTGCAGATTCTGTTGTACTGTTGTTTTGTTTGTGATAATGATGGATTTGCAAACAGCTTCTATGAATAATTTGCTATGAATTTTTTAGCAGGCTCCCTGATGTTACTGTCTAAGTGTCTACAGCATTCATGATGACGCTGACGGCATCTAGCCGATTTCAGTTAAAGCGACTGTATTCGATGACTTTCAAGTGTAGTTGTCGAGATCTTTGGTGTGCTACTCTGTCATATGCTCTAAAGTGGCTAGCATATCCAACTTTGGCGGAAAAAATCTGAGCACAAAGTTGCATTGCCAATAATAATTCAACAAAACCAACAGTTGGAGAGAATCAGTTTTAAAAGTTGCAGCGTGTATAAAAATGTATACACGCTGCAACTTTTAAAACTGATTCTCTCGAACTGTATTGATTGAAGTTTTATGTTAAGGAACACGAACATAGTGTTTTGGAAGCCATAGTAATACAAAATAGGTCTTCTATCGAGCTATTTCACTAGAAAATCGCTTTTGAACTTTGCTTAGTGTATTATAAAGGGTGTAAAGTTTTTTTTTTGTATTAGTGCTCTTGACTCTACAAACTCTCTTCAGAATTGTTAGAAGTTGTTTAAAAATAGTAAGGAACAGCTAACTACGCATAATTATACCAAGCCAACATTGCTGACTGCTGCAGTCTGTTGCAATAGGTTACAAACAACGTAAACAAAATGACATCCGGACACTGCACTGCTGCATCGGCAGCATATACACGGACTTCGTTCATTGCCCTTACCTATGTACCTATAGTATAGTCAAAGTTAAACAAAAAAAAAACCGGCCAAGTGCGAGTCAGACTCGCGCACCGAGGGTTCCGTACAAACCTGTAGGTATATAAGTAAAAGTTATGGTATTTTTATTGCTAAATGAAATCCATAACATAACAATGTGGAAAGCTGACGGTACCTTGTCAATACATATATGAAAGCATTATGTATGTTCGGAAAAATCTTCATCTCTTTAAGAAGAGAAGTGATAGACATAATTTTAATACTAGAAATAGGCACAATTTGGATCAATCTCGGTTTAGATTGGCTAAGGTACGAAATTCTTTTATGGGGAATTGTGTAAAATTTTATAATAAAATACCACTGCGGATTCTACAACTGAACGAGACAAAATTTAAAACATGCATAAAACGCACACTATGTAGACAAGCATATTATAAATTAGAGGATTATATCCTTGATAAAAAAGCTTGGCTTAATGACTGTGGAATTATTAAAAATATTTTTATTATATGATGTAACTAAAAATTTATGCTTTTCGCAATTTTTCCTTTATCTGTGTTATAAGACGTTGCTTCGTACCAAATTTTAAGATTCTGAGTTCACGGGAAGTACCCTGTAGGTTTTGATTCCCTTGCGAGTAGTGGCGAGTTTCAAAATATGCGGTTTTAATTCCTGTTTCTTTTGATTGCGTTGACATAGAAGTTTGATTTTGTTACAGCTTAAAGGTATTATAGATTTGAGTATTTGATATGAATTTCAATATAATACCACTACGCGTTCATGAGGAAAGGGGTAGTAAGTTTAAAATTATTAAAAATATTTTTATTATATGATATAACTAAAAATGTATACTTTTCGCAATTTTTCCTATATCTCTGCTATAAGACGTTGCTTCATACCAAATTTCAAGATTCTGAGTTCACGGGAAGTACCCTGTAGGTTTTGATTCCCTTGCGAGTGTCGAAAATTTGCGGCATAAACGGGAGTATCTTTTGATCGCGTTGACTTAGAAGTTTGATTTTTTCACAGCTCCAAGAGACCATAGACTTGAGTATTTGATATGAATTTCAGCTTGATACCTCCACGCGTTCCTGAGAAAAAAGGTCTTGACAGACAGACAGACAGACAGACAGACAGACAGACAGACGGACAACAAAGTGATCCTATAAGGGTTCCGTTTTTACCTTTTGAGGTACGTAACCCTAAAAACAATGTAAATTCGTACTACGTTTGCACAATAAGGAAAACTACTAAGTAACGTTCAGTCCTTTATCGCACAATTCACTAAACACAATTCTTTTTGTTTCGCTTGTCTTCGCCTGAACTCGCTTATTGTCGGGGAAATAGTATTCGCTTACTTCAACGAAAAAGTTGTTGATACGCTATTTTCAGAAGATTGCTTTTTGTGTAACTTAGGAATTCGTTCAGCGTGAATTACGTGAAAAAGTGCCACTGAAAGTATTTGCAAGTAATGATTCTTTTTTGGTAAAAGTTTTGACAGGACAACATTATGTCTTTGTCCTGGAGATTTAAGTTTGTGCTGAACTTTTTAATTGCTTTAATGTAAATTTAATACCGAAATACGTCTTCTTTAGACCCTTCTTATATGACAGCAGACAGGTTCATTAGAAGGCCTACTACTGAATTCGTTGGCGGTCGACCACTTCCCACCCTTATGCCCCTTTTTTTTTTTTTTTTTGGGGTGGGAAATCATCAAATAACCCCTCCCGCTCTTGGGCAGAGCGAAAGGGAGTGTCAGACTTCTACTGACTAAAAACCACCCATGTTCCTTCTTAGCCCTTCATGTCGAGGCCGCGGTATCTGCGAACAACCCGCAGCCCCGACGGGCGTCGACCCTTGCGGGCCCCTTCCATGTTGCTGACATCTCTACCCTTATGCCCTGAAAATAAGTTTGAAAAATGGCCGACCGTCGGAGAGCGCGGCAGTACGTACACACGGCGACACTTAACCTATAGACGCCGCCGGCCGTGCATACTAAGAAATTCTAAAATCTCCCAAGACATTACTAGAAGATTACCTACAAGTTACAACACAAACAATCAGTCTAAACAAAATAAACACAACTATCTTTTATTTAGATTAAACTAAGCATTAAAAAAATTGCCTCGGAAGTAAATAAGTCCTACTTAATTTAAGCAGAACATTAAATAAATGTTAATTTCCCAGAATGGTTTTGGCGTTAACATTTCGACGTATTTATTACACGGTAAGGTGTCGGTGATTTCTTTTATAGTTTCGACAAAAGAAATAACACGGTTTTATAATGTTAATCACTCATTAATGTGCTTAATTTCTTAGGATCTCGTGTGAAGTGTTCGGTTCAAAAATGTATGTACCTACCGGCTACCATTTGTAGATATTCGGCAGTCGTGACAGGTAGACAGTGGCCCGAAAGTCTGAGAACCAGTCTTCCCAGGGGATATCATGATTACTCATTACTAACTGGGTTGTTATGTAGAAGTTAGGTAGGCATTTGCTCCATGTAAAATACTCGAAGCCGACCCCAAGATGTTTGGGAAAACGCGAGGCTGATTGACGCTGGATATCATCTTCTGCCTAGCCACAAAACTTTTATGGCCGTGGTTTCAGCAGCTTTGTATATCGCAGCTCGTTTAAAATGTTCTGCTGAAACGATAACCGACTTTTTAGTAGTAAAATGTCGAAGTATGAAATAATCTTCAAATAAAATACGTGTTTTACGATTTTATTGTAAGGAATGCTAATTTGAGAAGCGTAAAGCGTAGGTACTTTATGATTGCTGTAAGTAGGTACTTACCTAAAGACATTGCTACACAGACAGCGTCGAAAGGCGTCGCGAAACGAAAGCGAACGTGCGGAAAGCATTGGCATTTGACGTTCTTCTTGCGGATAAAACCCGAGGAGCTCGTGACAAGACAGTGGAAGCCGCTTAGATCAATCTTTGGGTTAAGACGCACTTGCCTAGGTTGGTCTGTGGATGGGTAACCACTTATTACATGCCGAGTTTCCGCCGTGCATCGGAAAGCACGTTAAGCCGTGATTTGTAGAATTTTGACAGTCATAACAAGAAGGCAGTGTCCCATAAGTCTGACACCCAGTCTTACCAAGTATTAACTGGTTTGTGAAAGTCAGGTAGACAGTCACTCCATTTAAAGTACTGGTATTCAACAGCATCCTGTCAGACTGGAAGCCGAACCCATCATAGTTTGGTAAAGGCTAGGCAGATGTGCGGATAAAACCCGCCAATAACGAATCAAGAACAATTTCTGTATTTTTTTTCTCTGTGGCCAAGGATTCATGTAAACGTCATGCGGGCTATATTATGCGGGTGTATTGCCTGCCCACGCTTCGTTCAAGATGACAGTCAATACTCATAAACTGCGCAAAGGGTAATAAACACGCAACCATAACACCAAGTGGTTACAAAACATTGCTAGAAATCATAAATAACCATTTAAATAATATTTACTTCGTTCCTTATGATTTCATGCTACTAATAATAGACGCCTGACTGACAAGTATCTCTGATAAAGGCGGTCTAGAGACCACCGCCGATGAAAAGATGGTAATAAAAGACAAAAGAAATCAATTAAAGATAACGATCTAGAACGAAATAATTCTGAGAACGTTGACAGGGAAAATTCTACCGCAGTTTGATTAATATCTGATAACAACATTTTTATCATCATTTACTGTTCGTTATTAAAACAGTTCCACACGAAAGCTAAGAAAACAACAAAAACATTCAATTTACGATCAGATGTGAGATAAAAACACAATGGTACTGTTAGCTGTTTTCAGTTTTTGTAGCGTTTAGTAGTAAAAAAGAAATATCTGAACACATTCGCAACGCACGACTGAATCCCGAAGGTATCCTTGAGAGCTGAGACGTGTCGTACTTACAAACTGTACTAATGATATCTTTTCTTGAATTGTTGTCACGTTCAACCCTATTCAAGAACCCTAGGACACATGAAACGGGAGAAAAACTTCAATTTATTTTAAGCTGAGGTGAGCTTGTGAGGATTTTGTGAGGAATGGTCATTAATACAGAAAAAAGAATTTTAATAGTAGCGTGACGCCCGTGATGGCTCGTGACAGAAGAGAAACGAAGACAAAAAACGTGCAAGAGGATGATCATGAGCTTGCACCAATGGAACATTTAAATCTAGTTTGTTTACTAGCTATAAACGTGGATGACGCGAAAGGAGTATGTAAGGACCGTAGCAGGTGCCGTTCTGTACCTCTGAATAACCTCAAGGGGAAAAGGTGTCCCGTCGGGGCTGCGGGTTGTTCGAAAGAGATACCGCGCTAAGAAGGAACATGTTCATGTTGGTGGTTTTTAGTCAGTAGAAGTCTGACACTCCCTTCCGCTCTGCCCAGAGCGGGAGGGTTATTTGATGATTTCCCAACCCCCAAAAAAAAGTGGAAAAGGTGCGAGTTGTATTTAATAGGTATGTTGCTTGTGTTTATCTATTCGTAAGTGATATAATGCAAACGAAATCTTGAGTTTTATTTCTCAGTTTCAAGTTCAAGTTTAGCAAACATTAATTGTCGTTCCACTTACGTTACGAGTCTTCGCTTGGTTAGCAAACAGTGACGTCATCTTCATGTTAAGGTTCGTACACCAAAATGTCATCCTGGCTTACATCACTTGCTTCACTGCAAAGGTTACCAGTACATAAACCATTGATGAATCATATACACTTTACGACTTCTCGTGTAAATACAAGCTCTTCGGGTGAACTAGGTGTACATAGTGTGGTGTTGAGGTTATCTTATGAATATGATATATTCTGAAAGTTAAGTACACTAGGCATAAAAAATATTTTCAACTAAAATAAATATTGTAACGAAACAAATCATCCTTAACACGGTAGAAGCGTTCAAAGACTCTTGTTAATATTACAACGACTACAAATGTAATTAATGATAATAACAATAGTTAAACTATTGCTAGTAAACTCCAACGACATTCGTGAACAGCACTCGATGATATTAGTCGTCAACGTGCGCATAATAACTAGTTGCCAAATTCAGCGACAATAATAACTATCAAACAAGCAAAGCATCGACGTCCGAAACTAAAGTTTTTTGCACTGTTTTCATGTTTTTTTTTTAAAGTTGGTTCTATTTGTTTTGCGAAAAATGTCATGTTCGAAACTTAATACATTGTGATAACTTTACAAATAAACACTTTTGAATTTAAATTCACCACCGCTCTTCCTGTTGTCTGAGCCCCAGAATTTCCGGTGAAACACAACGCTGAATCTTCCTTGTATTACGGTAGCCTTCCGGAGTGAATTTACGAGATTTGTATTTCAGCTAGGAAGGGAAACGCAAAGGAAATTACAAATGTAATCATTCCAAGAAAGTTGTGAGTAACTACATCTGCCAAGTTTAGTTTCCAATAAATACTTTGGCATTGGTTGTATGGTACTGCCTTTCCCAATTGTAATACGGAACTTTTACGTGACATCCTAATGATATTATAAATGCGAAAGTTTGGTTTGTTTGTTGTCTTTTCACGCCTAAACCACTGAACCGATCATCCTGAAATTTTTGACTTATATAATGTTGCAAAGTATACAGAAACGGACTTTTCCACTTTCATCCCGAAAAAAATACTGTTCCCGAGGAGTTTTCCTGTTCCTTATTATAATAGATCGCATCACGTGTCTTTCGAATCATAATTGAATCAAAATTCATAAAGAAACTTTAGTAATATTTTTTTCTAATAATTTCACACGGGCGAAGGTCGCGAGACCCAGCTTGCTTCAGGTACCTATTTAAATTGTAAGACTTTTTATTTATGCTCAAAGAGAAGATTGAAATTATCGGTGATTGAGATTATTACTAACTAGATACTTGTTATACTTATAATCAATATAAAGTACCGTACTACTACAACTACTATTCGTGTCTGCTACTTATTTTCAAATGAAGGTTCTTATTGAACTTGCAATGGAATATAAGTCTTGCATAACGTTATTACAAAGTTAGATGGGAAAGTTCCGCGGCGCACCATTCCGTAATACCGATAATAGTGAGTATCGTATGGACTCCATTGTTCTTTAACAAATGTAATGATTACTCCGGAATCTTCACTTTTCTTTGTATCTTTTGTAACTGTTATTTTATAACTTATTTTGATACATGATATGCAGAAAACGATACAATTTTCTCTATTAATTAGTAATTACATATATTAATATTAATCATAAAAGTTAGGTTTTAAATAAATACCTACAAGTCAAAGTTATATATAATGTTGATTTACGTAGTTTACCTTTAACGTTTAATCAATACTGTTTTTAGAGAAGGGTCTAATCTAAAGTTTCTAAAGGAATAGCTTTAAGATCAATTTGTTCTTCATAACTAAAACTACTTCTTAGCGAATTTGCTAAGTTCGAACCTTTCAAGTTAGATAAAGTATCTCCTGTAAGAGGATTTGTTTTAAAATCCGCTTCAGAATAAAATTTCTTCAATAGTTTGAATTTATCTTTTGCCAAAGTACTTGGAAGGGTAGAGACTAGGTATAATGCTTGCCTTATTTAAGTCGGTTATATGGCCTATGTAAGCCCGTGCCTTAGAAACTACTTTAAGCCGTTGATCCCGGCTATGACAGTCGTTCGTTACAGGAATTTAGTAGCCCGAAAATCTGACAACTAGTCTCACCAAGGGGTATCGTATTACCCAGTTGTAACTGTGTTGTGGATATGGCAGGCAGCCGCTCCTTGTAAAATACTGGTATTCAGCTGCATCCGGTAAGACTGGAAGCCGACGCCAACATAGTTGGGGAAAGGCTAGGCAGATGATGAGTTTACTTTAGGCTATCCTCAGGTCTGCTGATCATCCAAATCTTTATTACATTTGTCCCGTTAAATGGTAACGGTTTTACTTATCAAGTAATTATCACATGAGCCCTGATGCCGTCATTAGAGCAAAAAATAAACCGCTTACGAGATCACAACAAGGCATGACAATTATGCAAATTCTAATTGCCGATACTGCCGTGTTCATTATGTGAAACAAATAATTCCGCAGAACGTATAAGTAATGCGTCCATATCCTCCTCGGTTCCTTTGCTTATTTCCTGCATGATTTGTATGCGGAAACGTTGCAAAGACGTCGTTACCAGTAAAAGCACCTCATCGCATATAAAATGATGTGGTTTTAACAATTGAAATTTTTACTTTGAACTGAGCTGACGCATTGTAGACATCGTATTGTAGACTTGTGGTCACCCAATGTAATTTTCCGTTTTCTTTATCATTGTGGTTTGTAATAAAAGCCCAAGTGCCTTCTAATAAATTGTGGGTAAAATAGAAAAGAATTATTAAAATTGAGGTCGGTACTTAGTTAAGAAAAAAAATATTTTCCTAAAAGAAAATTAAGAGGATCCAAACGGGCTCGGAAAAGTCTAAGCAAAAGACGTCTACAATTTACGGTACAAAGCTTTATCATTATTCCGCTTTAAGTATTTCAACGACGTATATAATTGACACTGGCGCGACCTACTTCGGGCTAATTACAGCAGTAATAAATCATTACCCGTTTATCTCGCTACGCTCAGATCAGAAGGTTATCCATGAACAACGCCACTTTTCCCCAAATAAATCAAACATTGACTGACACACATAAAAAATATCAATTGATTAATTAAATAGCTCTTAATCTTTTCAATTATATTGATTGAAAGGCATTGAGAAAATTACTTGACATGCGGCTGAAGTGAGTTGTTCGATTGCTGCAAAAAAAGAATCGATTTGTTACACAACACTAATGCTGCTACAGCTACCACTAGCAAGGTTAGACGTTACGTGATTATTAAATCGAGTTTGGTTTCGATTCTTACGATATTATTTGTTGATGGATGTCTTGTCGCGGCGACACGACGTAACCAATCGGTAACTGTGTTATGGCGGCTTATGACTGTACTGATGGATGTGTGAGATAATGTAATGATCTGTGAATGCTCTGAACGTGTAATGCGACGATGCGTGTGATGCTGACGAGTAAGATCTGTTCGTGTTTGAGCACTTTGAGGTTTTTGTTGTCAAGATATAGGATTTGACAAAAACAGATGTCCAAGATCGAAGCTTGTGTGTTTTGCAAAGGCTAAAGCAAAGGATGAGGAAGAAGGATAAGGTGGAAAACGGGTGCTAAAAGCCCCATAATAATACTTACCCATGTTCCCAAAATGGGATATATTTGTAAACCCATAAGGGTTTACTCTTAGTGTGGCGCTTTAGCTGAATATGATTCTACCGCTGAGAGGTTTTATGTAACTAAAAAGGTCAGAGGATTACTTTGACGCGGATGCGTGTTTTTGCTCACAATATTACAGAACAGGTTACGAACTTGCTTAAAAAGTGCACGACCTTCTTCGAATGTTTAAAACGGGTATTATGCAGATTTGTATGTTAATTTTAAATTAACAGAAAAAAAAAGTTTAGGCTGAAAAAGATTCTGAGAAGACAGAAGACTTAATTAAAATAAAGCTAACGCACAAATAAACAAGACCAGAAAATCGTGGTGACACCTATAAAATATGTTTGACCTCATTGACAGCTTGGACAGACCTTCGTTAATTGATTAATATTCGATTTTTTTACACTTACGCAAGCCTCATACTTGCAGAAATAGGTAGGTATGTGCAAATACTATCGTAAAAGGAGACGGACAAGTTAAGAAACCTGTCGGGACTTAATGACTTTGAAGTGGTCAATGGTTACAAGTTATATACTTTGAGTTCGGTTGCAACATCATCAGGTTATCAAGTGACCAGTCCATTACAGACTGCATTGTGTTTTCCGCGAGTTTTACTACATTACACATACATTATTTTCTTCTTATCGTATAAGCAGTAAGGTCTAACGACCCCCCGTCGGGGTTGCGGGTTGTTCGGAAGAGATACCGCGGCCTCGACATGAAGGGCTAAGAAGGAACCGGGGTGGTTTTTAGTCAGTAGAAGTCTGACACTCCCTTTCGCTCTGCCCAAGAGCGGGAGGGGTTATTTGATGATTTCCCACGCCACAAAAAAAAAGGGCCTCTGAACTACATGATGACTAATGCAGGTTTACTGCCTGTTGAAACAGGCTGGTACTGCTCAAGCAATCATAGCCATAGCCTCTCTATTAGACCTCTTTCCTCGACGTCATCATCATCATCATCAGCCTATAGCAGTCCACTGCTGGACATAGGCCTCCTCAATCGCACGCCACTCGACTCAATTCGCTGCAACTGTTCTCTCAACCAGTTATTTGCTACCAGTCAACTTGCGAAGATCGTCGCTCCATCGAGCCTGAAGGCGTCCCATCTACCGCTCCAGCCCTTCTCCTGCTATCTCGTCGTACTTAATGTCTCTACACATTTGTTACGACTAATAATCACTAATGGCTTAACGATTAATTTCAAATTCGAAACATTACCTGATCGGGTTCATTTGTTTGAATCTTTTGTTCTAAAATCCATTAATTAAGTCATTAATCCTATAACTAATGGACCTATATAAAGCACTTTGTTTCATACTACGCAGGGACCTACTGTAAAAATAAACCCAAATTACATAATACCTCCATTTGTCATTGTCACTTTACGAGTATACCGAAAAAGTTTTTAGATATCTTCCGTTTTTTACATTGCAAATGTTAGTACCTACTGATATTTTTTTTACCCGACTGCGGTAAAGACCAAAAGGAGGGTTATTTACATTAGTAACTACATAACATATCACGCCTATAATACCCAAAGGTTTAGGCAGAGGTCTACCATTAGTACACTTACATTTCGCCTGTTATGTTTAAGCCTTATCTAATAGGGGGCGAACCTATTGCCGTCAACCGGTCACAGATCCAGACTGCACAATGTTTTGAGTGGGTTACATGTATAACTACTGTAAACTGTACTGTACCTGTGTACTGTTGCCTGTAATGTCAAAAATATTAGAAAAAATTATTCACAAGCGATTAGAAAAGTACCTTAATTCTATTAACTTCATCACCGATCGACAATATGGATTTAGACCCGGAAGTAATACTACTACAGCCACTATTGACCTCATCACTAAAATTAAACAAAACATAGACAGAAAAAACGTAGCCCTGGGTATTTTTATTGATTTAAAAAAGGCCTTTGATACAGTTAGCCACAAACTACTCCTAAAAAAACTGGAATCAATAAAAATCACTGGAAAAGCTCTAAAAATGCTCGAGTCTTACTTAAAAAATCGTTCGCAAGTGGTCAAACTTGGTAATCACCAAAGTGATGCACTACCTATTACATGTGGCGTCCCACAGGGATCTATCTTGGGACCCTTACTGTTTTTAATATATATAAATAATATAAGCGAAATTAAACTACATGGTCACCTTACCTTATACGCCGACGACACTTGTTTATTTTACTTCGGATCTTCCATCCATCACATTATCTCACAAGCACAAGAAGATTTAAATACCCTATTCGCATGGTTTCAGTTTAATCTCCTAACAATAAATATCTCTAAAACAAGTTATATAATATTTAAGGCTAAAAATAAATCGATTTCACCATATGACCCTCTAACAATTAATGATATCCCGCTACAGCAAAAACCATGCGAAAAATACCTCGGGCTAAGAATGGACAGCTCACTAACGTGGAATGCTCACATAGATCACATAAAGAGTAAACTTTCGGCACTCTCCGGGTCACTGCGTAACATTGTTCGTTGTATTCCACCAAAACTGCGGTATACTATTTACAACTCCCTAGTAAAGCCACATCTACTTAACTTAATCGAAATTTGGGGCAGTGCTACTAAAACAAAATTATCTGAACTTCAAATTACCCAAAATAAAATCATAAAAATACTATTTAACTACCCATATCTAACATCTACCAGCAAAATTTATCAAGACACAAAAATAATGAACATAAAACAACTTTACATTTACAACACATGCATTTTCATCAGAAATATTCTTAACAAAAGCGTTCACTCAAACTTAACACTCACTCAATATAAACAAGTTAGTCAACGCAGTACACGGCGAGCAAGCTTGTTAGTTTTACCCAAAACAAGAACTAACTATGGCAAAAAAATGCTAACTTTTGAAGGAGCACAGCTTTATAACAAATTACCGTCCTGTATAAGAAATGTGCACTCTTTCAATGCATTCAAAACTCAACTTAGCCAGCACATAATTGCGGATCGATCACTTCTGGAGAAATGAATGCATTGGATGGGTAAATATTAAGTTGTAATACTGATGACGAACTTATTGTAATTTATATTTTTTAGTATTGTTCTCAAGTAAGTGACTTATGTTTTTATTGAGAATAAAGTTTCTTTAAACCGAAAACGCATTTTCACATAAAAAAAGACAATATTTTTTACGTGAAGTTATTTAGTTTGACGTACAATGCTTGGATCCTTGGGACCGTTTACACCTCGTATACGTCAGCTTCATCGTCTAATTTTAAAATTCCTTGTTCCAGTGTCCACAATGGAGTGACAATCAAGAATGCGGTGGTTCAAGAAGGGCGAGCCGCCGCGGCTTCTAGCCGTAACGCCTGACGAACCGAGGCCTGCCCGTCGGTCAAGAATCGGTGAGTACACTGAAGTACCCCGGTGACATGTGATTTCCTCTGGGACTATCATTTGTATTGGAAGTTATTGAAATAGAATTTTCTTGTTGACGTTATTATTAGTTTCTAAATATAGTCTTCATGTTAGAGGAATTTTTAGCAAACCGTTACTGTTCTCACTGACGGTCGACAACTTTTGAACCTTATCAATCCTCACAGCATCATAAGGGTGAAAGTGGTCGACGGACAATGGGCGCGGTATTACATTGAAAACGATAAGCAGATACCTACGTTCAGTGTTTTCAATTTGAAAAATTCTAACAGATTTAAGATTCAGCCCTGTTCTTTCTGTTCTGTGATTCAGCCTTCCGTAGCTGAATGGCAAAAAACGGAACCCTTATAGCTTCGTCATGTATGTCTGTACGTCCGTCCGACCGTCCTTATGTCATAGCCATTTTATTCGGAAACTGTTAAGACTAGGTAGATACACAGTTGAAACTTGGTAGGTAGATGTATTCCGTGGACCGCTTTACGAATTTTATACAGAATAAAAAAAAGAGAAGTTTAAGGGGGGTCTCCCCATACATGGAACTGAAACTAGAAAAAAAACATTTTTCATCAAACCTATTCGTGTGGGATGTCTATAGATAGGTCTTTAAAAATAACTCTGAGGTTTCAAACATGCCCGTCGGGGCTGCGGGCTGTTCGAAAGAGATACCGCGGCCTCGGCACTTGAAAACCACCCAAGAACGAACATGGGTAGTTTTTAGTCAGTAGAAGTCTGACACTCCCTTTCGCTCTGTCCAGAGCGGGGGTTATTTGATTGATTAGATTTTCCACCGCAAAAAAAAAGGTTTCTAACATTTTTTTCTCAAAGTCAATCGTTTGAAACTTTATAGACACTTCCAAAATGGTAAAATGTGTCCCCCCCCCCCCTAAATTCTAAACTAAGAGAGTGAAAAATCTAAAAAAAATATATGCTCTAGATCGCAATAAAACTTTCAACCAAAATTGGTTTGAACGATATTTAGTTAATAGTTTCCGAGATATAGCACAACCCGCAAATATAACTTTGTCATTCATACAAACACTATGAAAAACAAACTTATCACAAAATATGTTTTTCTGTTGCCGCTTTAACAAGAAATAATACAAATTAAAGCGGGGGGTTCCCTACTACGATTGTACGGAACCCTTCATGTGCAAGTCCGACTTGCACTTGGCCGGTTTTTTTCTGAAAAGATTGGTGGTCAATCTTTGAAAAGGTAGTTACTGTACTGTACTAAGGTAAACACTACTTACCTAAATTAAATGTGTCGCTAAGCAAAGCCATAAAAGTGGTATAACAGACAGCTTAGATTTCGCATATTAACACATGTAAAATTACGTATTACTTATGTTTTAACGGTCAATATGTCGGCAAGTTAGCAAATAAGAATTTATGATTTGACGTTTTCTCTTAGAAGATTACGAAAGATTATGTTTTACTATCGGAAATGGAAAGAAATGTGGTCAAGGTCAGTGACATTATGTAATTTGTATTATGGCCGGCTATTTCTGCTACATCACTGTCACACAACCGGGCGTGCGAATATCACGACATGTGTGAACGTTGACGAAGCAAAAAGATTGTGTGAGGATCGGAGCAGGTCCCGTCGGGGCTGCGGGTTGTTCACACCAGATAGATACCGCGGTCTCGACATGAAGGGCTAAGAAGGAACATGGGTGCTTTTTAGCCAGTAGAAGTCTGACACTCCCTTTCGCTCTACCCAAGAGCGGGAGGGGTTATTTGATGATTTTCCACCCGCCAAAAAAAAAATATAATAATACACCCGCCAAAAAAAAAATGGATCGGAGCAGGTGACTTTCTGTAATATCTGCCAACTCCCATGGGAAAAAGGCGTGAGTTTATACAAGCTGTATATGTATACGTATACGAACCCTTTACGAAGAGACCAAACAAGCATTCTGAACATCAAAGAAGTAACTGTACGCAAATTATTGCTAGGAAACGACTTATTTTTAGGTGTTTCAAATCACGTTTTACGGTACTTTAACGCACTCAAAATACTGCTTATAGATTGCATTGAATAGTAAGGGTGTCGTGGAGTGGTAACATTCATTAAAAACTTGTAAACCCTTACAGAAGTTTTATACACTACAGATGGGTATGCATGTATGAGCTACTTTGCAACCTATAAACCTAAAAGCTCATAAGCTCGTCAGTAGGTATTAACAAACACTGTTTATATTTAACATAAACCACCGGATAAGTGTTTGATAGAACATTAGGTACCTAACAAAGTATTTATAGTAAGTGGACTGCGTAAACGTCCGATTGTTTTTGAATCATCAATTCAGTCTCTTTGTCTTGACCACTGCCACTATTCTTAGTTAATAGAATCGTTCAATTTAACTCAAAGCCCACGAAAGCACGTATAAAAGTGCATTTAAAAGGTGTTATAAAAGTGCATAAAACGCACCCACGTTGTAAGACTTGAAAGAGTTGCATTATTGTATTGTGTGGGCTAATTTTATTGCTCCTCTGTATTCCCAGTTCCCACCCACGGTGTCTAAAATCTTTGTCCTATAAATTGTCTTATTTCCTCTTGACCGAGTGAACGTAATTTTATGATGTTATCATTCTAGGGCACCGTTTAGGCGTCTAGGTTTGGTCAGATATCAGTATGATCACTAGCGTTTAAATTTATATCTTATAAGTTGAACAGGTTACTAATGGGCCTACCACACGCCGCGTGGTGAAGCCTGTGCGTATGGTAGGCCCATAAGTCAGTACCTAGGCAACAGAGATATTTATGTCCCAAGTTAATTGGGTCTTATTAATTAAGAACTTACTATGATCTATTTTCTATTACTAAAGTAGGTAGGTACTTTATCTTACCGTTAATTTTTCCTGCGCATTCATTACATTTTTAAATGTTTCTTTAAATAATAAATACAGTAGTCCACCGGTGACGGGAGCAGGGACCAAGCTACCGGTAGTTAGGGCTAGTGCCTTCTGAATTAGGCCCTTGATCAAACCGCCTATCGAGAGCATCAACAGTTGTTCGTTGAAGTTATTATTCATTAGTTATCATATTTAAGTACTTAATAACAACGAGATTCAAATATAACTAGCTGTCTTAAATCTCTTTGAGTAATAATAACAATAACAGTAATGCACAATACGTCAGTGAGAGCAAAATTGGGGCACGGGAATGAATTACAACTTACAATATAGGTATTAGTATTGAGAATAGATTGATGACGCAATGGTGGTATTGCGTACGTGTACACAGAGCACTAAACTCTACACAACACGGTTTTCCCATCAATAACAACCATGAATGGATGTTGACTTTTCCTCCTAGAAGTTGACCTCAAGTAGTTTCTCAATAAGCACTTGAATATTTATTTGTAACTCGTTGCATAAATAAATGAATATAAAATTAATAACATATATTCAACCCAAAATGCATAAGCTACGTCATTTGAAACAAATCTTTCAGGATAATTAAAGCATTTATTAATTATTGTCGAAACTTACCTCGTATTCACGCCATAGAGGAAAACGTTTCAACTACGTAATCATAATTACCCAAATTAACTTTAATTCGCACTATCCTTCATTTATCTGTCATTTATGAATTCACAGTAACATCGTAATTAGCTTACTAATAAGGCAATTTGTTCGATTCATTGGCATTCAAACTCTCTTTAAGTGCCACCACATGGGCGCATGCACCTAGAATTTGCGAACACCACGATTTGTCATAGTTAATTAACAGTCAACAGCTTAAGCCTTACGTAATCACGCAAAGGCCTTATGGTTATGTAACAGTGCAAAGAAACGGAGAAAATAGGAAGTGTCCACTTGACACTTCAATAGATGCTAGAAATGCTAGAATTTCATCTTAATAGGAATGTTGGCTTTACCTTAAAGAAAACTTAACTAGATAATGACGTCATTAGGACAGTGGCTGGTATTTATGGGGCCGCATTACTGACGCAATCACTACGTAATTGACACGTCCCTGTCACTAGCTAGATACATTAACTTGGTACTGGAAAGCCAGCTGTTCTCTGTAAGGGAAAGGGAGTGTGAAATAAGGCAAATAATAATACTAATGCAATTCATAATTTAAGTAGGTAAGTAGTTAGATTATTTTTTTCAGTTTCCGAGATGTAAATAACGAGTTTTTTCTTTCTTTCCAGATTTGTCTCCAGTCCGCTACCCTAATCGCAAAAGTAGCAGCAGCTCCGTGGAAACAAACTTTTACAATCTGAGCGATCAAATAATAATTGTTGAAAAATCTCCACATCGATGCCACCGCGGTGGCGAGACTCCAGTTAGTCGGCGCATATCACTGCAAAACGGGCCCGCTTCACCGCAGGAAAGTTATAATACTTCGCGCAAAAACCGCGGAGGCTCGCTAGAGAAAGAGTACATGGTGTGTCGAGAAAGGCGAAACCCGTTGCTCGATAAAGTTAAGAACACTAAACTATCTTGCTTCAAATCGAACGGTCCACTGCGACACGGAGATGATGCCGCGTCCACATCTGGAAGTGACTGCAGTGGATTCGGACACGTAGAGGACGTCACTAATTGTCGGTTTACCAACAATTACGCTGACACTCATATTGAATTCGAAAACCATAACCCTTGGGTCAAAATGCCCAATTATGACGATGATGTCTTCTTCGTCAAAAGTATGACTAGTCCTGTTGAGTGCCAATGGAGGGAAGGTAAATCCTTTACCAATCGTGGCACTCGATGTTACAGTTCCGGATCAGAGTGTGATCGATATCATGCTATACCCAAAGCCGGTGCAAAGCTTTCTAAATCAAGTGATCAAATCTTCAACGATGACTATGAAACCTACGACGATGCACCCATCGCACTAAACCCTCAAAAAAAGACTGATAAACTTAAGACTAAGGATGGAAAGGATTCTGTAGGACCCAGTTCCTGTCTATCGGCAAAACTAAGAGCAATGTCAGATAGATACCTTAAGTCATCAACAAACAGATTTCTCTCAAAGCTTTACAGACAAGCGGGTGACAATGATGAGGAGGTTATTGCTAGTAACGATAATATTTTAAAGTCAACCAGCGTAGTCACTAAAAGTCGTAAGAAACGAGGCGGCGTTAAAGCTAAATTACGCAGCTTCTCGTATGGTGCTTTACCTGGCTTAGAAGAGTTCCAAAAAGGTCATTCGGTGTTCCATGATGATGTTTATCAAATATCATGTGATGACGAAAATGTCTTAATTCAAGACTGTGAAGATGCGGATTCAGGGATCCTTGTCAACGAATCAGCAGCTTCTTCTATTTTCGATAGTGACAGGATATCGTCTCGCTGTGAAAGTTCCGCTTCTCAGGCAAACACTCTCCTGCCTTGTCATGGTAGGAGTATATCTGGTGATCAAAGCTACATGAAAGCGAGGACGTCTGGAAGAATGAGCCGGAAAGAATGTCCCAAACCCAGGCCTAGACAAACCCAAAGAGCTTTATCACTTGATCATAAGGAGATCCTTAGGCGCATGCCAAAAAAGGAAAATGAATACGAAGAACCTCAATATCTACAATTAACCGAAAAACAGAGGATGCGGCAGAGAGATGCAAGTCAAGATTGTGGTATTCCACCGATTCCACCATGTAGGAAACCAACTAGAGGTAACAAGTCAGACAAAGCACAAAATGAATTTAAAGTTGTCAGGATAATAAGGAACAATCCTACGGATGAACTTGGAATATTTATTGCCAAAACCAAACTCACAGATGAAGGTCACGTGGGATACCTGGTCGCACACGTCGTTCCCGGTGGATTAGCGGAAAAGTGAGTCAACTTTGTCACCTTACTTACTCAGAACCGTATAAAATTATACATGTTTATTTCTATTAATATTTATTTATATTCCTTTGCAGGGAAGGCACATTACGCATAGGAGACGAGCTGCTCAATGTGAACGGACGAAGACTTCGTGACCTCACCATGTCTGAAGCCAAAGAAGCTCTCAAA
The DNA here is from genome assembly GCA_949774965.1 of Diarsia brunnea. Classification (NCBI taxonomy): domain Eukaryota; kingdom Metazoa; phylum Arthropoda; class Insecta; order Lepidoptera; family Noctuidae; genus Diarsia; species Diarsia brunnea. Next base: position 9,633,246 of record OX458997.1, on the reverse strand, counting down.
TCAGGTGCCGCCGATATTGATATAGTGATTTGTAGGCAACGAGAGAAACCGGCAGACGTCAGACAAAGAGAAACATCCCAAAGAAGTATTATACTGATGAGAGAAAGCTCAGTGGACTACGAGAACGCAATTATTTTAGGGAAGGAAAAACGATCTGACAAATGTGACGTCAAAATAGACCGACGTCGGTCGCAGGATGAGTCGGCGTGTAATCACACTGCGCTATCAGCTGCGGACGAGCCGGCCGACAGCGCGGCGGCGACGCATTCACACTTCCTCAAGGGACAGAACGCGAGCTACAGCAGCATGAACAACAAGCTGCTGCGCCGACAAGTCGTGAGTTACGGTGGCGCCAACAAGGATGCGCTCGCACTCAGTTGCGCCGCCAACATCGTCAACGTCGACACACCGGACGGCGTCGAACGGACAAAATGTAAAGATGACAGTGAAAGTGAAACACAAACGCAACACGCGGCTAACTTTTGTACGTTACCCCGGAGGCCAAGGGCGCCGACGCACACCTACCACACGATCACGTTCGAGAAGGGACACGGGAAGAAACCTCTCGGCTTCACCATCGTGGGAGGGCGCGACTCACCACGGGGTCCGCTGGGTATCTTCATCAAAAGCATCCTACCACAAGGCCAGGCGATTGACGATGGAAAACTAAAAGCAGGTACGTTCAGTGTTCAGTAATTTCGCAAAAATAAGAACATCCGCGTCAATATCTATAACTGATAAACAGTGTTTAATGAGCGATAATTTAATAGTAGGAATGCAATATGATAAGAATAGGAAGCCGCCGTTGGTAGGTAGTTCGTGGAAGTGGTATAATAACAAAGTGCATAGTATCAACTAGCCAGGCTATTGTAACTCGGAACAGTTGGGCACATGATACCAATGTTTATGTTAATAATGATTTGTGATGTTCCTACAATATTGACTTCGGGTCGAGTGTTATCAGTGGTTTTAAACTTTGACCTGTGGTAAAACGCGACATATTAAAAACCTAATTATGTAGGTACGCTGAAAACAAATTGGTTTCAATGTCACTTTAATTTCAATAGAACATTACCGGCAATAGATGCACTGCTATAAATAAGCATGTTAAATGATAATAAAAGTCTGTTGGTATGAAACAAACACGAGTAGTTTAATGTTTCTTGGTCACAGTAATAATATCTTGATTTATACTTTATAGGCACTTAGTCAATAGCTTGGTCATACACTACAAAGAAATTCCCTAATGTTGTTTGTTACTTTGCAAGTAACTTATAAGCATAAACTTCCATGTACAAAAAAAACCTTATTACGTGTTGGTACATTCAAGGAAGGCCTCAAAATAACCATCATCATTCTCTTGCCCTTATCCCAATTCATTTGGGGTTGGCGCAGCATGTCTTTCACTTCCATACCTCTCTGTTTTTCGTCATCTCATGAGACACCTCCTTTCTTATCATATCATTTTTAACACGGTCCATCCATCGTTTCTTCGGCCGGTCATAAAACTCTATATAGCCAAAACCCAGAACAGTAAGGCCTTAAAATAATCATCTTTCTAAAAATCTTGTTCTCATTTACCACCTAATGGCCTAAGCGAGTAATAATGTAGGTACCTTCGCTAAGTACCAACGCACTGTCTGCAGACCTACACATTAAAAATGACACAAACTGTTTCGATGAACATGCTTTTTACCATTGGTGTTTCACAAGGTTTTTTTTTGGGTCCTTTTATACTTATCAAATTGCTCCTAAGTAGGTATTATGTAGAAACGGCCTCAGGAGATTATCCATATGCCTTACTGAGAAACCTATACCGCCCCGTCTCAACATTCTAACCTATTGAAACAATAATTTTCCGTGAATCAGACCAACCAACATATAGGTACTGGTCCCATAGTCGCCCTATAGTCGGTCCCTAGACTGAGTCCCACAATCAAAGTGGTATATATGCCAGCTAACGCCATATCAAATTATTTCCAGGTGATGAGGTGCTCGCAGTGAACGGGCAAGCATGCCATGAACTAGCGCATGTAGAAGCACTAGCGCTCTTCAAGTCAGTACGGACTGGACCCATAGAACTTAGAGTCTGCCGACGAGTCAAAAACCCACAGTGAGTATTGTGTTTACCAACAACTTGTTATTGTAACCACTAACCACAATATTATTATTGTATGAAATGGTTTTGGATTTTCCCTGAAATACAGCGTCGCAGTAAATTCCCCTAAATAAAGTTGTTTTTGCCGTGTTAATTGTACGCGTCCTGCCATTGAACAACTACGTTCTAGGGCCCCGAGTCTGCTATTCAATAGTGTCAGAATGGTCTATCAGTGATCTCATAATTGTTGATTTTGACAACACCAAACTTGTCAAAATCAACAATTATGAGATCACTGATAGACCATTCTGACACTATTGAATAGCAGACTCGGGGCCCAGCTCGTTGCAAGAATTCCATGGGTAATTGTTGATTTTGACAACACCAAACTTGTCAAAATCAACAATTATGAGATCACTGATAGACCATTCTGACACTATTGAATAGCAGACTCGGGGCCCAGTTTGAATGTAAAGACTAATTAGGCAATACGATTTGGTGCTGTTATTATGAAGACGCAATGGGCTACAATCGTGAGAGATCAAAGTTTAACGGAGAAACCAGACATTGTTTATGATGATGATGACAAGTAGAAATGCCTGGAGGAAAAAAACCCTAGTCACGTCACTGTAAAGTTTGTTCTAATTTATTTATTTTTCTCTTTCCAGATCTACCAAAGCTAAATCGTGCACAGACCTTCTCAATGACGACGAGTGAAGATAGAAAAAAAATCTTCTGGCGAAGACTTAAAATTGTAAATAGCATAAACATATAAATGTCTAAGTACTTCTATTTTGCATGCTGTACTTCTACCAATGGTTTATATACTTTCTGCATGATAGCACTATTAGTTCCAGAAATATTCTTATTCAAAATAGAATATAAAATCGCTATTAAATAGCTATAAAGCAATCATATTCTAAAGGGGTTAATGCACCATTTTTATTGCACTCTCTGTGTTAAAAACCGCGTAACTAATCATGTTCGAAAATCTTTTGTAATGCAAACTGCTCGATCATGAAATCGATATGTCATGGGCCTCATCGATCCGTTTCTAATATTATTACTTCAATCGTATAAAAGTATCTATCTTTGAATGTGCCATTTAATAATAGTTGCACATTAAACGCTTTCACTTAGGCTAGCAAAAAACTTACTAAATCTGTTTAAAATTAATTCTGTACCTGACTTTAATTTCTCTTTATATTTCTTTAATTTTACAACGCTCAAACTTAGTGGATACCTAAACTGAGAAATCCAAAGATAAAAAATTAGGTACCTACTTCAGAATCAATAGATTTTCCTGCCTACGTTTAAAATATATTAGATAAGGAAATCATGTAGATACGTTGAATATAGAATATAACTCTAGAAATAGATGTAAACTTTTACGACAGACATTCATTAGTTTTCTAAAAATCTAGTGACACTCTTTGGTCAATGCATAGTGTTAGACTTAAAAATTAAATTGAATTATCTATGAATTTATAATTACGTGCAATAAAATTATATCGACTATTTTAAAAGTAGAAATGTGCACTCTTGAAGTAATGATCTGTCTACTGTGATAGTTTTATTTTTATTTTTTCATTAAATTAATTATTTTTCGAGATTTTGATTAAGGTTTATACTGTAGTTAGCCTTGACACAGGCAGCGTCTAAAAACAAAAATATAACTTTTAAAGGAACATTGAAAACAATGTTTATTTACCTGTTTCAAGAACCTTCTACAGTATAACTTAAAACATGTTAGACTGAACATCTTATGTAATCATTTTTCTTATTCGTTACATAATGTTTGTCGACAACTTTTATGGTATCTAATATTTTTAGAAATGTCTAATTATGATTATCTAAATTCTATTAATTGGCTGTTTGACCTTTTCAATTGGCACAAAACAATTACCAGTGATGGTTTTTCTATATAAATATTTCAGTGTTGGAATAAACATTTGTAGATGTTAAATTCGAGCGATTGTTGTTTAGAATTTAATCTGCGGTAGAAATAAGCAAATCTAGATTGAAAAATAACATTACCGTGACTAAATTACTATGGCATTTTTCTATTGGGCATGGCTACGATAAAACTTCAACTACAATATTTATTAGAAAGACGTAATCATTATCGCCTGTATCTAGCGATAAAACTACCCATCTTGACCAAATAGATCGGTCGCCAACGCTACCTACCCAACGCCATCGACGCATCGTCGATAAGACATTCATTCGTTCAGAAACCCGGAAGGCGCCCTCTGTCAGAGCGACTACATACTTACATTCATTTCTGAACGAAAAGCACGCGATAATCGCTTATTAGAGTGCAGTGATTGATTGCTTTGGTTGAGATGCCTGCGGCCCAGAACTTAGGCATCTATTTATTCGTTTTCTTAAGTCTGTGCCCAATATTATTTGCTGTTAGCAGCACTCTGCAGTTCTTTCACGGCCATTTTACTCACGCGTCCATAGATCGCTGTTAAAATCTCAGAGATCTTGATGCCAGCAAAATAAGGTTGTTATTAGAATGCTACCACTGACTACATAGTCTCGGAATTATAAAATCTTTATATCCGTGAAAAAAGGTTGATGTTGTACCTAGGTACTACACCAGTGAAAGGACGGTACCTATCTCAAATAGTCTAGTGTTGTTTTTCATTCTAGTTTTACAAAATTATGCTTGGAAGAAAATCTATGTATTTTCGATGTTCGCTCGCGTTTTAACGAGTGATAAATCAATCTGTCTCTTAGCAAATTATCGTATTTAAGTAGGTGTCATTGTCTAATCGTTCGAAAAGGCTTATTATTTTATTATAGATAGGTACATATCATCAATTTATAATTGTAATTATTGATTGTTTAAATATAATCATAAATATATAACTGTGTGTTTTATTTCATTTTTATTTGTTAAATATTAATATTTTTATTCAGACATTAAAATAGCTCATGCATAACGTACCTATGGTGCAAAAAATACTTTCGTGGCTTGGTGTAGGTACTTCAACGACGATACACATTTCAGAACAAAAATCTAAATAAAATATATTTATCAAGACATAACAGTCGGCAACTTTAGCTCCCCTAATTGTTACCACCACTTATCAAACCGAACCAAACCAACCTAACCTAACCAAATTATGGATCAATGTTGTCTGAGTTAAATAAATAATTATTATTTATTACTTATCGCTTCAACTGATTCAACATGATTCAAAGATTCCAATACCTCCTTCCTACTTCTGTTCTCCTGGTAGTTTGTGGGACTCTACTGCCTATCCTTTTTTTATCTTAGGCGATTCTCACACTGCCCCGCATGATGCAGCGTAGCGCGTGGATGCGTGTTCTACCGTTGCTTGTAAGTATCTCCGTTTGTATGGAAAACACGCACAGTCTAACACACAGAAAATGCATCCACGCGCGTTCATGCGGATCACGCGCATACACGCGGAGAAACATGCACCCCCGCGCGTAGGTGCGGGGCGAGACGCAAGGTATGGCACACCGAATCCCGCAGTGCCGCGCGTGATTTTGAATGGAAAACTATCGTGATGCTCAGTACTGCACGACCACCACAGAGAACGGCGAATAAATGAGAGCCGCCGTGCGTAAATCTACAAAACGCACCTACGCGCGTGAGTGCGCAAAAAACCCGCACGATGATGCAGATCTGCACTCCCGCAGGAACGCGCGCAGGTGCGTCGACACGCAATATGCAGCATGATGCGGGGCAGTGTGAAGATCGCCTTAACCATAAAATAATGTTTTCAATACATCCTGCCTACTTCTATTCTCCTGGTAGTTTGTGCCGTAGTTGTACCCTAAACTGTGTGATGAGATGAGAGACTTGAGTCCCGCAGGTTTTACAATTTTGTAACACCCCTAAATTATATCGTAGAACTAGTGGGAATTTTCGTTCCCACTAGTTCTACGATTTCATACCACCTTGAATCGAAGAACTAGTCGGAAAAAAAAGAAAAAAAAATCCCACTAGTTCTATCGTAGGACTGTGCAGTAGAACTAGTGGGAATGATCCGATGCAAACGGCAGGTTACCGTTTGTTATGGCGTACTATGGGGAGGCCTTTCTCCAGCAGTGGACGTTTTATTGCTGATGATGATGACAGTTGTAGTTCAATCTATGTATAACACATTGCAGCAACAATCGCAGGCTCACTTTCGCAGCAGGTAACTAAGTTAACGACAAAATCTTTGATACCTTAACTACATTTTTTCGAAAAGCAAGCAACGTCATGTAGATATTTGATACCAAGCCAGCAGTAAATAATAACAAGATCTAAATAATATGCAAAAAAAAACATTATTTAAGGCATGGCAGTTGTTTATTGTTTGTATATAAATGTAAAATATATATAAATGTCATCAATATCAATCACACATTTACTACACTAATAATTATTACATCACTAACTAAAACCAACAAGAGGAGACACTTTTTAAGACAACAAAATAATTTGCTAACCAATTAGTTGGGCTTGCGACTTTAGTTGCAACATTGAGAAAAAAAGAACTATAAAATGTTAGGCTATACAGATCAGAATAATTCTGATCTATAATTCTATGCTGTAAAAAGTGGCGGGCAGGGACCCACTTTCAGATTTGAGAAAAAGACAAAAACAGTTGGTATTCATCTCATCGCAAGATATGATGAGATGAAAATCAAACAAACATCATTATCTGCCCAGCCTTTTCCCAATTTGAAACTTTATTTAAAGTTTGAGAGTTATCAAGTTATTATTAAGTTTAGTCAATAAACCAGGGCCCATTAACTTTGAAAATTCTATTATTTTTGGGGAAAGTATCAAAAACATTTTTCCTTTCTATACAACATACTGATAGCCGAAGTAGATATTATAAAACAGCTGCTCTTTTTGGGTTAAGATTCGTGTGACTGTATCAGGTAGCAAGGAGATCAATATAGTATTATGTCGAAACTCTAGCCAGTCCTAGGATTTGTTAAATTTATGTAGGAAAATGATTGCCTGCTAAATCAAGCGCAGGTTCGGCCTTTGCTTCGTTTCTACAAAAGTTAAAATTATGTAATGATGGAACAAACTTATCCTATTTTATTTATTTTATCTTTAATCATTATTTAAGCTTAGTTTTATACTGACTTTTATCATTAATAGAAATTAGACTCATACTACCCCTGCTGAAGTATGCCAATTAATGCCAAATTTCATCATCCTTCTCTTATGAAATGGCTTCTTCATCGTAATTTATGCCTTACCATAATGGTTACTAAGAGTCTCCTCTTGTTGATTTTACTTTATTATTCATAAATGATCTGTTGAACCTTTGTATCATAATAAATCTGCCCTACTTTAGTATGTTTAAGTTCATAGTCACCTAAATCGTGTTGTCCAAAATAAGTTGCTATTATACATATAAAAATATTCAGAGGTGTAGCTAATTCCTTTGAGTTTTCGTCCTCAAAATTTAGACCAGCTCTGAAAATAAAAAAAAATATGATAGTACAATTCCGTAAGGTAAATTCATCACTCCTAGACTCTGATTTTGCAGCATTATATCTAACATTATTTACAATGTGCATTCACTCAACAAAATGTAAATAAACTATTTGGCTTGAAATTTCAAAAAACTTATAAAATAAGAAATCAGGTTTGCCTTTTAAAATAAGATAATTTAATTAATGTTTCCCATAATTTTAAGAATATTCCCTTTCTGATGTCAGTCTTTAACTGTTCAAAATTGTGGTAAGATTAAAGATTCCAGTTTGTGATATTGGTTCATCAGCCTACAGCAGTCCACTGGACATAGGCCTCCTCCATCACACCCCACACAACTTGATTCTCAGCAACTCTCATCCTGTTACCTACTATCAGCCACCCGGCAAAGATTGGTGCTCCATTGAGCCTGTATTACGACTTGCAGCTTAGCATTACTTATAATTATCTCGATTTAAAGATTTTAATTAGAAAAATTGGCTTACTGGCTAATTACCTTATTTCTGCACATCTTCGGCACAAATTTCTTAAAACAAAGCTATCATCTGACTGTGGGGGGTGCCTTGTTACAGTAAGAAGTGCATGAAGCCATAATCCTGGAATTCAGAAGAACTCATTATAACTTTGTACAGATAAGAGATGTAGCAAGAGGCCCTGTTAAAGAACAGTATTAGAAACTAATGATCAAGTTTAGAGCAATAAAATAATGAGTCTCTTTATTCAATATTGATACTCAATTAACAGCATTGATACTCAGCTTTTTTTTTTAATTCAGAAAGATCCTTAAATTATTCATTAAAAACATGTTGTTAAATTATAAAATAAACAATCTGCTAATTAGATTGTATTAGTGGTATAAAAAGGCCAGCTGTAATTATTAATTTTTTTATAGTCCTCCTAACCGTTTTCACTCACGGCAGCCAATCTTAGCAGAGATTGGCAAGAGAGATATTATAGTGCACAAGTGTGAGGCACAGGAGCACTCTCTGTTCCTTTTTTTTTCTAATTGTCCAATGGGATGGCAATCCAACACAACTGGAGAGAGATCAGTTGCAGGACCAATGGCTTACTGTGCTATCTGAGACTCGGGGGTATCATACCACCAACTTCCAATCTCTGGGCTACTACTGGGTATCTAATGGATGTAAACCCAATACCACTTTTAGCTAGACCTGGCCATCAGACAGTGCTTGCGACCACGAGACCAACGGGGCAGTCATAAGACAACTATCACTAAAGCTACTGGCTTTTCAACAAGATTAGTAATTGTAATGAAAACAGTTTTACCTGTTCTACGGTCAATTGATTCTCCTGGTTTCACTCTTTTCAGTAATGATAGAATCGTGTCCAAGCCTGATTCAACCTGACTATGTTTTAATCCAACCACATGGGTCAAAGTAGGTTCTGTACTCTCAAACGCCTTTTTCCAAAGTATTTCACCATCCTTTATAAAATCCTTGTATGTTTCTTGGAAAATTGGAGGCAGTGACTCTTTCTTTCGCGCAACCATACGAATTACGTACATGTGGAGATTTGTGAAATCTGCTATCTGTATGTTTTGCCATTCTATGGTTGGTTTAAGTTTGTCTAAACCAGTTGGGACATTTTTGGCTGCAGGCTGTAAGTTAAAATGTGATTTGTGTATTAAATGGCAAATCTGCCAAACCTAATGGCAACCTAATGGCTTAATGGCAAACCTAGTCATCATAATTTAATATTGAACAGATGAATGCTTACCTCCGTAATAATATCACAATCTCTATTCAATTGCGATACATCTAATTCACATCTGGTTATTGAAGCATATTTAGCACGTTCATTCATCACTTTTAATAGGTATTCCTCGCCATTAGTTGGTATTTCCCTTTCGACAACATTAGGGTTAATTTGAAAACATTGTGAATTGGAATACTCATCGCCATCATTTTGAGGTTTCTTGAATGAAACCTTTTTATCAGTCATTGTATTGTATGTGCTTGTTTGTTTTCGAGGACTGTCTTGATAATTTAAACTATCCTTTAACTTTATATTTGCTTACTTTTGCAATCATTGTTCTCTATCCATAGAAGTTAACTTTTAAATTGACAGCTGACATTAGGTATGGGCAAAACATATCGAAATATTGCGAAAAAGAGAAGAATTACATGGCGACAAAGAAAAAAAAAGAAAAAAAAATATTCCCTTTTTTTATTTTTGGGGCGAGGAAATCATCAGAAATAAATAGCCCCTCCGCGCTGAGCAGAGCGGAAGGGAGTGTCAGACTTCAACTGACTAAAAACCACCGATGTTCTTTCTTAGCCCTTGTGCCGAGGCCGCGGTATCGAAAGAAAGAAAATTGTAAATTATCCTATTCTAAGCTAAGACCCCTACGCAAAAAGTATTGCTGGGAAACGACTTTTTTTTAGGGTGAAAAATCACATTTTACGATAAAACTCAATGTAGCAGTCTGAAAACCTTGTGCTAGTGGGCCATGGAGGTAATTTAAGTGAAGTTATAACCTGAAAAACTAATATTTACAAAAACGGCTGTCTAAACTTTGGAGTTTTGACCCCATTATCTCCGGAATTAGGAGGTTCCCAGGGTATGGTATAGAACAAAATAAAATCGCAGTGACGGGGAGAACCAATGCCTTTCGGCATTGTTAAGGATACTTTTACACCCTCTATGCCATACCCAGCCGTTAAGAAAATCAATTTAAAATATGCATGTCATGTAGAAAATTAAAAAACTATCATCTGCCTAGTCTTTTCCCTACTATGTAGGGGTCAGCTTCCAGGCTGATGCAGCTGAGTATCAGTATTTTACATGGAGTGACTGCCTATCAGACCTCCACAACCCAGTTTAATACTGGTACGATACCCTTTGATAAGACAGCCGGGACCAACAGCTTAACGTCCTTTCTGAGGCACGTAGGGAACTCGGTATGTAATGGGCAGTCACCCATCCACAGACCAACCTAGGCAAGCGTGGTGTAATCTAAAGATCGACCCGAGTGGTAGTTATTATTAAACCACGACAAATTTTGAATACTTTGGAAATATGAATGAATAACCATGCGAAAACTGCCGATAATTAGGTTGATATTTTTTACTCGATAATTAGGTACCGATTCAGTTTTAAAAAATCGATATATTTTTCCACTTGTGCATCCCTAGCACAATCCCTAGCACAGTGACATCACTGTTTGTACTGGCAAACTTACATTGACAGCAGAGCCGGACTGTCCTTTTTTATTTTTAGGGATGGCATCACTAGTCAACTGGGCATTCTTGCTCCTGTTAGTGGACTGTGGGTGCTTACTGCTTTGGCACATACAGCGGGTGGTAGGGGTGATAGCGTTAGAGTCTGACACTCCCTCCTGCATAGCTATTCACAAACAATCGAATCGAAGTCGAATCGAACTTGACACTTTTTCGAGTATAAAATGCTATTCGCAGATACAAAATGGCGTCGTAACTCTGATTGGATTGCACTTCTGATAGCAAATAGCAGTCGGCAGGATTGATATTATCTTTTTTTTTTTTTTGGTGGGTGGAAAATCATCGAATAACCCCTCCCGCTCTTGGGCAGAGTGAAAGGGAGTGTCAGACTTCTACTGACTAAAACCCACCCATGTTCCTTCACACTAACGAACAACCCGCAGCCCCGACGGGCAGGATTGAAGCTGCGGTTTTGTGAATAGTGATTTTCGATGGATCGATTGGATTGACACTTTTTCGAGTATAAAATGCTATTCGCAGATACAAAATGGCGTCGTAACTCTGATTGGATTGCACTTCTGATAGCAAATAGCAGTAGGCATGATTGATGTTATCTTTTTTTTTTTTTGGTGGGTGGAAAATCATCGAATAACCCCTCCCGCTCTTGGGCAGAGTGAAAGGTAGGGTCAGACTTCTACGTCAGTGTGAAGGAACATGGGTGGTTTTTAGTCATAAAAACCACCCATGTTCCTTCACACTAACGAACAACCCGTAGCCCCGACGGGCAGGATTGAAGCTTCGGTTTTAAATTGTGAATAGTGATTTTCGATGGATCGATTGGATACGACGGACAATTTAGAGGTTGTGAATAACTATGCTGCTCCGCCCAGAGCAGCATAGCTATTCACAACCATTTCCCATCGATAAAAAAAGGGTTGCTCATGTTGGTTTGTATGTAAAATCTTTTGTTAACGGCTGAAAAAGAGCTGAGAGCAAGTAGGTAAACACGAATTTGTCAGGTTTAAGTTTGCTCGGATATAGTCATACTTACAGCTTAAGTTCTGTTATGAATCTAAATTGAAATAGCCACCATGATAACACCTTCAAATTAGTTAGGTTCTCCATTATTCAATTTTAGCTAAGGGAAGCGACGGCGTCCCGTGCGCTTCTGTGAACTAAAGTACGACCCTAAGCGAGAGGTTACCTGGACCATCAACCACCGCCGCCACCATGACAAAATCACAGCGGTGCATTTGCTCAGGCTGGGCACACTTCTAGAGGGTGCTCCGCTGTGTCATCTTCACTCATCAGGGAGGTCTTTACAGAAGCGACAGCGGAGCATCGGTCAGTTCCCAACCTATACGCCACAGCTAAGGATATGGCACGGTATCCATGTGATCCAAAAGAATTTTTAATAATAATTTTCTACTTCCTTTATATAAAGAGTACCCAAGACCATTATTAATTGTATACGATTCTGAACTACGACAATCCGAGCCAATCGATCAACTTGGTAGTAAGCGCTCGCCGGTCACAGTAGGTACACTAAAAAGAGAAGAATTTTTATTAGTGTGAAAGGCTAGTAGGCATAGGCTATCTGTATTCTGTATGATTGTGTATAATCTGCAGTTTTTTATAGAAATACTGCAGTTTTTTTTATAGTATACCTACTCACTGTAACAGATCGCAGGGACATTTCAAACAATGGTGTGACATCTGTGACATTGACACTATATCGAACTTCGTAAACGCACAAGCAGACGTCACGCGTTGCAGATTACGAAAAACATTTATTAATTCTACTTGATTTTGGCTTTAGCAGTCCATAATTTGCTAGTAGTATAATGTTTACAATCAAGAAATAAAACACGTTGTTAGTTTACTGAGTGACGTTATCATTTAGTCCAGAATGGAGGCAAATGGTGCGGTTTTGTGTGACAATTTGATCAAGTGGTTGCAGACTTTAGATCTAAAAGCAAAACATGGAAATCCATCAGGTAAATGTTATTTGTACTGCCTACACTAGCGTTTGTTAATTTTGGATTACAATTGACACTGTGATTCCGGTGTATCCCGACCCACATCCCTATTAGGAGTCGCCCAGTAAGTGGATAATTTCGTCACTTAGTTCTTGTTTTTATTTTATTGGGACATCACTCTTACGTTTGCGGTATTGCTTAATTTGCAGACATTTTCGCTTTTGTAGTCTCGAATAGGTAAAGTTGATTGTGCGCAGTGGTCATGCAGTCTAGTGCACCTTTCTGAGAAATGTGTATCAGTAGGCTGGAGAGTGACATTTTGCAGTGCCATTGTGAATCTGCCCACACAGTGTTCCCTATAATGGAATAAGAAGAAGATACAAAAGTAATACTATACTTGTGAATGTGAAACAATGTTGTATTAATGAACCAATTTGTTATTTGAAAGGCTATAATGGGTGTGATCATGACTAATACTACCTTGGATTTTTGAAAGACATTTTATCACTCATTGTCACCAAGTAAAGTTACTGTTGATACATTCAAACTGATGAATATTATCTATGTACTTAAAACATTCAGGTTTTTTCAGCTGCCGTAATAATAAAAATAAATTGTATGTATGTAGAAATAAATGTGTACAAAAGATTCAAAACATTTCAAATGAATGTTTAAAGTATCTGTGGACTAATGCTTTTTGTTTCAGAACTGTCTGATGGTGCAGCTATTGCCGAGGCTCTTACACAAATCGCACCAGAGTATTTTAGTCCCAGTTGGAACTTAAAAATAAAAACAGATGTTGGACATAACTGGAGGTTAAAAGTCAGCAACTTGAAAAAAATATTAGAGGGTGTAGTAGGTATGTTAAACTTTACCTATATCAAGTACAATAATGTCAAGGTTCTGCCTATCTGCAATGATGTACAATTTTATGAAATAACACCAATTCATTGTTATTAATATTTTGAAACTAATGTATTCTTCAGTGTTGTATTAGCTTGAAAGTAACATAATTCAAATAAAGTACATAATTATGCATGGAATCCACACATTTCTGACAAGATTATCTATTTTTTTATAAAGTGTTTCTAAGCCTAAAGTTTTATCTACTTAGCTACAATAAAATTTCATATAATCAGCTGTAGAGATAAAACAATATTGTGATGTCATGACATCAAAATTTTACTATTGTGAAACAACTATAATAAAAACTTTTTTCATCATGTATGCTTGCTATTGTTACAAAAAAAAAAACAATGCTTGTTACAGATTATCATCAAGATATTCTAAATTTAAGTTTGCAAGAGTTTTCAAGGCCAGATGTAGTAAATATAGCAGAGACTGCCGATGCCTCAGACTTGGGGCGGCTGCTTCAACTTGTTTTGAGTAAGTTATTTTGATGCAGATCCTTTAAGCATGTCCTTTGATTTAAGAATAGAATGATATACTTATTCCTTATTTATCTCAGAGTAGAATTGTAAACATATTATAGAAGCTTATAGTTTCTCTTTCTAATGAAATTGAATGTTAGATTTTCTATTTTTAAACACATAATTCTACTACAGTCTGTAGATACCATAATTCAGCAAGAAGGTAATTAAGATAAAGGTTATAGTTAATCTCAGAAAAATATCAAGTTGGCATTCTGTAATTTTGGTCTATAGAAAAAAGGTGTGCTAAATGTATGAGATTACTGATGTATTCACTGAGTAATAATAACTTAGCGCACTAAGGTGAAAAGTGGCTGATTGACAGTTCTACGTTGCCCTACCACTTCACATCAATCACTTTTGAATTTAATTATTCAGTACATAAGGGTGACAAGTCGACTGTCAGTGAGCACGCTGTACATCATGTGGTTCTCTTCCGTTTTCTGTGTTACGAGACTAAAATGAATTGAAATTTTGAAACACAGTGTCTAAACAAAAACTTTTGGAACTAGGTTGTGCAGTCAATTGTGTAAAAAAAGAGGAGTACATCACAAGGATAATGGAAATGGAGCTGTCATGTCAGAGATCGATAATGCAGGCCATACAGGTACGATATGCAATCATTCATTTGTATTCAAATGACTAACTTATTACAATTTCTTAGAAACTGCTGTCTACTTTTATATCAGGGAAAGTTACGAGTACCGTTTTAATGTATTAGAAAACTTAACGGGCACTTATAATTCTCTATCGAGTTTAAGTTACACGGCTTTAGTGTGTTGCATAGGATTAGTATTTGATTAAAGTTTTCTAGTTGTATCAATATTTTAATTTCAACAGTAGCCTAGCTTTATATAAAGCAAGCTTTTTTTAGCAAGTCTAGATTTTTGTAGAATATAATCATATATCCCAGGATTCTGGCGAACTGCTTAAGAAGTACGAGAAACTCTATGTTACTGGCCATTTCTCGGAGGAAACTGTTGACCATGGTGAAAAAGAAAATTGGATGGATACGGTGACAAATATTGACATGACCTACAATAGCAAAAAGACGTGGACCACTATCCGTAAACTCACCAGCGGACCACCACCTCATACACCTAGCCCAGTGACAGCTAGTCAAGTTGCACAACAACTCATCTTAAATGGGAAAGCTCCAAAACGCCTTGGCAGAAATCCCAAAGTAAG
Source organism: Diarsia brunnea (assembly GCA_949774965.1). Classification (NCBI taxonomy): domain Eukaryota; kingdom Metazoa; phylum Arthropoda; class Insecta; order Lepidoptera; family Noctuidae; genus Diarsia; species Diarsia brunnea. Next base: position 9,617,869 of record OX458997.1, on the reverse strand, counting down.
CAACCGCCTTTCAATTCCCTTCTTCCAACGAATCTTTGTGTTTGTGACCCGTTCCAAGTAATGGACGTCGTCTTGGCCATTCAAGGGCTGATTTCCGGTAAGGCCTCCGGTAAGACATTGGTTCTGTATCTGTGTGGTGGTTGCTGTAACATTTCAAACACTGTTTGGAGCAGTGGGGTAGCGTACCTCGTATAAAAAATTGTTTGGGGGCCCTTATGAAGGGTAAAGATTTCTCACGAAAGAAAAATAAATGTTTGCATTAAAACAAATATTTATTTATCACAATTTATTTATTTATTTTTTAAAACATCGCCCCACACTAGGAATTTCTCCTGTGTCGTGTTATCTGTCACTTTTTACAATTTTTAGGGTTCCGTACCTCAAAAGGTAAAAACGGAACCCTTATAGGATCACTTTGTTGTCCGTCTGTCTGTCTGTCTGTCTGTCTGTCTGTCTGTCTGTCAAGACCTTTTTTCTCAGGAACGCGTGGAGGTATCAAGCTGAAATTCATATCAAATACTCAAGTCTATGGTCTCTTGGAGCTGTGAAAAAATCAAACTTCTAAGTCAACGCGATCAAAAGATACTCCCGTTTATGCCGCAAATTTTCGACACTCGCAAGGGAATCAAAACCTACAGGGTACTTCCCGTGAACTCAGAATCTTGAAATTTGGTATGAAGCAACGTCTTATAGCAGAGATATAGGAAAAATTGCGAAAAGTATACATTTTTAGTTATATCATATAATAAAAATATTTTTAATAATTTTAAACTTACTACCCCTTTCCTCATGAACGCGTAGTGGTATTATATTGAAATTCATATCAAATACTCAAATCTATAATACCTTTAAGCTGTAACAAAATCAAACTTCTATGTCAACGCAATCAAAAGAAACAGGAATTAAAACCGCATATTTTGAAACTCGCCACTACTCGCAAGGGAATCAAAACCTACAGGGTACTTCCCGTGAACTCAGAATCTTGAAATTTGGTACGAAGCAACGTCTTATAACACAGATAAAGGAAAAATTGCGAAAAGCATAAATTTTTAGTTACATCACACTCACACTCTCACTTCTCTTCTTAAAGAGATGAAGATTTTTCCGAACATACATAATGTTTTCATATATGTATTGACAAGGTACCGTCAGCTTTCCACATTGTTATGTTATGGATTTCATTTAGCAATAAAAATACCATAACTTTTACTTATATACCTACAGGTTTGTACGGAACCCTCGGTGCGCGAGTCTGACTCGCACTTGGCCGGTTTTTTTTACAAACAATTCAAATTATACTCTCCTTGCCTTTTAAATCATCTAGGACGATGATGACTTTAGAACGCACGCTTTACGCGGGAAAAAAGAAATTGCTCTTTTTGTCTTTTGCCATTTCTGAAATAAAAAAAATATTGAGAAGTTTTTATATGTTTTGCTTACGCACGTCGGGGGCCCCCGTAGCCCGGGGGCCCCGTATAATTGATACGGCGGTAGCTACGCCCCTGGTTTGGAGTCAGCAAGCTTCCCTCGCCTTTGGAGGAATAAAAATCATCGCTGTTCCTAAACCAGGAAAACCACATCATCATAATTCTCTTGCCCTTATGCCAATTCATTTGGGGTCAGCGCAGCATGTCTTGTTCTTCTTACTTCTGTTTCTTGTTATCTCACGAGAAACCTCCTTTTCTAACCATATCATTCTTTTCTCAACACAGTCAGTCCATCCATCGTTTTTCAGGGTTTCGTACCTCGAAAGGAAAAAACGGAACCCTTATAGGATCACTTTGTTGTCCGGCCGTCCGCCCGTCTGTCTCTCTGTCTGTCAAAACCATTTTTCTCAGACACGCGTGGAGGTATCAAGCTGAAATTTATATCAAATACTCAGGTCTACTGCCCCATAAAGCTGTGAAAAAAATCAAACTTCTAAGACAACGCAATCAAAAGATACAGCCGTTTATGGCACAAATTTCCACAAATTTTCGACACTCGCATGGGAATCAAAACCTACAGGGTACTTCCCGTGAACTCAGAATCTTGTAATTTGGTACAAAGCAACGTCTCATAGCACAGATAAAGGAAAAATTGTGAAAACCGTAAATTTTTAGTTACATCATCATTTTAAACTTTGTTTGTACAAAACCGTCGGTGCGCGAGTCCGACTCGCACTTGGCCGATTTTTTACCTGCAAAACCACAGTACGACCCGAAAAACTTTTGTCCTATATCCTTAGTCTGCCACACCTGCTACAAACTGTTCTAATGACTATTGTTATCTCATCTCACACACCTCGTTAATCCAAAACGAATCCCCGAACCAGCTGCATTCAGGCCCAGAAAATCTATGCCGAAGGCAGGTACCTTCATTAACACACCGAGGACGGGTTTCCAGCTAAGAAAGCGAGAGGAGCAGTATTTGTGGACTTGTCAGTAGCATTCGACACTGTACATATAAGGCGTCTAATATGGAAAACAACAAACCTTACAGAGGATTTCCAGTTCACACGATTTCTCCGACACCTGCTCAGTAACCTATCCTTCAAAAATAACTGCCAAAGTATAAAAATGAAGGTGCATGCTTGCCAGAAATAAGTTGCTGCACCGCCTTCACATCTACCAAATTAGGGGCTCAACTTCTGCGAACCACTGGAATGGTGCTCAGCTTCTCCGCGGGCGAATATACAGTTCGAAATGAGAGATTATCAGTGATTGCCTTACCGACCCCGGTACGAATGCTGTATCCACTAACTGGGATTGCTCCAAAAGTTCGCAGAATCATAGCCAGCTGCACCTAGAAGACGAAGCTACAAGCTGACTCACGCCACCGCACAGTAACAGTTTACACCTCAGTCCCCCTAAGAATGAAAAGCCGTAAAATATTTTTTGGGTGCGTTGGCCGAGCTAGTCCAGCTAACAACAAGGCCTCCACAGCAAGACGGGAGCTCTGGCGAGAGTTGCTTAAGCCCCTTGACGGCTTCATCGGACCGTCTGAAAGCCTTCCGCCGGGACATGCTTTTTTGGAAATCTCTCAATAGAACCCAAACAACCCAAGAACCCAAGTCGGCCGTAGCGTAGACAATCTCTTCAGATGGGGATTCATGGACGCATACCTTGCGCTGCATGCCCTGACACCTGCACACTTGACGATCTTATGACTGCATCAGGGATCCGTTCGCATAGCTGAATTTTGGAAATTAGATAGATTTATTTAATGAAAATTTGCCATCGTCACACTAAGAAGAACATCCGTTAATTTAATAGACAAGATTAGAGCCTGATGTGATTTACAATCGCAAAAACAATGAACTTCAACAGGTTTTTATCCCCTGTTCATTATCAGAAGATCTATTGTCTGTTTGTAACGAGGCGATGAATTTTTACACACCTTCATTATAAAAATAACTCCAAATTTCGTAACTTTTAGACCCAGCGCTTTTCTTAAGGTAAATACAAACAAACTAGGGTATAAATAGAATATTTACTTCTTGGCCAGAAACTGCGCTAGTTGAAGAAATACTTTCTGTAGTCATTTCAAAATCTTATGTGGTTTAGGTAATATGCTGAAGCCAAAACTGTCATGCCAATGAACATTTCCACGTCCTAAATACAAGAGCAGATAAGAACCACAATATTTTGGCTTTTGAATCGCCCTCGGTATCTTAATTAAAGGATGTGACTGATAAAAAGCCTGCCACCTAAAATGACTTGTTTAATGTACTGCTTTTATTTTCACTTAATTTTATTTTTTATGTCTGGCAACCCACCTTATATGTAAGTAAATAAATGTCAGTATTGCTAATGCTTAAATTATTCGTCAGATCATTCATTTAGTAAATTTTGATGCATCAGTGAGCGGGATTCGTGTGGCTGAGTTTTGGGTTAAACACATTTGATTTTTTTTGCTAGTGATACAAAGACAAAGAAGAAGAAGTGTTTAAGAACTATAAAATTACGATTTAAATTATGATACATTAAGGATACTGTTAATGTGCATTACAATTGGCCTTGTACCCATATTTGCAATCTAATTATACATTCACAATTAATTTGTGAATACAATAACTCCCACGTGACTGCAGGTTTTTGAATGCTACACTTATTTCTTTCTAACACAACTCTATGATATTAATTTCAAGGATAATAATATTATAGATACCTTATGATTTTAATTAAGACAAAGCGATGTATGTTTATAATCCACATACCTAGGTAGTTTAATTAATGATCTAAATCTTTACTTTCTAAAATTACCCAGTGAGCCGTTAATAATTCAAAATCCATATAAGTAAGATTGATTTATAACAATATGTGGTCGCAAAAAAGGTGAAAACCACTGATTTCCCTTATTATGGCTAATAAAATAAATCCTCACACTTTATCATCTTATCCATCCGTAACCAATTAGTCCAACTTTTTCTTATGTAAAGTGTAATTTAGTTCTGTCGACCGATTTTTCATGCATTGAACTATATTACTTATTACATTATTATATGAGCGCACTTATAATGTAATGCACATCGTCGCAAGAGTTTAGTAAGTATAACGTTCTTGCTTCACTTTTTCGAAGTTGCATGCTCGTTACTTGAAGCGGCAAAGAAATTCAATTTTTGTTACGCTCATTTTTAATGTCCTTGGATCACGAAACTGTCAGTAGGTGGTGGATGCGAGTGATGGGACAGTGCTTTATCGTCCGTCAGTAGTAGAATGTGGCCGGTGGCTCCCGCAGTGTTTATGTTTGGCTAAAAGTAAAAGTACTGTGAAACTATACGAGTGGTTTGTTTAGAATGCTATTATTTTGTGTTAGGAACTGCAGACGTTAACGCTGGGTGTGAATCGTGGCAGTGTACTCTTGGAGACGCCGCCGGTGGAGCAGTCTGATGCGGATATGAGAGAAGCCCTCGCCCAAAGGTGCCATGAACTCGACACGCAGGTTTGTTTACTTATCTTATTATTATTCAACTGCCGTACGTAATTATGTTGGTGTACGACCCGTTTTACATTTGAACGATATAGAACTGTAATTATATTTCACGCATTTGAGTTTGTTTAGATGTGATGCGATGATACGTAATATTATTAACACGAGAAACTTCATAAAGAACTTTGTTGTGAATTTTATTTTCTCCGTGTCTTATTTATTTACTTACTTTCATTTGTTGATTGATTCAAATAAATACATGCTTACTTAATGATTTGCAAACACCTTAATGACTCAATAAGCATGTTATTATAAGAAAGAATAGCGGGTGAGAGATTTATTTGCTACGTTAGTCGTGACATCTGCTAGTCTAGTGTATTTTAATCTAGTGACCGCCTCGTTGGGCTAGCTGTCGCAAGCGCGGCTACTGAGCACGAGGTCTTAGATTCGATTCCCGGGTCGGGCAAAGTGTTAATGGGTTTTTCTATTAGGAATTTCTCAGTAGCAGGTACGTAGCCTAGATTTGTGCCCGGTTGGAATGCCATCTAACTGCGGTACTCAGAGATATTTAATGATTACTTAGACCGTCACTTAGTAAAGATTTGACATACTTTTGTATGACAAAACAGTCAAAACCTTTACTAAGTGATGGCCAGTAAGTCCCATAAACTTATGTCCCATGGACATAAAGGACTTTAACATAACCGGCAAAATGTGGGTGTACTTGTTATAGATCAATTCAGTTTCGAGCAATGTGAAACCTGTATTGTTAATAATTAAAACAGTTAATAAAGCGACACATTTATTTAATACTATTATCTTTAGGTACAGATTGCTATCCTTATGCATCCGCTTCCCACTGCCAGTGCTAGTGACATCTGTCCAACGTGCGTTCCATTATTCGTAATAATGGCATATGTTACATCTATCCCTTTTTATATAATAAAAAAAAGAGAAAAAAAAAGTATATAATGCAAAGTTTCCTTACATCTGTATGTACTGTGTACCTACTTATTTAAAGATTATACTAACTTAACAATCAATTAATACACTACAACTAACATTGTCTGCAATAACAACTTTCACATTTATAATAACATGCTTATTTACAAAAAATATGTTTGTCGGCCCACTTTTTATCCACTGATTCTTCACACCCAGCCCTTGTTAATCAGCAGACTATTGAGGTCGTAGATAATATGAGGTCCTGGTGTACACACATCCTTCTTTGGTATCCAAAACATCATATGATCTGTAATTATTGTTTTTGACAATTTTTCCTTTTAGCCATTTACTACTTTTAGGTTCTTTTTTGAACCATACCTCTTGTCCTATAATAAAGTTATCTTTTTTTCTTACATTTTCATTATATTTTTTCTCATTTCTTAGGTTAACTTTTTTAAATTGTATCTCTACATTTGTATTTAATTTTGGTTTCAAGTATTGGTAAGTTACTGGTAATTTGGTTCTTAAATTTCTATTCATCATCAGCTGCGCGGGTGATAAATTCGTTCCCGATACTGGTGAAGCTCTATACTGAAGCAATGCTAATCTAATATCTGTATTATCCTCACTGCATTTTGTTAACATTTTCTTTGCAATTTGGACTCCTCTTTCAGCCATCCCATTGGACTGTGGGTATCTTGGACTTGAAAAGTTAAATTTAAAACCCCATTGTGCTGCAAACTCATGACATTCTCTAGAATCGAATGGTACATGATCAGACACAATCTCTAATGGTACCCCAAACTGTGAGAAAATTTCTGTTAAGCTATTTATTGCCTTACTCGCTGATTTGCTTGTAATTAATTTTACCTCTAACCATTTAGTTGCATAATCATAAATAACTAAGTAACTCTTCTTTCTGAAATCCATAATATCTATTCCTATTTTAGAGAATGGTAAGTCTGGGATATCATGTGACATTAGTGGCTCTTTTACATTGTTATTTTGGTAAGTTTGACAAATGAAACATTTTCTAACAAATTCTTCAATATGTTCATCTATCTTTGGCCAATAATACAAGTTACGGGCAGTTTGTTTCATTTTAGTAATGCCTAAATGTCCTTCATGTAATTTTTTTATTATTGGTATTCTTAAATTTTTTGGAATTATCAATCTGTCATTCATGAAAATTAAATTATTATCAACTGTGATAGCCAGTCTAAATTTAAAATATTAATACTTAATTGCATCTGGTACCTTGTCTACTTTCCCTGGCCACCCATTTTTTACACTGTCTGCTAATTGTACTAATTCCTGATCCTGTAATGTTTCCAATATTAATTTTTGCTTTTGTTCCTGTGAACACTGTAAATAGTTGGACAAACCCATACAATGCACTATTTCGTACATGTATGAGTCATCATTATCAGTTTCTTCAAGAAAAGATCGAGACAACAAATCCGCAACAAACATTAATTTGCCTTTTAAATATTTAAATTCTAAATTGTATTTTAATAATTTTAATTTCATTCTTTGTAGCCGTGTTGATGGTATTTCGTGAATTCCCTTTTTTAATAATGTCTCTAATGGTTTGTGGTCATTTAAAATGGTACACTTTCTGCCATAGATGTAGTAATGAAACTTTTTTGTTGACCAAACAACGCTCAATAATTCTTTTTCTATTTGTGAAAAATTTTTTTCTGCTGAGTTTAAACTTCTTGAAGCATAACTTACTGGTTTGCCTTCCTGCATCAAGCAACATCCTAAACCATCCTTGGATGCATCACACTGAATCGTTATCTCTAGCTTACTATTAAAATTTTGTAATACCGGTGCTTGGCTAATGTTATTTTTTATACTACTAAATGCATTTTCATGAGCTTGTGTCCATAACCAATCAATATCTTTTTTGAGTAGCATTTGCAATGGTGCTGCCATGTTTGCCAATCCTGGTACAAACCTGCGCAAGTAATTAATCATTCCTAATATTATTTGTAATTCTTTTTTATTTTTTGGACTTTTGAGCTCAAGAATGGCTTTTATTCGATCTGAATCTATTTTCATTCCATTTTTGGAAAAAATGTGATCAAAGTATTTAACCTCTTCAAGTTTATACTGAAATTTACTTTTATTGAATTTCACATTACAACTTTTAGCACGTTCTAAAACTTGTGTTAATATTTTATCATGTTCCTCGTTAGTGTTAGCACATATAAGCAAATCATCGCAGTATATTACAACCCCTGGGATATCGCCAAAGGTTTTTTCACTATATTTTTGAAAAATTTCTGGAGCTATGGAAAGACCAAATGGCAATCGTGTGAATCTATAGCAACCAAATGGACTACTAAATGTACAGAGCTTTTTTGATTCTTCCGCCAATTTTATGTTATAAAAACCATCAGACAGGTCTAGTACTGTAAATACTGTTTTATTACAAAGCTTAGTTAATATTTCTTCTAGTGTTGGAATCAAATGATAATTTCTTATTAATACCTTATTTAGCTCTTTAGGATCAAGACATAACCTCAAACTTTTATCTGATTTCTCAATAATTACAAGATTGCTTACAAAGCTATCAGGCTGTTCTACTTTCTCAATAATCTGCTGATCCTCCAAGTTCCTCAGTTTTGCAGCGAGCTTCTCCCGCAGAGCATGAGGGATTCTTCTCGGAGGTCTTACTACTGGTATGGCTCCGGGCTGAGTGTGTAGCTCCAGTAGAGTTTCAAACTGTCCGACACCCTGAAAAAGTTCACCATATTTCTTAATAATCATGTCTTTGCTTTTAATGCTATTAACATTTCTTAAAATTTCTAAATCTCTTAGTGAGCTTAAGCCCAGGATTGGTTTAACATTTTCCTTAATTATTACAAACTCTGTGTCATATATTTTCCCATTTTTATTATAAGTCTTTAAGACTGTTTTTCCTAATGGAAATAAATGTGTCCCCCCAAAAACCTCTAAAACTATATTTGTCTCAGACCAATTAGGCATATCATCATTGACAATTTTCTTTAAGTCTCTTACTGACAATACATTAACTTGGGCTCCAGTATCACATTTAAAATCCACATTCTTATTTTCTACTCTTAATGTTAGAATCCACTCATTATTTCTAATGTTACTATGAGAACCAATATTATGACACACTTTTACTAGTCACAAATTGTGCACATTATTATCTGCTTCCCCAGTATTATCACTGTTAAGCACATTAATTTCTTTAATAAATTTACACCCTTTTTTAAAATGGTTAGGTTTTTGACAATTGGAGCAAATCTTTCCAAAAGCTGGACAATTTCTTGGCCCGTGCCGTGTTCCACATTTTTTACAATTGTAAGAATCTTTAGAGTCCTTGCTAGAAGCATACTTAACTTTATTACCCGCTGACTGTTGAACATCAGAAGCTGCTGTGCTCCGGACAATATCCACCACCGTTGTCTGCTGGTGCATCATCTTACTGTGAATATTTGACAATTCTGAAGCCCTGCACATGTCCACTGCTGTTTGTAGTGTTAAGTTGTTTATTTCTAAAAATTTTCTTTGTAATTTGTGATCTTGAACTCCTAATACAATACGGTCTCTGATCATTCTTTCTTCTTGTTCTTTGAAATTGCAATTTTTTACCAATTTTCTTATTTCAGTGTAGAACAAATCGAAGCTTTCCCCTTCTTCCTGATTTCGTTTATGAAAGCTATAAGTACTTATAATTTCGTTTTGTTTCGGCTCAAAATAATCATCCAATAGTTTTATGATTTGTTCATATTTAGTCGACTCTTCTGTCTTTAATATATTGAAGTAAAGTTCCTGTACTTCGTGACCCACGCTATTAAGGAAAATGGCCGCCTTGCGTGTCTCTGAGAATCTATCAAATCCTGCTGCCGTCAAGAATATTTGAAATTGTTGTTTGAATTTTACCCATTTATGTAGCAGATCTCCTTGTGAGTCTAAGCGCATGGGCTCCGGCATTCGATATTCTATACCCGCCGCCATTGTCTCTTGTTCGTCAACGGGCGGGGTTGGCGTGGGCGTGGGCATAACCTGCTTGCGGAAAGTTTTTATTTTTCCTTACTTGTATTTTTCTGCTACGGTTCTTCTCGGCTGCGCCATGTATTGTTAATAATTAAAACAGTTAATAAAGCGACACATTTATTTAATACTATTATCTTTAGGTACAGATTGCTATCCTTATGCATCCGCTTCCCACTGCCAGTGCTAGTGACATCTGTCCAACGTGCGTTCCATTATTCGTAATAATGGCATATGTTACGTAACAGTACAATTTGTAACAATCACATGTTTCTGTAAAAAAACAAATTTTAGATTGTTCTCGTGTTTTAAAATCCAAATGAATCAGTCTTGTGTCCAGTAGGAGACAATCCAATCGCAAAAACTTACAATAATAATCACAAAAATTCCAGGTAAAAATTCTCCAAGAAGAGAAGATGACATTGCTGAGTGAGGTGGCTCGATTGACAGCGGCGCGGGAGTCCGCAATCGAGTCTGGTGACGCCGAGTTGGACGACGCGGGCGCATCGCTAGGCCCCGCCCACGCGGGCACGCTACGCTACACTACCATGCGCGCGCAACTCGACGTGCTGAAGGATGAACTGGACAAGGTTGAACTTCAGCGAGATGATCAGCATGCGAGGGCCGATGCACTTGAGCGAGAACAGGCCTTGTTGAAGTTGAGGAATGAGGAGCTGCAGGTTTGTTACTGGCAGATTATATAGATACTAGCTTATGTCTGCGGCTTCACCCGCGTGGAGTTCGATAACTGTCTTACAGGTGGGAACGTTTTCAATATAGCCTGTGACACTTGGGAATTAAGTAGAATCCCATTAGTGAGAGTTTTCGAAATCGGATCAGTTGTTCCGAAGATTACACCTACATGCAAACAAACTACATACATTTTTATAATATAAGTAAATAAAGATTCTATTGTTAATGTGCAGAATATTTGCACTGCTGAAGACCTTGGCGCTATGGGTAACAGTGCGTGTTAATTACTTCGCGTTAACTGTATTATTTATGTCTTACGTAAAAAAGAAATCATTATATCTATCAAGCATTCCTTATAAATAATTGTGTATAAAAATACAGAAACTACTGGCAGGATTCTGCCTACCCTTATCGGTGAAAGGGGTGAGGTTATTTATGTAGGCATGTATGTTTACTGCGAAGCCGAGTTTTCAAACAAACCAGCTGCCGTATTATTCATAAATATTTCGATTCAATAAGTCATAATGTCTGTCTTTTATTGGCACTACAAGAGTGACCGAAATAGACATAATTTGACATCAAATATGAAATCGAATTTAAGCATAGTGAATACGGGGCCAGATCTAACACTAATTAATATTATCATTAGTCTAGTTTAGCCTTAAGCTAACTAAGTGACGTATAGAGCTAGACTGATAATGAGTATTTAATTAAATGACATAATTAATTGTTAAATTCATGCTAGTGGTCATGCAGCGTAACGCTATGGAATGGGCACGCGCCGCTGTTACATAAACAGAGCCTTAAAATGATGCATTTTGTTATGTAATTAGCGAAAAATGCGCGCGAAACCGTGACGTGTGGCGGAAAGGAAAAGAGGCCTTCCTTCAGAGGCACACGAGAAGGATGACATTAATATAAATTAATTTATCTTTTATAGTTACGAGTAATTCTATGACAGATAAATAGTCACCAAATAGTTTTTCTGTCAAAAGACCAGAAAACAGGTGTAGGTATAATTTTGCCCGGATTCGGCTCTAATGTGTCTGGGATCGACCTAAGCGTACATCATCATCAGCCATAAGACGTCCACTGCTGGACAAAGGCCTCCCCCATAGAACGCTATAAAAAAACGGCAGCCTGCCGTTTGCATCCACCGGTTGCCCGCGACTCTCACGATATCGTCGGTCCACCTGGTAGGAGGCCTACCAACGCTGCGTCTTCCGGTTCGTGGTCGCCACTCGAGAACCTTTCTTCCCCATCGGTTGTCGGTTCTTCTAGCGATGTGGCCTACACAAAGCGTACACGACCTCTAAATTAGTTAATACTACGAGTATAATATAAGTCCAGAGGCAGTAATGAGTATTTTCCAGACATGATAGGTTCTGGCTTCGATTTCCAGTTCGGGCAAAGTGTTATTGGGTTTTTCCAACCAGGATTTTTTTAGTAGCAGCCACAGAGTTTGAACTTGTGCCTAAATGATGACCTGTTACATGGGACTTAATCATAACTAGCGAAATATGGGACTTCTAATGGGTTTATCTCTGCCTAACCCTTCAGCGATTACGGGCGTGATGTTATATTATGTGATGTGATAAGTATTAAAAAAATCTATTATTTAATTTCAGATGGCAGCCTCCGAAAACATAGCATTAAAAGACGAGTTGGACGCGTTACGAGAAACTGCAGCCAAAGCGGCTGCTTTAGAAGCCACGGTGGCTTCGTATAAGAAGAGGATGGAGGAACATGTAGACCTCAGACGGCAGGTCAAGCTGCTTGAGCGAGCGAATACGGAACATGTGCAGCGAGCCATTGAACATGAGCAAGCGGCGGCTAAGGCTAACGCGATTAGAGCGCAACTTGATATTTATAAGAAACAGGTGAGTGGGATTATCTTCTGAATCTTCTAATCTGAACTAGAATGTCCCTTATAGCCTGAGGCTTATACCTTACAGGGGGTGCCCTAAGTACCTATGTAGTGACGGCTTAGTTAAAACGGCGATTGAGCCTTTGTGACCTGACTGGAGGCGTCACGCTGAAGGCTGCCTGTATGTCTGTTGTTCAGTAAATGATCAACTTTGTGCACCATAGGTAGGAAGGGCAGAATGCACATGTCGACGAGTTTTATCTTTAATGTTAGTAAAAGGCTCCTGTGCTTAATGTGTTCCTGGCCCAGAAGCTCTTCCTACCATTTTGGACTTGTCTTGCCTGATTTTCAATAACATTCTTGATAAATGATAAAAATAATGTGATCTGAAATTGGTTTTATCAAACACTGTATGAAGTCAGTGCCTCTTATCCTACTACTCTAAGAAAAAACACCCATACAAACTCAGCCTCTTTTAAAGACAGACATTACCTATCTTGGTCAAAGTCATGTGAGCACCACACAGATTTGAGTAGACCTGTCCAGTCATTACACACTTTTGAACTTATAATGTTATGTTTCAGGTAATGGACCTCAACGAGAAACTAGACGGCGAGATAACGAAGGCAGACAAGCTGGAGATAGAGAACAAGAAGCTGAGCAGTCGTGCGGCGTCTGCGCAACGTGAGCGCGACGCGTTGTTGCACGAGCGGGACACGCTAAGAGATACTGTGGACGAACTGCGTTGTTCTACCATCACTGCCGGTAATTACAGCCCGATTTCATGGCCAGAATATCAGATTTTGACCTTAATTTCGGCACATCACCTTTAGGGAGAGCGGAGGGGGTCTGTCAGTCTCGTACTGACTAAAATCACACCGGCGTTCGCTCACAAACTTGGGGGCAGTGAGATCTAAAACTCTCATGCCATCTCAAAATTATCTTATTACATATTTAACATGTAACATTCGTGGATTTTGTGAACGCTTGTACTTAGATAGCCTCTAAGGCCGTACGCTGAAACTCTAGCGGGAGTCTACTTCGGACGTCCTAATTAATTATCCTTAAAATACCCGTGCAGCAGTGGTGGCCCAGTGGTGGCGGCCCCGACTTACGAACAGTGTGTCGTGGGTTCGAACCCAGTCAGGCGCATTACTTTGTGTAATTTATTTCATCACCACTGCTCTCAAAACGGTGAAGAAAAACATCGTGAGGAAACTGGCATGTCTGAGAACCAAAAAATTCGAAGATATCTGACATCTACCAACCCGCACTGGGTCCGCGTGGTGGATTATAGCCCATCCCTCTCCTAGAGAGGAGGCATGAGTCCAGTGGGAACATTATAGGATGATGATGATGAAAATACCCGTTACTATTTTGAACCCGTAACCACGGAAAATTTGATGTACTATGCGAGCCAACTAAGAATAGCGCTGTCAATACGACATTTTGTTCAGCAAAACTCGCAAACTTCATTACCAAAGCGCACGGTGTCCAGAAAAATCAATGAAGAAATTATACTCAGTTTAATTCTTTTGTTCACTTTTTTGGTAGGTATTTCAAATCAATTTTACGTCAAATTAGTTATGAGTAGGATAGTACTAATAGTACATGAGTAGGATATGAGAAAAAGCATGATAATAAAAAAATATTACACGATTTTTTTTACTTTCAAAGTACTTGTGCACATTAAAACGATTTCTCGTGCGGATTGAGCACCGCACCTCTCTTTGAACTCATATTGAGTTGAAAATTGATTTATGGAATTCAAGAAATAATATTTATTATTATATAAAAAACAACATTTCTTATTCGCATTTTTTGCTGGCAGTACTTATCTGTCAGATAAGTACTGCTACCATGTGAAGTTGGCAGCAAGTGCGATCCTATTCTTAGTTGGCTAGCATAGTACGCCCTAAGATTTACACTACCACGTAAATTATCTTGCCACTACACTAAGCCTCTTTCGAATTTTTATTTTTTTATTTCTTTCGCAGTTATCCTTCCCTAAAGTCTGTATTGTTTGTGCTCATTTAACTGTATGTGTACGTAAATAAATAAGTAAAGTTTTGTAATTGCAGGTGCCAATGAAAGCAACGTGTCTCGGGAGCTAATACCGAACGATCTGAAGGAGCAGTTGATCAGACTGGAACACGAGAACAAACTGCTGCGACAGAATCAGGGTGCGGCGGCAGACCAGGCTTCTGTGCAGGTGGGTACATCATTTCTTTTCTTTTTTTTTTTTTTTTTTAAAAACGTTGCCCCACACTAGGATTTTCTCCTGTATCGTGGGTGCGTTCACAAACATAAAGTCACATACACAAATACCCCGACCCGAAACAACTATCTGCAGGCCATACAAATAATTGTTCCGTGCGGGGATCGAACCCGCGACACGCAGCCCAGCAGTCCAATCGCTTAGCCACTGCGCCAACCGTGCCGTCGTGTCGTCATTTAGTAGAGAAAGGCGGAAACAAACATAACCCTTCTTTGGCAGTCGGGTAAAAAGAGTGGCATAGAGTAGTTGGCCCACCACCAATCAAATGCCATACAATGCGGTTAAGTTCAACTAAGAATTTTTTTTGGGGGGTGGGAAATCATCAAATAGAGCGGGAGGGGTGCTCTTGGGTAGAGCGGAAGGGAGTGTCAGACTTCTACTGACTAAAAACCACCCATGTTACTTCTTAGCCCTTGCGCCGAGGCCGCGGTATCTCTTTCGAACAACCCGCAGCCCCGACGGGAATGGGAATGACCTTACGTCTTATTGTGTTAAATCTACCTCTAGATTTGACACGAGTGTCATCTCTCCCACGTTTTATGACGTCTAATGCAGGCATTACATACTTTGTCTTTCTCGGAGTAAAGTAAACTTACTCCGTCTTGATTTTCTCAGTGTGGAAATAAAGTTATTTATCTGACTCTAACTGAAAAAGCCACAAAATGATTTTTAGAAATTATTATTTGTTTCATCACCACTGCTCTCAAAACGGGGAAGGACAAAATCGCGATGAAACCGGTATGTCTTAGAACCAAAAATTGGAAGACATGTGACATCCACCAACCCGCACTGGGCCCGCGTGGTGGATTATTATAGCCCATTCCCTCTCATAGAGTGGGGGCTTGAAGTCCCAGCATTATAGGCAGATTATGCTTATCGTTTTGATAAGCATACTATCACCGGTTCCTAAGAAATTTGTTTGAGTTATTACAACGTGATTTACAAGAAATATCACTCATTCAGGCTCTGTTAGAGGATTACGTGGCGCGGCTAGAGAAGCAGCGAGCGATGAACCGCGAGGCCAACCAGCGCATAATGCAGCTAGAAGCCACGCTGGAAGCACCGCATCCACGACTTGCGTCCGCTATAGAAGACAGCCAGAGAAAATGTAAGCCACAAGATTACTATTATTTTAGATTATTTACTTTTTTACTTCAGTTCTGGCTAACGGTTCTTAGAACAGACCCATTCCTGTCACGATGAGGTCTCTCCTTCCCTTTTTTCGTCAATCAAATACCTTAGTAGTTGACTGAATAAAAAAAAATTGATTCTGTTTAATCCGTCTGTTAGATTATCGAAAAATATTGAATACGTGTTTTTTGTTTTATCAAATTAATAAATATTGACGAAAATAAAACGTGTGATCGTGAGTGGGGCTGGTGAAGTCACTTTCTGGTAAAAAATGTACCAAACTGTGACGTCGCGCGACTTTTCGAAGCACTGTATCGTCTTCAGTTATTGTTTACATGAAAAAAGAAAAAATACGTGTCCAATATTTTTTGGAAAGCTATCTGACGGATTAATTAGATTTTTTTTGTCAACTACCCTATTCGCGTCACGTTGAGAACTTGAAATATTTACCATGTTTACTATTTGTTTGTAGTTCTCGATATTTCGGCGCTGTTACGAGCACCATGATCACTTATAAACTGACTTCAGTTTATCCGTGATCGTTTATGAGAAGACAAATAGGTCTACCCTCTTTCTTCTTCGTTTTTTGCGCTCGGTACTGCTGTCACTCACAACTCGATTCTACTCCCCCGACACACGAAACACAATGTGTCCACTCTCGAACTTTATTCAGCTTTTTTCCGGTTTTTACACAGTTGAACCACTGGATTCCAGGCTCTCGACAGATCAAACCCATCCTTCAGGTTAAAAATTTTATATTTTGTAAGTTCAGTGTTAAACACTGAACTGACACTAACTGTGTGTGTTGTGTTTAGTCTTTGTTTAGTGTATGTTCAGTGTTAATGATAATGTTAGTGACTATGTCATTTGAACTATGTCCTCGTAATTGTCCTCTCGTTCACACAAATTCAAGGCAAATTAAATAATTCTTTAACAAAAAAGTTGTAGCCCACTATACTTTCATACCAACTCCTTGTATTTACAATATACATCGAACTTACTCTTATCTATCTAGCATTGCAAGTGGAAGAGTTACAAGCATCCTTGGCGGAAGAACGACGACGGGCCACAAAGCTGCAGGAAGCAATCGCGGCGCGGGACGCAGAACTACTGGCCACTGAAGACAAGTACAAGAAGTGTCTCGAAAAGGCCAAGGATGTCATCAAGTCGCTTGACCCTAGAGCTTCAGGTAAGTTTCATGCTAAAATTCTCCTGTTGTTGTTCTTTTTCGTGTCGCTGGCACGACTATTTTGATAGCCTAGTTTTCCATTTCCACCACGACGTCGGTGGCAGCGTAAAGGTCACTTTGGCTGCATGTTTTTTGGGCTAAGCGGCCAGGATAGGAGGTTTAGCATAGTTTGTGGCACAGCTCCACAATTAATATTACAAACATTACAATATTATATGGAGGTATTTTTTGTGTAGGGGGTAACCTTTGGAACTTCTGATCTGATTCCGGAAATTCTTGCACCAGTGGTAAGCTACATTATCGCCGAGTGACATAGACTATATTATATTGAAACGTTGCCGCGAAGCCCCGGGCAAAAGCTGGTCTGTAGACTTATAAATGTACTGCAGTCTTATTTGATGTGTAAATATCCTGGAGTTTGCAACCAAATATTTCCACACAGATTCTGTAAAGCGGTATTTCCACTTATAATATTCCCTGATGGAAAACTCTATTCAACATTATATTATCACATTTTTAAAAAAGTTGTTATATTCAACCATTGTTACACTTTTATATACTTATGAGTTTATATTTAGTATATTTATAGTATTTTTTTATTTATAGCTCAACCGTCTCTGTCCGACATCACGTTGGGTTACTCCCGTGCGGCGGGTACCGTGGCTGGACCATCGCGACCCGAGATCGCGCCCGCAGCTAGCAATAGAAACGAGTGAGTTTTTCTTTATTTATATCAGCTTTTAAGTGCTACTTCGTTAGAAGTTACGTTACACGCCACATCACCTCGATCTACATGTTGCCTTCGGTGGTAAGTTGTCTGGTATGTCTTCTCGTCGCCAATCTCTCAGTGCTTGAAGTCTCAGGTTTTTTACCTAATGCTTTCTACCCAATGTGACATACGGTGCCGAAACGTGGACAGGAAAGTGGAAAGGTAGAAAGCAGAGGACAGGTGGAGATTGAGTTGAACTGGTGCAGCCTAAGAGAGACATATAGGCTTGCAAATGGATGAAATAACATCTAGTGAAATAATATGTCAAAGGCCATCAAGCTTATAGTCCGTTTATAAAACCCGTATATAATTAGCAAAGTTGAAGTTCAAATCGATGAATATTTTTTCTAAAATGTAGCCAATCGTACAGATGGAGTGGTGGCGGAGAGGACAGCGGTCGCGCGGGCGCCACAGAGCAGCGCTTACTTACGTCAGCGTGGTACACACTGGGCGCGCGCTGTCACCGCGACGCCGTGGACACGCGCTTCACGTTGCTGTCAGCGGGCCACTCGTTCCTCGCGCGCCAACGCCGCCAGCCGCCCCGCGCGCGCGCCCCGCCCCCCGCCCCGCCCGCACCCGCGCACTGACAGCGCCCGCGGTAGGTAACCGTGAACTGACACCGCAGGTGCTGTACGCATACTTGTCTTCTTTTATTCGCTGGTCGGTTCACGAACACATACGTAGCGTTGTTAGCTAATTTATACTAAAAAAAACATCACAAATATATTTTTTTCTGCGATACTAAACGCTTATAAACCGTGACAACGCCCGTGTACGCAAACATTAACGTTCTAACGTACACGAGCGTAATGTGCGTATGTGTACGTGCACACTTGTGCGTCCAACAATTAATGAAAACTAGTATATTTTTACATACGAATGTAAATAATGAATTTAATCCTTGCTGTGTAAACCGGTGCCTTCCGTCAACATAGTCGGGGTTTGATTGACACCCAAGTGTTCAGGGGAAAACAATGTGTTCCACGTCCCATCGGTTTGAGTGAACAAACGATTATGTAGATGTACGATTGGCGAAAGTATGTGTATCTTTTGTAAATAATATTCTTGTGTAACTGTGTTTACGCTAACGTGATTGGTCGCCGGCCGAACTGTCCCTTCCATCTTTAGTTTATTCTATGTCAATTGAGATTACATATGATTTTTGTATATTAATTATGTGTGAGAATAACCGAAAATCGTGAAAACCTGATGTTATTCGGTGTTCGTTATAAACGAAAAATATATAAAGACCATTCTGTAAAATAAGAACATGTAATGTGACCTAAGTGGACTCCTTCTTACAATTATTTTCTAATCAATTTTGTCTCTTTGTATTAAAAAGACATTTTTTGAGTACTAATTTTGCTCATATGTATGTAAATTAATTTAGGTTAAGTTTGAAAGCACGAAATGTAACCACCTGGTTAACTTAGCTGTTAATTATAATATCAAACTGTGAGTATGAAAGGATTATTTCAAAACAAATGTTCAATTTTGCATTTGGAAATTTCTTGACGGCTAACACTAGCTACAAGTATAATTTAGAGTAAATATCATTATTAAAGCCGAAAAACGTCCAAAGCTGGTCGTATTCTAGCCTGTCTCTTAATATTCTCGATTGTAAACGTCCAAAGCTGGTCGTATTCTAGCCTGTCCCTTAATATTCTCGATTGTAAAGCTGTCTCTGCCTCGTTGGTCTAGTGGTCGCAAGCGCGACTGCTGAGCATGAGGTCCTGGGTTCGATTCCCGGTCGGGCAAAGTGTTATTGGCTTTTTCCATCAGGAATGTATCAGTAACAGGTACGGAGTCTGGATTTGTGCCCGGTTGATGGCAATAGGCTCGCCCCCTATTACATGGGGCTTAAACATAACTGGCGAAATGTGGGTGTACTATTAGGTATACCTCTGCCTAACCCTTCGGGGATTACAGGCGTGATGTTATGTTATGTTAAGTAAAGCTGTGTTACAGGTGAAGATATCTGATAAATGTCGGATGTGTCCGAGACACCTTTATTTTTTCCGCAAGCATTCCTTTTATTCGCGTCTCGTAGTGTTGCTTTTAGGGACCTCGTGCACTAAGCTGCCACGACCACGACGTAAAGTATGACCAGCCGCTATCTTGAACAAAACTAGTTGTATTCCCGGTTGAGCGACCATACTTTCTTCCTGGTCAAAGCTTCAGTACAAAATTAAAATCCATTTTGCATTTGGGGTGCAAGAAAATTGCTTTCGAGTCTGAAATACATTTTTGCCCTGCGGAACTTCCTCACTAGAAATTATGGAAAAAGATTAGGACGTAGCTAAAAACAGATTCCCATAAAAGGAGATATTTTTTATTCACTTTACTCGCTTAAATTCTGGGGTATTACCATGAAATATAATACATGGACACCTTTAGGGTCCGTTCACACAAACCGGCTCGGTGAGCAACGGCCGGCGGTTATTAGGTGCTTCACTACTGTTAAAAATTTACGAAAATGTTATGTTATTTCAAAGAACTAACAGAAATAATACGATGTATAAAAAAGTAAGAAAATCGCTTTAGAAGTTTTAAGTTTTTTGATCTATCCTTGGCGTACGAAACGGCCATTTACACTACGTAACTATGGTGGTATTAGTTATGACGTCACATCTTCGTAGCGCTGTCTTTGTCTAGCAAGTCATTTTGAATCGGTTAAAGCTAAGCCATTTTTTTAAGATATTACACTATTTTTTTTTAGTTTTGCCTATATTTTTATTTACTGCTTCCAGACCACTAGAAAAAAAAAATCACACCAAAATTCTCAATAATAAAAGTGATATGTAAAAATAAACCTTATCACAATGATTCAAAACTCTGTTTTTAATGTGATAAAAAATCTGCTCTACTCTCCGAGCCGGTCTGTGTGAACGGACCCTTAGACATGCTCATGAGCATTTCGCGTTTAAGTGATGTCATCCCACGAACCCGAACAGTGCAGTTCGCCTTTAGATAGAGGGTAAAATTTGAACAGAACTGCTCCATACATTCTGAAGTTATAAGTCATGGTAAAGGCCCCAAAGTCTTCTCCCGTTCCTTCCAGATATAACGCTGCCAAGCGGACGTTATATAGGTTAATTCATTGCTGGCTGATCGCATCATCATTTAATAAAATTATTATAATTTGAACAATGACAATATTCTATTTTTTTTTGTTAATTTTAAGTTAAGTATGTGTGATCCTAGAACAAAACTAAAGCTTCGTGCACTACATTTATTTTAAGATATCATAATTTTTATATCATCGTTTTATATCAGTATTTTGTTAATATTTATAAATGTTGTAACCGAAGTCTTGTCTAACCAGAATTTATTATTTGTTAATTTTTATAAACTATTATTATTACATTAGCAATCAGACGTCATATTATTATTGTATCAATGTATGTAGAATTCCTCGAGTTATATCTCTAATATTGTAACATTTTCATTTATTTAACTGGTAACCCAACCAGTACAGCGAATGAAAGTATTAATGCGAAGAAGTGCAAATTATTTATGTAATTATAGTATAAATTGTAATTTATTGTTAATGATGACAATATAGTTTTGGAATTTTTAATGGATGCTTTCTTTGCTTTTAACACAAACCTCTAAGATGGGCGGAAATAAGTAAAAAAGAGTTAAAAAACAAATTCAATAAAGTGATTTCATAATTTATTTGTAATTGAGATCACAAGCCACTTACAATTTAACTTAAGTCATATCAAACCAAACAACAATCTATGTGATCACGGCCTTATAATACACATACGAATTTTGCACATAATATAACTTAGAGCAACAGTTTAATCGCTAAACCAGATATCATGTAATTTCAAAACAAAGTAGGTGAACCTTAAAAATAGCTACCCCCTATTTGTCCAGGAAATATCGTGACTTCACAAAAGAACATAAAAAACCATTGATTTGCTTATGTACTCGTAATTTTGTAACTATTACTCTTTTTAGACACACAAGTAGATCCGTTGGACGTCACGAACACAGACCGGACATCGGCGCCTAAACTAATGTAAATTGAACACTAGATCGTGACACAGACCGCACCTGGTTTTATTATTTTCGTAGCAAGTGCTTAGCCTAAGGCCTATTATATAAAGTCGAATTTAGTCGAAATCTTCATCAGAGTCTGTCTTCAAAACGCTGTCTGAACCGGAGCCACCCTCGCTGTCCACTTCAACCTCACTGTACACAAACATAAAACAGATTAAATTAACTATAGAATAGATACCTAAAAAGTTAGATATACATGCTGTAATTTTGCATCCTTGTCAAATTCAAGAAGGTTACTATCCTAATGATTCCCGACTCGAATCTATACTAATATTATAAAGCTGAAGAGTTTGTTTGTTTGTTTGTTTGAACGGGGTAAACTCAGGGACTACTGGTTGGAATTGAAAAATTCTTTTAGTGTTGGATAGTCCATTTATCGAGGAAGGCTTTAGGCTATATAACATCACGCTAAGACCAATAGGAGCGGAGCATAAATGAAAAATGTTGCAAAAACGGGAAAATATATTCCTTTTTGAGAGCTTCCGTTGCGTGCGCTGCGAAAACGGTTCAAGTTACGTAAATATCATGTTTGAAGGAATTGTTCCTCTTTAAAAGTTCTAAAAAAAAGTCCGCGACAGTATATGTTTATCTTTTACGATTGACTCACTGTAACCATTTTTTTATATTAAAATGTTAGGTTAAAAAGAATTATATTTTGCGAAGCTTATTTAACCCATATGGTATTAATCTATATCTAAATAAATGTGTTTGCTAGCATGGAAATTTAATATAGAATATTTGTGCCTTACTCTATACAGTTTAAGCAAATATCTTAGAAGATATCGCAATGTAAAAATATACGGGCGACAAAATAATTAGCGCGTGGCAGTCATTCGGTCCGGTGCGGTAGGTACGTGGGGATTCTGGCCTCTGCGGGCTCCGGAGAAATTCAAATTCAAAATATTTACTGCACCATAATGTTTACAAGTACAAGGTGTTACTGTATATTAAACAGTAAGAGATACCTATAGTAATTGTTACTTTAATAATATAATCGAAGTCAATCTAAACTAATAGGTATTTTATAGAGGAAAGGTAAGATTTTTTGTTTGTTACGAGTACGATATAGCTCAATTTAATAAGTTGGATAGTCGATTTATCTACAAAGGTTATAAGCTATATTATGTGTTGCAGACGAAGTTGCGTGGGTCAGCTAGTCAATAATAAAATGGGTACGCCTTAAGTGTGAACCACCCGAAACGCGGCCCGTCTGATTCTCGCCCTATAACCTATAACCGCGCTTTCATTCATACACAGACGCAGACGTTTATTTGATAACTAAGAAAACAGCGTATGTTAATTATTAGCCAGATACCGTAATTTAAATTAATGATATACATAAATATGACATCTGAATTTTGACGAGGGTGCAAAATTGCACCTTATATTTAATACAAACAGATTTTCAAGCGTGATTAGAATTCAAGTTTGCAGTCTTCAAAAGAGGGCGGGACCTTCGTGCGGTTATAATCGAAGACATTTCGAAATTCAAAGAATGAATTTGGTCAGAATTTCCTGTCCAAAAAAATTAAAACCTTGAAAGTTAATCGGTCCTAAATTAGTGTGTTAAACCTGAGCATGATTACGGATATTAGCCATAGTTAACCCTAGCCTTTTTTAACACAGGCCATAATTTCGTACATTCTTTAGTTCGTGAGGGATACTTATGACTAACATAAAGCAGGTATATAGATAGTTGCGAAACTCGTATGTGATTATTATCGCTTCACGTATACGAGTTTGTGTATCTTGTTCTCGTACCTTGAGCTTGTGTAAACAAGCTTAAATAATGCGTTCATGCAATATGTAGGGATATTCTTGATAGGTAATAATATCGGTGGCATTCAGAACATTAAAAAGGACTTTGTAAATCCTCCCTTTCGTAACATTATTATGCATTTTTTCCGAATAAAAAATGGATATGAACGATGATTGAAATAATAAAAATTCGAACTTCAAAATACGAACTTTTTAGATGGAGCATGAAATCATTACCGAAAGATCGTTAATATTAAAACAGTGTAGATTATGTAGATTTAATGACTAAAAGTAACATCGAATGACTGAATTAAGAGATTATTTGTGGAATCAAATTTTTGTGTTAGTTTTCACTGTACCGTTCGTGTTTGCAACTTGCCTGTCTTTTTCAGCACCAATTAAATTGATCTCTACGATATTTCTGTCAAATAAATAGTTATTTGTCAGTATGTGTTTAGAATTATACTCTTTCGATAAAATAGTACGCAGATAGACAATGTTCTAGGGAAATCCATAACATTTATGTGGTTATCAAAATCGGAACTGTAAATTCAGCATTTGCATGAATGCTCTTGTGGTTAACTTTGTGGAATCGATAAATCACATAAACGCAAGTGTGGTTTAGGCCTTACTGGTGTAAAATTACCGGCAACCGCTTGTCAACATCAGTTTACTTAAATGGGAGGATATTTTCTACTTTGTAAAGTAATTGACGGACGGTGTAGAGCTGTCCACTTACCCGTTCAAATCCTTGGTGAATTGGATATCTAGATTGGTGGCAGACTCGTTGAGGCCGTTGAGAGCCTCGCAGAAGTCGCTGCCCACGCTCTGGAGGTGATGAGTGTTTAAGTGTAAGCCCTAGGGATAAGAAAAAATGTTTAAAATATGTGAATTATATTATTAGAATTGATGTCGTTTTGTTTTTCCATTCATCGAGTTTCGACCATCGTGGACCGATCGGTAATCGCGTTACTTTTAACTCGATACGATTTTTTCGTCCTGTCTCTGCTAATACGATCTCGACAACCAGGACATCCGACAAGATTATAAATAGCAATAATATTTTGACCGGTATTATTCATACACGTGTACGTCATGTAGTACCTACCTATTGATACTTCGTGTTACGAATTTGCAAACAGATGGTGACTGATGCTATTGAGTCATAAGCTATAGGTGTACCTGATATTAATGTATCCCCGATTACGTATTCATTCAGGAGATTTACTATCGATTTCCTTTATAAGGCGTTGAAGAGCTTGATCTTTTTTAACAAATTGTTCAGTAGGAGTCTAGGTAAGAAAACGCTGAGATAATTTTCATACTAGCATAAATAGAGCGTTAAATAAATCAGGACTTCCGAAAGTGTAGCTAACGAATACGAATAAAAAATACATATTGCAAAAACACATAATACAAGTAAATTGAAGTATTTAAATTAATTGACATTATTATATTCACGATACCTGCTACTCTGGAATTTTAAATAAAGTAGATAGGTACCAACTTAATTAAAAACAATTTACGATCAGCATTTCGCGAGGAAACGTCCGCAATCACTCCGAGCCTCGCAAGGATGATTCATTAATAAAACAACGTACGAATAGCTGTCTTCCCACATAAAGTAGATGGAAGATTTGTAGCGACTGTAGCCCTTATCAGGTGGGATCTGGTATCGAGTATGGGATGGACACCGCTAGATGTATTAGCCCACATGGCGGGTAGCTAAGTATCGTTATCATTAATCTGAAGATCTGTCATTTCTAATTGGAATATAAGTGTGATAGAATATCCAGCGTATTACAATTATATTAGATACTTCAGAATAATCTAGGTTTTATGTTGGGAACGTGAAATGAATAGAACGAAGCGTTACACAACCTGGAAAATTATTATTATCCGTGAACGCTTAGCAGTTTTGTCAGAACATCGACCACTTAGCTAAAAATAAGCACCAAATAAGATTTGAATAATACACCAATAGGATATTCTTGTGCTGGGTCAACTTCTAACGACTATGACAAATAACATAGCAAGATTATTTCCAACAAACCTTGAAAGGACCTCTATCAAATCCACAAAAGGATGCTTCCATAGTGTAAGACCTGGTGACTCCCAGGTGCCTCCAGACAGTAACCCTGGCGGTGCTTTCTCGTTCCCTTTCTACTCTAAACGAACAAGACCCGAGCGCGAAAGCAGGTGACAGTCGATGCATTAGCGCCGGCAGCATCTGAGGAGCACAAATATATAACAATTTACGGCTTATTTCTCAATAATCCTGGCAGAGATGATGAACAGAAAGGCCAAGTTGATGATGAACAAAAGGCTAAGTTTCAAACATAGAACCCCGTGTTCAGCTATCGCGCTGGTGACCGTAGGAGCAACAAAGTCGATAAGCAACTTCATGTTATTTTGACAGCTGGCTGTGAGGTCTACACGAACGAGGACTTATGCTTGCATTTTTTTTAAATAGGATAGAATGAAAAGTGGTATATAAATCCGTGTCAGCTCACTAGGTATTTGACTGGTTCATCTGGAACTATTCGATCGTTGCTGCACCAGCTCTCGGCGCCTGCGCAGCCGTAAAAGAACACGTTCTTCTTCCGCGAGTGGCCGTGATAGTCGCAGTACACCAACGGCGGCTTCTTCCACACACGAACCAGATATTCTATAAGACCCTGAAATGTTGAAAGAAGTTAATTCATGGCATTATTTTCAGAACCAAATTCAGCTGACTGGACTGCTATGCCGTTGAGCTTTAACCGAGAATATTTTCTAACAGATCATTAACGGCTGATAAAAATCTACACTTTTATCTGGGAGTCCTTTCAACACAGGCAGTATATTAAATATCAATTTCATTCAGGAAATTATATGTCTATTGGTCTGAAACGTTATCTCACCTTGGTATGATAAATAGAAGGATGTAAAACGGGACTCGGTTTACACCACCGTCGATTTAAATCTTCATTAGTCAAGCCGCATCGATGGCTGCAATAAGAAATGACAATTTACAGGACGAGATAACCAGGAAATCTCATGAGCGACAAGTTAGCGCCGATAACGCGCCGGGACATGTCCATTGAATTTAAATGACACGACCGTGGGTCGAGAGTCAGGCGTCGTCACTTTACGAAGACATAAGGCCGCGGCGAATCAGTTTATTTTACAACTTCATACAAACGCTTCGATTGTAGCGGTTATTCTCATTAGATGCGCGACACGAACGTACGGAAAATATAAACGCCAGCTATATAAAATAATAATCGATTCTGACTCTTATAAGGCTCTCCTAGACAAAGAAAACCTGACGGAGACAGTTTAATATGACAAGCTATTAAATTAAATGAAATGTGTGACCACGTAGGAATTCGTCGTGACATGTTTGTCAGGTGCGTCCGCGCAGCTGAGAGCACGCGCCTCCGCACTGCAATGCTGTCAAAAAACATTTCTCCTTGACGGTTAGCGACGGTTCCAGTGAATGTGTTATTGGCGGGTACTTGTGAATTTTATGCTATTCATACACTTGGAAAAGCACGACGCATAATAAAGGCTTAGACTTCTCGTGTAAGGGATTTAGTCATTATATTTATGGCTCTGGACATGGTTCAATAGAGGCAGAGAGGGCGTCAATGAAGGTAGGAATACCCGATGGGTCGTTGAATGAGGTACAAAGTAATAAAAGTGCAAATTAGAATAACGCAAAGAACCAGACTGTACAGAGAGCTGACAAAAGCTGTACCCACGACGGTAGCAAGAGCTGTGGCACTGTTAATTCAATGTCAAGTCTTATAGGCAAATTTATTTGACGGCAAGGCAGCTGTACAAAACCATACAAATACCTATAAGCATCGTATGTTCGGCAAAAACCTCTGCTGGATCACGAGTATCACGACGCAAGGTTCAAGTGAATAAAACTTGGTACCTTAACAGGAGCTGCCACTCCTTAAGATCAAGCTTAAAACGTGCTTAAATTTGCCCCAAGATTTCCCAGACCGTACACGTCTAGTGCTGAATATGGGCTTTCACCGTAACCACTAAATAATGAGGTGTTCTAGGAGAGGAAGCAGGCTGTCTGATTGGCAATCGGGAATACAATCTTAGAACTTGAAGTTTTTTTGGTACACTTGAGTTTATACCGGGTTCTAGAGATTTAAAAGCTTAAAAAAATAGATTTGTTTTAGTTTTGTTATAACTGTTAATAACAATAATAATTGTAAAAAGAATTTCATAGATTTCAGAACGCAACGCGCTCTGATGTCTTGATAATAAAATCTTTCAAGTTAAAATACTTTAACACTCTACTAGTCTATATCACAGAACAGCATCACAATCGGTGCACACAATGACATGTACTATGCATGTGGAGCTCCACATCGGAGCTCCGAAGGCACAGGTTCACAGATAGGTAATATAAGGTACGTGTCGCAATCGCAATACCTACTGGCAAAAACAACCGTCCAAGATATCAACTTTTTCCTTTTTTGTACTTGGGGTTGAAAACTTACATCTTATGTTGGATTCAGACGTCCATACAGTTTCTTTTTCTTTATACATACAGCGTGAACCAGAAAGGTATGGTGATACAGGGTGTAAACGAACTGAAAAAAATATTGCTGGGAAACGACAGTTTTTTAGGGTTGAAAGCTCACATTTTAGGGTAAAACTCAATGTAGCACTCTTAAAGCACGGTGCTAGTGGATGCTTTGAATAGTAAACGGGCCATGGAGGTAATTTAAGCAAGTTATAACCTGATACTGTATTAAAAAAAACAAGCTGTGAAAAATTTGGAACTTAACCCCCAATATCTCCGTAACTAGTTCCCATGTATGGTCTAGAACAAAAAAAAACTATTTTTGATTGCAGTGATGGGGAGAACCAGTGGTTTTCGGCTTCGTTAAGGGTATTTTTACACCCTTTATCAGGATGCAGGAGCTCGTGGCTTAATAAGAACTGCCACTCGGGTCGATCTTTAGGTAAAGCTGTGCTTGCCTTGGTCGGTCTGTGGATGGGTGACTGCCCGACATACCGAGTTTCCTCCGTCCCTCGGAAAGCACGTTAAGCTGTTGGTCCCGGCTGCCATATATAGATCTTTGGCAGTCGTTACAGGTAGTCAGTGACCTGAAATTCTGACATCCAGTCTTACTAAAGAGTATCGTATTACCTAGTATTAACTGGGTTGCGGAGGTCAGATAGGCAAATAAAATACTGGTACTCAGCTGCATCCGGTTAGACTGGAAGCCGACCCCAACATAGTTGGGAAAAGGCTAGGCAGATGATGATCAGGATGTGATTCATCAGACCATCAAACTAAACAACTTCCGTCGGACCACAATTAATAGAAATCACGAAAACAGATTTCAGATGTTCAAAACTTTAAGATCCATTCGACTCAAATTATAGGGCGTGCAACGTACGTGGCGATTATGTAATTTTTCTCTAAAACATCCCCTCATCCACTCATAGGGCCACAATTTTTCAACAGTATTTCATATCCTCTTTAAAATTTCTTTATTCAGGAGTACCTAATTTGACTGCTTTCTACGAATGATATCTCGGAAAATTGTTCTAGAGGGACTAAAACAGTGCTTAACTATGTGATAGATAAAATTTATCTATCGGGCGATAAGCTCTAGGCAAAACTAGTTTCGAATTAATACCAATGACGCATAGAAATTGATTTTAATATCTACTCGGCAGTATATCTTACGTTCCTTCTCACAGAATCGCAGAGGTAGGTACTAATGCACCGGCTGCTAAATGAGAAATAACAAACGTCAATTGTATCATTACTTACAGCTAGGTAGACTTAGTACGTCTGCAATCTACGACTGTTCACTATTGTACTACCGTTATTAGAGGGCAATTCTTATAGAGTACGTGCCTCTGACATAATCGCATTCGCCAAGGTACACCAAGAAAAGAATACGAATAACTGTAATGGTGTTTATAAAACATTATTATGTCATTAAAGTGTCCGATGTGATGTAACTCGGAAGCTTTATAGTTCCCAGAACTGAATCATTTTATATTCACACCTCACATATCTTGATAAGTGATAATAAGCGAAGAGGGTGTGCTAAGTATGAACAAAACGGTTCCAGGTAAGGACACAATTTTATAAATTTTCCACGGATATTTTATTTGTATATTGCACGTTAGTTAATTTAACTGGAATTTAATAATTCAGGGTGGAGATGTTTTGCAATTCTGATTATTCTGTACTGTGCGCATGGTTGGTGGATATTTTTTCCTGGAGCGGTCGGGCGTTCGTCCAATTAGGAGTGCTTCAGTGGAGGCGCATCATTAGCGGGCGCGGAGGCGGCGCAGGCGCAGCGCGACTCACGCCCGTCCCTGGCTGCGGCCTTCGCTCCACGACCGGTTGCGCATCTTTTACTCTAATCAGGGAAAAAAATAAGCGTCGTCCGCATGCGCGAATGAAAGCGAACAAGCGAGAAGCTGCACCCCGTCTACCGTGTTTTATGGTGGATTGTTGCGGTACCGGAGTAACAACCAGGGATGTCGCATGCTACCACTTAATTACCTCTAACTAAGTTATTTTGCAGCCTCGGTCGTTTGAAAGGCTTCATTTTGCACAAATTATACTAAAAATACATAGAGCAGTACCAATTTTACTAAATCAATGTCAATTCCTTTATCGTTAATGTTAAGTTTCCGATCTTGACGTCGTGTAGTAAAGAAATAGAGAGCTATCAAATATGTAGCGACTTGTATTTAATTAGCTATTGTCTGTGCGCCAGTGTTGTTACAATACAACGTTATTAAGCAGTAACCCTTGGAGGCGCGTAGTGACGACCGCGGCTGGTTCAAGGGTCCGCCTGCTCATCTATTTATAGCGCGCTGCGCACCGATGCTATCGGACCTCGGCAATACTTCGGGCTCGCTCGATCCCTGCCCGAGTGCCCGCCCTCTATGCACCCTTCGCATATCGTTCAGCCAGTAAATAGACCAAATAAACACTACCATTTTATATTTATTCCACCTATTTATATCATATGTCCATTGTTTCTGCCTCAGCTGGAATTCATAGCCGACGGCCAATTCCAGTCCTTGGCCGGAGATCGTCGTTATACTGCTCAAATTGCACGTCGTCGATAAATAGGGATACTTTACGCTTTGTAAATGGACACCTAGAAACAGTAATAATTTAACATCGGCAGATACCGGCGGAGACTAGGTTCAGTTTAGATAAGTCGGCAGGCCCATGGCACACGTCACGCTCATCCGTATTCCTAGCGCGGAGGCTGTTTCCTGTGAGCGCACCGAGAGCACGCACAACCATGGGTTCTCGCCGAGCGCATGTCGATCGCAAGACGCGGCGTTTGTTCGCTTGTAAGTTTGTAACGTTAGAAAGGACGGTAAGGCGGAGTGGTCCGCGTTAGGGGACACGGAGGGCTCGGCGGCGACGCCAGGATTCGCCAGCCGTCGCCGGCAACTCTGTATTCGTGGTCGACACCGGACACAGCGCGAGTTATTTACGATAGTCGCGAGACAATCGGCCGGTCGCAGCGCTTATCCGGTGCCACCGCGACAATAACATGACGTGGTTATCTTTATTAAATAGCGTTCTATGGAATTAACACACGTGCCTAGCTTGTATTTATAGCCTTGCTGAATCAGTTACCAGGAATGACAGGTACATCCATTAGATGCAAGAGAATGTGGATAGCTATATTTATAGTGTTGCCTTTGTTATACGAGGATGACTTTCCAATGGTATAGGGTCCTTTGTTATTAGTCTACAGGCTGTAAGTAAGGCTACTGGAGTAACGGCGTCACAATAATTGATTTCATTTACCGGGTGTTGGCGGAAGCGGAGCAATTCACCACAGGACGGTTCAATGACACGCCACTTTTCTCCGGCGACAATCCTCACAGTCGGAATGCAGTAACCATTAGCCAAGAAGCACTTCTGCGAGGGTATTTATTATTTTCACAGCTCTGATTAAGGCCAAAAATGTTTCAAGTGCGTTTAAAGATGTGAATTCCAAACTGGTAAGGTTTTTAGATAACAAAGTTATGCGTGAACAGCTAATGGTGGTTGCTTTTCTTCTTTGTAATGTTTGGATGTAATAGGTGTAACCCTTCCAGGTGTGGGTCGTGTCTGCGAGCGACAGTGATGAACTTGATAAGCCCACATGGGGCAGCACCTCGCCAAGGCTGAGGGCACCTCTCAACGTTTCCGCGCCGATCCGCTCCTATTGATTTAGAAGTCGCGGGTGTGATCAGTTTGACGTGCCTCACGACTGTTGCTGATATTCGCGAATAAAACAAACAACTCCCAGGTAGCAGGTGACGTCGGCGACTAAAAAATGACGACATTCATAAGTCAATTTAGGGTCAGTAAAGTAACGTCATTATTGTACGTCATACTTACGTACCATTATAGTACTGTACTGTACGTACTGTATAGGTCATAAATGGTACCTCCTAGCGACGTCATTTTACAGTCTATCCCATAATAGTCTAAATCTGTCCTCCGGTTGACGTCTGTTGCATGACGTATCTGGTCCCAAAGAGCTAAAGAACTTAAAAGAACATTTTATAAAATGCATCTGACCGACATAATTCCATGAGTGAAGTCTACCACCATCATAGCGAATACTAAGAGCAAATACTAATACATTATAACAAGGATTTGTATAGCCGGTACATGGCCGGTACTTAAGCATAGAAATTTGAAATTTTAACAGTTTCTCGATTAGAGCATCCGAGTTCATCCGACTAAAAAATAACGCGTTTCGTTTCGTGATATCAATTTTTCAATCTTGTGTTGTAAAATATTTATAAAGTAAAAAAAAACATTTCCGTCTTTTAAGGTAACTCCAAAATTGATATAAAGTAATTTATTACAGGTTTTTTAATTAATAACAATATCAAAACAAGCTTAAAAACCAATAAATGGAATGGAACCTACGAATAAATACTATTTATTCGTAGAATGGAACGACATTAAGAAATCGCAAAGCTATGAACAGGCAGGTGGCGCTGCTATCGCTTGACTCATAACATCGCACTGTCATTTTCTATCTCCAAATATTTTTCGGCTTTTAACTATTTAGATCAGGAACTAGCGTGTTTTTTGTTATTATAACGAACCCTTAGCGAACAATGTATTCTACGTGGACTGTACCGCAATTAAAAACTGAACCGAAGGAGGATCACTAAGGAGGATCTGGTCAACAGGTATTTACATGCTATTTTCTTGTTACTATTAGAAGCAAATAACCAAATAACCCACTTTTATGAATAGCAACATGTCGTTCTTTATTTATCGTAGTAATTATACTAACTTTTACGTACATAAACAGTAGTTTTTTAACAATATTATTATTCGATGTTTCACGAGCTACGACCGTAACCTAGAAATTAAATCTGTTACAGAATCGAATCATTTGATCGAAATTTGAACTTTGGGTTACCACAGCAACATGAGACTGATGATACCAAGATGGATCTTCCACCTCCAGAGAGTTATCACAACATCAATAGCAGCACAACGCTTCCCTCTTTAACGAAGCAGCATATTCATCTGTATTACAATGAGTAAGTATGTTCCTATGATGAGATTATGTATTCTTCTGAATGTTCCTACCTATCTATTTGACAATATAAAACATTTTTTAAATTTTACAGGTTTGAAAAGCCAGATGATGGTCAGCGATTATATGAATCAAGATTTTTGGTGGTGATTAGGGCGGTATCAGTTAATGAACACACATTTATCAAGGGTCTTTGCAAAGCGTCTATGAAAAGACTGCAGTTTGAGGTAAATGTAAAATAACATGCAAGTGGCCAAATTGAAGAGACTTCATGTGAATGTGTGGCTGGCAGTGGAATAACTGCCCACTGTAAACATGTAGCTATGGTGCTTTATGCTGTCGACCATATGGTATGTGAAAAAATTATAATTAAACACCAAGTACCAACAGAAAAACTGCAAAAGTTTCATGTACCCAAAAAGGTGTTTAGCTCTACACCTTTAAAAACTTTGAAACTACGAGTACCTATGAAGAGAAATATAGACAATATTATATTTTCCCCATGTGCATTAAAAATAGATAAATTAGAATACAATAATAGATTCAGTAGTTTGGTAACAAACTATGTATTGTCAAGCATACCCATCAAGCAGTTATAGCTATTTTTTGGAAATTCCGAACATCACCGAATTTCAGGTTAAATTTCATCGTTGTATGCATGTTGTGTTGTGTTGCCTCCACTTTTAGCTACTACTACTTCTTAATCATGGCTTTATGTATCTAAAATTGCCAAGCCTATGATCGTGTTTTTTTTGTTTAGTAGTCCGATAGTGGGCATAGAGATAACAATGTTATTTTAAGTCATAACCTTACCACACATTTTAAAACAAGATATTATAAAAACTACTAAATTACCTAATTATAACTTGTATAAATTGTTTTCTGGAATAGAAATAAGGTAAACAATCTTGAGCCGTGTTTTTATCGAAAAACCCTTTCATAAAATAAGTGACTGTACTTATATAAAACTAAGAATATAAATTATTATGCTACTTACATAGTGTTTTTTTTTAGTTGCATCCATAAAAATCCTAGAGTCTATATTCAGGGTATGTAGATATGATGCCTGCTATCTACCCACCCATGCTACATATTAATATGCAGCCCCGTAAGTCCTGGGCCCCGAGTCTGCTATTCAATAGTGTCAGAATGGTCTATCAGTGATCTCATAATTGTTGATTTTGACAAGTTTGGTGTTGTCAAAATCAACAATTATGAGATCAATGATAGACCATTCTGACACTATTGAATAGCAGACTCGGGGGCCTGATGTGTACGTCCTAGTAACGTCACTATGAATCCTGTGTATGACGTCACTCCAACGTCAGTGGCTGCCCTAGTATGTACGGCCCAGTAACGTCCCTATGAATTCAGTATATGACGTCACTCCAACGTCAGTGGCTGCCCTAATATGTACGGCCCCGTAACGTCCCTATGAATTCAGTATGTGACGTTACTCCAACGTCAGTGGCTGCCCTAATTTGTACGGCCCAGTAACGTCCCCATTAATTTAATATATGACGTATACGTAACGTCTGTAAACTGACGTCTTGAGGCTGTGACAAATTGACGTCATCTGATGGGACCCCCCGACGTCACGACATGTCGTCTCTTACGTCGAGCAGTACCGTAAACGGACGACATAATGACGTAAAAATGCTACCTGGGCTCGTGTATCAAGCTAGTTACTTCTTTGAAGGAAGTAACGACCACGGAAACATTGGGAATTTCTTTATGCTTAATTATACTAGCTGTTGTCCGCGACTTCGTTCGCGTGAAAACATTGATGTGAATGTGTGAGAAAAATAAAGTTTATCTCTGTGCCAAATTTCATCCAGATCCGTTCAATCATTCAGGCGTGATTCATCATAAATTAAGTAATTTTATTTTGTATACATTTTACACTATTTTTTTTAAACGTGTGAGGGGTCTGGTGTTTCGTGCCTGACTATTCTGAGAAGAAACAGACTCAGAGGTCAGTCTCTTTTAAGGTCCAAACATAATCTTGGTCAAATCACATGCGGAATATGCAGATTAGTGTCTGAGATGGTCTTTGAAGAAATAACCATACAGATTTGAGTGGACCTGTTCAGTCAGTGCAAGCATTTTTTGTCAGTTATCGTGTAGCTCGACTTATAACTCAAGGAGCTCAACGTCACGATGAATAATACCAAAGAAAAGACTTATAATCACTACATATTATAAAACAAAGTCCTCTGCCGCATCTGTCTGTGAGTCTGTCTGTCTGTTCGCGATAAACTCAAAAACTCCTGCACCGATTTATATGCTGTTTTCACCAATGGATAAAGGGGTTCTTGAGGAAGGTTTTTTTTGGTACTAACATTATTCTTTAAGTATACCTACTAACAAAAATATGGATCACAGTAATCTGAATTTAAGAAATTATTATTATTTAATATATCCCTGAAATAGGTTCCCATGGGTTGCGGGACTGGGATCAAAATTTAATAATTACTTTTGGAAGCCGTGGACATC
This sequence comes from Diarsia brunnea, assembly GCA_949774965.1. Classification (NCBI taxonomy): domain Eukaryota; kingdom Metazoa; phylum Arthropoda; class Insecta; order Lepidoptera; family Noctuidae; genus Diarsia; species Diarsia brunnea. The sequence goes on along the minus strand of OX458997.1, from coordinate 9,582,169 downwards.
AGCTAGTAAAAAAAAGTGTCTAAGAAAGATCTTCATTTTATGATGGAGTTTAACTCTTGTCAATTCGATCACGAAGATTTGTGACAGTTTGTTTATAGTATAAGGGTTAAGAAAGCCCCGTCGGGGCTGCGGGTTGTTCGCAGATACCGCGGCCTCGACATGAAGGGCTAAGAAGGAACATGGGTGGTTTTTAGTCAGTAGAAGTCTGACACTCCTTTTCGCTGTGCCCAAGAGCGGGAGGGGTTATTTGATGATTTCCCACCCCCAAAAAAAAAAAGGACTAAGAAAGAGAGCGAACCTATTGCCATCCGGGCACAAATTCAGACTCTGAATTTCTCTCAGATATTCCTGATGGATGAACAAAATAACACTTTGCCAGACCCGGGAATCGAACCCAGGACCTCATGCTCAGTAATCGCGCATAAATTATCCAATTCCAATACCGTTACTACAGTGACAGGTCGTGATTACCACACGATGACTCATTATTTCCATCAGTTAAGTGTTCCAATTTGCTCCAGACACCCTTTACCTCCTCGCCCGTTTTATCTAAAGTACTGGACCAGTATGCAATTAATACGTGGTCTATCAATTCAGATGTAGCACTTGACTGCATACATTAAGTACTACTGTAATTAAGGTCTGTATTTCCGAGGTGATTGCTTGTATTTTTTAATGATACATAATGTAGAGTCCCGTAGCGTGTTGTACTCTTTTTCTGTACAAGATAATGAGATTTTTTAAAATAAATGTTAACATGACTGTAACCATGTAAATAATGAGAGTTTGTAGTATGTGGAGGGGTCGCTATGATGAGCAGTCGTAGTCAGTAAGCGAGTGCCATAGTGGGCACGACATAGGAGTGCATTATTTACATAATAGCAACGACTGGGCGGCCTTGGCGCATCGCAGCCTCCTATAAATTCTGCTCTTCCAGTTCGCGTTGTTCAGCTTATCGCATTAAATTATATCAGTATCAACTCGGAACGTGCATCGTAATACTTGTAATGATTCATTACGACTATGCACAGCTCCGTTTGGAAGACAAGTTCAAGTTGAATGATGACGGCGATGACTTGTCGACGGATGTCGTTGACTCCGAACCATCCGTCTATTACAATGATGCAAGAGGCAGAGCGTGAACTATTCGCACGAGATCGGCGTTCTTTGTTAGCTGCGGCGGTCGACGAAGGTAAGCTGAGGGTTGGTTGCGTCGCAGGCTGCGCGGGCGCGGCGGTGCGTACATTGCCCGCGGCGCGCGGCGGCGACCGCGTGCGCAGCATTTAGCGCCGCGCGACCCGCTATTATGAGTCTCGCACTCGTAATTCATTAGCTGACTCCGCTCGCCTCGTATTATTTATGACCGCTTAGGTTTTGTACGCGAATACTTTCCTTGTAGGCAGTTTCAAAGTTGTACCCCGCTTAATGGCGATACGAGTCAGGAATAATAATGACATCTGAATAGAATATCCGAGGTCAAGGATTTGCATGATACAATGTTCTTTTCACAACTCTTTTTCATAGGTTTACTGCTCAATGCTCATGATTTATTACACTTCAAGAAAGTGTTTGTGTTCAGGTTGGGGTCCATAAAATAGTTCCAAGTACCGATTTGAACAGACATTGCAGTATTCAAAGACACCATTTTTCTGCTTTCACACGGAGAGTCACAATAACATGGTATTTTATATTCGTAATATTATGTTCGTATAGGATTATTACCTACTATGGGTTGGCTATGACAATTGCAATAATAAGAAAATAAATAATTTTAAACAGATGCCCACTTATATTCCTTCAGAGCCCTGATTTGTGATTTAGATGTCGTTAATCATAAACGGAATTATTAGGTAATAAAAAGTGTAAAATATGAGCCGTAAAAATTGGTACCTAACTACCTATTTATATGATTTAATAAAGCGTGGTTATTTTCGCGGCGAATGCGGCAGGATTGACGAGCAGCGGGAGGCGTCTGCGGATCCCGCGCTCAATTTCCCGGGAGGTTCTGGATTATATTTTAATTGCCGGGTGTTGATGCCTATATCCTTGGTTAATATCTCAAAGTGATACCGCAGCCGTAGAGCATATAAATCGCGGTACGGACGTGTTTGTGCATTACTTGCGGAAACGTCCATTTTATACCTGAAAGCTATTAATTCGCAGCTATTATTAATCGGGTTGTGTAAAACTTTACGACAGTAATTTATCGTCATCTTCTATTATGAGCATGAACAGCTATGACGGCCACGTTTATAGAATATAATAAGTGTAGTGACGGTGAGGAAAATGTATGTTAGGCCTGAGAGCTGAGAGCAATCCCGAGGGAATCCGGAAGCACAATGGAGGCAACACTAATTGTGCAATTGAGCTTTAGATACGCCGCGCGGCTCCGTCGGCACACGGAGCAGCGATGTGAACACCATGATACGCCATGAATTTTCCACGTTGACTATTTGTGAACGTTCGTAACGGAAGTAATTGAAAGTCTTGATTGGCAGTAATCGACGATCTGGGAAGGTTCAATGGAATAAAACATTTAGCTTTATGACCTGATCAAAGACCATCATTTATAGCTTTTCCAGTTAGCTTTTCAGTTATAGCAGTCAATTCAGAAATGCTTAAGTTCCTTATATTCCTGCCTATAATTTTATGCCATTACCATGAAGATAAAAGTAAAAATAAACTATCCACCGTCGAATTAGCGACCAAGTTCTTTCCCTGGTATGAGAGAGTTAGGCCCTGACCTAAAGGCTGGTGAAGGCGTCAATATTTGAGACGGGATAACTCGCATTTGACCTCTAAAATTAGTTTGCTTGTTATACATTTTTGGGTCTGATATTATGAGGTTTTATTAACCACTTTGTTATTTTGAAAAAGCTGTAATTTCAAAACACAGTTTCACACTCTGTGATTACTAGTTGTCACACAAGGTAAAAGGCATAATGTAAAATATAGCAATGAAATAGTTGTGTGTAGTTGAAGGCATTTCTTGAAGATTCGTCGCAGTTCCCCTTGTTCGTATATTTGATACAGCAAACAAGTCCCACTATACGTGTTGATCCAGTGTCAATATTTTGAGAGTCAACACGGATAACAAAGAACGGCACAACTGGCCGCTAAACACGACCTTCAAACAAAACACTTAGGATATAAAATGCAGAAAAAAAATCTACCATTCCGATCAATAAGGGATTTTGGCCCTTACACCCTTTTTCGTAGGGGCGAAAGTTGGGGGTCAGGTATTGCTATTCGGTCGTGAGAAAGCAGTGATCGGCGCCGCAGATGAGCCATTGAGATTGGTTTTACGATATTTCAAAATCACGTTCATAACCTTAAACCTTTAGGAAGGAAATCACACGTCAACACTACAATAATGATTATGATAACGCCCGCTATTTTCTGCGGGAATTGAATAGTTGCTCCTTCGTGAAGGTATACGGGTACTTTAGGAACATGAACTGGCTTCCTTTTTGTTCCGACCATCAAAATTGCCCGCACCGTCTTCCACTCTATGCTCATTTTATAAAATTGTATGTCTAGTTTAAATTTTGTTGAAAATAACTCGCTCTGTAATGTTATTTTTTGCTTTTTAAATAACTTTTATTAAACGTAAGGTACTAAAGAGTATATCCATTGCTCAAGCCCAATGGCAGGCCCACCTTGAAAAACACTTCACCGAGTGCAATAAACCTCTTTTCATAATTTTCACAAACGACTAAATTGTCCTTCACTACAGGCAGCGCCAGCGACCTTACGGCTAAATTAACTATAGCAACACAACGTAATATTAATAAGATACCCTCATACCTGATATAATCCTACTAATAAGTATTATAAATGCGAAAGTTTGTTAGAATGTATGTGTGGATGGATGGATGTTTGTTACTCTTTCACGCAAAAACCACTATCTGTGTACCAAATTTTATCCAAATCCGTTATTTGGATAAAATTTGGTACACAGATAGTTTATAACCTAGATTAACACATAGGATAGTTTTATCCCGATTTAATCTTCCCGTGGGATACTTAATTTTCGAGTTGTAGCGGGCGAAGCCGCTGGCAACACCTAGTGTATAATAATTGCGAAAAATTACATCGGTAACGCATGCGGTTATTATTTTAATGTTTACCGTAATTTATGGATAGACCTAATTAAAGTTTCAATAAGGATCTCGTCAATGTGGCGACACTTTGGGGAGGCCTATGTCTGTCCTACGTCTTTCGGCTGAAAATGATGATGATGATAAAAGATCTCGTTGTAATTAATCGATACGAACTTCGAATGTGTTGAAAATGATAATTTTACTAAACACATCCGTGATAAGGGGTTGTCGTGCACACGGCTGGGGTAAATTATAGTGGAGGTGTGAGGCGTGCCTTCGCGGTCCCTCCAGTCTTCTGACACCTCGGCAGGCCCTCGTGTGTACGTCAATTATAACGGGAAGCGATCTTACGCCGGCCAAGACTGATGTTGTGCCTTCAATCTCTAGGGAGTAATTGCTTAAACACATAACCACTGACGTCAGGACGACGCGCGACGGTGCGACGCGAATCAATGTAGCATTACGCCTATCGCAGCCTATCAAATCTATTAGCTTGCACGTGGACCCTTCATAATAGAAAATACATGGCGCACATTATATTTTATAACTGTATTGGTATTTTGCTAAATTATGATGTTGGTTGAGTGGATTTCTCCCACGCGGGAAATGAAGCCGGCGATAATATTTACATAAAATGCGTAAGGATAAAACAACGAGTTTGTATGTTACTTAATGAATTATGACTCTAAACTTTATAGTCTGGCGACAGATTCTAACGAGACTCTGCTTGTATCTACGGAATAAATATCACTAGATCTTAAGTTAATAATAACATAAGTCACATAAAGAGAAGCGATGGCCTCTTCTTATCCATGTCTGCATTAAAGCAAGAACAAAATGAAATACGATAACTGGCAGCTGGGGATGGCATGCGAAGATAGAGAAACGAAGAATTGTTATCACGTGTTTTGCAAATTTTAATATTTCTGCACTGGGCACTGGTACACGGGTGTTCTGAGAAACAAATCACTGTTTTATTTGGTTCTAAAGAAGTCTCACAAGATTCTAAATAAAAGAAAAAAATGTTAGAGATTATACCAACAACATTGGTAGAGCCGTGTCTCTAATATATGCAGACTCTTTTAAAAAGTGCATTACAAAACATAACGTTAATTAAAGTAATTCCTAAGAGAACAACTTGCATACTCCACAGTTATAAATACAAAGTGTCATCATAAGGCACGCCGGACACGACACGGTGCGCAGGCGCAGCTGAGCCATGCAAATGCTGCGCCAGCGACGCACTCTGGGGCCAAAAAACTCTAATTGCGTCTTGGACCGGTATGCTTTGCTGCGATGTCAGGAGTGATTAAGATTCCGACCACTAACAAGCCAAATCAATCAAATTCCACCGATACATTAATTTAAATATCAAAGACGACCGTGTTCCGAATTTATCTGAAGGCTTCTGAACTTTAATTTGAGCTTTAAGTTCCATTCCTTCCCGCGGACAAGGAAAAACCACTTTAATTTCACGGAAGGACGTATTGATTCTTCTAAATTATTTCCTTGAACTTCGGTGCGGTCGATAAAAACATATTTACGTAATTACAACATTTAGTTCTACTAGGCAATGTTTATGGGATCACCGAATCGAAAATTGCAATAATAAAAACAAGCTTCAAATCGTTCTGACAACATTATGCCGATTCGTTCTATCAATTTTACGCTATTCCAAACTAGAGGGGAGCAATAAACATCTGCTGGAAACAAAAAAGAGTAAATGAGGTTTAGTTCGTTCAACTTTTCTCAAGATTTATCTAGTGTTACATCGACGGGCGATAATGACTTATAGAATAAATACATTATTGTGCCAAGGATATCCGTAGACGGGCGTATAATAGGCCATTTTATTATAATCAACAGCGCTGCTTACCTCAGAAAAAACTTGTATTGTGTGATATATAAAGCTAGGAGCCCTTCAAGTATGCGCAGCCTAAGTAAGATCTATTGCGATGATCTATATTTATATTGGTCATAAAGATGTTGGAGGTGGGAATTAAGATACTTTTCAAAAATATATCTTGTACAAAACAAAACGAGGATTGAATAAGAATATAGGAGGTACTTTGGACATGAATATGTCCAAGGGTACCTCCTACGAAGGAAAAATATAAAGCACTGAAAATTATGCCGACAAATAGGTACTCGCATTCACGTAGAAACGGATGAGTTTGGTTGGTGTTTGTTTTAATTTATTGTTAACCTTTCAAAAACTTTTTGAAGTGAAAACTTCTTTAGCGGCGTTGTGCAATTTTTTTGGGATGAGTAAAAAGTGTTAAACTCGCGTCAGGAAGGACAAGTGACCTGATCGAAAATTCGTAAGACGGCACAAGGCGCATGCGCGAATGTGCGTGTGTGTCAAATATAAAAAAAAATTAAATGTCAAGCTGATTTTTCTGAGACATAAACTTTTTAATGATTTTATTGTAGTTGTTCTGAAGTGTTTGTTAATTTTTTTATGTAATATAGATTATCATGTTTGTGTACGATAGCGCAATAAATGAATATTGTATTTAACCACATAAATGATAGTACTTTTATGCTGATAAATAAAATATTCAAAAATGCACAACGTTAATGTTCAAGTTTTCACTTCTGCCGGCACTCCCGGAGTGCAACCTGTTTTTTTTTTTCGTAGTATTTCTAAATAAACGGTTTTGCAGGCAAGCAAGTGGACCAATTTTAGGTCAAAAACTTTCATAAAACCCACTGTGTTTTCAGCTGATTTGAATTATGAAATGCTAATATGGGATGGTACCGTATGGTACCTAACATTTTTTGCACATCAAGTTAACATGTAAAATAATGTTATTATAATTGACTAAATGTCATCATAGAGCTCTGCCTTAATCTTTGGAAAGCTACAGAAATTGTTTAACTGATACAGTTAAACAATTTTGGAACCGTGGGATACTGTCAAATGACACAGATTTCAGCTAAACAATTTTCTTCGTCGATGTAATTCTATGATCTACATAAGCATTAAGTGGTCTATAAACATAAAAATCAATGTGTGTACCTCTGTTTGTCTGTTTCGTACCTTATAGACTCCCTAAACTACTGAACCGATTTTGATTTATTTTTGCACTGTTGAAAAAGTAAAGGCGTTGCGACGACGATGCGTTGTAACAAACAACGCAACGGGCCCAAGTAGTTATTCACAAAAACTATTCTATTTTAATGCTATAAATACATTGTCATACACAAAGAACACTCTTATTCTTTAACAGGGTAATTGAAAAAATACGGGATCACAGCACTATTCTAAAGGCTCATTTCCTATGGATAAGTACGATCTAATCGTTAGAAAACTCGAGAATCCCACGGGAAATAAGAAAAACCGCGGGCAGCTCGCGGAACGATCGGCAAGCAGGTAATAATTTGATTAAGTAATGGAAATTGTGCAAATAAGTAGCGAACCGCGCCAATCATGCAATTTAGTTACGGATTCACTCGTACAGCTCTATGGGTGCGATCTCAAGAGCTTCTTTTTGGTCTTTCGTTCCAACGTAGCCACGCGATGCATTTATTTTTAGATCCCCTGAGGGGTCAGAAAAAATACTTGCGTATGGATTAAAATACATAATAGGTCTACGGTCCGCAGTCACCGAGAATAAAGGCTTAATTGTGCCCGTTAAAAAGAAGGACTTTCAAGAATATTTTATAAGGATAGGACCACAATTTAATTCTTTTAGTCTTGGTTTTATATCGACTGGTCTGGACTTTGTATTTTGTTATATTATTTCCAGTTTGCTTCTGCATCCTTGATGATTATTAGGAAATTGTAACCGCAAACTTATTTATTATAGACAGAAGTTGTTCAATACACTTACAGTGCGGACCACCACAAAACTATTCAAACATATCTAATGGTTCACAGTGATTGATTGTTGTTATTGAGCTTAGATGATGAAGCTTATAGAGCAATACAACAGACGATAGCGATTTATAAACTTTGAACTTTACTACAGATAACTATATTAGTGCGTTTCATTCTTCAATAGATTGGTTACTACTTTTCGTTCTGAACATCATCATTCTCCTGCCCTTATCCCAATTTATTTGGGGTCGGCGCAACATGTCTTCTTCTTCTATACTTCTCTATTTCCAGTCATATTAGCAGTCATCTCTTTCCTAGCCATATCATACTTTTCGTTTTGAACGTCGATTAAATTTCATCCCAATCGCCTCTAAGTTTGTTTCTTGGAAAATATATCAGTCAGTCATATTGATCACACAGAGTTGGTTTTCTGAACCACTAAACTATAAGTTAAGGAATGAAATATTGAGATTAAGTCGCGTGGTTCTCTGCTCATAAATGTCTAGAAAGAATTTAGTCCTGCTACCGAGCTATATAAGCTAAGCCGAGACATGGGTTCTAAAAGGGCATTTACGTGCCGTAAAACATTTTCATATAATATCGTGCGTTATGTTCTAGCCGAACACGACAAAGTTTATAGCTACATAATAATATAAAACTGCACGACGTGGGTTGGGTGCAATGTCTACACGGGCCAAGGTATGGTTGGTTGTATTAGACGGTGGGCCCACAAAGCAGAGCCGGAATACTCAAAATAAAATACCAAGTTTAGTCGTTTCAGGTATGTAGTCTAGGCACATTCGTGCATGAGTCATCAAGAACACTAAACTTTATATGTGAAGATTCAGATCGTAATGGATAATTTAATAGTAGGCTCTATGTAAATGGCGGACCACTAGCGACGTGCACACAGCATAATGATCGGGCAATATTCCCAATGTTATTCAGGGACGTCAAGCTAAGGGGACCGTCTACGTAATATTTTATTTTTAGTGTCCATTGCTATTGCGGTTGACTATTACGCGGTTATTTTTAAAACGGTAACATTTAAACGATAGCGGGTGCATTTTTATCGTAATCGCGGTAATCAGAGTAGTCGGCGGCGACCACCGCAGGCGCAGCGATCGCACGCAACTCGAAAACATTAGAATAATCACAACGTTGACGGACGCTATGATTGAGGACCGGCGACACATTCACGGGTTTCGAGCATTGATCATCATCTAAACTACAGTTAAAATTCCCTCTTTTAGTGCAAAATGGCGCGAGCTAAGAGTAAGTGGCTAGAGGTATTTTTTTTACGGCTGCCTTTATGCCTACCTCCATTTCAATTTCGACTCACGGTAGCTCGGGGTGTTTTTATGTATGTAGTTTTAATAACCTATATATATTCTTAAAAAGCATATTTATTATAATTGATTGTCGTTTTTACGAGTTCCATGCAGTCGGTACCTATGTAATATTTCAGGATGAGCTAAAAACACGCACAAGAGGGAACGCGCAAGGAAAGATAACCGCTGACGTCACCGACGCGACGTGGAAATAAGGGTAGTAAAGTTTAGAAGTTTTTCAAATTATAAAAGAAAAAGTGTTTTCTTGAATTTTCATTATTTTGAAAGAAAATAATGATATCAATTAATGTCGTGTAGTCGGCTAGCACAGAGTAAGCAATCGCGCATTGTGAATGGCGCATAAATAGTTTTGTTTGAGCGGCATGTGCGGTCTATTACTACCATTATTCAAAACATCGAAGTCATGCTCCCGTTCAATTAAATACTCCCCGAAGCGGAGTAACATCTTCGGATCAAAAAACATTGTATCGCTCGAATCTTCAAGCTTTTTTTTCATCTTGCAGCTATTAAAGTAATACCTTCATATTTTTTTAACCGTGAATTTTATTTTATCGACTGGTATCGCCCTCGAATGTAATTCATCGGATGTAAAACAATACTGATAGGTATCGCTTGAATGCGATAAAAAAGAAATTTCAAAAGTGTTTCTGCAAGCTGCGGGCTCTAGGGCACTTCAACTTGTGCATGATCATTTAAGTGCAGTGTCTTGTATTGAGATGAACATTTAAATATGCACGTTTATTTTTTAGCCTAGATTTTTTATTAAACAGGTAAATGGAGGAATTTGTGAAGTGTCCTAGAATAGGCACACAGGAATAGCATTTGTATGGTATGGCAATGTCAAAGCTGGGAGGGCCGCATGGCGTGCAAAGCAAATAGCGTCCCACCAATTAACGTGGCTTTCAAAGCAACATGTTTAAAGTGGTGAAGATGCGGCGGCGGCTTTCAAGTGCCAGCGTCTCCCCCATTTGCTTTTATTTCAGCAAAGATCTAATATTGAACTCAATGCGCGTTCGTTTGTGTCCACCGTGAGGTCCAAAATACACTTAATTAATATCGATTAACCGTGCACTTGATGGCGCTTATGTGAATGCCTTCGCGTCGAAGCTGTTCGTTCAATTAGAGTAAACAGAAAAAAAGCATTTTAAGTTGGTAAATGCTTATAAAATCACTCGAAGCAAATAATAATTTGAAAAAGATTTTCAGTGGAGACAACTATAACATTATCTTAAAAGCTAAAATGACAACGCAGTAACTTGAAGACCTTACAAGACTACTGAGTGGGAGGGTGTCGGGTCTTGGTTTTTGGTTTTCTTGGCTTGCTTATATTATTTCTGGCTTTCGGGTCCTAAGAATAGATAAGTTGGTACGATCCCAATAATTGCGAGCAGGTTGCGAGGGTGATCCTCAATGGCAGATATAACAAAGGCACACCCTTGAAGCGAGCCGCATCGGATCGTGAGCGGAGAAAAAACTACGACAACGTCGACAACCCTTTGGACAAGCGAAGAATTCGCGACGACCGCAACAAGAACAAATTGAGCGCGAACTATTGTGCGGTACGATTTGCCGAGATAACTCCCGTGTCGAGGCGCGCGGGCGCCGCCGAGCCGAGCGTCCGCCCGCCGCCGGACGTCCGCGGCTGACGACTCCGCACCACCATTGCGTGGATCCGACCCGGGGTCCGCTACATTGCTGGGTTGCTATGACCCTGGTGGCGTGGTTTGTGGGTGGAGAGGTATTGGACTCGAGGCTAGAGCTGCGACCGCAATAGCGGTCCCATGCGCGGGACGCGTCTGTGTTATAAGGGGGGGTCCCGGGCAGCGCGCGTTCAGTGTGCCCCGAGTGTCCCGTGTAGCGCGTGTGCACTCCAGAGTGTGCTCAGATCGCTTCCCCGCTGATATCACTCGACTCTATCAACATGCAGCTCGTTTTGGCCACCTGCTTCTTGCTGTTCGCAGCCACCCTCGGTCCCGCGGCAGGTATGTCACATAGTTATTATTATGTTAGTTATTTACATTTGGTGCAAGCAATAATATATTGCTTAATTTAATATAAATAAATGATTGTGTACGATATAAAAGGGTATGTACTCATAAAAACTGAATGGATAACATTAAAAAATCTTGAATCTGAATTTCAGCTTAAAACTGAAATAACATGTGAAACTGATGAATGGAATGACTTGTGTATGAAACTAAAGAATCAGCTCACAGCACATCATTGCGTCACGTAGTCACCTCAAAAATTGTTGTTAATTTACGTTTCAATTGTGTTGTTATTTGTACACGCGCGGTGTGTAGCGTTTCAGTATTGCGACACTGAGGAGTATGAATATTTTGATGTCTATTCTTATCTCGGCCTGTTCTAAATAAATAATATTTATATATAGTATTGGGCCTGAATGTATTAGACTTGCCGTCTTTATAACCCAAATTTGAATCTATGTAATGTGACTATTTAATTTATCTCCAGAAAACAATTTAAGGTTACGAAATTAACCACATCCTAAATAATCTCCATATTTTCAAAATGTTATATTATATCAATTCATCTTTTTCTATAATGCAGAATAATTACTTAGACTATCAGCAACTTTTCTTAAAATTCAGAATATAATTGAAATGTTTCTACTAACAACAAATATCTCATAACAATGCATTCCAGCAGTTTCCTTGCGGAAGTGAAAGAAATTTAATGTAAACTATAAACTTACTCGAAGCAGTAATAACTTATGTAAGAGCTACAATAGCACGGCGTGCTGGCAGCAAGGTGGTTGCTGTGACCTACGGGTCTTCGACCTTCATTGTTCGAGTTTCATAAGAGTACAATAGCTAGTCCTACCATTACCCCTTGTAAATATTTTCTATTACATTTTACTCCTTCGCTATATTTGATTGAATCGTCATCTTCAAGCACTAAATAATTAACTACAACCGTATTATGTAAAATTTTGAAAATTATCAAATTAAACGTCAAGAAAATGATTTGAAGTAAACACAAACGGAGGGAAAGAGAGGGAAGTAGAGCAGTGACCATAAGTCAAAGAAATTTAAGCTCATGAGAACCAAAAATGCTAAAAACAAATTGCTCATGTTCTACAGCTTGTTACACGCAATAAAATTCGTATAATCCGTCGTAACCGGTGGCTAATATCAACAAAGCTTACGACACAGAGGTGAACCATAAAACCGGGAGCAGATCGCCGCGTTTTGCGTGTTGACTCAAGTGCGCCTACGACCGTACCTACACACCACACGCACACACTCATATCGCTGAACAATGCGACACTGGACTCGCGGGTACCATGCTCCATGCTCCTGTCACGAGTGTATGGATTCAATGTATTAGAAAGAGCACGCTATGGGAACTGGGATACTGTATTGATTTATCTCTGTAAGACCATTTCCCATAGTTGGGACTATCATGGGAATTAAGTAAACCGAAAATTAAACAGAGAACCTCCAGAGACCTTTTCAAGTAACATGTAAGCGTAAGATTCGCGTAAAACTGCCAAGTGCACAAACATTCTCGGAAAGCACTTTTATCTCAAGTCAATGACACTTGACAACGTAGGTAAGCATTTATAGGAATGCAGCGAATTACCGCATCAAGGATGACTCTGAGATTGCCGAGTCTGTGAGAAAAGTTGACGATTTAAACCAATCAACATAGTAGGGAGTGATTCCGCTAATGAGGCGTGTCCGCAGCTATCGGGCAGGTTATCGACAGGTCGGCAAAAACTCTTCGACGGAAGTCGGTGTTGGGAAAAAATAGTGCGGGGTTGCGGAGGGAGCGGCGACAGGTGCGGGGTTCATCGGCCCTCGCCTAGTCGCCGCGTGGCCAGGACATCTAGCGCTGCAGTTCCATGGAATAATATTATGGTGCGCCGGAGTCCGCCTTCCCAGTACTTGTAGCGCTCGCACCGGTACCGTAAATGACTCCAGATTATACACAGATAGTCGCCTGCCCCGTCCGACTCATGCATTTTCTTAATCTGTATCGATGACTAGCATCATTGTCCGTATCGAATTCAATCATTGTTACCTGATATGCGTATTACCAAACATTTTTTATTGACTACCATATCTAATCTTTTTACTATTTTATCACTATCGTGTGGATGGGCCAGCGTTTTGCGTTCGTTAGAATTTCTAGTAGTAATAAATTAAAAGTTTCGGATTTATGAACCCTTGGTCATTGCTTTGAAATGCAAGGGATTTTTCGGTTCCCTTAGTTGATTATAATTCAATGATATTCTAATGAATAGCACAATAAGCTCATTTGGTGTATGTTTGGGTAAACCGTTATGTTAGAAATTTATAAACACACGGAATTATTATTATAATGACTAACATTTCTAGAATTTGGATCAAAATTCCAAGCTTTGCCATCACGTATTTATATAACATTTTGGAAGTATCCAATAATATTGTCACATTATTCGTGGTTTAATTTTTTGCCGTGAACGTTAAGTAAGATTTAAACGCAACTCCATCCTGTCCATAACTGAAATGGTATCATACTTATGGAACATTAAAGGTTAATCTTCAACAGTTGGGTGCCGAAAGCCCTTTAAAAGTGATACTTTATTGTGATCCTTTACCTTTAAATTATTTATCATTATAATTCAAAAGTAATGTGGCCGCAGCACCAGGTGGTACGATTGTATCAAATTACTTATCGGACGTGAGCTTTGGTTCTTCATAGAAAAAGTAATTTAGAGGTTTAGTCACCAAACGCTTCAGTAAAAAACTGCCGATACAATTTCTTGCCACATTGACGGTTTTTGTTTTGCTCTATGTTTTTGTAATTGCTCCGCAGTGGAGGACTCGTTAGCAATATAATTTCAGTGGAATTACTAGTGTTCGCGGACATTTGTTTGCCCGATGGCCAGCCGCCGGGACCACGGACCGGGTCGGCATCGGGTTTGATTACTAAAAATAGTCTGGTAGGTGCATTCCGTAGCGGGCGCGAGAGAGGAGTCGCCCGCGCCGTCCTTGGGATCGTCTCTTGCGCATCGTTCGTTCGCCATTGTCTCAGTCCCTTTTTTGCCTTCCGATCGTTATCCGACCACGAACAATCCGATCGATGTTCCCACGCACAAGACCAATCAAAAAGTTTTGATAGACGCCAAAATTGGACTTTTTACTAAACATTAATTTGGAATCTGTAATTTGATAACTACTTTGTGGCTCCAGGTGTTCGGATCATCAATCATTGTTCATGAAATCGTAATGAGGATTGACGTAAACCTATTTTCCGCCTGGAGTTCAACGACACGCTAAGTGTTGCCTGATCTATGCGGAGATGTATTTATCGCGATGTAAATGTTCTCACAGAGTTTATCTAATCGAGGACGGGGACTTTACAATATCCGATGGTGGTTTAATATTTAACATTGAACTTGGCACGGCCGTGAAATACACGTCGTGTAATGCATGGAGTAGATGGAGCGTGTGCCGCGAGGGCCGGGTGGTTGCGCTCGATCCGCCAACTGGTTCGCGTTATGTAATGCATTGCATTGCGCACACGCACGCATGACGCCGTACCACCGCTGCACCGCCGCGCCGCGCGCCGCCGCCGCCGGCGCCAACGGTTTGCGGTTACACGATTACACAGCTTTTAATCAACGTTTAAGTGATAGAAGAACTGACTTCAAGCTCAAGGTTTTAGTAAACTCTTCAATATCTGCTACTTTTGGATAAAACTCGTAAACGATTTGATGGTATAATAATCTCCTCGCATGTTTATTATGAAAGTTTACGATGTCGTAAAAAGCAGTAACATGATATTTTACGTTGCTTGGAATGTGGAGTCGCGTACCTGATTCGTTTTGGGGATGAGGGCTACTAAACTATTCAAATGTCTTTATAATTCTCCTCAAATTCACTTTTATTCGAAATTTGATATTTTATGATCCCACTTCCAAAAAGTAAATTACGTGAGGCACAACATTTGAATAGTTTACGTTTTCATTTAATTTTACTATTTATTTACCGCAAGGGTTGTTGCTGATATCTAATAGAAGCCAGTTTTATACATTTGAGATCTTATTTGACGGCGAAACTTAGAATTGGTTGATCGTTAAAGTAGTGGATTTAGAGCCTAAAAAATACTGTTCTTGCGAAAATGCTACAAGAGATTTAAAGTTTTCAAATGTATGATTATGGTGTTCAAGAAGAACTCTTGAATTCAAAGATTAAAATATTGGCATGATTAGTTTATCATAATTTGTATACTGTTAGCTGCTTATAATACCAAATAATGTTGGAGAAAATAATTGTAAATTATACTAGACTGCAATTTCAAGCAGGACTCTGCGTGAAAGCTGTAGGTACTAGCAGCATTTATCTAACATGTTTTTATCCAATTATTTAATTAACTCAATAAAAAAAAAATGTTGCTATAAAAATGAAGGTGCTTATATCCCGCGGGGATGTGTCCGTTACAATAATGATGAAATTTTATGCTTCGAAAAGCCAACGGCCTACGCGTAGGGGAGTTTGCGTTATTTTTAGAAGCTGATAATGCATAATTTGCGGCGTCTTTTAACCGGTCTTAACTGGTTTAAGTGCTGTCTCGGGTGATATTAGATATGGCATGAAAACTGTGCTTTAAAGGAAAATTCTGTAATTTTCTGCCAGGGTGTATTAATAGAGTTTGCAGTACAAGAAATTGTTTACAACTGACATTTAGGGGACGTATAATTTAGGACCTGAATCGTCAGTTTAATGAGTTTTCGTTGGAATATAATTTATACTTAAACTATGATTTTAATTTATACAAATTATTCTTCCGGCAGTTGGATGTACAGTATTCTTTAATTATAATAAGCAGTAATGGTATTCTAATGTTAATTACACGACCTTTTGCAGAATTCCATGAATGCATAAGTAATAGTAATTACAGTGTCAAGAAAGGGCGTAAAAATGATCAATTCTCCATAAAGAACGTTCCCCTGCTGAGAGTTGTTCATGCGTATAAAGCTTTTTATTAATGAATTGCAAACGCATATTTGTTAGAGAAGCCATTAATTATTTCTGTAAAGGATTGTTCTTTCTTTTTGTACGAGTTGGTTGTTAATGAAATGCATTTCAATATAATTGTTGTTAGTCTGGAAAGATCAATCAAGATTTAAAGATGACATTGGCATTTTCATGACATTTTCTCTTGCATTTATGTAGAATAAGATCGAAAGCTGCCATATCGTTGTAATTTATTTAAATTAATTTGTCGAATCACATTACTGATTCTTCAATGACTGAAACAATAATAAAAATGATCATGGATTCCTACTTTTTATACCCATGTAACATCAGTACCAATGAATGGAAGGAAGTTGTTATTATTTTATGCGACGTGAGATTCTTCTACCAGATAGCCCGTAAACGAATTTTAATGAGACATGGCATGAGGATCGTGGAGAGATACCTGTAATGTGGTATGGCTCGCGATTTGTATGCGATTGTGCACGCGGCGGTTACATCTGCTGGCTTCCGACTAGTGATAGGTGATTGAGTAACGATATCCGCGGTATTGAGACGTACTCTGAATTGATTAGGAAAACCACGTAATCGTTCAAACTGTGAGGGTATCATACTGAATATTTCCATCAAGTGATGAGTGTGTGATGTTCCATCAGTGTGATGATTGTTTTGTATGCTAGAAGGGGCTTAATGTCACACTCAAAACTGTTTTTCTCAAATATTCTAGTTCTAAACTAACTTTTTCAACTTTAAAAATATCAAGTTTCGTTTTCATGAAGCATTTATCTTTACCACCCATCCACTGTCCTATAATGCTCAGTTTTATTTACACAGAACTGCCTGTCATATAGATCATCTTGATAACCTTTTGGTTTTGGGGCATTTTTTACTGGTGCAGTCTTTTGTTTGACCTTAAGAGCTCGTCGTACGGTACCTTCAGAGAGTACACGTTCAAATTCTTTAGCTAAACCGAGCTATCGTGATTTGCGATCAATAAAAGTCGGCAAGTACAAGTCGCGATGTTAGTTTGCGATTGCGCGGCACATCGCGGGCGTGACATTTGCGACGAGGTTTTGGACAGAGGTCCGTTAGCGTCCGGTGGATGAGCTCGCCGGATATCCATGCGGCGCCGGCCACGGCGAGTGCACTCACCCCTACAATAGGGGTATCACATTGTATCACAAAGGGTGTTAAATTCCACGAAAAAGTCACTGGGAATGTTGGAAGCTTTTTTGGAGTTGCAAATAATTGGAATGTAAAACGCGAAGTTGTGTTATGATGCAAGGAAGTGGCAAATCGACAGCCCTGTTTAGGTCGCATTGTCACACCTACAAAACTAGCTCTGTACTATATGGAACAGTGCCATCCTCGTCTTGGTGGTTCCGACGACGCGGACGCTACGTGGACGGGAGTGCCGATACTCTTCATCAGTATGCGGCGCGCGCGCATGAGTCATGCGACGTGACCCGCCTCCCCGACGTTCATTGTTGCTCGTGTACACTCGTCTCGCTGTCAGCCAGCACTTTCTAAACATCCCTAACTATCGCCTTTTATGCCCATATATCGCTTTGTAATCATTTCATACATCTACGATTATGAGAATTGAATAGGTTCATTAAAGCTTCCAGGAAATGTCGGGCTTTTCAGTTCTAAGTTTATTATATTCACTAACTTCTTATTAGAATAATCAATGCACATACATTTAATTTCCAATTTTATATGGAAACTTAATTTCAATGTATAACTTAAGCTATCTGTAGCCATAGATAAGCTTTTCTTGATATATTTGTCATACTGATCGATAATTTGACTGTAAAGATAACTCGTATCGCAGAGATTGCAAGATAAAACGTACCGTGATAAGAATAGCAACAAAGTAGTGAGCAAAGATAAATTGCTACAGCTATTACCTACAGTGACTGCAGAATGCGGCATTCATCAAGGAAAAGCTCGAACAAGAAGTAAAAGCGAAGTAAGCAAGTAATGCGCGACATCGTTTATGCATGATGTTACATTATGCATGGATTCCAATAGCAGACTCAGGACCTCTAATAACCGAGTAAAGCTGAGTTGTAGAACTTAGCCTTCTTAACAACATAAACAATATACCATTGAGTTTCTCAATAAACTGTTGGATAGCAATAAGGATATTTACGGTCATGTGTCCGCATACGTTTCCGTGTACTTTTAGATTTAAGTGTAGTACTATTTTAGCATTTACAGGCAATTTATGTCTATTTATTGTCAGGTCGGTGTATTTGAAATTGATCTTACAAAATAATGCAGCCATTAAAATGAAGACGCATCTTGTAATGTGCATAATGACCGTTCGGGAATAAATTCACTCGTATCTATGCAAGTCTTCGTGAGAACGAGTGACAAGGCGTCTATCAATCTAAGACCAATTAATGGCTACCATTACAACTAGTATGTAAATCAGATCAGGGCAATGTGAAGCTTCTTAGTGTGTTCTCCTACCGTCGAACGCGAAGCAGGATAGATTTAATTACTTATTATTAATCATCTCCTTGATGGTTGAATATAAAGCGTGCGTGGTCCAAGACGGCATGTTAGTCTTCGTTTTCTTTGTGGATTGTCCGGGATGACTCCACAATTGCATTTCGCAGTGTACGGCACGACATGGTATATATAGGATCATTGAATGCTGTGTCGTTACTTTCTTAAGAAAACAAAATCTTGTTTTTGTTTGTATGGAGTCGTGGTCTTGTTTAATATAGTCGTGGTTGTAAGATGCAGTCCGGGGTATTTCGTGCTCGGCCGAGCGTGAGATTCGCGTCGATGCTTCTTAAAGTGGATGACATTGCAGTTCTAATCTATTATCATGGAGTATTGACCGTATCTACGTCTGCTTGTCTACTTCTCAAGATCACTCGTAGTTAATATTCAGTTTTAGCTTTGAAGTTGCTTGATTTCTTGCAATTTAATTGTTTAGTCTATTCACTCCCAAAGTTCAAACATAATGCAAATCACTGATTTAATTGGATTAATTCTGCTATAGAAAGCTAGATTGCATTCTCAAGTTTGTTAACAATCTATTCAGTGGTTGAACTAATTAAGACATAACAAATAGCCTGATGTATCGCTTTCCATACCAAACCAAATTAGGAAGTAATAAAATTTTGCGGTCAACCGCAAGAAGTGGACATTGAATTAATTATGGCGTTACAGCGCAGCGGGGGTCCGACCGCAAAACATTTTGTCTCGTATGTGATGCACGTCCCTGCATTATACTGCAATCGTAGTACGAAAATGACGTGCAAAACTGCGAACTTTATGGCAATGAAGTTCAGACATCGCGTCCAACATAAATTAAGTAGTGGTGAAAAGAGGTGTGGGAATACGTTATTGAACAAAAAAGTCCAGACATGACCACGACATGCTGAGAGAGACAAGTATTGTTCACTCTGTAAGGGATAAAATATCAACATAGCTATTACGAAATGATCTTAAGAAATACTCTTATGATAATCTTGATGAGAACAGTGTCAATGTCAGGGCAAGTGACGTGCGATGTAAATCACGCGGTAATGCAGGCGAGTTGCGCGGGCGTCTCATAACCAATGAATGAACTGAATGAGGGGCGCGCCATTATCCCGGCTATATTCATTTTGTGTCAGACCCATTGTCACTTATCTTACAGAGAACTTGATACTAAGTGTCAACGATTTGAACTGAGAAAGGGTTTCAACGGTGAGGAGTGTCTTTAGAAGTTATGTATGTTCTTTTTAGGGAGAACCTAGGTTTATTATCTCTCGTCTACAAAATATAGCACGTACTAAACTGTTATGTCTTGCTGTAATGTAAATGTTAACAACTGACCGTTATTGCTTTTTAACTTTATAATGACGATTATTTTCCTGTTGTTTCAGCGCAAAGGATAACAACTATACAGCTAGATGGCGTGCAATACTTTATCTCAAGGATGAACCCGTACAGCCCGGAACTCAACTATTTCCTCGCTTATCAGTACTGCAGGTATGTAATGTAGCAATCTTTCATATTATACCATATTCAGAGTTGGTGCAAGATTTGCATCTCCCGAGGCGTTTCTCGTGAGATAAATATTCCTTAATCGTGACTCCGTATGTTCTTATCTGTTGTGTCGTGTTCCTGTAGTTCGAATAGTAACATTGGTAGTTGGGTTAGCGTTAACAAGCGCCTAGGTGTGCTCGACGTTTTAGCCGCCAGGAAGTGCAGGGTCATTACCATTACAGTTACGAGGTCCAGGGAAAAGTCGACGATATTGGTGCCATTGAGATCACCTTCGGTGACCTCATCGCTGTGTCTCAAGTTATAGAAGATAACGTAAACGCATTTTGTAAATCTTGAAGATAAGAACTTAAGTCTCATTTGTATAAGTCCAACATTGCAATTGTGAGATACGTTTTATGTCAGTAAATAGGAAGCGAGGTCGTTCTCACTTAAATCATTTAGGATCCAACAAAAAAAACGTCTTACGTTCATGAACTTGCTAAGATCATCCGAGGGCTCCATCAATGCATTTCGTCAGCGAAAATGTCTTTAAAATCTATTTCTTCTAAAGCTTGATACATTAGGTATACGCCTACAAGGCCCGTTAACACATTTCTTTGAAATAATGATTTCCTATATGAGAAAAGCATTCCTTTGTTTGAAAATAGTGCTTATAGTGCTGCAAGCGCCTCTCGAGGTGCCATATACCGCGATCTAGATCCAACCACGTGCACGCTCAAATTGCTATGAGAGGTCAGTAGCCCCGTAGCTCGGTCACGATGTCCTTCCAACGCGTCGCAGTCACGACCTATTTACGGTTCCAATTGTTAATGATGGTAAAGCTCGACCCGTAATATCCGTATCGTTAAGTAAACGGAATCTATAAAGAAAATAATGGGACTGAGAAATCGATTAAGGTCGCGACCAAGTCGTTGTAAAATATGACTCGAATTCGCAGCATGACAGGCGTGTCGAGATGCAGTTCAGGAGCAGGTGCTGCGTGACGACAAGTTTTATGGTGATGTGTCTCGGTGGCAATAACACCGGACCCGTGGATAATTTACAAACTGCTCCGAGTCGTGTTACGGTTCGCTTTGATCGCGGTGACAAAAAGATACTAACGGGACCGATGTGACGAGGACGCGTGATTGTAGCAGATTTTTTGTTGCACCGTCTAAATAGATATAGCAGGAAAAATTTAATGCGAATTATATCAGTCTGAAGACGCGATACCAGTAAAAAACGCTAATGGAAAAACATGAAATTTATAACTACTTAAGTACTGGAAATTAAGCTTGACGATGAGAAAAGGATAAAAATAATTTTATTTATATATGACCGATTTTAAAACTGGATCCATCAAGACCGAAACGAGATGGGGCAAAAAGAAATATGGCACTAAAGTATGCTGAAGGTGCCTTAATGGACGAGCAAATATTTAGCAGTAAGTTCATGATAAATTCAAGTACAGAATAATTTATGACGTTTTAATTCACAATAAAAAGTCTTGAGTTGAAATGTGTTTCGCCTTTCAATGGTGAATTGTTTTTGGAGAGAGGTTACAGAACATGTTATAACGTCATATGATTGTTTTATCGAATTGAATGCA
Source organism: Diarsia brunnea (assembly GCA_949774965.1). Classification (NCBI taxonomy): domain Eukaryota; kingdom Metazoa; phylum Arthropoda; class Insecta; order Lepidoptera; family Noctuidae; genus Diarsia; species Diarsia brunnea. The sequence goes on along the minus strand of OX458997.1, from coordinate 9,560,300 downwards.
ATTTTTATTGCCACTAAATCAATGCCGGTCGTCGTTTTTCACCACGGGTCAGTAAATTTTCTCACGGCTTATCGATATACGATGTATTATAATTTAGTCGTAACAGTAAATTTCGTTTCAGTAAACATCATTTCAGTTGTTCCCTGAAATAAAATATAAGCATCAAGAATAGTTATTTGTGCAACAAGAGAGCAAAGTGGGTTTTTGCTGCGAGTGTTGATTTTGAATCCCGAGTAAGCGAAGGATTCTATAGTTGAATCACGAGCGTAGCGAGTGATTCTAAAGTTGAATCCTGAGTGTGGCGAGGGATTCAAAGGCACGAGATGCAAAAAAACTTTGCTCTCGTGTAACACACATTACTTTTCACTTCAGCAGCGAGAACACTTTAGGAGATAAAATAATAAACAGGAATAGATTGAAATAACTATTTATTGTGAATCAAAATAATTAACATTGTAGGTAGAGGTACCAATTCAATAAAATTAGCCTTATCCCAACTGACATTCTTTTTAGAAAAGATACGAGTTTTGCGTATGTTTCAATATGCACGTTATGTTTTGTTTTTAAAGTAGCTTTCAACATTGAGTAAATATTCCACATTGTAGATGATCGCCTCGTCTGTGATAAATCTAAAAAATAATATGATAGCAACTCCGTCCCCGAAAAACTGCTTGCGCCCTTTGTATGTCTCCATTCATTGAAGACATGGTATTTTTCGCGGCTTTTTTTCGGCTTTCAGATATTTTTCGCGAGTTTTTTCAGACAGGAAACTTAATTCTGCATTTTTTACAATTATTATTCTTCAATTCTTCGGGTGTTAAATAGCAGACGTCGTCACTGGACTCACTCATATTTATTTATTATTATTACTTTATTATCCAAATTGTATTGTACTTTGTAGCTAGCATCAGAGACTAAAACAATAAAAATTTCAATACCGCTGTTTTTTTTTTTAATTCGTTCTGAAACTACACTCGCGGTATTCTGTCTCAATATTAAAAATTGTTAAAACCATAAATAAATAAGTAGATACGTACATGATAAACTTCGTATTTTTTTCTTCAACATTCTTCATCTTGATTTAAATATAAAAAATATAATTCGATTATTCGAAATATAACAATTTTTCATTTCATCACGTGATTTACAATATTACGGTTATCGATTTACAATATCGGTATCCGAACGTTTTATTGTTTGTTTCTTTTTTAGGCCTATTAAATATGGAATTTGAAAATCAAATTTCGTATCGACTTGTTTTTATCTCTCGCTTTTTTCGTATCGAAGTGAAAGTGACAGAACAAAACAAAGTTGAAATCTTTCGAATTTTGTGAGTAGACCTGCACAGTTCTCGGTATTAAAAAAAAAAATTAAAAAGTTACTTTGTCTCACGCTCGCAGCAAAATCGAATTTTGCTCACTGTCTGTAAACAGCAAAACCTGCTTGTTTGAGGTGCTGAGGTGAAAAAGTAATTATCAACATTTACCGCGCTAGAACTAAGATTTTATTTTTCACCTCTGCGAATTAAAATGGCATACTTAGGTATGTCGTTAAAATTAAAACATACATACTTCAAATATCACTCCCGGCGTACAGTAAACATTAATAGAGCTTTTACCCTGCAGTTGCATGATGTCCTAGAGGTTTTTAATCCCTCAGAGTTTTTTGAACTTGGACTTGGAATGTGGTCCCATCGTGGCAAGGCCGTGGCCTGAACGGGCTGTCTTTTGCGAATAAATTGCATCTTGATAAACAGGCTTTGGTGCAACTTGTACTCTGTTCAGGCTAATAGCTGAATACGATTAACAGCAACGATAGTATTCGCTACGATAGTCCTTAAGTAGGAACATGTAATGGTAAGCGCATGTTAATTGTGCTGCAGTAAAGTCTCAAGTTACGCGAAACAATATCGTAAACGTTAGATATCTTATTTGATTGTCAGTCTTTGGGGCTAACATATTGAGTTCATTGTTTATTACACATAGTCATAACACACACATACACATACACATAGTCATTGTTCATTGTTTATATTTGACTGGCCTGTTGGTCTAGTGGTTAGTGACCCTAACTGCTATGCCGGAGGTCGTGGGTTCGATTCCCACCCAGGACAAATGTTTGTGTGATGAGCACGATCATTTGTTCTGTGTCTGGGTGTAATTTATCTATAATATGTATGTATTTAGAAATATATAAGTATGTTTATCAGTTGTCTAGTACCCAAAACACAAGCTCTGCTTAGCTTGGGACTAGATGGCGTTGTGTGATAGTTGTGGAATATTATTATTATTATTATTATTATTATTATTATTATTATAGGTGTTGGCAAAACCCTTACAAAATTAATTTCTACCCACGGCACTCGTAAACCACAGACGGAGTAACAGTAAATCGTGAAAATTAATTACTTAATCTTGATAATTTGTTGTCTTGGCTCGTTTCTTTTGTTTATGGTTCTTTGGTAGGTAGGTACTCGTATTCTTGTGTTTTTAACCGAAGTTTTGCCAAAGTATAATTTTGTTCTATGCGTTTGTTTCGTTATTTGTTGTGTTTTCTTTAAAATTATTTTAAACTTAACGATTATACGATAACATTTCTCTTTTTTGGCAGATCATTAGGCCTGCAGCTTGCGTCTTTTGAAACGAAAGAAAAGGCAGATTCTATAACGACATACCTTACTAATGCTGGTAAGACAAAAGCTTTTTAATGATTTTTATCTTTGCTTATCAATATGTTTATTAATTGTTTGTGAATCATTTTAATTAAAAGTTACCAGACCAAGTACGTGACAATTTTTCAAAGCATTCGTAACAATGAAGTATTTTCCATTTCAGGTTACAATAAGTACGACTTCTGGACATCAGGCAACAATTTAGGCACTGACATGTATCTATGGATGAGCACGGGTCTGCCGTTCAACGCGACATTCAACTACATGCGGCGGCTGCCGATGGACGCGCCCAGCCAGCATGCTGACGACAGCATCGACCCGCTAGACGTGCCACAAGGCAGCACGGCGCCGCAACGCACCGCAAGGCACGGGTACGTTGTTACTGTTGTACTGAACATCTCACAACCAGTTTTCCGACTATCGCGTATGTGAACCTTTATGGAGTGGTTGAAGCACCCAACAATCATGCCACGGAAACCTTCCCTAATGAAGATGTTCACGTTCTTTCGCATCGCTACACGATCTAATTCCAAAGAAGTTATAGGTTCCCATGTTAGGAATCAACCACTGTAATAACATTTTCTTGAAAATTGCTGGTTACGCGTTTTTCCCACGATGCGCTCCACTGGGTACGCTAACTTGTTTATAAATAGTGTATCATTAAAGGGCAATGCTTTTTAAATTCCCTGTACCGGTTCTACAAAGCAATATTGCATAAAAACTAGTCGGTATTCCAGAACGGAGCACGTGATGACGAACGGCTGCGTGTCCCTGAAGGCGCCCACGTTCCACTGGGAGCCGCAGCACTGCGGAGAGATCAAGGACTTCATCTGCGAGCAGACCCGCTGCTACTACTACAACTACGGCTCCATCCCCGTGTCCTCCGCGCAGGGGTAATGCCAGGTGAGATGCCAGCCGTCTCCGGAGGCCCGCTCCCCGACTAGCCGCGCGCTCACCTCTCACATAGCGGCTTCTATGCACAGGATCCGAGTTTCGAGTTTACGTATTTCGTCAACCGGTATTTAACGTGTCTAAAAGACGACATGATTAACTGTAATAATATTTGGGACACTAGTTTACGATGTAGTCAGTGTGCTAACATTTAAGTCCAAGTTTAAACCTTGGGTCTATCTCGATGTTTGTTCGTAGCGCGCGGGCCCGCGGGATCAGGCCTCTGCGCCAACCCAACCACCAAACAAGAGCCCTACACCCAGCAGACAACATTTGGCATCTATGACGTTATCGTCTTTAACTCTTTATAAATCATTTATGATGGTCACATAAACAGTTTCAAAATTGACAAAATCTTTTGGTGGGTGGGTGAAGGGGGCTTTGCTTGGTATCTCTTGTTTAAGTGATACTTTATCTATCATATAGTATTCTGTATTTAACATTTTAGTTTTTTCATAAATTACTAATATTTTTTATTCAAGTGATACTTTATGTATCAATAGTATTTGTAGTTAAAATTTTTGTTGTTTTTAATATGAGTGACTGACTCTGTAAAATGTCTGTTATCGTTTGATATATTCAATACCTATCTAGATTGTATGTTAGCATGTGTGCATTTTACAAGCGGCTCTCTAACACGAGGGTCGGTATGTTCTGCCGGTAGGAAGCCGCTGTCGATGACGACGACGACGACCGCGCACCCCCTGACGTCATCGTCGCCGCCGCCACCGCGCTCCGAACACCTGCCGACGCACTTCACCCTCAACGACCTCATCGGCAAACTGCGCCCGACGCCTTTAGACGGCCTGCAGTCACCGCACATCAAGAAGCTCGGCATCCTGCCATCGTCCCCTCAGATCGACTCTCACTACTCGCGGGCGTCTGACGCGCACTCGCTCGAGCACGACCACGAGCAGGAGCAGAAGGAGGAGGCGACGCAGGGTCCTTATGACGACGACGAGGCCATGGCGGGCGACGACCCGGCCGCGTACCTAGCGCACGAGGCTCAAGAGGCGCACGCGCAGGACGACGCGCCCTCCACCGCCGAGCCGGACGCCACCGAGCACTCCGTCCACGCCAGCGGCATGCTGGCACCCCCCGCCTACTAGTGTCCGGCCGAGCGGCCCGTATATATCTTTTCGTCACAATTAGGTATTCAGTCTACCAAAAGTATTATTTCAATAATTTGAGGCATTTATATGTATTTTTAAGGTGTTTTACTTTAGAAGCTTGCGTGTTGAGGGTGCACTGTACGCCTTGTTGTATTGGTATCATGTAATGTAAATGAGATTTCTAGTATCGTAATATTTTCCAGCTACATGAATGATTATGGGGATTTCGAAGGTATATAATGGGGCAATATGATTTATTAAACTAGGTTGAAGGTGCTGGCGACTCGCTTGCGAGCGACTTGTCTCCGTCTTCGTAATGTCGAATATCACAAAATGAGTATTCCACGTATACGTACCTACACTTCGCTAAGGTTAATAACGTACAAGCATCAGATCTCCGGTATTTTTGATGATAAACCGTAAAATGTATTAATTTAATGTAAGAAAATTAAGTGAATATTGATTGTCTGGACATATCATTTGAAATACTTAGTGGTATAAGATAGTGTTTATATACGTGACGTACCTAGTTAAGTATATTAAGTTGAAACTCAAGAATTTAAAAGAATAGTGATGTAGCGAAGTTAATAAAGTTTATACTTAATAAGAAACAGTTGTTTAAATTATCTCAAACCTCAGCTAAAAGCCCACATTATTGCATTGTAGTTCTGAACACAACGGACAGAAAATCTATCACCGCGTGAACTTAGAGTGTAAAGACCTGGCGTTACCGTTGGTCAGACTAAAAGTACACAATATTGTACTGTTCTATGAAAAATATTAAAATGACTCACCAGCCATTGATGACTCCTTCTACGTTGAGCATGGGTACGATCTTGAAGATGTACTTGGCCCGTAGAGCGGCAGCGGCGCTCGAGTTGCCAAGCAGGCAGCCGAGAGTGCCATCCATCACCCAGGACGCGTTACTCTCGCCGGGATGAACCCGTGCCGTCAGGAATATTATCTCACGGTCCTGTTTGTGATAGAATAGAATATACGGCATAAGTCAGATAGGTGTGCTTCCATGGGAACAATTTCGTTATTGAGAAAAAAACAGCTCTGAAATACATTTGGAAGAACCCAATACTTTTTCACGATTACGATATTGCTCCTATGAAGAAAATGGTTCAGATTGATGGTATAAACCACACGACCACACCACCTTTCTGATACATGCTATAGACACAGTTTCTTAAATAAATTGTCAGACAGTGGTATACTAGTAACAATGACGTGTACACGTGCTAGTCACTATCACGCTCAAAATCTTTGGCAATGTTGAACAGAAGAGCTAGACGTTGCCAAACGACGTCAAAACGGTGTTACTGGACTCAAGGATAACTTCCGGTTTAAATGAATTTCAGGGCACGATCGTTAATGTCGTTTCACCAATTGGGCCAACTGCAGCTTTAAAAATTTAGGAGAGGCTTACGAATACTGAACAATAGTATAGTTAATCAGTGCACCATGATGTTGTACTCGATACTTTTAGACCCACTATTAAACACCAAAATAACTCTTGTAGTCTTGACTTGATGATCACGATCTACAGACTTTAGATAACGGTCGACAGACTCAAGTAAAGCTGTATATGGCTGCTGAAGAAGAATGTGACTGCTGTTATACGAGTATAAAGACTACCCTAGATAGATAACCTACGTCGCAGCGGCGCCTGCGCGGAAAACATATTGCTGTTGTTTTTTATCCGACGCTAGTATTCGTTTGTCCTTCTGAGCCAAATCAGTCGTTGGTTAGCCCTTTCACGGGTTAGCTGTTTCCATGCTGTAAGTTATATAGTTTTGTTTATATGACGAGTCTATGCGCTCGCGAGGCGTATGGTTAAATTTTGTGAAACTTTTAAGAAATAATTAATTTGCACTTGTAGTGATGTTGAAATTATTTTTTTTGATGACAGATATTTATTTTATACTTATTATATTGTAGTCAAACAGCTTGTAAGAAACTCAATTTTTATAAGATGATTATAAGTGTTTTTGTTCCTGAAGCATAAGGCTGTTGATTTTTGTTAGACGTCTACTCATTTAGTTTTAAATTATTTTAAATAAACAAATAAAATAAAAATGTATTTAAAATGTATAGTTTATATTAAGGATACCTTTAAACACGATATCATAAATTATAAATATTTTTTATTAAATCATTTAAAAACACGTATTATAAAAGAGTGCGCCTCTGAAGCGTATGGTTATCTTTAACGTATGCCGTGGTATGGTTATCTTTCTAGGGTTAAGAAGTATGAAAGTATTTTAATTAATGGTTTTTGAGGAGGTTTGCAGTATGAAGTTATCTGTTGACTAATAGTTGTTTCCACTCATGATACTCCAGTACATTTTTGTTAGCTTTACGACGTCTATGAAAGAGATAGCCTAACTTATTACAGGTAGGTACCAACAGCTTGCATCCCGATTAATCCCGAATCAGGCCGGCCCAAACATGTGTCTTCTATGTCTTATAAATCAACAATAATATACGCGGCTAGGTTAGGTAAAGAGTTATGAAATAAAAATTCTACACTTTATTTTTAAAGGAGCTACTGTATTATACAGAACATATTAAACAAATACCCTAATTAGCAATAGGTCCGCATTCTAAAGTCCGCTAGGAATGTTGTGCTTTAAGGATACGCACATAAAAATCAGGATACGTCAACGTTCAGAATTACAGTGCTTTTAAAGTTTAAGGACTCAATTTGCCTAGCTGTAGTCGTTTTTACGATCTAACGAAGACCAGTAGCTGAGTAAGGTAAAGTTAATTGATCGATAAAAATTAGCAAGAAACTCGCATTAAAATGCGCACCGCACGCAACAAGTATTTGCAGCTTCTTGCGCCACACCATGTACAGGAATTTAAAACATGTGGATTCTATGGCATTTTTATGGAGAAAAACCACATACCACCATAGGGTTGTTAGGTAGATCTTCAGCAGACACCGTAAGCAACGGGACCTCGTTGTTGTTGAGGGAATAGCAGAGCGGCTCCGCGCGTAGGTAGGATCCTGGCGGCATCTGCATGCTCCAGTGCCATATCCGTGTCTGGTCATCAGCGGCAACAAGAATAGAATAATTATTTTAATGAATAAGTAAAATAAATGAACAGACTAGAGGTCAGTACTGTATTTTATGATCTAATCACAATCATGTTTCACAATCTAATCTCAATTTCTGAATGCATAGTTAAATCTCAATCATTATAATAATAATAATTATGATCGAACATAGGCGTTCTACAGCGATTTAGGCCCACAAGTCACCACACCAAAATCAAATTCAAATCCATTGAGTAGCAAAGCTTTATAAGCAAAAGATCTTTGGGAAACTCAATGTTTTATTCGTTTGGAGATATTGTAGATTTAATTGATTGTCTCTAAACATTTCCTTGTTTGTTGCCGCAGGATTAGATTCGAAGTCATTAAAAATGCTAGCAATTCATCCTATAGTCTTATTTTATATAATTTGCGTTAGGACAATTGGTTTGTAAAGCTTAGATCTCTAATATAGTCCGGTCAATTTAGACATCCAAGGTTATACTAATTCCCACCCGGCTGAAAATTGGTAAAACTGTTATATGGAATGTAAAAAGTTGCCATCGATCCGACACCTGTAAAAAAAATTATTCGAGGTCAAAGGTCACGAAAACGGGTTTAAAGAGTTGTAATCTAAGCACGTAGTTTATATACGTGATATACTTATACAATTATGACGATTACAACTCTTCCAACTTTTTGAATCGATATATCTCAAAAACGGTGGCTTTTAGAAAGGAAAGTGCATAAACATTTTAATAGATTATTACCTGATGTATAATTTTGTCTTTGAAAATTTAATGATAAAACTTACCGTTTTGCTGAAAATCGCGAAAAACCCATTTTTGTGACCTTTGACCTCGAATTTTTTTTTCCAGGTGTCGGATCGATGGGGACTTTTTACGTTTCATTTACAGTGGTGTTTTTGATAATGTCAACACTTTTTTTTTGGCGGGTGGGAAATCATCAAATAACCCCTCCCGCTCTTGGGCAGAGCGAAAGGGAGTGTCAGACTTCTACTGACTAAAAACCACCCATGTTCCTTCTTCGCCCTTCATGTCGAGGCCGCGGTATCTGCGAACAACCCGCAGCCCGGACAGGCGTTGGCCCTTTCGGGCCCCTTCCATGTTGCTGACATCTCTTTGAGGCGCGCGTGGAACACGAACGCGCCGTCGACACGGCCTGTCGTCGTCATGAGACGGACGGACGGCGAGCTTACCCATCACTCACCGTCCACAGGCCCGCGTCTACGGTGGCCGGAAGCCATCACGTGGCCCCCGACGCCCGGAGCGCCTCCCGCGGCGGCTGGGACGAGAGGTTCTCTCCCTCTCACGTTCCGCCACCTCCTTCGCTAGTATCCACCTCCTTCGCTAGAATCCACCTCCTTCGCTAGCATCCACCTCCTTCGCTAGCATAATTAGTGTAACCTTACCCCTATTTTTTGGTAAAAACTGCTAGTGTAGGTATGTCTTAAATTCGACGACTGAAATCATACTACGGGAAATACCATTATTATATTCATACGTGCTGAAATCCATGTCATAAAAAAGTTGGCATTTCAAAACTAATATCCGAGCGTAAGCTGCTCAGATTTCAATTTACAGTATTTCATAGATTAAAAAATAGGAGTTTATGACCGCATCGAAACCTTGTGGAATGATTTTTGGAATCGGCTAACTGATCGAATAGATTTTGTAATGTTGACACAGATTAGATACATACATAATTATGGTTTATAAGAGAAAGTGGATATACGTTCAGAATTTCTAAAGATAATCAAAATAAAAGATGCTTCCTCACCATCATCATAGAATACGTGAAGGGGAAGTGGTATGCTATATATACGACATCGTTGGTATGCGGGAAGTCAATGTTGAACGTCACCGTCAGGTAGCACTTGTTGTGGTTCTTCTGGTTGCCGTAGTGGTAGCTATTCCGGTAATAGCATATGTCAGAGCCGGCCCGCACCCAACCTGGGGACAGTTACCACGTCATATACTACACTATGCCATTCATCAGAAGCAAAAGTAGGCGATAAAAAGTTAAAACCTGGTGATCTATAAAATCAAATGGTCATTGATAGTTATTGGGTGGGCCATGCTTTGTGGTTATTCTTAAATTTTGTAATAATAAGTATAGAAGCCGACGTGTAGGAGCTCGTGGTTTAATAAGACTAAGCTTAATAAGTATTCAGCTGCATCTAGTTAGACTGGAAGCCGACCCTAACATAGTTGGGAAAAGGCTAGGCAGATGATGAAGTATAGAAGCCGACGTGCCATTCCAGTTGCATTTATAACGCAACCTGATACTGTTAACCTCCATCATCCTACTTCTGGGCAAAGGTCTCTCTCCATAACTTCCTATTGTTCTGATCCAGGGACACTGTGGACCACTGGTCACTATCTTATCCAGCTCAGTCTCGCTCAAATTTATAGGAGAAAACTAATTTGGTGATTCGTACCTGGTCTTCCCATGATAGCCTCCTTCACTGAATAAATTACTGGTTTCATGCCAAAATTGAACTGGCTGTCCGACTTCTCACAGTTGACGATATTAAAGACATAAGTGCGGGCCTGCAGCATCTTGCGGACCTCGAAGTAGAACCACTGGTGACGCTTCGTCGAGTTTACGTCCGGCATAAGAATCAGCTCGTACTCTCTCGGACCTACCTGAAGTTACTTATTTTGTAGATACGAATAGTGTAAGCATATACATTAGGATTCTTAAGATGTTACTGTGCATTGTCATTAATATTATCTGATAAAGAAATAAACATAACCAAATAAAACTAACTAGCTGAGCTCCGCGACTTCCGTTTGTGTGAAATTATTATATTATTATATTGCTATAGTTTCTATAATAGTATAATTTAATGATGATTTCAATGACGTGTGGCGCCATCTATTGTCATGAGAACGTTATTGTGGTTTTCCTCGGTAACAGTACTTTTTCGCGAAAACGAACGAATATGCAATATTTCAGAATGACAGTTTGGTTCAGTGAATTATGAGTTAAATGGTAGAAACAAACTCCTACTTTTGCATAATATAGGTACTACTTTCAAGTAATTAGTTGGGATATCAGTGACGAAAAGTGAAAAAATAAAGCATCCCATATCGATGTTGAGAAAGAAAATCTTGTTTTTTTTTTGGTTTTGAAGTCTAGTCAAGTATTTTCAGAATATGAAAGATTATTTATTTAATGTCGAGCTAACTATGTACATTAATTAAAAACGAATAAATAAACTAACAAGAAACGCATCAAAAAACTGCTCCTCAACGCTGTCAGCCGGTAATGTGCAAAAAAGACTGGCGGCATTGCCACGTTGTATGCCCTTGTCAGCCCTTGGGTCATGAGAAGCGTCAACTAAGCGTTTTGAAATTTCCTTAAACAAGCTATGAGCACTCGGACCCCACGGCCCCAGAGTTTCAACCCCAAACGGCTCGAAAATATAGTTTTCACAAAGGTTACTATATTTACGCCGCTTGAGGTTCTCTGCAGTCGCAGCGGCAACACCTGCGCAGCACGATGAAAGTAGGTATGTTTTGGAAAACATGAACGTTTACTTTTACCTGAATGGCTTTCCTCAGATTTCCCGATTCGAATCTTGACTCAAACCCTAGTTTCGGGGAGAAAGTTCTTTCTTTCGCGATCTCCTGTTCATCTGTGTTGCCAAGGCAATCCAGACACTCCGAGCTGAAATTTATATATGAATTTTACTTTTAATTGTACGTTTGTGAGTATTGTTTTCATTATTTTTAATTTAATTCTATTGATATGCAATTTATTTTTATCAAATTTTTAATGTTTTATTCATGTTTATATTGTGATTGAGAAATGGCAACGGGTGTAACATTACCTGAATAAAATGAATTTATTATTATAGGAATATTCCAAAATCAATCGTGTTGCTTATGACGGTGCTTGCCCAGCTCGGTCAATGGTCAACTGTGAAGTACTACCCAGTACAGAAAACAAAATGGCATCCCTTACCGGCTAAAAACCGGATACTAGGTTAACCCGGAAGGTAAAAATCGGTCGTGAATCCCAACCGCACTAACAGATAACATTTACTAAACGAATGTCTTTCTAGTTTTGCCCCATAAAATTGATAGTTACCTCTTCTGTGCGCCGGCTTCAGTAGAAGGGGCACTACATAGCTGGTCCAAATCATATACCGTCTCATTCATATATGATTCAGGGTTTATCGCCCTGTCTACGCAGGATAGAAGTTTCATCCTGAAACCATTGAATATTATGCTGATTAAATGCTCTGGTGGTACGGTAAAAAGTATGCATCGCTGTGATAGCAGAAATTAACGTAATTACATAATTTACTAACATAACATAACATCACGCCTATAATCTCTGAAGGGTTAGGCAGAGGTGAACCAATGGGTATACCCACATTTCACCACTTAATGTTTAAGTCCCATAATAGGGGGCGAGCCTATTGGCATCAACCGCGCACAAATCCATACTCCGAGGTTGGTACTGAGAAATTCCTGATGGAAAACCAGATTCCCAGGTCGTGACCTGGGAATCGAACCCAGGACCGAGTGCAGCAGCCGCGCTTGCGATCACTAGACCAACGAGGCAGTAAACGCCGAAGGTTCAATATTTTCTAAACACCAACCTGCACGCATTTCGCTCCATCTTATTCAAAGGCTCTGGCTGGTTGAGACCCTGACCGCCCTTTATGTCAGGGTACGCTACTTTCACAAAGGGTATCACACTCCGCACCCTTGTCGATATTGTGCAGTACACGCTTTCAAACGAACTGTACTTGGAAATGTCTTTATGTATTTTTAGCGAAGAACACGACGTTGATGCTAAGACAGAAATTAATAATTAGTAAGATTAAGAATTAATTATGAGCAATTTATTTCAGTTAGAACATCTATAGAAAAATCAACAAATTGCTAGTAATGAACTTAAAACTATGTTAGTCCAACTTATCTAAAATTAAAAATTGTTTACATAGAACCCGTGCAGTGTGCATGCACGGGTTCTATATAATTCCAATTGTTTTAAAACAATAGCCTCAGGAAACATTCCTGAGGCGCTACAGATGTGAGGCAGCCACAGTAGCATCCTAAAACCATTATTATACTGAACACGTATTCTGAAGTTTACATTTTAATTCGTATTTTTGTGTCCATCTAAATGGCGAACGGGTAAAAAGGACTTTGTCCAGCAAATACATTCCAAAGATTGATAATGTGTCATTACTGTTACTGTTCGCCCCATAACTTTCAAATTATGCGATCCAGGGCCAATGTAGACCACTGGTCGTTGTTTAGTGTGTCGTATTTTTCCTTAATTCAAATGATACTTACAGGCACTCTCATGGATTTTATGGTACTGTAGAAATGACTGCGAAGTTCCCGCGCCATTTTCATAGTCAGTATTGCCTAAAACGCCAGTAAGCGACAGATTCAAGTTCGAAGTAACACTCTTGTTTCCAGTTGATTGCGAGTACAGGAAGTCTTCTAATATTGACCCCCGAGAATTAGACCGACTTTTGACAAGCTTAACTTGCTTGTTCAAGGAACCAAACTCTTTGAAATAAATAAAATATCTGTAAACATTAAAAATCTATTTGAGCACCAGTTTCGTCAAAAAAAGCAAACAGTTAAAGCGGCTTTACAAAAAAACGAGTTCCAAAAAGTAAATGTTGAAATATTACTTCATTTTCGGAAGTCGGCTTGCGTGTTGTCCATAGTCCACCGGCCTAGTTGACCTAGGTGATCTACGGGAAATTATTTTTGCCCACAGCTCACCTGGGTGGACCTCGGGAAATATTTTTTTAGCTACTTCTATACCAAATACATCATAAAATAAATTCGCAAACTAAATCTCTGTAAAGAAGTTTTTAACAGGTGCTTTACTTTTTTAAGTCTTCTAAATCTCTCTCATTAGGATTTATCCAGAGTGAGGACTGCAAACTGTCACCACTCTTTGTAGCGTTCTGCAGAGTATTTGCAGATTTATCTGCTTCATCAAGACTATAATTTTTCTTTTGATCGGTATCATCGAAATCTATATCTGGGAACTCCTCAATGCCTTCTATATCTATGTCTGGCCCATCGTCATCATCCGAATTCACTGTTTTAGAATCAGAATTTGCTGCATCTTCTTCGTCTTCGTGACATGGCCACGACGTGTTGGTGCCTACAAAATGATCTTCAGTTATTCATGGCTCACATATCCATTAACTTTATTATATTTCAAATCAAGTCTTATTGAAGTTAACCTTTTAGTATAGGATTCAAATTGAACGAAGCTGGACTGGATGCTGGCACTGGCAAAACTTGGTGTTTCAAACATAACGTTATGACTGAACACACTCTTGCTAGCAGTCCATCGAATTCGGGCTCATCTGGACACTGCGAACAGAACCTGTGCAACGTTTGGACATGTTTCTTCGTACAAAGTGCCCGTCGCCCCGTCTCTGAAAACAACGTTTACTTTATGATTTATTTAGCTTTTAGAGAAAGAATAGCAATGCTTGTCTAGTGCTGCCACCATCGAACTGCCAAGTCTTGGGTCTCGAGTTCGAACTCAAGACATGCAGCTCTGATTTTTCGGATTCATGTGCGTATTGTATAATTATCACTTGCTTCTGTGAAGGGAAACATGGCGAGGAAACCAGGATGCCTGAGAGATATTTTTCGACAGCACGCAAATCCAAGTCAGAGGTCCACGGGGTGGCATAAAAACTGACAACAGGTTAGGGAATCACCATAAAAGCACGTCATATAATTTTTTAATGAATCGCATGAAATGGAACATATAAAATGATATAGCCGCCTTTATCTGGAAATGCAGAAATAACGATCACATAAGTTAAGCCACATGGACACAGGAGTACGTACTGATGTTGCAAAGATGCTGCAGAGTCTGAAGAATGTGCGCGCATATCTTGAGCCTCATGCGACCTTCGTAGCGGTCCCACCGGTCGAACATCCTAAGGAGTACGCCACAGAGGCCTGTCTTCACGATCTGCATGCAGCACACCTCTGTGTGAGTTACGCACGTGTGATCAAGTGACAAACACTGGCGCATTGGACATGCAAACATAAACTTTGAACAAAACATAACAGAACATAAATTCATTAGCGACAAATATATTCCGAGGCGGAAAGGTAAAGGCGGTGTTGCGTGTAATAGTGGCACGTAACAGAATAGTTTTGTGGTATCATTCGACTGTGACAAATTGTTGTGTAGCTACTACCTTCGAGATTGTGTGCGACTTAGTAACACATAAAATGTTTGAACAATGAATAACATAAATCAGTAGGATAGATATGATCATTGTTTTTAAAATAAATGTTTTGTTCACTCAACTATTTTTACTGAAATAATCAATAGCGTCGAGGCAGAGCCGCAGTCTCGCCGTCGGGATGAAGCCGAGGCTGACCAAGACCCGCTCGTAAGTAGTTGTTACACCATCACGGATTAAAATAGAGGTAGTGATGGCTGAAATCGAAAAAATAACTTACTTATGGTAAACGGTCATTTCCAATTCATGACAAGTTGATATTTGTTTCCCATCATTTACTGGTTTTAAAATTAAAGTCTTAGGCGAGTTATTAGAAAAAAAACACTCATTATTTCATTAAGCAGAATTTGTTGACATCGGCTTGAAGTTTATTATTAAAGTTAGACAGGCAAAAATTAATTAGATTTGGGCTAAGCCTAAGAGTTATTAGAGAAGAAGAAGGGTTCGTCTAATGATCGAACGATATTAACTTACCGTTTTTTGCCAATTGTTTCATTATAACGAGTAAAGGGAAAATAAGTTTATTATCTGTAAAGTGTCCCTTTAATATGAGATGAATAGTTCTGACGCAACCCAGCATTCTTAATTTCATCGCGAACTTTGGATCTGAAAACGAGAATGGTTTGATATTTTTAGGTAAGTTTTGTTGGAAAATCAAACAATTTTTATTAATGAAATTCAAGACTAGTAGTCGAAGAAAAATAGAGAGGCCTATTCCCAGCAGTAGATGATTCCAGGCTAGTATGATAATGATGATGACTCATTTAATTTTAGTGTCGTGATGGTCCAGAGGTTTTGGCCCCCCCCTCCTCTCATGCACGGAGGTACGGGTTTAAATTCAGGAGTGACTTATTCAAGTCAAATTTATTTTCTTAGTTTGTCTTGGACATCACTGACATTGCGGAAGGAAAATATGGTGAGGGAACCCGGACTTACAATTTTTATGTGGGTTTGAAATTGCCAGCCCGTCTTGAGCAACCGTGGAGATCAATGGTCCAGCCTTCTTTGTATGAGAAGAGGAAGAGGTGAGACAGTAATAGTCTGTTTGTATTATGTGCCTATATATAATAAGGTACTAATTTTTAAAATCTATAATGGTAACCTCGTGAGCTAAGAGGCGCAAGTATCCAGAGTAGATCTTGCAGTACCACCTCTGTGCCACCGTGCCGGTCTCTCTTGTCTTGCATGGTGCCGATGATTCTGCGTATGATTACTTGTGTGCCTTTCATCTGAATGAAGTCTTGTGCGCACTGATGACGGGACATGTTGTTAGCTGGAATCAACCGCGTGAGTTAGGGTCCGTACCTCTCGTCGCTAGCGAGGCGAGGATCCACACGAGGTCCTGCAGTATCAGCTCGGTGGCAACGTTGCCGTCCCGTTTGGCGTGTGTTGCTATCATCGTGCGGATCACCACCTGAGTGCCGTTTATCGATATGAAGTGCTGTATGCACTGCTGCCGCGCAAGGTTGTTCGCTGAAATTGTCGATATCGACAGCTTTTGTAATACAATTTTGTACAAGGACATTTAAAATGTAATTATTACTTTTATATCGTTCTAAATTTGTGGTGTGTATTTATTAATAAGTAAATATTTATGACAGCTATTTTAACTTAGAGTAAAGCAATATTGACATTTACAATGTGGCTGTTATTTACGTAATTTTAAGTCATCAATAAGTCGTTGTTGAAATAATATGGTAATTTGATTGAACGCTGTAGTGCGGTGAAATGACAATTGAATCGACAATAGCTTCGATATTACACGTTACAAGGCTGTGTTGTCAACTGGTCCAATGTCATCTAAGTGAGCTCGTCTTAAATGTCAGTAGGTAGGCCAACAGGAGGTTCCTACACAGTAGAAAGGGTACTAGTAAAGCAATCATTGAAATGCCAGCGTTGCTTAATACATATGCGGTCATCGATATACACTTTAAATTTAAAAGCAAATGTGCAATTAAAATAAAACGTGTTATAATCTTTACAGATTAATCTTAGTTTTATTTCTTGTAACTTGTTAATTTATTTAAACAAACGATTAATGCATGCAGTGCTGTACAAAGTGTTTACATAATATTGATTAGTTTGTTTCAAGTTATTTATTTGTATACTGGGCAGTAAATGCCAACGTATTTACATTATAAGCGGCACACACGAAACATACCCTTCTTAACAGCGGGCACTTTATTTTCTTTGCCTGATTTTTTGTTTTCTTTCTTCTTGATTCCCGATGACTCAATGGGAACTAATTTATTGAAAATAATTATGAACACAAGTCGCGACACGATATATCTTGTAAAAAAAGAAGTTTGGTCATGGTATAGTTATTCTACATAACATATAGGTATTTCTTTTTTCATTTGAATGGATTTGTATCGTATGAAATTTGATTCCTAAATTGTAATCTATATGACACATAGGCAGAAGTAGGCAGAAAAAATATGAAAAATATTGGCGTCCGAATTTTAACAAAAACTTTAAGTATGTTTCCGCTGGAGTAGTTCAATATTTACCTGAACATTTTTTTCCTTTCCCTTGTTTCAAACACAAAACTTCTCTTAGTATTGATGTAATGTATGTGCACGTTGGGTTGTCTCTGCAGGTCTGTAATAAAAAATAACGAAGTGAAATTAAATATATATCTACTGATACTGTTAGCTTGCAAATCCCAGTGCTGGGCAAAGGCGGAGAGGCCAAGACTTCCAGTTGTTTCTATCCAAAGCCATTGTTTGCAAATGTGAACCACTGGTCGCTAGTCTTGTCCAGATTGTCCCACCATCTACCACGAGGTCTGCTGCGACGCCTGCTGGCTGTGTCAGGGCTCCAGAAAATATAAAATGCCCGATACAAATTAGACTGATACAGGGATGATTTATTTAGCATTATTCGTTAAAGATACTTACTTCCAATATGACAAGAAGCATCTGTATTGCTCCTGACTGTTTGTTCCATAGTTTATCCAGCGTGCTCTGGCGTGCATGTTTGTCTGGAAATAAAAGTAGTTGGAAATAAATGAAGGTGTACAATCGTAATATCGTCGCTGCACCTGGCAAATTTCATATATGCATTTTTATATTTACTGAACACCTCACTAAACATAGTCTCCATTTCATTCTCGATGTGTTGACGAAATCTTTTTTGTAATATTCAAACTGGAAACAAGTTGAACTTATTCCATATGCAGCTTACAAAAATCACACATCGAGCGTGTCAGGAGAAGCGACGACATTGTTTACTGTTTATGATGCCGTGACATTTTGATATAGGCGCGGATGCCAGTGTACTAGGGCCGTTTTCGACGCATGGAGAGGGCGTCCTCGCGCGGCACGATGACCGTGCGCCTGCGCCGACTGGCTGCCACAACACCACCGCTTCCGCGACTCTTTTTGTTCTCACTACAACTGGAGCAGATCACCGACACCCGAGGTCGACAAGTGGTCTTTCAAAGTACTATTATAGCCAGTAAATACCACCATTCCGGTATAATTGTACCACTACCAGCTATACATGTTTACTAAATCAATTTCGTTAGCCAAACCGTCAACAAGCTTAATTGAACTGCCAAAGTAATTGGTGGCAATCATTTCAAATGTCCTTTTCGACTGTTATGCAAATTTTTATAGAACGCTCATGGTTATTGATTTTTTACTTATAAGTACGTTTTATTAAGCAGTAATTTATAATTATTGGCTATAATTATTGGGTATTATTTTATTTGAATTTTTAATTTAACATTTATATGTGAGCCCAGTTTATTTTATTAAAAAAACACAAAAAAGTGAAAAATAAACTTCACAAGAAAAAGCAGCTTCTGAAGTCGGTGACATTTTGTTTGTTTGATTTCGTTTTCTTTGCCACCGACTTCAGAAGCTGCTTTTTCTTGTGAAGTTTATTTTTCACTTTTTTGTGTTTTTCACTTTTTGATGTTTTTGAAGTCGGTTTTATTTTTTGCAAAAAAGTTTTTTATTTTTCCATTTTTAGTTGTTCCCAAACAAATAATAGGTTTTATTTATCCCCAATAAATGGAACATTACACAATATCTTACTGTCCAAATCTGGGTGTACACATCTGCGTACCCCCTCAAATCATACAGGCGTGATGTTACGTCATGATGTTGTATAAACAATAAACATCCAAGCGATTGCAGCAATCACGACAGATTTGCCGTCTATTTTTGAAGAGTTCTATTGTATATCTTCGAAGATCAGGATCAGATCTTCACCAAATTTAAATGGGACCACCTCAGGACTATACTCTTTCAAATAAAAAAAGAATTTTGAGAATCGGTTCACAAATGGAGGAGAAATCAGGTTACATACATAAAAATAAAAAAAATAAAAAATACATACACACGAACATATAACCTCCTCCTTTTTTGAAGTCGGTTAAAAAGGGAACTGGTAGGTACTTATGTTAATATTTTGGAATTATTACTACCGGCTTTAGTAGGCAGCACATAATATTAACAAGGGAGTTTGAGCACCTCTGTCTCTGTTCCATTAAAATGAATACAATGCAAATGCCATTCCTAGGATTACTGGCAAAAATCTCTACCACTGCAAGAGGGGATCACTTTAATGATTTTTGAATATTTAAACGATAACATTAGCCTCTGTACATTCACGAATGCTGGTTAGGTTCTACGAAGACAAAGACAGAAATTCAAACTCGACGGATGTAACTTTTATCGAAAACTAGCTGTACTACGCCTTGCAATGCCCCTTTTCCTACCTACTACCTGACTACCTACCTACGTACTAACTACCTACTACCTACCAACTTCCTACCTATAAAAAATCTTGACCGTTGACTACGGAAACGCATACTTCATTTCAAGTACACCGTTGTTTATGTCGTATCAAAATGTGCAGTGATGGCCTAGTGGGGCTGTAGTGATAATGACATGCCTTCTCATTGGCGCTGCTGGCGTGGCGCCAGCGGGACGCGCGCGTGGCGGCGACGTCACATCGGCGTTCGCGTCCAGCCGGCACGGCTCTAAATACGCATTTCTAGAATACACTGGTCACTGACGCCACCGTAGCAACCGAACACACCGGACGCACCCGGCAAATGTAATTTTGATTGCGCGCTCCATGAAAATCTGTTTACCATACTGTATACATTACTTTTTCATATCAAATATGTCATCGTATCAGGAAGTTATCTATCACAAAGACAAAAATCTAAAAAGAAAGAATGACATTCCATACATTAAATTTTTTCAGTCTCTGATTTATGTCCTGTTGACATATTATGAATGGTGATTTACATTTTAGGAAACGGAAAGATATATCAACATGCCAATATGCCAATTCGCGCCAGCACACTCCATTGGGCGTATTGACAGCTATTGACGATTGGCATTGCAACTGATTGTTTCAAAATGTGTGGCCTGATACTAAAGTAGCTTCTTCATTAAAGCCTTTGGTCAAGAAGTAATTTACGGGCCTGTAATTGTATTGATACGATTTAATGAACTTGATGTATGCGTGTGGTTTATTACGACGGTAGCACTACTTACGCCAGTTGGTGCCACTGCCAATGGCAAAACTGTACACATGTCCCTGTCTACAGCTGGCAGATATTTAATAATATCAAATATCTAGATTGGCATCTGAGAATTTGTGATACTTATATGCACTTGTGTAGAGATTCCAATGTCAAGGAACTCGTGTATCATGGCGCTGGCTTCTGAACTGTAACTATGCCAAACCACATACTCCTGGATGCACGCAATGTGCTTAAAAAGGGATACAAAGTTTTTATTTAACGAATTATTTAAAATATAGGTTAGGTTCAAGATTAACTCGATTTTTCTGAAAGCACGTTGAAGTAATTTGTTGCCAAATCTCATGTCAAATGATTTGACTGCGGATTTACCGGTCTGCGATAAATTAACAAGAGAGAGCACTTACAAGAAAATGTTTTTTTTCTTGAAAACAAGATTCAGAAAATATTGCTCTCATTTCAAGTAAAAGTTCTCTCCTTATCGTGTCGATGACAATACAAATTGACTCAGTCCAAAAATTTGGGACGAGTTTGTCATTTTCAGTAGCGTCCATCAACTTCTGTGATTTGCAAATAACAAGTCAGGCAGGACACGATATCAAGTATCCTATTGTTTGTGGGGCAACACCACATTTACACTCTGGGGCAGAGTCATCTCATTCATCATTAGCCTAGCCTTTTCCCAACTATGTTGGGGTCGGCTTCCAGTCTAACTGAATGCAGCTGAATACCAGTATTTTACATGGAGCGACTGCCTATCTGACCTCCACAACCCAGTTGATACTGGGTAATACGATACCCTTTGGTAAGACTGGTTGTCAGACTTTCAGGTCATTGACTATCTGTAACGACTGCCAAAGATCTATACATGGCAGCCGGGACCAACAGCTTAACGTGCTATCCAAGGGACGGAGGAAACTCTGTATGCAATGGGCGGTCACCCATCCACAGGTCAACCTAGGCAAGCGCGGCTTAACCTCGAGAGAGATCAACCCGAGTGGCAGTTTTTATTAATCTATGAATCTAAATAAAAGTTGATCTGCATCTATCAGCAAAGTGTGGTGTAGAGCGCGTCGTTGATGCTGCCGCGTGCCTTAGCATTCCCGTTCTGTTTCTTGCTCTACAAAATGATTGTTCTGTGCGACAGACAAGGATAGGAGTATAGAAAAATGCTATTTCTTGCAGATAAATGAAGCGCAATCCCTTTATTTTTGGAAGGTGGGTAATCATCAAATGACTCCTCCAGCTTTGGGCAGGGCGGTAGGGAGTGTCAGACTTCTACTGGCTAAAAACCATCCATGTTCCTTCTTAGCCCTTTGTTTCGAGGTCGCGGTATCTCTTTCACGAAAACCCGCAGCCCCAAAGGATGGAGCGCAACCCTTTAGGCAACATCTTGTCTCATATCATCATCATAATCATTCTCTTCCCCTTATCCTAATTCATTTGGGGTCGGCGCAGCATGTATTCTTCTTCCATACTTCTCTATTACTGGTCATGTCACCAGACACCGCCTTTCTTGCCATATCATGCTTTACATGTCCATCCGTCCGTTCAAAAATAAATTTAAACTCATCTTGCGTATTGCATGATTCTTAAATCTCATCCTAGGCCTTGAGTAAATAAAGTTTATTTTTAATGATGTCGTATTGATGACAGAAGACATTAATTCGCGTGCTTTAATTAATTTTGTAGAAACAGAAAATGTCGTCGCATTTCTTAGCATTTCTTAGCATTCATTTCTCGCCGTACATTTTAGACACCCGTGTGTAGAGAACTAACTTCTTTACACTCGGATGTCTTAATATTTTGAGTAATTAAACTGTTTTTAATGAATTCAAATAAGTTATTGATGTATATCCGGATACATTGATATTAATACGCTTCTGTCATACGTGTAGTTGTTTCCTGATCTACACTTTATCGTTCGATTAATATTAATGACTTACAAAGCATCGCATGTCCTCTAAAAACAGCTATAACACAAAAATATTAGGTTTTTAGATAGTACCCCACTCAATTTGTGCCCGGTTGATGGCAATAAGTTGGACCCCTTTTACATGGGACTTAAACTTGACAGGGTTATATTATTAGGTACACCTCTGCCTATTCCTTCTAAAATTCCTGGGTGATGTTATTTTATGTTATGCTATATCAAAACTGCTGTTTATGTGTTACGACAGTTTGTAGAGGGCGTGCGACATATGCAATGTAGCATGCTTGGCTTAAATTGTCATCTAGCTATAGCTGTTACGAGTTGTTGCTCATATATATTTTGGTAAGAGCATTAACATTTTCCGAAAACACAAACAATAATTCCTGTGACTGAACAAAGTTTATGTAAATAAACATAGAAGCACTTTGTGCGTATGACGTTTCAATTTTGCAGCATATTCATAACTTACGATTTCCGTATGTCATAAACATAACTGACAGTTCCTGAAATCTTCCGTTTATTCAACTACGTAGGTATAGAGTCTAAGATCTAGATCACTGCTAAAATAATTTGAATAGCAATTCACATTTTGATTGATAGCAATTATTTATTACTGGCGTGACAGGAATACTTAACGTAGTTCAAATTGTGGACACCGATAATTGGTAACATTTGTAGGAAATTTGGCTTCAATTCAACTCGTGTTGTATAGTGTTATCTTCTACGTAGATGTTGTACAGACAATGGTCTTAATAATTTGGAATTGAATAAGATTTATGAACCATTAGTGAGCTTATTAATACTTTGTATTGGACCTAGTTTGTGGTACTTCCGCATTTTAGTAGTGAACAATGTGTTTGTAAATAAGGATGTAATAAATCTTTATACGATTTTTGCTAAACCTTCCCAAAAAAGTTTCACAAAGTATTTTAGTTTGTTATTTGATTACTATTTCCCCTTTTGAATCGGGTCTTGTTACCAATTTCAAAGGTTTTATTTTTTTTTGCACAGAACCCTACCTATTTTTCTAAAATAAAAGTAGATTGCAACATCAACGATCTGCCAGTAGAAAACCGTCAAAATCGGTCCGTAAAATTAGCCGGAACAAACAGACAGGCAAAAAAAAAATGTTTTTGTTATAAGTGCCGTATAATTATGTTTTCATTTCATTCAATAAAAAGCTTACAATTTTATTTATTATATAGATACCTATGTATCGACATAACTAGAAAAAAAAACATACAGACGAATTGAGAACGTCCACCTTTTTGGAAGTCGGTTAAAAACTCCAAGCCATAATAACCATAATTTAAATAGACGTACGTGTACGTTGCATAACGTTCACCTGTTTCGGAAATTTACAGTAGCATAAAAAATTAATCCGAGTAAAAGAGTATAGGTATAGCCAGAGAGAGCAGAAGCTGATTTGACCAATGTCAAGGTGAAACTTGATTTACGTTACCACAGAAATAGATCAGCATGCGTAGACTTTGCTTTAATTGTTACTCTTTGAGCAGTTTTTATAGTTAACAAACTCCGTATTTATTTTTTCTTGGGAACAGCATGTCAGTAAATATCAACGATTAGCTTTTGGGCACGGTTCTGCGCTTGCGTTATTTATGGTCGGTAATCTCTCGGGACGTCTTGTTTTATTATTAAAATATAGCTCATGAATATGACTCTCGAGGTTTATAGGTTTTTTGTTTAGTCCTGCATGGCAACTAACAAACTTTACCTCTTCATTATATTATGTGGCGTAGACATAGAACACCGAAACTAAAGTATAAAACATGCAAACAGTTTGGAAATAGTTTCTCGCTGTAAAAGAGTGTTTTTTGATTTAATGCCGCAGAAGCGAAATGGAACACAAACAAAATAAAAGTAAGTAAAGTATTGCTTTGTAAGCAACACTTTACATTTACTCGCGGAACAAAAGCTGTCGGGAAATGGTACGAAGTGTGGGAACCATTCGGCGCTGTTTGTACCAGTTGCTAATAATTGAACAAAGGCTGATAACTCTTGGGTATTATCGTTGAATAAATTAACGGTAACAATTGGTGTTGGGGCACGAGCGGTGCTGGCCGAGGGCCCAATGCACCAAAACCCTTATTTTATATAGGTCTCTCACGCGATATGTCTGCAGTGATGACATCATGACACCTTTCGCTGATTTACGTTTGTTTTGCGAGGCTCAAGTTTTATAGGTTTAAGGACACGCAGTGTGCTTTCATTGACAACAATTATTGTGATACGTAAGGGAACACGGACAGTGTCACTTGGTTTGTCAGTTATTTAGAGAGTATTTAATGATATAAGTTTTTAAACTGATATGGTCACTAACACTGAAAATGGTATATTTAACATGTTTACTATTTTATGATAATTTGTAATGGAATTAACAATTCAGAATTTTAACTGATACCTAATTAGTTAATTAATCACTTATTAAACATAGGCAAATATAATAGGACTATGACCTTTGTATTATAAGTGCAGTCAAATAAGCAAAATAAGCTAACATTACCATATATTGCCAACAAAATTGTTGGTACAGGCTGCATGCGGCCACGAATAAAATAGCCAACTTTAGCAATGAAGGGATAAAGAAAATATAAACATTCATGAATAAACAGAAAAGTGGGTAATGCAGCATTTTTTTAAAGAATGGCGATAAGAGTCGTTGCCCTAACCCTGCGTAGCACGCTACGGGCCGTAGTCCGTAGGCAAGTGCTCATCAGAACCTTGCTACGCCCCGTTTGCGAGTTCTCTGAATAAGTCATGTAAGTTCAGATTCACACGCAATGTGATTTATTTACCTTGAAGTCGTAAAAATCCAAAGATTTCTTATCGTAATAAAGTGGAGTGATGTTTCTATACGAAGTTCTTGTTTATTTTGATAATAAAAAGTTTGTTTTGTAAGGTTTTTTTTTTCAAAGGAAGAGCGACAGTGTTTTGTTGGAATGGGGCATCCGTATAACAGTGTTCCATGTTCATCTAGTTTATTTATATTTATTATAAACATCTAATAGAAAATCTTTTTAATGATCGAAAATATAATTTTTGGATTGATGTCAACTTTTAATTCCAGCTGCTTTGACTGTTATTTTATTTATGATGTATCCAAATTTATAATGAGAACAGCTTTTTTATAAAATCATCAGTCGTTTGCGTGTAATTATTGTAAGTTGTCGTAAAAGCGTAGGTTTTTAATTTTATTTATATTCAACATTTTGTGGCCTTGGATATCTTATAAGATTACAAACGTTATATAATTTTCGTATATTATATCGATGTCATATTTATCCTCGAAGTGAATGTTTACATGAAAACTACGGATTTTTATGCTGCTCTGTTCTGTATCTTGTACAGTTGTAATCAATCACAACGTCGTCAATTGTGATACGTGCATCACTTGCCTAACCTTTTCCCAACTATAATGGGGTCGGCTTCCAGCCGAATACTAGTATTTTAAATGGATCGACAACATTCAATTAGTACAGAGTACTACGATACCCTTTGGTATGACTGATTGTTAGACTTTCGGGCCACTGATTATAATTATGTAGTCAACTGTGATACTTTGTACATCAGTTATTGTTTTGTTCCTATAGTTACCTATAAATAACTTTCTGCATTGTCCTTGTAACGTAGCTGGGAAGTTACAAAGGAGAGCCAATAGTGTTTACATTTATGACGACTTTGACGACTGCTCAGAGTCACACTTCACACTAATATTATAAAGGCAAAACTTTGTGAGTGTGTGTTTGTTACTATTTCACGAAAAAACTACTGAACGGATGTGGATGAAATTTAGAACACAGATAGTTTATAACCTGAATTAACACATAGGATACTTTTTATCCCGTTAGTATGATCCCGTGGGACAATTATCGTACTCCATGCGGGCGAAGGCGCTGGCACAAGCTAGTAAATATGAATATTGACGTCGTCGCTTAGAACGACCTCATCATACAATAAGCCTTAAGTGCTGTAACTTTCAAACAATCGTGTTTCTTTTAATATTGTTTTTGACGTACCGCCTTTGCGGCACCGTTTTGAAAATCCTTAGTTTTCGCGATCCACTCCGTAAATCATCATCATCAGATAAAAGATAGTTGCCTAACATAATGGTATGGCCGTACCAGTTACAAGTTTGGGTATAACTATCAAGCAATTTGAAAGGAAAATTAGGCCAAAACGTAATCTTTTAACACATTAAAGAACTTTGGATGGGGCTATTGGCTCGTAATAAAGAAAGGGGCCAAAGTTAAAGTGTTTTCGGTTAACTAAAAGATATTAACTCTTCGTTGTCACGCCAATAGTTTGAGTTTGTTTGACTTTAATTTTGTTATGAGTTTTCATGATAAGTTTCAGTAAGAAACATGCGTAGTCATATTGAAAACATTGAGGGATCTTTCTAGAACATTTTGTTTGACCTATGTACTTAAGTTCAACGTACTTATATTTTTCTGAATCGATAGAGCCGTCTGTAAAAACTGCTTGACCGAAGTGACCTTTTGCTAAAGTTTGGGTTCGGATTACAATCTTTATTGCCCTTATGTAGCTCAATATTTTATTTGAATAAGCTTAGGTGGCTTATAATACTGACGTAGTTCCATAAGATTTTTAATAATGAAAGAAAGCATTGTTATAGTATATTGTTATGTGGCCTTCCATTAGGTGGGCGATAACCTGGTGAAGGTTGCGCGGATCCGCTGGATGAGAGACGCACGGAACCGGTCAATGTGGTGATACTTGGGGGAGGATATCCAGCAGTGGATGTCTTTCGGCTGAAATGTTGGTTGTTATTATTCTAATGTGAAAACTAAAACATGTTAGATGAATATCAGATACTATGTTTATAGTATGAAACGAGGAGATTTGTTTCAGCTATCCATAGTGTTATGACTACGAGGAAGAACAATACACAACGTTCTAATAATATAATGCACTATTTTTCTTCTAAACACAATTCCTTCATTGTAAAATAATGTATTGTCTTACTCAAGATGCCATATTTCTGACATACAAATGAGTGAATCTTTTAACTTTTTTGTTCGTCCATTACCGAGTGTGCCTCAATTATCACTTTTGTGTTCTTTTTGTAGGTATTAACGAGAGATGCCGTCAAAATCTGATGTTGGGCAGTTCGCCAAAATGCAGTTCGTGTGGGTATACGTACAGTGAGCAAAAGAATTACGTGAACAGGCAGTCAAAGGGCAGTTTTTTCAACAGAAAATGCGAGCACTGTATTGCTTGTAAGCATGTCTCTGGCTATATAAATATTTGCGTATTCGTCTGGTCAATAATAAAAAGAATTGCTTGTAATTTGTTTATATTTTGTGGATATACTTTCCTACCTCTTTTGCCGTGTGTACCCGGTGTCGGTGAAACAAAACTCTGGCTGAATGGAATTGCATAGTACTTCATATCGTGGGTAAGTACGAGTGCGTAGTTTTGTCTAGAGAGACGGATTATCTTAATTTAATTTAGTTCCGATACAACTACCTATTTTATGACTTACTCTAGATACTGATAAATGGAACAATGTCTCATAGCTGCAGGGATAAGTGAAGATTATATATGGAGGGCTCCAGAATATGCATACAAATCATAATCTGCCTAGCCTTTTTCCCAACATAAAGCATCAGCTTTCTGTTTCATCGGATTCAGCTGAATACCAGAATTTAAGAGCGACTGCCTATCTGACCTCTACAACTCATTCTCACTATTACACAGAAACACCTTGGCAAGACGGATTTAGGGCCATTGACCTGCTGTAACGACTATCAAAGATCTTCAAAAAAAAGTCAGAACTTACGGCTTACTAACGGCTTAACCTGCTTTCCAAGGCACGGAGGAATCTCAATATGTAATGGGTGGTTACCCATCTACGGACTAACCTAGGCAAGCGCGGCTTAACCTGAACATTGCACCCAGCGGCTGTTATTATGGAGCCACCTCCAATTTGCACACAATTATGATATAGAAATAGATTGCTAATTAGTTGAAAGAATATAGCTAATATCCTAGCAACCATATTTAGGTATCAATGGAAGTCCAATGCAAACTTTTGAGTTACTATAACTCTGAATTATTATTAACAGACATCAGGAACTTACGTAAGTATTCAAATGATATGCATTGGTTCTATCAAAAGGACATGTAGCAATCTATGCAACGTGCATGGAAATTTCCATGAACACTTAAACCTTAGTGCATGATATTGAAATTTACGATATCGGATCGTTTATTCACATTTTAATTAATTTAGATCTCATTATATCTGGGGAAATAAAAAGTTAATACATTAGATTAGAGATTAATTTCCTTTCCTATATAATAAAAACCAGCCAAGTGCATGTCGGACCACGCACTATGTAGGGTTCCGTAGTTGCCTGTCAAAATGAAAAAAATCATCCCCACTTTAAAGTGTACTGGAGATATGCTAAAAAAAATTCAATATTTTACTTTAGCACTTTGTCGGGATAACTCTATTGAATATTCATGCCAAATTACAGCTTTCTAATACTAAGGAGTCTTTGAGATATAGTGAGGACGGACGGACCGACAGACAGACGAACATGGCGAAACCATAAGGGTTCCATATTGACTACGGAACCCTAAAAACTACCCAAACCGGCTCATCCAAAGTGTGGACCCCAAGTTTCTAACTTTCAAATATACGAACGATGCACGATGGACGAACGTGTCAATCTACAAACAAATACAAATGTGAACTATGTGTGTGTGTAAGTAACCTTCCAAATTTTGATAGGATATTACTATTAGTCTATCATTGCCATTACTGTGCGACGTCCCCTTTGAGAAATCAAGCGTGACCGTTACTCGTCGTGACCAAGTGAAATATGTGATATATTCCGACTGTTATTTAGTCTACTAGTACAATATTCATTTATAGATGTAACGGAAACCTTGGAAATAGTGGTCGGGAAGCCAATAAAGTAACAATTTATACACGGCTGATGGTGGATTTTACATGTACCCCCTGATTAAATTCAGTGTAGGTTACCTTACTGATGAGTATCGTCAAGTTTAAAGGGTATCGTGTCATTGAATCGTTTCATATGAATTTATGTTATCCCGAAATTGAATTTGGATACGAAATTGGTAATTTTCGTGAAGGTATATGACTCTTGTTTGTGAAACTGCATCATTGACCTTGTGTATGTAAACACGGCTGTCGGAGGTCCTAGGTTTGATTTACAAGTAAGACAGACTTCATCGCTGCTCTATAGTTACCTACGTTTCAGGCCAAACGTTGGAACTGTGCCCATTTTTGGGAAAAGATCTTGCTCGGCATTATAGAAATATACAACATGGCGTTTCAGGCTGACACCCTTTAATATATAAAGTGCTACATCATCATATTCCTGTACATAGTAATATAACTTTAGGTGCTAAATAGTAATAATTATAGTCGTAACATTTTTAACACTTACGTTCTTTGAATGTGGGATACTTTATACCATATAAATGAGGTTCTATCGATTAGTCTAGTTCGTGTGGGTGTGGCTACGTGTGTTTTTGGTCAGTCAGTTGGCGAATTGGTAGTCTCTGAATGCTAATACATATTTTTAATTAATTTTTACATTACATCACGCCTGTAATCCCCTAAGGATTGGTAGAGGTGTATGTATAGTACATCCACATTTTGCTCATGTAATAGGAGGCGAGTATATTACCTATTACTGAGCACAAATTCTGACTCCGCGGTTGCTACTGAGAAATACTTAATGGAAAAATCCAATAACAATTTTTGTCCGACACAGAAAGCGAACCCAGGACCAATTGCTCTCCCCCGTCGGGGCTGCGGGTTGTTCGCAAGAGATACCGCGGTCTCGACATGAAGGGCTAAGAACGAAAATGGGTGGTTTTTAGTCAGTAGAAGTCTGACACTCCCTTTCACTCTGCCCGGGAGAGCGAAAGGGAGCTGAGCGGGAGGGGTTATTTGATGATTTCGCACCACACAACAAAAAAAAAAGGACCACTTGCTCCCGCGGTAGACGCTCCGGGCGTCGGGGGCCACGTGATGGCTTCCGCCCACCGTAGACGCGGGCCTGTGGACGGTGAGTAATGGGCTAGCTCGCCGTCCGTCTTATGACGACGACAGGCCGTGTCGACGGCGTGTTCGTGTTCCACGCGCGCCGCAAAGAGATGTCAGCAACATGGAAGGGGCCGACGCCCGTCGGGGCTGCGGGTTGTTCGCAAGAGATACAGCGGCATCGACATGTAGGGCTAAGATGGAACATGGGTGGGTTTTAGTCAGTAGAAGTCTGACACTGCCTTTCGCTCTGCCCAAGAGCGGGAGGGGTTATTTGATGATTTTCCACCCGCCAAAAAAAAAAGAAAGAACTACTTGCTCAGCAGTCGCGATTGCGAGAACTATACCAATGAGGCAGTCCGATGTACTTTTTTTACTTTCTTTGAAATCTTGTTTCCATATTTTTAGTTCGCTTTTTATGCAGTTGGGTTTTTATAATTATCAAGACGGGCAAGTTCGTCATAATATTAATGTGCATCTTTGGACAGTCTTGTGCGTCATTTAACATAGAGACTCTTTTTATAATTATCTTGCATCAGTTTACGTTTTATAAAGAAAAACTTAAATATAATCTGTAGTTAAACTTAATAAGTTTTCTTAAGATATTATTCACAGAACATCTTGGTCCAAAAGGTGTAGTTGAAAGCCAATGTATAAGGTCGCAGTAAGTGATTTTCTCAAACGCTCATTAAATTATTTTTACATTACTATTATTACTTGAATCAAATTTTACCTTTTTCTCCATACAAGACAAGTTAAACTCTTTCAGGTTTTTTATTAAGGACATTCATACGTTGCGCGTTGGTATGTCGTATTTACCATTTATTTTTATAAACTGTATCGACGCTCGTAAAATGCAGTTTTTACAAGCAATAAAACGTTTATATCAACTTTATGCGTATTGAATGAGAGGAAAAGTATTTTTAGTAAATTGAAGATATGTTGTAGTATAAGTTGTAGGTAGTTCAGCCGGTTATTAAGAGGGAACACGGTGTGGTGGTGCGATTCTCCATACACCTATTTCGCTTTTTAAGGTTTCGTAGCCGAATGGCAAAAAAACGGAACCCTTTAGATTAGTCATGTCTGTCTGTCCGTCCGTATGTCACAGCCACTTTATTCAAAAACTTTGTATTAAGACTACACAGTTGAAACTTGGTAGATAACTAGGTACATGTATTTTGTGTAACGCGTTACGATTTTTATACAAAAGTAAAATTTCAAATTTATTCGTGTGAGGTGTCTATAGATAATTCTTTGTAAATGACACTGAGGTTTCGTAAACCATTTTTTCTCAAAGTCAATCGTTTTAATGATAGACACTTCCATAGTGGTAAAATGTGTCCCCCCCTAACTTTCAAACTAAGCGAGTGAAAAAAAAAATATGCTTTAGATCGCAATAAAAACTTTTAACTAAAATTGGTTTGAATGAGATATAGTTTCTAGTTTTTGAGATACAGCACATTTAAAAAACCGCAAATATAACTTTGTAATTCATGCAAACACTATGAAAAACAAACTTATCACAAAATGTATATTTACTGTTGCTGCTATAACAACAAATGATACAAATTAAACGGTGTTTACCTGCTACGATGGTACGGAACCACAGAACAGATAAAAGAGATAACAGATAAGAGAGAGAGAGACCTCTTTTATCTGTTCTGTGTACGGAACCCTTCACGTGCGAGTCCGACTCGCACTTGGCCAGTTTTCTTTTCCTGAATACTGCCTCTAGCTAGATCAATCATGTTCTTATGATCAAAGTCTACTATAGACACGTTCCAATATTTTTTTTTTCAGAAATTAATAAGTTAGTAAACAAAATATGATCGGTCAAAATTAACCCATTTCGGCAGCTGTGATAAAAGAACTACCACTACTATACAAACTCATTTTTTTATGTCTAAATTAATTGAATCGGTTCAGTTTTCGAGCAGAAATAAGGGGAATACAAAACGTCGATCTTTGGGCAGAGGTGGACCTAATAATTATGTAATCTTATTAGCGGAGAAAAAAAAATTGCTCCGTACATCCATTTCTCGCCATTCATTCTTTAAAATTCAACATCTGATAGTGCCATATTCACGGCAGGTACTGTAAAACGAGGATCGTATTCATTCCATCGTTTACATAAAGTCTAAATAAACCGGTGTCTGAAAATTCTAAGCTATTAAGACGCAACTGACTTGTGTTTGTAACGTAATAGCGCTTCTCCAGACACTTGGTATTGATTGTGGCTCAAAGGCGTGGTGTAAACCCTTATTTTCAAGTTAAATGTAACCGTGTCGGACGTTGAATGTTTTTGATCATTCTATCATTTAGATAATACTTATCTTGTTATTATAAACTTAATAAGTACTAATACGGAATCGATATTCGTCCCAGATAGTAAAGCTGATAATATCAGACTTTTGATCAGAATGCATTTTTGTTTTATTCTACGTTTCCACGACATTGGAAAATCGTTTTTGAATACAAGTTCATCTGCACAATTTTCGACCATTTCGTGGGCGAGTGACAGATGCTGTGTGCCGATCCAACATCATTCATTACACTGATGGCTAATATCAGACGGGCCACGTTTTGTTTGTTTTTTTTTTTATTATTTTTTGTGTAACATTGGCCATCTTCGAGTTGAAGTAAAACGTCGGTTTCACTACACAACTTGGGCGTAGTTCTTCCATAATATGCCAACCTTAAAACCTCTTGTTATTTCAATTAAACACGTCAAACTAATCCAACATACCTATTTGAGATTGTTTTTACTAGTACCAAAACGTACCTATGCTTTTCCAATGTTAACTAACGATCGTGAGAAATGTTGATATGCATTGGTACATTTTGGCAGTACTACGCCCAGAAGTACCTGTTAGTGTGTTACCCTGTGATGTGAGTCGCGCGTTGATCCTCGCTGTGATGGCCCGCGCTGCTTCAATTGAGTCAGGCGCTCGCTGCTGATGCAGCCGGAGGCGCTCGAACAGACAGTCGGCCGCCGTCTCGTCCGCCATGCGAAACGCTAAGCAAAAAAGAAGATAGAAGAAGTTGTGAAGTTTAAACGATGAAGGAATATTGTAAAGGTGCGACCTAGGAGGTTATAGGCGCTGCAGTGGAGCAGTTAGGGTGTAAAACCACAGTCTAAGCGTTTGTTTTTTATTGATGACTAGCTGTTCCCGGCGTGCGTTGCAATGCCCTTTTTCCTACCTACTACCTGCCTGTGTACCAACTACCTACCTACCTACTACCTCCTACCCTACCTACCTACCTACTACCCTACCTACCTACCTACTACCCTACCTACCTACTACCCTACCTACCTACTACCCTACCTACCTACTACCCGACCTACCTACTACCCGACCTACCTGCTACCCTACCTACTTACTACCCTACCTACTACTCTACCGACTACCCTACCTATTCTACTATCCTACTTACTACCCTACCTACTACTCTACCTACCCTGCCTACCTACCTACCACTTTCTCACCTTTTAAACCTTCCCTGGACTTCCACGAATAATTCAACACTATAATTAGCCAAATCGGTCCAGCCGTTCTCGAGTTTTAGCGCTGTACCCCGCGTGCGTTGCAATGCCCTTTTACCTGCCTACGTACCAACTACCTACCACCTACCTATTACCTACCTACCTACATACTACTAATTTCTCACCTTCTCTGGACTGCCACAAATGTTTCAAAACCAAAATTAGACAAATCGGTCTAGCCGTTCTCTAGTTTTAGCGCGACTAACTAACAGCAATTAGTTTTTATATTATACGCAAACACCATTTGAAAAATCGTTTTTCTATTGGGAAAGAAACAGTAAATATTTGTGATTATTGTGATAATGTCGTATGGTCCGTTTGAAGTTGTCATTCGTTGACTGAACAACTGAACGTCACTCAATTGTTTTGCCTTCCTGGAATCTCTCCACTAACACTTGAACTTTATAGGTACGGTATTAAAGCTCAAATTGATTTGACGTTTTAGTTAGAAAACGTTTGTATGGGAAAAAGAAAAGGGCTGTTTTTAGGGCTTTTCCGGCCATTATTCGAATTTTTCTCGCCGTAAAAACCATCCTTGAACTTCAACGAACATTTAAAAAAAAAAATCAGCCAAATCGGTCAAGCCGTTTTCATGCCAAGTCGTGACAACGGAAAACGGGTTTCATTTTTATATATATAGATTATAAACATATAACTCAGTAAAGCCATATTAACACCTATCTACCGTCTATCATCTACCAACCCGCAGTGGGACCGCGTGGTGGATTATAACCAACTCTAAGAGAAGAAAAGGCCTCTGTCTCAGCAGTGGTTAAAGGCTGATTTATTATTGTTTTAAAGCCATATTTGTTATGGTTTTGAATCCAATTTCATTCAACATACCTGACACTGACCAGCAAATTGCAAAAAAAGACGTTTAAAAATTGACTTTCGCGGGCTGCCCTGGCACTTCCTCTTTAATCATTAATCAACAATAAAAGTTCATGCACTGACCTGCAGCTGGTACTTTGGACTCATTCTATTGAATAAAATAACGAGCGAATTAAAGCATATTGAACTCTATCGATTTAGGGTAGGGTAGCATTATAAACGGACTGATCACGTTTTTTACGGAAAATGGTTAGGTTGTCACAGACTGCAGGTTAATGAATGTAACTATTATAAGTTCTGTCGACAAGTTCATTGAAGTATTTGGAAATGAGCGTATTTTGCCCTATGTTAACCCTTTAATTATTTACTAACGACTCGTCCATGCTTCGCACGGTTTTTACCACTTTTGTTTTTTGGCTTTGTTTTATAATTTTTACAGATGTAGAAACCTGGTTTAATCAAGCTTGCACCTGGGTAAGCTTTAGCATTAAAGCTGATAGCTGTTTATAATGGACGCATGTGTGATGTGACCTCAAAACATTAGTGTCTAGTAGTAGGCAATTATATGCGACATGCTAGTGATTCAGTCAAGTTGAAAAATACAATGCAAGTAGCCCAAGGTTAATTGCATAGCTTCCAAAGCCAGATGCTCGTTAAAGTTGTAGAATGTTGGAGAGACAGTTTTAGATACGAAGCGAAAACATAACGGTTGAGAAACACGTGTTTATTATTAGCTCATAAGCGGTAATTGATCGTTAATTAGATCATTCTTACACATGACTCAGTTTCTCCTTGTAATGTATTCTGTAATATCGCTATAGTGGCCAGAGGAATTTACTTCGATTCAAATGTGTTACTGCGATTGGATGCGAGGGAGTGCATAAAGCGTAAACAAACAAATTGGGGACAAAACGAATAAGCGCTCCGATGAATTTGTGTATTTGTTGGCAGCTCAACGTAAATATTTTGATAAAAATGACCAAGTTTTGCTGCATCAACTATGAAAGTAAACTTTAAAGAGGAAGATGCCTGTTTGAACGTTTTGCTGGTATGTTTGATGTACGATAAATAGTATATTAAATTCTTAAAAGTCAGTTCAAAATCTTGTCAGTTAAAATGTAAACGAAAAACACTTTCTTCTTATTTTATTACAACAGGCAAAATAAAAAAAAAAACATAACGAATGTTTGGCACAGGTTTGCATCAGCATGTTTTTACATGTACACTGTTAATCACTGGCTTTTGTTTCAAACGATTTATGGCTCTTAGTAACGTGTGAACACAGTTACTTGATCTCGCAATATGTTATTAAATATGGTTACTAAGGTTACATTTATCAAAGTTATATGAACTAATTACCATTTGAAGTGTTTAATTAAAATGAACGAACCATGGAATGGAAGTTTCAAAAACGAAATAGAGCTAACAAAAAATCGACACTGTCATGAATGAAGTCTAGCCCGAACATAAGTATGTTTGTGTTGACATTCTGTGAAAACGTGTAGTTTTTCCTAAAGTTATGTAGATAGGTGACTTAAAACAATGAGAGTGACTACTACCAACGTACGTGAATGGGTGTTGTCCCTGCTGTTGTCAAATTTGACGGTTTATTTGTAAATAAACAGTGTGTGGTGTACGAGCGTCAGGTACTGAACTGTTCGTTCCGCGGCGGTTGCCGGCCGACTGACGGGCGGGCTCGATGTGAAGGAAAATCGGGGAAGCGCGCGGGGCGGCCGCGATTCTCACTGGGAAATATTTTTCCTCTACGCACTCATTAATTATAAACCCCTTTTTGATATCGATGTTAGGAAGCCATTATTAATATGCTTGATGATAGATTAATAGCATGCCTATTTATTTACTACCGCAGCTACAAATTAGCATTTTGTCAATCAGATGCTTCGCAATCATTAATTGTTTTGCTGGGTGTATTGATCTTTGATCGAATCTAATTAAATTGGTTATTTATTAACTTATTTATTTAAAAAATACCGGAAGTTATTAATCTTGGTAATTAATTAGGTACACTTAGTGTATACTTCCCATGTTATGGTAACAAGCTACTGCCCAAGAATATAGTTTATTTATTTAAACTTCATGTACAAGAGTGGTACATAGGTGGACTTAACGCCACAAGGCATTCTTTACCAGTCAACCTTTGGGTCAAATAGGACAGCATTGTGATAAAGTACAAGTAAAGAAGAAGAATACCATACGAATAGTTCTTTATAGTTGACAATAAATATTGATAAAGGAATAGAATAAGTCCATATTATTATTATTTCGAGACAATCAATAAGAAAAAAATTAAAAAACACTAGGTTTATATCAGATTAATATTTCAGTTCGAAATTGATCCATGAACCTAAAATAAAAGTGCACACATAATTCTGTCATAGATAATTCAAAATACTTACATTTTCTTTTAGGTTTCGGACGTTCCGGACTTTGTGCAGAAGAATCAGTTGCTGATACAAAAGTAAATAACAATATATGACCTATATATAAACAAAAAATATAATAAAATTATTAGGAAGCCACGCACCAATTTTATTCTCACCCGACATTTCACATTCATTACAGAAAACTTTGTTTTGGATTATACATCAGTTTTTACTTTGATGGACATACAAACATTGCTATTCATTTGTGATTTAAATGATCTTTTAAAGTTTTAGAAGCAAATCGGGATTTTTGTCAGTTTATAACCTATAAAATGTAGGACAGGAGAAGCCTTATTGGTTTTTATTGACATTAGAGTTTTTTACCAGCCAGTGTTCAACCAAAAAGTTTTTAATACTTTTAATACCAAGTAGGTCTGATATTATGTTTTTGTAACTGGAATGGAAATTAAACTTCAATCAAGTTATCTGTGCAGTCGGAAAAACGGAGAACTAAAATAAATGTACTTACCAATTCTGAGTTTTTTTTGTTGAAAATCATCGCACCTGTAACAGCGAACTTAAAGTAATTATACTGTACTTCAGGTGGCCTACCATGACCGTCTTATTCCGGTGTGGGAAAGTGACGGAGCTATACAGGGTGTCTAACGCCATTTCTTTTCCTCACTGGAATAATATTAAAACAATACTGCTTTTAAGACATTATGATAAGCCAGTCTGACTTTGTTATTATTACTTTTACACTGGTAGATAATTATTGAAATTGTAAGCTTTCTTGAAATATATTTTATTTAAATCCAGTTGCTGATACTTTAATTTAAATTATGTCACAAATTGTTTTTATTTATTGCACTCCAATTGCAATGGCGAAATTGCTTCCATTTAGGTAAGAGTACAAGTTTGGTAAGTTAGAAATGTCAGTGAGATTATTTTAAGGTCAGTAACTGATGTTAAATGTCAACTTTGATCAATATCTGCTGCAAATAGCCGCTGCGCTGGCTTCTCCGGCAAAGATGGGCTGCAAGATTTATTAACGAACTAGCTTTTGCCCGCGGTTTTGCTTGCTTTGTGATCGGTAATTCTCTCATGGGAACGTTTAACCTTTCGTATGCCGTGTAATGAGACACAATTAAAAAGCCATTATGTCTCGCGTAGATCTACGTTCGAAATAATTAAATTAATATAATAATTCGAAAGGTTAAAGTATAACAATCGGGAATAATGTAAAGGCACGAATTTTCTGAATTGGATCAGGAGTTCCGAGGATTAACCCCGACAATAAAACTTTACCTTTTTGTAATTTTATAGTGTAGACTAACATAATATTATTTTTCCATCACCGCTGCTCTTAAAACGGTGAAGGAAAACATCGTGAGGAAACCGGCAAATCTTAGAACCAAATAATTCGAAGACATGAGTCAATCATCTACCAACCCGCACTGGGCACGCGTGGTGGATTATAGCCAATCCCTCTCCTAGAGAGGAGGTCTGAGTCCCTTCAGTGGGAACATTATAGGCTGATGATGATAGTATAGACTAATTACTCGGCTCAAATAATGTAATAAGTTACATAGATGGTGTTAATTTCCAGGCAGCTCTCTGCTCTACATATTAATGTACTTACCCTCCAAGTCAACTGAGTCATAATTAAACTTCATGGAATAATAGGCCAGACTGTCTTACAGTCCGTTCAAAGTTATTTTACCTCTGATTTGGCATTACTTTCATAATTACAGTAACTTTTACTCTCGTTGATATAAAATTGCTGTTGGGTTGCTACCACTGACAAAAGTATTAGGTAATTTCATTACATTCGAGCAGTTTCAGATATATTTTCCTGCGCGTAGCTGCACAAATCGGCTCACGCGCTTACACGTGTGCCACTATTTGCGCTTCAAAAAAACGACCGCCCGTACTCGGCAGCTTATGCCGTATATCCCGCTTAGCGTGTGTATGTGTACATGGGCTTCAAGTCATACGTTTCAAAACTACGCTAATCTAGCCACTGCACACTGTTAGAAGCATATTTGTGAAAGGACTATGAAGGTGTATGTATCAACGCTAGGAGGAGAAAACAATTGAAATAGTCTTGTTATGAATTATCTATTACACCAACATATTAAGTAAATAATGTTGTTTTTTTTTGTTGTATAATATTGTTGTTTTGATAAATTTTATCAATATGCATTATGAGTGGATTGGAGTAAAAACATAATAGGCCCTACGTACCTAGATATAACAGGGTTCCGCTGCTTTAGTTATATCATAGTTCGTTTGAACGCGAACAGTTAATAACGTGATATTAGACTATCTGGAAAATTCTGTGATTTATAATGTCGTTATTCGAGAGAACTGCCGTGTTTTTTTATGTGATATCACGTGTTCCATATGTGTCTTCTTATATTATATTCACTGTGCCTACTGAAGTTGCAGGTGTTACAGAAGTTATGAAGGTTCCTATTTTATCGATTTCATTACTTCTTATGACTTAACAAATACGATGTGTTTAATCCATTTTTGTGTGTGTCAAATCATCTATAACTCCTCCCGCTCTAGGCGGAGTGGTAGGGAGTGTCAGTCTTCTACTGACTAAAAACCACCCATGTTCCTTCGCCTTTTGTGGCTGAGGCCGCGGTATCTCTTTCAAACAACCCGCAGCCCATGTGTTTAGTCCCTACTGTACCCTATTAGAGCCTGCGAAGTAAGCAAATTTTGACGTTCGAAAAGTGCTGATTATCAGCCAAATAAATGACTTTTGACCTTGATTTTGAATTATGTACAAAAATATTTTATTGCGACAATTCAACAATCATTAATATAAATATATAATAATAACGAGGAGATATAATGTTGTATTTTCTCTTATTCAGGTTAATTATATTTATGACGTCACTATGCCAGCGTTCCAACGTGTTTCTATGGATAGCTTTGATGGAAGACAGAAAAATACCAGAGTGAAGAGATTCTCAGGTAAGCGCAAACACAGGTATAGTTTTTGTCCTATTAGTAACATAATCGTCTTTTTAAAAATTACAGCTTTCCATTGTAAATTGTCCTAATATTATTTGTTGTTGAATGAGTTGTCGCTACGTAACTTTGCTGAAGTTCTTTGTTTACAAAAATTATTAATTAAGCTTTTCGTATTGCGGAATATAGGAAAGGTTACCCAATGTCCTTATGATCTCAAAATTATACGGCAAAATATCGTACAAATTTTAATAAACGCCGCGCGCCTTGTGAACGCGGCCGTACTACAGTAAAATAAATGTGTTGACTGTTTTCTTTTTCAGTGCAAGAACGAGGAAAACTGAGCCCAACTAGACTGGTGCAACTCGTAATATTGTTCTTTAGAAGCATGTTTTCTTCAGCACCTATCGAAGGATATCCAGCATTAAACCCTGCTAAAATGGCGGAACCTATTAAATATATCTTCAACGATGCAATAAATGTAGTGATGGGGAATGATAAAGTTGTGAGTGAACCTCCACCCGACAGGACCACTGAACCTCCACCCGACACAACCACCGAACCACCCTAAGGGTAGGTTATAGCGGTGCACGGGCGCATTTACGTGAATAGAAAAGGCTATAGGAAAACTATATATAATTGATGATTTTACTTTTTCCGTTTTTATTTACTCCATAGTTTATTTTCTACTTTTAAGTGCATTTTTATAAAAGCTTATTTTTAATTTATTTACTTTTTTTTTGTCGTAATCCTTTCTGTAAACAAAACAGTAACTCAACATATTTTTAGTATCTTTGCTATTAACTGTTCAAGAGTTCTTTCGTGAGAAGCTGATCCTGGCTGCAGGACGAGTTCATGATAGAAATCATGCTCATCTATCAAATAGGGACGCATCTACAAATATTCGTATTCGTGCTATTTACCGTTGAAGAGTTCCCCTTGAGAAGACAATCCTGGTCATGATATAAATCATCTCTAATATCTATCAAAATTGAACACGTATACAAAATTTCGTGTTCGTGCTATTAACTGTTGAGGAGTTCCCTGGAGAGGAGACGATCCTGGCTGCTGGTTGAGATCATGACAAAAATAATGTTTATCCATCAAATATGGACGTGTCTTCAAAATTTCGTGTTTGTATATTTACCGTCGAAGAGTTCCCTCTTGTGGAGACGATCCTGGCTGCAGACTTATGTTGTTTGTCATAAAAATGTATTGTCACCAGACCCAAAGGTGTGTGCAAAGTTTCAGATCAATCGGTTGGGGTTACAAACTAACACGGCTAGTTGAAAAACACATAACATGGTTTAATCATGGATTCCAGGCTCTGAAACCCACCCCCCCGGTTAAACTTCATATATTTGGTAATCTCAATGGACTCTCTTACAAGTCTGGATAAACTGGGTGTAAACAGAACCTTCACGAAGCCGTCAACCAAACATTAGATATTAGCTGATCCACCATTACATTGGATGCTGGTTAATCAGTACTTGGCGACTATGTAAGTCCAAGACTGTAAAACCTCCTGCCAGGGCTGCGGGTTGATCGAAAGAGATACCGCGGCCCCGGACACAAAGGGCTAAGAAGAAACATGGGTGGTTTTTAGTCAGTAGAAGTCTGACACTCCCTTCCGCTCCGCCCCGAGCGGAAGGAGTCATTTGATGATTTCCCATCGACCATAAAAAGGACTGTAAACGAATTACCTAATAAAGATATGTTACACACAGAAGCTGTTGGTGAACATATTATATCAATTAATTTTAAAAAATGGTTGAGATTTTTAGAATACGTATCGATAGAATTTTATAATCTATACTAATATTATAAAGCTGAAGAGTTTGTTTGTTTGTTTGTTTGTTTGTTTGAACGCGGTAAACTCAGGGACTACTGGTTGGAATAGAAAAAGTCTTTTTGTGTTGGGTAGTCCATTTATCGAGGGAGGCTTTAGGGCATATAACATCACGCTACAACGAAAAGGAGCTGAGCATAAATGAAAAATGTTGCAAAAATGGGAAAAATATTTCGTTATTGAGAGCTTCCGTTGCGTGCGCTGCGAAAACGCTTTAATTTACGCAAATATTGTGTATGGTGGAATTGTTCCTCTTTAAAAGTTCTAAAAAAAAGTCCGCGACAGCATATGTCTATCTTTTAAGATTGACTCACTATAACCTTTTTTTACTATTATAATTTTAGGTTAAAATGAGTGATAGTTTGCGAAGCTTATTTAACCCATATGGTATTAATCTATATCTAAATAAATGTGTTTGTTAGCACGGAAATTTAATATAGAATATTTGTGCCCTTTACTTTATACAGTTTAAACAAATACCTTAGAAGATATCGCAATGTAAAAATATCCGCGCAACAAAATAATTACTCTCGCGGCAGTGATTCGTTCGGTCCGGTACGGCAGCCGGCTGACGCACGTTCCATCGCAATGTAGGCCCCTACGTGGGGATTCTGGCCTCCGGGAAATTCAAATTCAAAATATTTACTGCACCATAATGTTTACAAGTACAAGGTGTTACTGTATATTTAACAGTAAGAGATACCTATAGTAATTCACACTTTAATAAAATCTAAACTAATATTATAAAAGATAAGATTTTTTGTTTGTTACGATTTAACTCAATTTATGTTGATATGATTTGATTTATGTGACGCAGACGAAGTTGCATGGGTCAGCTAGTTCATTTATAATTTTACTTTACTTTGCTCAAATGTTAAAAATATAATATAATGATAAGAATATTTTTTTATCGATTCGTATTCTACTAAAACAACTCAACCATTTATGCAAAGGTAGGTCAGGTAATTGCTATAACTGATTGGACATCAAACTAAGGAACTTTAAGCAAAAATATTGCTGGGTTTCGACTTTTTTTTTGGGGTGAAATATCACGTTCAACATCATCATCATCGTCTGCCTAGCCTTTTCCCAACTATGTTGAAGTCGGCTTCC
The DNA here is from genome assembly GCA_949774965.1 of Diarsia brunnea. Lineage (NCBI taxonomy): Eukaryota > Metazoa > Arthropoda > Insecta > Lepidoptera > Noctuidae > Diarsia > Diarsia brunnea. Next base: position 9,517,028 of record OX458997.1, on the reverse strand, counting down.
AGTCAAACTGGATGCAGCTGAATACCCGTAGATGACATAGGTAAACCGGTTCCAGTTTGACTGGGCGACTGCCTATCTACCCTCCAAGACCCAGTTAGTAATGATACCCTTTAGTAAGACCGGTTGCCAGATTTTCGGGCCACTGTCCACCTGACCACCTGTGTCTGTAACGACTGTCAAAGATCAACAAAGGGCAGTCGGGACCAACGGCTTAACGTGCTTTCCTTGAACACGGAGACTCGGTATGTGATGGGTGATCACCCATCCTCGGACCAACCTAGGTAAGCACGGGTTAACCTGAAGATCGTCCCCAAGTGGGCATTATTATTTAGCCACGAGCTCCTCGATCTTGCGATGTTTTGACGTCAAAGTCGTACAAATATTAAAACGAAATTATCAGATAGAATATGTTTTTATCTATCATACATTATTTCTAAATAATATTTCTCACTAGCTGATGCCCGCGGCTTCGCCCGCGTGGATGTCGAGAACTCTATCCATTGGTGAAAACGGTGCAGGCGTTTTTGAGTTTACCGCGAACAGACAGACAGACGAGTCTTATATTAAGTATTTAATATTGATAGTGATTTCTAGGTGAGCTCTAGGTATTTTAAATTTTTACAAATTATATATTCCTAAAATCTATGTTTATCTAAGCTAAAAACAATCGCGAAGAAAATTGTTTTTGAACACAAGAATTAACAATTAACTCCCTTTTTGCTGGTCAGAGTAGTCAGGCACAAAACACCGGTCCCATCTAGATTAAAAAAACCCAAAAAAGACGTGATAAAAGTGTTTGTAAAAACGCATTTACAAAATAAACATCACAATATTTCATTTGCCGAAATTGAGTGCATCAAATAACAATATGCGAGACGTATCTAGTCTGTGACTTTCTTTCTTTGCTGTGGGCGGGGTTCTACTTAAATGTATAAAAGGCTCGTCAGGAGATCAATGCGCGTATTACAGAGAACACTTTTGTGCCTCCGATATGAAGGTACGTGTATTAACCTTGGATATATTATGCTATAAATACATATCAAGTGACAAGTGATTTTGTGATAATACAACTTGTGAATTTGGAGTGAATTATAATATAGTGAATCTATTTTTGAGGTTAAACTAATGTGTACCCACGTTACGGCTGTCTTGTTCTTTATTTAAAACTAGCTTTTGTACGCGTCTTTGTTCACGTTAGGGTCGGAAATTATTTACAAGGAACAGTTTTGCATCCCCGTTAAAATTCAAGAGATTGACATAAAAGACATAAATAATCAATTTAAATTACGGTACCTAGTCAATAAATAATATATTAAAAAAAATTAAAAGTGGTTCAGAATAAGCCCCGTAACATGGTTACCGGTGGTGATGGAATAAACGTTTGCGTTTATTTGTGTGTGTGAAAGCGTGGTATAGGGTAAGATTCAGACGGGCCGCGTTACACAGGTGGTCCACTTTTACCGATTTACATTTACCTATGAGAAAATAAAAGTTACCCATCCATTTTATTATTGATTCGGGTCGAGAATCATTATTATAGTTATCTCCTTGAATTTGACGAGGATGCGAAACGATTGATTTTGTATTTCGGCCTAGGAGACTCGATACTGTTGCTTTCCATTAGTTTAAGAATTTCGGGATACGTAGTTCCAAAGATTACACCCAAACTTACAAACCTTTATATTACTGGTGACCTCTTCTTGTTAGGGTCACCTTTCGGGTCCCAATATATCCTATATTTCAAGCTGGATACAACCATAGGCTTCGAAAATTTTTAAGGGGATTAGGGATAGTGACAAATAATTTTTATTATGGGTTTAAAAACACCAAGCTGAAAGGCACTTCTTAGTCCCGTCATTGGAATATTTTTTGTTCTCGATCATGTCTGGGGGAACCTTCTAGTTACGGATATGTTGGGTGTCATAGTTGCAAAATAAAAAATATACAAGTTTTTAATGCTATACGACCGGGCGACTCCAGTATTATTAAATGCAAATCAGCACAATGTTTTGAGTGCATTACATTGAGTCATACCGTATAACGCAAACAATATTGCTTGAAACGACTTATTACTAAAAAATAAAACCGACTTCAAAAACACTAATAAGTGAAATATAAAATTAAGAAGAAAAATCAGTTTCTGAAGTGGGTGGCAAAAAATCGAAATCAGAAACAAACAAAACTCACTTTTTTCTGTTTTTTAGGAAGAAATATCTACTAAAGGAGCTCGTGGCTTATTAAGAACTGCCACTAGGGTCGATCTTTAGGTAAAAGCTGTGCTTGCCTAGGTCGGTCTGTGGATGGGTGACCGCCCGACTTACCGAGTTTCCTCCGTGCCTCGGAAAGCACGTTAAGCTGTTGGTCCCGGCTGCCATATATATTTCTTTGGCAGTCGTTACAGGTAGTCAGTGACCTGAAAGTCTGACAACCAGTCTTACCAAAGGGTATCGTATTACCTAGTATTAACTGGGTTGTGGAGGTCAGATAGGCAGTCACTCCATGTAAAATACTGGTATTCAGCTGCATCCGGTTAGACTGGAAGCCGACCCCAACATAGTTGGGAAAAGGCTAGGCAGATGTATGAATCTACTAAAATCGTCGTTTTCTAGGAAATTACTTTCAATTGGAAAAATATTAGCCTATCCTAAAATAAAAAATGTATTCATAAAAACATTGCAGGTATTAGTAATCACTTTATTATGCGCGGTTGCAAGCTGCGCGGCGGGTGGGTCGGTTGCCTGGCCTGGTGCCATCGCCGTCACCTCACCACTCTTGAAGACCATCATTCCTGGGGAGACTAAGACCACTGCTTATTCCACCACGCAATACATTAACGCGGTAAGCTCTCTAAATATAACATAACATCACGGTAAGGCAGAAGATTTAATAATAGGAGATAATAATAATAAAATAAGGTAATAATAGGTAGGTAATTTTTGATGACTTATTATAATTTACTTTGGGAATGAAATTTTTATTGTATTGAATTTAACTTTGTGTATGTAAAGTGACTGTTGAATGTATTTCGAATATGATATGAGTCAGTGATACTCGAATTAAATGATTTTATTGTATTTTATTTATTTATAATCCTTTGTATTTTGAAGCACCATGTAGTCGGGGATGCGCTTATTACCGTCAATCGGGTACATTGCTTGACTCCGTGGTTTTGACTGAGCACAGAAACACAGCCCGATCTGCAAAATTCAACCCAGGATCAAACGCTCAGCAGACTACAAACCGACAAACAGCATTTACACATGTCATGCGTAGGGAAGAATATCCCTTTCTTCTTCTTCCTTTCAATAAAAAAGAAGAAAAATAAATTAGGGACGTTCTTCCCTAGTAAAAAATCATTATCACATTTTGAGTTAAGCTAGCTCTGTGACTGGTATGTTTTATGCACATCTCTCGTAGCACATTCTGGCCACATCACTGGTCGAAACGCAGTCTAGGCTCTTTATTATTTGTTTAGTTATTTACCAGGCCAATGGTACCAACCACAAAGTTTTCGTAAACTAAAGAGAGCCTTAATGACTGCCGACGACCAGCTAACAGTTTTTTTTAAAGTACCGATTTAAAGGCATTACGAAATAATTTTATTTGATTGTTCAACAGGTGCCTACTTCGTACGCATTCGCCAGTCAGCCACAATATGCGTTCCACCAAGTGCCTCAAGTGAACTTCGCCTCTTACCAACCAGCAGCGTACTATCCCATCGCAGGGCACTCGTATATCCCAGCGGGTAACATCTTCTACCCTTCCGTTCCTTCTTTTGCTCCAGTGTTAGGAGCTGGATTCCCGGCTGCTCCCGCTTATCCTAGTGGCCCTGCTCCTCCTAGCAGTCCTGCTCCTATTGCGCCAGCTTATCCTGAAGGGTTCCCAGCTCCACCCAGCTCCCCACCGAGTCAGCAGGGTGGTGACGGTGATTCAGCCGTAGTAGACTCAGCAGACTTTAATGCCGAGCAGCAAAGACAAGACAACACAGAAGGTTCAATCCAATCGCCTTCCCAGCCCCCAGCCTCAGAACCCTCTCAGCCAACTCCTCCTCGGTTCCCGCCGTACCCACCCTCCAACACATTCCCGAATTTCCCAAATTTCCCTCAAATACCTCAAGAGTCTGACCAGGCACCCGCATTCCCGCAGTTCCCGCAGATTCCTCAAATCCCCGGTTTCCCACAAAATCCTTTCCCCCAAGGACCTTCCTCTCCGCCTTCAAACTTCCCCGCCGGTGTCAATGAGGACAGGGGTTTGAGTGACGAAGATACGATAGCTGTGGAGTCCGCATAAACGTCATTTAAAAACTAAGTCAACTTTTTATTTTTATTTCATTAAATATACAAAAACAATTAAATTGTGATGACTACAATTACATAATTACATCGTACGATAGGATTTGGCCTATCAAAATTCAATAAACTGATTGAGATATTGTTTGATTTTTATTTAGCACCCAATATGTTGTGCTTCTGTTTAAAATAGGCAAATGTGGTGAAGGTATCCCTTAGGCAGGTAGGCTCTTACTTCCTTCGGGTCTGGAGAAAAATCAGACATTTTCGAAAGGATATATTCATTCATTGATTTTTTTAAATCATACGTGAAATGAAACTGGACTTTATTATCACTGCAATGTTTGGGTGCAATCATGATGCAATACACTAGCATTGCAGTTATAGATCTAACAAATACATTGTATGTACCTAGTTACATGTTTTGCCATTTGGGAAAGGCGTTGGCGTTATGTGCCATATCGTCGACCAGAATATACCATATCTGTGCTATATCAGAATACGAATAAAAAATATACCCAATCTAAACTAAAATATAAAACGCCACTTTAAAAATTTGATAGAAAAGTAGTTTTTTGTTGCTCCTGTAAAATTTGCTCAAATGGATTTACAAATTCTGATAATAAGACTGAAGATATGTGAATCTCTTTTTTAACTGACAAGAAGGTTGTCGTGAGTGAGATGCCCGATTTGCAGCTACTTCGTCATCATACATTCGTCATGTCTTTCGATACGACACGGGTGGTTTGGCAGCCATTGTTGCCGGATTTTATACCCCGTGTAATATTTTAAGTGCGTAAGTAGAGACTGAATAAATTAACCTAATTGGTATTACATGGATCTCACAACTTTTTGCGGTAGAAGAAGTGAGTAGCGAGACTTGGTTTTCTAGAAGTGTTTTTAGTGGTCCAACAGGACCACTTCCCAAAATGGTAATTCCCTAAATGTCTACTTCCCATTTCGTCCACTTTCCCAAAACGACCACAAATCTACAGTGTCCAAAAAGTCCCATATAGTCAACTTTCCAAATAGGTTTTTCTTTTTATCAAAGTGCTACTGGTCCCTTCGTGGTAACCTGCACAGTTGCAAACTGTTATGCAAGTGACAGTGGCATTGAGCAATGGACTAGCTTACCGTCCGTCCGTCTAATGACGACAGGCCGTGTCGACGGCGCGTTCATGTTCCACGCGCGCCAAGGGTTAACACCTGCCGAGACTGCGGGTTGTTTGAAAGAGATACCTACCGCGCCCCCGGAACAAAAAGGGCTAAGAAAGAACATGTGCGGTTTTTGGTCAGTAGAGGTGTGAGATTCCCTTCCGCTCCACCCAGAGCAGGAGGAGTCAATTGATGATTTAACGGCAACGAAAAATTCAAGGGGTCAGGTACTAAAGCTGATTCCAGGATACTCCTATAAGTCTCCGAATTCAGAACAAAAAAAAACACTGATAAATAACAGACAGAACCATACCAAGTATTTCAGAAAAGTCTCGCCAGCCTTGCGATTATCACAGAAAATGTGCGCGGATCAATGACTTTTAGGTACCTATAGGTAATTCATTTTCCCTTCATATTTTAAAACTGGCGTAGGACAATGACGAAAAAGAAACGTCTAATAACGTGAGATCTGGAGAGCGTGCCATGATTGTGCAATCATGTCTCAAATTAAGGTAAAAGTTTTTTTACATATTTGGGACGAGAATCGAATACTCAATACCCTCCTTCAATATGCTCCTCGTTTAACCTAACTCCTTGTATATGGGAACTTAGGTTTCCCTATATCTTGCAAAGAAGTAATGTCTTTGGGTCAACTGGGTAGTTCTGTTCAGAAATCTTTAGTTATTGAAAACATGTTGAATCGAGACCTCAACATACACATTCCTTTTATGGTCAAAGAAAGATCTATCATTTCCTCATACAGTAACCGGGACAAAACCTCAAAGATCTCAGTGGTTACTAACACAGTTCCTCCACAGATTCAAAGCCCAATGGCAGTCTCATAAATTGACCATTTTGTAATTTCTATTTTGTTTATAATTTTATTTTAAGACTGACACAAGAAAAGAGAGGCCTATACCCAGCAGTGGGTGAGTTCGAGCTGTGGATGATGGTGATGATGATGATGATTATAATTTTGTGACGAAGGTATTTTGGTATGTGAACTAGACGTTTTGGGAAAGTGGACGTTTTGACTGTTGGACTGTTGCAGTTCATAAAGGAACCAGTAACAATTTGATAAATAAAAAAAGGAAAACCTATTTGGATAGTTGACGATATGGAAAGTGGACTTTTTGGAAATTGTAGATTTGTGGTCATTTTGGGAAAGTGGACAAAATGGGAAATAGACATTTAGGGAATTACCATTTTGGGAGAGTGGACGTTTTGGGAAGTGGTCGTTTTGAACCTAAAGGCTTCAATTGACTGAGATATCCGTGAACAAGGTGCAAAAAAATTCCAACATACTTATTCGAATTGAGAACCTCCTCCTTTTAGGAAGTCGGTTGAAAAATGATTAACGCTACAAATTATTTTTTTCCTATTGTGTCGTGAGTCTTGAGTTTTTTTGTCAATGTAGATAATGCAATTGTTTTAATCGTTGTTTTGAAAACACAAATAATACAGATGCGTTGTTAATGTTGCTAGTTTATATTGGAACGTGCAGAGTAAACGACCTCTACTTTTATAAATTAGAAAACTTAGTACGCATATATTAAATACCAAATCAATATCTGCTATTTATAATGTCGTTATTCCTAAGTATCGAGCCTTTACTTTATGTGATTCTATTGGTTTTAAGTGTGTGTTCTTTTACACTTGCAGCGCCTATAGAAGTTACGGTAGTCGCAGATGTTACAGAGGTTTGTTTTGTTAACTTGTATTGTCCCACGCCTGCAAAGGCCTCGCCCCTTTCGGAGTGCTTCTTCTCGCCAAATGGTGAGAAATCCTACCAAGGCGTCCGCCATTTTTCCTCGGTCTGTCGCGACCTTGTCTAGCTGTGTCAGGGCGCCAGTCTTGGGATATACGGTACCATAGCTTCCTTACATGAGGCTGTAACATGACTGGTGAAATATTTGAGTTTACTAATTGGTACACCTCTGCCTAACCCGTCGGGGATTACAGGCGTTAAGTTACGTCGTCCATGAAACCATTTTGATGGTTGGTTGTTTGGTTGGTTGATGGCCTGAGAGCCACTGATTTTATTAATTTCTTTTTGTTTTTCAGGATAATTATTATAACTTCTATATATACATACTTCAAATTGCCGATGATGTGGGCAACGTTGATGGAGGACTGGGAAAAACCAGGGTGAAAAGGAATGGCGCAGGTTGGTTTCTTGTGATTTTATTGAAACCATATCCGTTCCCACGTACTAAGGCTTAGTATGAGTATTTATGAGTACCTTCTCGATCGCGGTAACGTTAACTTCAAATTGTACTCTGAACTGGCGCCATCTTGTGACAGAGATGGCACACGCAATAGGGTATTTCACCAAAAAAATCTATTTAGTCCGTCAGATAGATTTCCAAAAAATATTGGAGACATATTTTTTCACGTAAACAAAAAATGAAGACGAAACAGTGCTTCGAAAAGTCGTGTGACGTCACAGCGTGGTACATTTTATACCACGAAGTGACGTCAAAAGCCCCCACTCATAACCTTTGAGACATTTTATTTTCGTAATTTTTTATTAATTTGATAACGTCTTGTCGTACGTGATCGTCCGCCATTTAAAAATGGCAGACTTACGTATGTATGATCGCGACATTTTAAATATCTGCCTGCAATTTGGAAAATAAAATCGAAGTATTAAAGTAATAGACACTTAGAAACATTGTTTACACGTCGACGATTTCGACAAGAATGAGGCCTGCGCGTACTTAACTGAGCGTGTAGCACCGTCCGTGTTCAGTTTTTTCGTGCGAGAAGCTTGCGCAGGCCGGAACTCTGGTGAATCATGAGCGTGTGGTAGGCCCATAACTTAGCGTATTTGGTCGTGGTGGCCTAGCTTAGTTACTGCGACATCTCGACTCGTACACGCTTGGTAATACTCGTAGTTCTATCCTACCGAACCCATTTGATCGCCCGGTTTAGTTTAACAGTATGCCATAATTTCAGACGCTAGATATTTAAGAAATAATCATCATTTTTGTCAAACTCAAAACATTTATTTCAATTAGACCAAAACAGGCACTTTTAATTGTCAGAATAACAAAGAAAACGAAACAACGAATAAGGCATTACAACTTGTAAAGTAACTGTGTGCCAATCCATATCGTAGATCTCTATGGAGAAGAATGGGTAACAATTTTCACGAAGTCACGAAAACCCTCGCTACGCCACCAATGCTAAGATTTACTCGTCAAACCTAAGATCTACTAAAATGAAGGCTTTTGCAGCAACATATTAATTTGTTGTGATTCATTAGAATTTAATCATAAATCACCGGGTAAAGCTATATTTGACTTTGAATTAGTTTAGTAACAAGTGAAGTCGTTTGACGACTGCATGTATGGTTGCATGCTGCATGGTTTTGACATGTGCCCAAATAATAACACTTGTGTGGAGCATGGGCGAATAGTGATTCGCCCATGCTCCACACAAGTACAATAAAGTAAATTACAATAAAACAGTGTCACACTCATATAACATTACTCTTCTTTTAGGCAAATACTCGCAAGCCGCTTCGATGGGGCCCTTGAAAGTGGCGCAACTTTTTTTCTCAATGTTCAGAAATTTGTTTACAACTGACCCCATTGGAGGAGTCCATCCTATGTCACGTACTATTCCAGGTCCCGTTGTACAACTATTTAAGCAGACAATTTATGACATGTTCTTCCCCAACCTTAATTCCGATCATTAAACATGTTGACTTTGCAAACACGGATAATTGGTACATAGATGTTTTTATAATAAGTATATTCGTAGTTAACAAATTATATATTATGTTTTTGTTTGTTCATGAGTTTTATTACATTATTCAGCCCGACTACGGGACCCTTCACTTTCATGTTCTTGGCCTTTTTTAGCCGACTTCAAAACAGGAGGAGGTGCTGTGTACAGCTAGTCAAACGTAATTAGTTATCAAAATAAAGGGTTTTAAAAGGAGATTACAAAAACATGTCTAACTTATATTTTTCCGTCAATATTTTTTGCTATTTTAACGCCATAATTAATTTGCGCGATAATTAATCATAGAAAATTACGAAAGATATAAGATCCCGCAAGTGACATCAGGTGTTTTAAATAGAATGTAAAGAAACCAACAGTAAATGGTTGTGGTGGTTTTTAGTCAGTATTTTCTCAATAACCCCCTTTTTGTCAGACTTCTACTGACTAAAAACCACCCATGTTCCTTCTTAACCCTTTATGTCGAGGCCGCGGTATCTCTTGCGAACAACCCGCAGCCCCGACGGGTTCTCAATAACCCTCAATTTCATGTCGAGCGCCAAGGCGAAATAAAACGAAATACTTGTTTAAAGTCAAAACTATATTACGATAACTAGAAACACATCACCAGAATCCAGGGGAACGTTCGGGAAGCCATCTATCGGCATCCCTCTGCGTAGTATTTCTACCATCGAGCCCCATGGAGAAGTAGAAGGAATATGGAAACCATTCTGTTTGGAACGTTACCGTTATGTTGTAGCCGCCGACACCATCGATTACAGGTGGTGAGAGACGGTTGGGCATGGCCAAGCGAGCGCACACTATTGTGGTTTCGAAGCCCGCAGATATCTATAACAATGAACAAATTTAATGAACATGTGATTTATGTTGGTAATAGGGATGTTTACTGACTTAAAAAAATATGATTCTAATTAGTCCGTCTGTTAGATTATCGAAAAACATTGAATACGTATTTTTTGTTTTGTCAAATCAATAAAAATTGACGAAGTAAAAACGCGTCAAAGATTTGAGTGAGACGTCACTCACCGGTAAAAAATGTCATACTAATGTCTTAAAATATGACGTCACACGAATTTTCAAAGCACTGTATCGTCTTCACTGTTTGTTTACGTGAAAATATAAAAAATACGTGTCCAATATTTTTTGGAAATCTATCTGACGGACTAATTAGATTTTTTTACTTAACTACCCTATATACCCTGCTTTTGACCTGTATTTTTTCTTATTAAAACCGGCCTTCTTATTAAAAGTGCATGTCGAACCATGCACAATGTAGGGTTCCGTAGTTACCCATCAAAATATGTGAACTTACTGAACCGATTAACCACCCTGCCTACCTGCCTCCGAACGATGAATTATATTGTAAAAATAAAACAAACTTACATTTTCAGTTTTAAGACCTCTGCTCCCATACATTATGTATAGGAAAATATTTTATACAAGTATATTTTATAAGTTGGTCGATTAACTTGTAAACTTGTAAAGCCTACTTAGCTGTGATAGTTTTCCTTTTAATTTCGTTCTATTATACTACTATCATGAATTTTTCACACACCCAAACATAACCCGTATAAGTGGTTTACGTAGTCACCCTTTTTTTTTTGGGGGGTGGGAAATCATCAAATGACTTCTCCCGCTCTGGGCAGAGCGGTAGGGAGTGTCAGACTTCTACTGACTAAAAACGAAACGTACCTTGATGATGATATTGAGTTTAGCTGGAGGATCAGCATTTACTTCAAACCTTTCCGAATAGAAGAAAGAAGACTTTTTCTTCTGAACAGCTAGATTCTTGTAGCAAAAGTTTCCGGTCAAATAAGTACGAGCGCGCCAACCATGTCTCTGTTTTTTTCTTTTCCTCAAATACGATTGGTTAATACCTTCCCCTGAAACAGAACCATTCAACCAGTTAGCATCAATGTCATAATAAATGGCCAGTCTTTTTTACATGGAATGCTTTGTCCCAGGAGGACGATAGTCAACAGATTAATTAAAAATTAAAGCTGACATTATCATTTCAACGGTAATGTTTTCCCGTTGTTTTTCGAATTTGTTTAAACATTCGTGCATTATATTATATTAAATTTTTGGATAGTAAAAAATAAAAATACCCTGTGCAATGAAATTACCAAATAAAATAGATAAATAATAAAATTTATGCTCTTCTATTTTTTATGTTTTTTTTTCCTTCTTTGTATTTTGTGTGTACATAAATAAATAAATGAATAAAATAGCATTCAGGTTTTACCCGGTCTACCGTATAACATCGTAAAAAAACAACACTTACTGGCGCCAGCATCAACAAGCATAACATTTTGCGGGTACGGTTTAGGCAGGTGGTGCGCAGTGATAACATTCATGATCCACGTATTGTAGGGGTAGATGTCTATGTAGAGGGGCGGTTCGTTGTTGAGACGGCGTCGCATGGACCGGCGGCGGCAGGGTGCTCCGCCCGCGTTCAGGCCGATCAGCTCGTAAGACCCGGCTACGGCGTGGCTGACGATGGGCGCCCCAGCCCGGACACCGCAGCCGGAGCTACACAATACGTGGGTGACACCTTCGCTGCCCAGTTTCTGTAAACACAATAGGGTTGTTTTAACTGTTATGGTAAAGCTTTGATACGAAAATGTTGAAAAGTTTTGCCGGGAGGACATTCCCGGCAGAATTTTAAATTAATTTACGTAGTCCCTAATCATAATGGTTTTTCGAGATATGAGCAAAATCCTTTAAAAAGGAACAACGATTTTAAACTATAATTATGTAGGACAGTAAGGATTTCATTAGGTAAAGTTAATTTTAACATTACCCCTTTCATTCGATGTTGTTTACATTCTCTATGTGTAAACAATTTTAGTGTCTTTTTAGCTAATCTTTCCGAATCGAAGTCTCTTGGCACAGCTGTAAAAATAGAAAATAAGTTAATAGGATACAATCAAAATAGTTTGTGGCTATTCCTGGTGAAACGATAAGCAAGAAGCAATAAGTAAAATTACGGTTGGGTGGCGGGTTTTTTTTCTTGTATGTTTTTAAAAGTACTTATTTACCCAAAGAATACAAGTATTATAAAAGACAATAGGAATCTATTAAATCTCGTTTTTTGGTCCGTTTGTCACAGGCTTTTATCGAGATTATCCTCTCGCGTGTCAAAAGTACAGCATATGTGTACATGAAAAAATGGCTTTTTAATTGTGTCTATAAACTAGAAGTACGATGGGTTAATGCAACGTTGGAGAAGATTATATAAAATAGGTGCAAATAATATGTTGGTTTGTTGAACCACTTACACCCTTAACACTATGTTATTAAGTTCTATTATTCCGTCATCAATAATCCTGCATTACAATTATTATTGCTGACCTACGAATTGTCGTGAACATATTGGACAGACGCCAGTACACCAAGCTACTGCAATCTTTCTAACTTCAATAGATTTTCAACTTTATTGCTGAAGCGTTAAAGAAGAGTTCAAGATTAATGGGTGTTGGAGCGCCTGCCAAATCTACCATAGCATTAACCAGATCAATTAGTTTTAAGTAATGTTTCGAAAGGTGTTATGTTCTTTCTCCTATGTACTCTTCACTTGCCATACTTAACTCGTGCAGTTAACATCGAATAAAATTATAAATTAGTCTTGCGATTGAGTATTCTTCCAGCAAACCCCCGATATCCGTACATGGTCCTAACGAACCGGATAAAGTATTATTAAAGAAGATCAGCGGATATATTCCAGGAAATAAGGATTTTTCTATCCACGTGTCGTGGAGGTTATTTGCCGGTGAATTGGATTGATTAAGAAGAACAAGCTATAAGCGGTGTAATGCGTTTGTGATTAAGTTAATATCGTCACCCAACACTCAGGTAGTATATAACTAGAGTAAATACTCATAAGGTCAGTAAAATTTATTGTATTACCGTGGTATTACCTATAGTATTGTGTTAGATGAAAATCATTAGATACTTGTAGTATTATGATTAGTATTTTATTCATCAGCAAAATTAAGTTTAAATTCATACTGAATATAGTATAGTTAGCTTATTTGCTACATCATTAAACTTAAATAAAGATAAAGCTGTAACTAATTCACATAATTATCTACTTAACAGTGGTTGTTAATGGTTAGCAGGTATCTTAATAGAATACATAATAATATACGTTGAGAGTGTTAGATATTAGTGCAAGTCATTTAGTCAAGTTATTACTAATTATTTAGAATCATTTATGTTGTGTCGTTCAATAACGAGTAGTGTTTAGTTGTGCCTTATTGTTACGAACTTAGCGTTAAAGTTTTATAAATAAAGGATTACACTTGTATTGTATGTACTTATAGTTTATTAGAACAGTTGGTAGTTACATTATTAGATAAGTTAGTTTATGTTGTTTGCAATAACATTCAGGGATCGTTACAACACAGTTTTAGTGTATTAAAATAGTATTGTTCTTTTTTATAATTGTATTCCTGTATCAATTCCAGGTTGACGACACTCATCTCCCAGTATGTCTGAGGAAAAGGAATTAGTTAAAAAGCGAGGCAGCTTTAAAGGTCGTTTGACTGCGTTCGTCAACTTTCTGGACTCACTTAAGGACAAAGACTTATCAAACTGTGATGTGTCTGAATTGCAATTGCGCATGGGTAAGATGGAGTCATTGTACGAGCAGTATGATGAGGTACAGTTACGTCTGGAATGCATTGTAGATGATCTCAAATTACATGACTCTGAGCGTTCTGACTTCGAGTCTCTTTATTATAAATCCTTGTCCAGAGCACAAAATATTCTGACTGAATTTAATAAAGATAATAAATCGATGGAAAGTTGTAAAAGTATAATACACAAGCCAGTTAAGTTGCCAACAATTCAGTTACCTAAGTTTGGAGGATCATATTCTAATTGGCTAGAATTTCGTGACACCTTTACCAGTTTGATACATTGTAACGATGAGATCGACGAAATCAATAAGTTCCATTACTTGAGAGCATCTCTTGAAGGAACTGCTGCAATAGTAATTAAATGTATTGAGTTTTCGTCGAACAATTACTCTGTAGCATGGAGGTTGTTACGTGATCGATTTGACAACAAAAGATTGTTAGTGCAAAATCATGTTTCCGCATTGTTTAATATTGAGCCTATCTCAAAGGAATCTTCAGTTGCCATTAAAGGTTTAATCGATCACTTAAATAAAGATTTACGTGCATTAGAATCACTAGGGGAACCTGTTAAAAACTGGGACACACTTTTGATTGAATTTGTTATTCGTAAGCTTGATCAAAAGACCTATCGTGAGTGGGAGGAGTACAAAGGTAATATTAACAAAGACAGCGCGATCACGTTAGACACATTAATGCAATTCCTACGAAATCGAGCCACTCTTATTGAGACCTTAGAACTAAGTCGCAGTAATTGTTCACAAACATCAGGTAAATCAGGCCCTAAGATAAAATCTATGGTAGCAACGCAATCTCCTCACAGTTCTAGCACTGAATCAACTCCTAAGGCATGTCCGAAATGTAATAACAACGATCACATGTTATATAATTGTCCACAGTTTCTCACATTAAGCAATGACGATCGTCTCAAATTACTACCCAGTTATAAGGTTTGTTTCAACTGTTTTCGTTCAGGTCACTATGCTAACAAATGTAAAAAACAAGGTTGCAAACTATGCAAACGTAGGCATAACACACTAATTCACATAGATTCTAAAGGCACTATTGCGAATACACTTCGTGATAACAACAACTTGTCTGTATCGGCTTCATCACCGTCTACTAGCACTGAAACAAATACCGTAGCATTGTCAGCGAACACTGCATCATCCCGTGCTCATAATCAGCAAGATGTTGTTTTATTATCGACCGCTTTGGTCAAACTGCGGGATCATACTGGTTGCGTGCATCTCGCTCGCGCGGTGCTAGATAGCGGTAGCACCTCTTCATTCATAACAGACAGGCTATGTAAACAACTTGGTTTAATAACTAACCATGTAGATAAATCGATTCTTGGCATCAATAATGTCACTTCCCACGTAGGCAAAACATGTCGTGTTAAGATGCAGTCATTAAATGATAGTTTTAGTTTCGAACTCAATTGTTTTGTTTTGCCATTCATTACAAGTAATGTACCGTGTCGTGAAATAGACATCACTGATTTCGGCATACCGTCGAATATTATTTTAGCGGATCCTAAATTTTATAAACCCTCGGATGTCGATATATTAATCGGCGCTGAACTTTTTTGGGAAATTTTAGGATCGCAACGAGTAAAATTAGGTACTGGAAAACCATTATTATGTGAAACCCGTTTAGGATGGATAGTTTCCGGTCCAATTACTCAAAATTATATTTCACTGCTGTCGAATGACATGAAATGTAACTTTTCTAATGTTATTTCCGATGATGAAAGTAACTGGGAAAACCTTAGAACAGAATTGACAAAGTTCTGGCAATTAGAGGAGGTGAGTGCGAAGTCTTCCAATTCTTACATGCCAGAAGAAAAATTATGTGAAGATCATTTCGTTAAAAATACGACACGATTGTCTGATGGTCGTTTTTGTGTTCGTATTCCCCTTAAGAAAGATCCGTCAGTTCTAGGTAATTCTCTCAAAAAAGCTACATATTGTTTGCAGTCTTTAGAGCGTAGATTAAAAGTTAAACTAGATTTTAGTAAAATGTATCATGACTTTTTATTAGAATACGAGTCACTTGGTCACATGACAAAGGTCAATAAACCTAATTTTTGTATTGGTTATGTTATCCCGCATCACGGAATAATACGCGAGTCGAGTAGCACGACCAAACTTCGTGTTGTCTTCAATGCAAGTTGTCCTACTACGACGGGAGTGTCCTTTAATGACCTACAAATGGTTGGGCCCACTGTACAGAACGATCTATTGTCTATACTTCTTCGTTTTAGGTTCCACAAGTATGTTTTATCTGCGGATGTGGAGAAGATGTATAGGCAAATAGTCGTCCACCCGTCGGATAGGCACCTACAACAGATTGTTTGGCGTAACAATATTGGTGAGCCGATTAATGTTTACGAATTAAATACCGTCACGTACGGTACGGCTAGTGCACCGTTTCTCGCAACTCGATGCCTTAAGCAACTAGGACTCGATTCTAGGGACCCTAAAATATCTGATATCATCAGACATGACTTTTACGTCGACGATTTACTGACGGGGGGGAATGACTTGGACGAAGCAAAATTAATTCGCACTGAAGTTACAAAAGCGCTTGCGTCGGCATGTATGCCATTAAGAAAATGGAAGTCAAATGAACCTCAACTAGTGTCGGATTGTGTTCCTGCGCCGGACAGCTTGCCAGCGTCATTGGATTTAAATGCTGGACCTAATGAGCCTGACAAGTTGCTTGGTCTGGGATGGCATGTCGGTACTGATGAGTTAGGGTTTCCTATAAATGTAACTAAGTCCTCGACTGGGCACACTAAGCGTGATTTGCTATCCGTTATTGCGCGAATTTTTGACCCCTTAGGTCTTTTGGGTCCTATTATTATCAGCATGAAGGTATTATTACAGAAAATGTGGTTAGATAAATTATCATGGGATCAACCATTACCTAATGAGATTGGTAAACATTGGGATGTGATCATTAAGTCTTTGCTTCTTCTAAATAATTTCCGTATCCCGCGCATTGTAGTCTGCAATTTATATAAGGAGTTAGAACTCCACATTTTCACAGATGCGTCTGAGTCCGCATATGGTGCTTGCGTCTACATTCGCAGTGTTAATGACAAGGGTGAACATTTGGTTCGTTTATTGATGGCCAAAAGTCGAGTGGCTCCCATAAAGCCTACAACAATCCCGCGACTGGAGTTGTGTGGTGCGGTAGTTGGTTCTCGTCTCTGTGAGAAAGTGATGGGCTCACTCCGAGCGAAGATCAGTCGGGTCTATTGTTGGACTGATTCGACCATCGTATTGGGATGGTTGCAGATGATGCCTACCAAACTTCAGCCGTTTGTACGCAATCGCGTTGCTGAAGTTTTGGATAAGGCGGGCAACTGTACGTGGCGACACGTCCCAACCGAACAAAACCCAGCAGACCTTATATCTCGTGGCGTGGATGTAAGTGTTCTGCAGGTTTCGGAACTGTGGTGGCATGGACCAACATTTTTAGGACTAGACCCGTCTGACTGGCCTTCACAAATCAAATGTCCAGGACCAGAGTCGCTACCGGAGACTCGACCTAATGTCGTGTTAAATGCTGTCATTAACGATTCAAAGGTTGAGGAATTTATTGATTTTAGTCGTTATTCTAATTACTCGCGGCTAATACGTTCTGTTGCTTATCTATTGCGATTTATTAAGTCATGCAGAAAACATTATCCAAAGTATAATTATTTGTCACATGATGAATTACAAGATGCATTAAATGTTGTTATCATTCACAGTCAGTATCAGTCATTTTCTGAGTACGAATTACTTTTAAATAAAAAAAGTATATCTAAACGGAGCGCCCTTCTTAAGTTCAATGTTTTTTTGGACGACAAAAATATTATACGAGTAGGAGGACGTCTCGATAATTCTGATTTCGCTTACAGTAAAAAGCACCCTATATTATTACAGTCCACTCATAATTTTACGAAGTTGTTATTTCATTTCGAACATAGGAGATTGATGCATGCTGGCCCTCAATTACTACTAGCTTCCATTAGGGAATCTTATTGGCCTATAGGAGGTCGCAACTTGGCAAAGGCCTGTTATCACAAGTGTGTTCTGTGTCAACGCATGAAAGGTAAGGTCGTAACCCCGTTAATGGGTAACTTACCACAAGAACGCCTTCGTCCAGGTTATCCCTTTGAGAGCACAGGCGTTGATTATGCCGGGCCTATTATGTGTGCTAGCCGTCAAGGTCGTGGATGCAGACTGGTAAAGGTGTATGTCGCAATTTTCATTTGTTTTACAACCAAGGCCATCCATTTGGAGCTCGTTGGCGATTTAACTAGCAATAGTTACTTACTGGCTTTGTATCGATTTATTTCTCGAAGAGGTAAACCCGTTGACATCTTCTCGGATAACGGTACTTCATTTGTCGGTGCGTACAACGATCTTTCTAAATTTTTAAAATCAAATAGTTTGTCCTTGGGTGAAAGTGCAGCGAACGATGGAATAAGGTTCCACTTCATCCCAGCTTATACCCCGCATTTCGGTGGACTCTGGGAGGCGGGTGTCAATTCAACAAAATACCACCTTCAAAGAGTGTTGGGAAATTGTAATTTGACCTTCGAGGAGCTTTACACCGCGCTAGCTAAGATCGAGGCCATCTTGAACTCACGTCCACTGACGCCGTTGTCTTCAGATCCTGCAGATTACACTCCGCTTACGCCAGGACATTTCCTGATTGGGCGGTCTCCTACTTCCTTGCCGCAACCCGAGTATCAGCATTACTCTGCCAACCATCTGTCTCGCTTTCAAAGAGTCGAACAACTCCGCCAACACTTCTGGAGCAGATGGAGTAAGGAGTATGTAACAGAGCTGCAGGTGCGGTCGAAATGGCGAAGCTGCAAGGACAGTCTGAAGATTAACTCCTTAGTCGTGGTCAAGGAGGACAATCTTCCTCCTCTGAAGTGGAGACTTGGACGTATCGTGGCTGTTCACCCGGGAACGGATGGCATCGCTCGTGTGGCTGATATACAGACCTCCACTGGACTCATTCGACGGGCATTCAACCGGATCTGCCCATTACCTGTGTCTTCAGATTCTGGTTGAAACCGTTGCTTTCAACGCCCGGGGGCATGTTGGAGCGCCTGCCAAATCTACCATAGCATTAACCAGATCAATTAGTTTTAAGTAATGTTTCGAAAGGTGTTATGTTCTTTCTCCTATGTACTCTTCACTTGCCATACTTAACTCGTGCAGTTAACATCGAATAAAATTATAAATTAGTCTTGCGATTGAGTATTCTTCCAGCAAACCCCCGATATCCGTACAATGGGAAACCTGTGAAGGTTGCGGGTAGCTGAATGTGTACATTAAATATATATATATGACGGCGCTTTAATATTAAAATTAGTTTTAGTTAGATTTAATAGATGTCGCTGTTAGTTTAAGAGTGTCGTGAACATGACTTATCTATGTCAGCTACGTCACATCCGATCACACGACACTCTGACACAACACCGAGCGCTAGCGGGCGGTGGGGCGACGACTTACAGGCAGTATGGTTTGAGATTCGGTCGAGATCGCACAGGCGTGCTACGCGCTCGGTGGAGTGTCTTACTTGTGCTATATCTATTTTGTTATTTTATTTTATCGGTTATTACTTGTTGAATATTTTAAAAGGAATAAAAGTGATTTTGTGCTAGTGAACTAGTGTCCCTATTTTCTTCGCCCGACAATCCACGCCTACCTACAATGTACAACTTAGTCATTGAGATCATGGATCCAATTAATACCGCTGATAAGGGCCATGTTCCTACATCAGAAGTGGGATTCGAAGGGCAAAGACCTGAAGAAAATAACGGACACGGTGTAGTACCCCGCCAACGCCTTACCTATTGCGAGATATGGAGACTTTGTTATCACGACTCCTGGCAACCGCTCAACTGCAAACGTCAAATTTCAACGCAACTGCGCGATTGATACGGTTTGATCCTGATGCTACTGATGCGGTCATAAAAGGTTGGTGCAGGATAACGGAAATAGTAGTAAATAGCAGGAACCTAAATGGTGCAGAACTTTTGCGAGTGCTTGCACATGCTCTGAGATAACGGGCATCGAATTACAAACTTCACAGTTACCCTTCAGGCAAATAAAGGAATAATTGCTTTTTGCACAATTTGAAAAACCTATGTTACCGCAGGACTACTTCGACGAGATATTAGGATTCCAACTCGGTACGAAAGAGTGAAGCTGCAACACGTGTCTGGAGCAAGATAGAGCGTATCCCTTGCACGGAAATGTCAGAAGACGTAATCACGGAGTTTGTAACTTCGGTGCTATGCCAAAAGGATGGTATGATACGACGAGAGCTGCATTCTTGTAACGTATCTACCAGATCTCAGTTGCTACGGGTTCTCCAAGGTATTTTGTCAGTGACGTGTAGTGAAATGTAGTGGTATGTGGTTATATGTTGTGAAATACAGTGAAATGCAGTGAAGGGAAGTAAGAGAAGTGAAGGGAAGTAAAGTGAGGTGAGGTGAAGTGTAAAGAAGTCGCTACAATGAACCACGTCTTACTCAAACTGTTATCATTGTGGTATATCAGTTCATCGAGCCATGGACTCTCGCAAACGCCGCAAAGAGCCTGTTGCTAAGGCAACTACGAAGACAGCTGAGTAGCCTATGGAGATGCAAGTGCATCCGCGCCCTGTCACTTGTTACCTTTGTGGTCAACAAAAGCACGTTGCACCAGCGTGTCCCGCCACAAAGAAGGCAACGAGAAACCGGCTGACAGGGAGGTCTACCTGTGTGAGTGAGGGCTGGCAACCGGCACCATTACTACAACCGGGTGAGTTCGTTCCTTTTCTTTTTGGTAGTGGTTCCGCCTGTTTATTGGTGACTTCCAACTTGGCTAGTCGGCTACCAGGTACAATAACGAACTCTGACATCATTCTATGTCGGGGTCCCTTACCATGGGATGTCCTCAGGGTTCGGTTGTGGGTCCGTATGTATGGAGCGTAGGCTTTCGTGACTTCCTCGTGATTCCACTTCCATGCGGCTGTACGTAAACCGGTTGCGCGGACGACGGCCTGCAGCTCGTGCAGTCAAGTGCTCGGGCTGGACTCGAAAGTTTGGCTGACACTTGCCTAAATTGAATATCCCGGTGGGGTGATCGTAACCGTCTGACCTTCACCGCACGAAACTTGTCAACTTCTTTTCAAAGGTAATCTTAAATCATGGCCTAGTATTGGGTTTAATAGCGTTCCCGTTAAAGGGAAGCGGTCCGAGTGCTGCCTTGGGTTTGTCTTGGGGAGGAGTTTTTCATTCATAGAACACATGGAGGCCGTCGCTGAAAAAGCTAAAGGGGGCTTTTATGCCTTAACGAGAGTGTCCAGGTCTGCGTGGGGTTTGTCATTTTTAACTCTAGGAAATATCTATGGGGCTGCTTGCTTGGGATGTGTGTGCTACGGGGCACCAGTGTGGGCCGACAGGGCCACCATAGGAGCGGTACGACGTAAATTACTTCAAAGCCAGCGGTTTGCCTTGATTTTCTTGTGTGAAGCGTGTAGGACGGTTGGTACTGAAGCCTTGCCAATACTGGCAGGGGTGCTTCCGGTCGATCTTGAGGTGCGGCACCGTGGTTCAATGTGCTGCTGCGCGCGAGGGGCCGCGGCCGCAGACTTGTTGATGCAGCGTGACCGTGCTGAAATGGCTGGATTACTGGGACCACAGACTGGCGTCTGGGAGGAGCTTTTGTCTGAGTGGCAGTGTGGGTGAGATAGTTCTGTCAAGGGCCGGCGCCTCCACCAGTTCTTTCCCTCTGTTCGTGGGCGGCTGGCCAGGACGTGGCTGGCGTTAGATCGCTGTGTTGCCCAATTTCTCGCGGGCAAATTGGTAGTAAATTGTTTTCCTTCAGGCTTGTTGCCTCACCTTTTTGTCAATGTTCTGCATCTGGCTGCGAAAATGAACAATCAGGATCAGGCACATCATATTTTATGCGAGTGTGGTCTTTGGCGGAGTGAATGTAATGTTGTGTTCGATGATGTACGGGTTACATCCTGAGTTGTTTGCTGTGCGATCCTTGTAGAAACTAAAACGGGTTTCCGTGCATTCAAGCATTTTTGTCGTGCCTATTGTTGGAGTCAGGTATAACGGCTCACAACTTGGGACGCAGTGGTATTGATGACAGTAATCCCCGTGGTGCTGGGCTTGTCCCGGTTGTACACGTCCCTGTGTGCCTGTTAGCCTTGTTCTGTTCTGTCTTCTGCTGATATGTAGGGGGGAGGAAGTTGTTTCTCCTGCTCCCCAGCTATTCTCTTCTGATTGGTTTCGTTGCGGGATCCAACACAGTTGGATCGTTTCTTTGGGACTTCGTCGGGCTTCATTGTCTCGGCGCTTTTCTTGTGGTCGCCGCTGTTGATTCTGGCTTGCAGGAGTTGCAGTGGTTTAAGAGTGGTGTGGCGGGCTTGTACCTACCCAGTGAAAGTAGTGGTGTACCACAGCTTAGCCTTTCGCGGATTAGAGGCGTGTAGCTATGATAGGTCTTGGGCTTGTCCCAATTAAAAAAAAAAAAAAAAAATTAAATTAAAATGTAACGAACTTGTATATCTCACGGGTAACTGAGATAATAATGTAGTCAAGTGTGACTCGCAGATACTTAGCCTCATCAATGTTGAAGCCATTCTCTGTAGGCGAGTATGTTTTTATAAAAAATAACGAGCGCAATCAGATAAAGTTTCACAGAAAATTCAAAGGTCCATTCTTAATTACCAAGGTTGTAGAAATTGATTGGTATGACTTAAAAAATATTGATGGGCCTAATCGAACGTAAAAATATGCACAAGAAAATCTGCGTTTAGTACCCGGGGGTCAAGACGGTCTGGTAGCGATAGCTACCGCGTTACTTAATAATAATGAGAAGGAGGCCGAGACGGCGGTCTACGATCGGGGAGTGGAGTGGGTATCATCTGGTGATGACAGCTTAGTGATACCTTGTCGATGTGTGGTTCACGTACGTTGACCGCTAGCTCTGGAACCCTCGCGGCCTCCGAGAGTGAAGAAACTTAATTAAAGGTAACATTGCTACATTCTGCGAGATTAACCTGAGTGAGGGAAATTTTAGGGGCTGGCTCATGTGAGTCGACGTCCTAGGGTGTGTTTAGCGTGATCTAAGGAACTGGCTTATTCAGGCCGATGTTCCGGGTCATATAGTAGGGTGTGTGTAGTTGTATGATCTAAGGAACTGGCTTATGCAGGCCGATGTTCCGGATCATATAGTAGGGTGTGTGTAGTAGTGTGATCTAAGGGACTGGCTTAGATAGGCCGATGTTCCGGATCATATTATTGCACTGATCGTCTAGTCTGAGAGGCTGTGAGATCAATTGAGGTGTAGTCATATGAGATGACAGGAAAAGAGCCAGTTGTCCGGTCCATGTTGTCATATGAGATGATGACTGGTCGAAGGGACGCTGTCGCTCTTTGAGTTACGTGTAGTCATACGAGATGACAGGAAAAGAGCCAGTTGTCCGGTCCATGTTGTCATATGAGATGATGACTGGTCGAAGGGACGCTGTCGCTCTCTGAGTTAGGTGTCGTCATATGAGATTATGACTAGTCGAGGGCTAGGTTGTCCGGGCCACGTCATCATAGGAGATGATGGCTGGCCGAAGGGACGCCTCAGCCAGTATTAGTTTGCAGGAGGTCAAACGTAATCGCTTACGTGTGTGCGTCCCTAAATGTCATCATGTCAGGATAGGGCGAGCGTACAGAGTAATGTATCTACCAGTTTTATTCTCTATAAAGAACGATGGGCAACCGGTGACTTAAGAGAATGGAGACGCACGAGGACGTGCGAATGTCAGTCTGGCCGTGACGGCGCTTTAATATTAAAATTAGTTTTAGTTAGATTTAATAGATGTCGCTGTTAGTTTAAGAGTATCGTGAACATGACTTATCTATGTCAGCTACGTCACATCCGATCACACGACACTCTGACACAACACCGAGCGCTAGCGGGCGGTGGGGCGACGACTTACAGGCAGTATGGTTTGAGATTCGGTCGAGATCGCACAGGCGTGCTACGCGCTCGGTGGAGTGTCTTACTTGTGCTATATCTATTTTGTTATTTTATTTTATCGGTTATTACTTGTTGAATATTTTAAAAGGAATAAAAGTGATTTTGTGCTAGTGAACTAGTGTCCCTATTTTCTTCGCCCGACAATCCACGCCTACCTACAATGTACAACTTAGTCATTGAGATCATGGATCCAATTAATACCGCTGATAAGGGCCATGTTCCTACATATATTTTTTTTTTAAATAAAGGTATTAGTAAATAATTCTTAAAAACATACTGCTAATATAGTCGACCAAATACACGGCTCTAACTTTCTTCTTCCTGGTGCGTTCTGTTATCGTCGGCAAACATACCGGGATCATGTAGTCTGAAACCGAAACAATTATACACTGTAGGTATACTTGGTTAGCCCTGTAAAGAAACAAAGAAAACCGGAGAAACGGACGCCGACGTTACGCACTAAGAACCCAATTAGATTATACCATGTAAATATTGATATTAAAGAAATAAAACTAATTAAGTTAGCACAGGGAACCAAAGTTGATTAAGTATAAGAAACTACAAGTTTAGGTAGGAAGAATTATTTAATTTGACAAGGTTCTAAAAACAGAACGATCTGATTGGTCAACCTATAGAGCCCGATCAGGTTTTGAGAGGGTCTCAAGCAGGTTCCGACAAGTCGAAACCTGTCTGCGACGCTCCGTCAGTTCTCGCCTCACTATTGAGCTTTGGGCGGGAACGAAGCAAGCCCTTGCCGCGTCGCGCGCTTACATGTAATTGTATAAAGATAGGCTGTGCCGGTACTGCGGGACAGTCGACAAGAATATCTCCTACAAGTAGCAACTAATGAGTAAAACAGTGCAAATAAATAAGTGATAATATTCAAGTAAGTGTTTAATTTAATCTATACAGTCCATTAAGTATATAACCCAGTATAGGGCTGCGCTTGCATATAAGTACAGTCCCCTATAACCGGTTTTGTTCCCATGCCACTAGTGCACACAACATTATAGAAAACTTAAAAATAAAATAAAAACAAATTCAGTAAATTGCTGGGCGGCTAGACTACTTAACGCTGGTTTTCAGCTGGACCTGCGATAGTAATGAAAATAAAAGTTCTGAGACTTGTACAAAATCAGCATTTTTTACCCGACTGCAAGGAAGGGTAATGTTTTTCGCGACTATCTTTGTTTGTAATATTCCTTTTTTAAATAACGCTATACCCAAGCCCAACACGTTTGCAGAGTTTCACTATTTAATTCGACCTTAGATACCGATACTCTGTGTTAGGGCCATCACGCCGTAAACTGTTACACTGAACTCTGTGCTAGTGATTTTGGGCGTAATTGCGCGTCGGTTATTTGTCAGACTTAAATTCACGGGAACAGTAAAGGAATATTGATAACCCTCGAAAAAAAAGTCTATTCCCGTCGGGGCTGCGGGTTGATCGCAAGAGATACCGCGGCCTCGATATCGATAGTCAGTAGAAGTCTGGGGGGTTATTTGATGATTTTCCACCCGCCAAAAAAAGAAAAACAAGGGCAGTGGAATACTTCGGGGAAAAATCTCACAGTTTCCAATTTGGATATTTCAGCTATAACAAAAAAGATAAACGAATTTGATGGAGTAAAATAACAAGTCCTTTGAGTACAAAGCCCTGAAAAGGCATAAACAAGATTACTAAAGAAAAGTACTTACTTGACTTCATCGGTCGAATTAGCTTAACAAGAGCTAAACTGTTGCCGACTCCAAATCTGAAATAATGGTTTGTTAATATTTCTGCCATTAAGTGCATGGTGAAGGCTGGCACCATACGAGTTGGTCGCAGGTAGGTAGGACAAGTACTAGTTAGGTCAAGACATATTAAGGAAGACGATCAGTGAGTCTATCAGTGTATCGATAATTATTGTTACGTCGGCTGTCTAGAACATTCTAGAAAATCCATAATTTCCGTCTGTTATTATTTGTTTTCAGTGTTAGTATTTAATTAATCCTATTATGTAGTTAACACCTAAGTTTACTTATTCAGAGTAAGGTCAATAAATAAAATGATGACATAAAAACAACAAAATTTGGTAACTAAGTTTTCCTACATGTTAATGATTTTTATAATTTACGCGCCATATAGTGGAACAGCATGGGAACCATTGATATAAAAACTAAAGATACGGTCGTCCGAACATTTGCTCGACGCGTTCGCCATACAGAGAATCGGTGTAGTCTGCTCGTTAATGTAACCTTGTATAAGCGGCGTGGTATTTTCGAGGTATAAAGAACATAAATAAAGCTTTTAATAAAATTTACGACCGCACCCGAAGAGAGCCGATCGTGGACTAGTTCACTTCGGCTTACGAAAGACCATTTTGGGACCACGTTCGAGGCGTCATTTTAACATGCCGTCCGCCCAGTCCTTACTCAGTAATATATAAGTCAATGATGGGAACAGCAAATTTTTTTACACGATTTCAGGATGCATCCCATTGTCAAAGTAATTCCCAATGATGAATACAATGAGCAAGAGGAATGTTAACAAAAAATAAAATTGCGTATAAGCGAAATAGGAAAGGGACCCTTTACTTTTTTCGATCATATAAAGTGATAAGTTCAATAAGAAACAGTACCTTGTGAACTCTGGATGAGGTGTAATGTCGAGCGGTGGTATTTCTATATATGCGCGCGAGCACTTCATGCCAAACTTAATTTGTTGGTGCGTTAAACCACACTCCTCTTCATCGCGTTCATAATCACCAAATACAATATTACCTCTGAAACATAGGATTCAATTTGTGGAAGGAGAGATTGAAAAGTATATCGGAACTCAGTTAGAAAGGAAAAATTTAATTGAATAAAGTTTCAATCATCATTTGTTACGTCTCGCACATACAAGAAGGGGGAAGACGAAGGGGCTACAGGAGGAGGGGGGGTGTAGTTAATATTTAAGGATCTGGTATAGACCATCAAACTGTACAGCTTAATTACGAAACATAATAATATTATGCTTTCGCATACACAATTTCAATTGCTGTCTAACCCAAATGTATACTTCTATATCTGCTTTATGTGTTAAAAACCGGGAATGAAAAAAAATGCTTAGCTTAGAAACTTAAAATTTGGGACAACATTTCCCCCCTTCCTCGCCCTCTCTGTTTAAAAGAAGAACTTTCCAGTACATTCTTCCATCTCCACATTGTGATAAACCTAGTCTTAGATAAAAACGACATACAGTTTGTAGTTCTTCGGAAGATGCATCATGTCCGTTGCGGTGCCAAGAACAAACTGCTTGTGAACCATAATGACACGAGGAGCTTTGCTGTGATGAGGGAGCCCAGTCGTCACTGTCATCAAGTCATCATCATCAGCCTATTAATGTTCTCACTGCTGGGACACAGGTCTCCTCTCTATGAGAAGGTATGGGATATAATCCATATCTCATATATGTTCCAATTTTTGTTTCTAGGACATGCCGATTTCCTGACGAATGTTTTCTTTCACCGTTTTGAGAACAGTGGTGATGAAATAAATTACACAAAGTAATGCGCCTCCCTGGGTTCAAGTATTTCAATACAATAAGGATCGTTTTTAGTCAGTAATTGGTTATTGTTTTCGCAACTCAACGTTACTTGATCGTTGACCAATGATATTCAATGCCTATCAGAGGATTTAACTGGAATAATGTGGCATCGTGTTATTTCTGTTAGTTCTTTGAAATAACATAACATTTTTGTGATTTTTTTAACAGTAGTCAAGCAGCCAATTAGCAGCATCCAGTTAGACTAGAAGACGACCCCAACAAAAAGGCTAGACACTAGACAGATGATGATGAATTAGGTTTACTTCATCTCAATATTAAAGGGTGTAAAAGTACCTTTAACGCAAACGAAGGGCATTTGTTCTCCCCACCACTGCGATAATTTTTTTGCTCTAGACCATACCTGGGAACCTCCTAGTTACGGAGATATTGGGGGTCAAAGTTCCAAATTTTTCACAGCTGTTTTTGTAAATACTAGTATTTCAGGTTTTAACTTTACTTAAATTACCTCCATGACCGTTTACTATTCAAAGCATCCACTAGCACAATGTTTTAAGAGTGCTATTTTGAGTTTTACAACGTAAAATGTGATTTTTGAACCCAAAAAAAAGTCATTTCCCAGCAAAAATTTTTGCGTAGGGGTACTTAGTTTGATGTACAGAATGCTTGGTTGACGGATGCGTGAAGGGTTCGTTTACACCCTGTATAATAACATTGTGATCCCGAAGGAGATAGACAGTGGTGTAAAATTTCGCCATTTTAAATTTTGCACTAACTGACTAACACATCACATAATTATTTGTTTCTAATTCAGTTTACCTATAAATGTTAAAAAAATATCTTACCGTGAATGTACTGCGCGAAGCCAAGCCAGGTAAATGTATGTTCCTTCAACAATCCATCGGCGGGCTCGTTTTCAAAGTCATCGTGGCATATTGCGAAGTCTCGAATCAGGCATTTCGTTGGTTCCAAACATACTATTAACATATATCTTCTTTAGAATACATGCACACAACTATTTCAATTAGTTTTAACAATAGTAAAATATATACATACGAGTATATATTAATTGTATCCAGATTGAACTTCGAATATGGAGGTTAATCTTATAGGAGAATAGTTACGTACGCGACGCACACCTCCTGAAATCAGGATCTAACGAGAACAACAATTGTGACTAGATTTATCATGGATCTGGTCGATGGATCATTTGATATTGAAAATTTTTAAGCTTTACTATGTTATCAGGGAAGTCGTAGATTCTTCTAAGAATCACAATACCCTAGTGTAGTATTTATTGTCTTTTCCTTTCCTATTCTTTTAGCGACCATTGGTAGTACTCCGAATACATTTTAGATTCCATTGTTACTTCAACTGCGGTGGTACCACGGGCAAAAACAAAATAATAAAATATTCATGACAAATTTTCTTATCTGTTTTAAAAAAGCATTAATTAAATAAATCTATTATTTAATTAATGCTTTTTTTAAAACAGATCTAATGAGAAAACAAATTCTCACTAGATCCATCCATTTATCACGTATCTGGCCAATGGATCTTCTGAGAAAAAATATTCTTTGTAGATCCACTTATTTCGATGATTGAATTATTGAGAAAACAAAATTCCACTAGATCTGTCATGGGTCTGACTAATGGATCTGCGAAAGATCCAGAGCGACCACGCACAGGATCAAACGGCTTTACTTGTGTAATGCACGGGAGGTACCACACCAACTTCCAAACTTCAGGCTTCTTGCAAGCCTTGTTATACAAAATGTCAAACACTATCAATTTATATCTGAAAACTAAATAGTAATAATAAAGAATACAAACATATTGTAACACAAACTGCTATAGTCTTCCAGTTGTACATACTCTCCGTACGTACGATGTTAAACTAACGAAGTTATTCAGCGCGTGTTTCGCTGTTGCTACATAACATATTTGTTTGTTTTCAAAAATGGAATGCGATAACATAATGTTTTCTACGTAATATGCGCACGTATTTTAAAAGTGAGATGGATTCGTGGTCATCATCCAGAATTCGAGAACCTTTCACTCTACTCACTTAATTGTTTACGTTGTTTCGGCTTGAACGTGGAATGGAATGTATACGAGGATCGCCATTATGATATCAATTGTTTTAGTTTTTACCTGAGCAAGCAGTTGCTAATTCTTATTCTCTCATATTATTTAATTAATGTACATTTGTTGCCTAGGCTATTACACCCGCCACAAGTCACGTACTTTATGTATTATTAGCTGTGCCCGCGACTTCGTTCACGTGGTTGTCGAAAACTAAAATGCGTCGCTTAGTTAAAAGTACATTAAATCATTGTCTTCGTTAACTTACTGCAGACGCTGTAGAAAATAAGAAGAGGTAATGCCAGGGACTGACTATTTCACCGCTTTTTAATAATTTAGCTGTTTGTTAATTAACCACGTCAGAACGGCTGAACGGATCTTGATGAAATTTGAATCAAAGATAGATTATAGACGACAGGCCGTGTCTCCGGCGCGTTTGTGTTCCACGCGCGCGCACAAGGATCGACGCCTGCCGGTTCTGAGGGTTGTCCGCAAGAGATACCGCGGCCTCGACATAAAGGGCTAAGAAGGAACATGGGTGGTTTTTAGTCAGTAGAAGTCTGGCAGTCCCTTTGGCTTTGCCCAAGAGCGAGAGGGGTTATTTGATGACTTCCCACCTCCCAAAAAAAAAAAGATTTCCGTGTGGGCATGTAATTCTGAGCGGCATTGGTGTTCACCCACACGTGCTTTGGTGACATCATCTTTATGTAATATATTTATTTATCACCTTACAATCTACCATTACAGGTTTAAACGTAATTCGATAGTGCGGCTACTAATCTACACATTACTTTATAATTAAAACAAAAACAAACAATTTCAATTAACAACAACACTAACTAATTATAACAATAACATACTAAGTATAACAGAACTATTGCGAATTCACTTAAATTGCACAAAAAAACCTCTATTCACTCATGAACCTCGTTAACAATCTGGATCGTTCGGGTGAAAGGTCTTAGCCAGAAGATTGGTTCTCGCTACCGGCACGACCAGCAGTGGTGGGCGCCTCCACACACATTGGTCAGGCACACGCAGTTTCAGGTGCTGCAGCACTACGGGGTTATGAGCTGCACCAGGCTGTAGCTTTACTACATACACGGCTAGAGTAAATTTCCGGCGCATCCTGAGCTCATTATACCCCACCATGCCCAGTAAAAATAGTGTAGGGTACATTAATGGGTAAAATGGATATACCCCATACAATTTAAAATATAAGTGCCTTGTGAACTTATTTTGTACTCGTTCCAACATGACACTATGACTTGAAGCCAAAATGACGGCACTGTGTTCAAACTTCAATGTGACTTCTGACTGGAGTGTCATAGATCACCTTCAGCGTGGTTTTGTAAGTAAACCCCTGTGACTACCTGAGTACAAAATAAGCCTAAATTTCTGTACGCTTTCTCGCATATCTTTATGATATGCTCACGAAAAGAGAGGTCTGGAGTAAGAATCACCCACAGATCCCGTACCTGCGAAACTCGCTGCATCGGTGCTGCTTCCCCCTTGTACTCGTAGGTTACCGGGGACCATGCACGAGTGAGATATAACGGAGCATTTGTCCACATTGAAGTAGAGTTTATTAACCGACTTCCCAAAAAGGAGGAGGTTCTCAATTCGATTGGTATTTTTCTTTGCTTGCTTCACTCAGCCACTCGGTTTATGTCCTCTTGCAGACAGTCAAACTACGCGAATCCCACTCGCTGATGCAGTTAAAAGGTCATAAAGTGCTCAGGTGACAGGGTAACGATCACAATCCGACTTATCTTTGACCTCGAGCAGCAGTTTAAGGTCATCAGCAAACATTAAACATAAACTATATCTGATGACCTCAGGCTAGTCATTTATCATTATTATAATTTCCAGATGCCCCAAATTGCTCCCCTGACTTACACCTGACCTTGTGCAGAATGGTTCAGTTCACTCGCACCCATTGTAGTCAACATACTGCTGTCAGTTTTCCATATAACTGACGAAAAACTGTAACAGGTGTGGAGTACAGCCAATTTCTGCGAACTTTATAAGTAACAGGTCATTGTCGCCGGTAACCAATGCCTTTTTAAAGTCAAAGTATGCCATGTCTACCTGCACTTCAGCGACGAATGCCGGCACCGCCCACACCATAAAGTTGAGTAGATTGGTGGCAGCAAAATTTAGAAAAACGTGCATGATAAGTTCAATCCCTTCTTCAGAAAATAGAATGTTCCCAATTCTTTTTTTTCTGGCTGTTCCCGCGAGGTTGCATGAAATTTGGCTTGCTAGAGAACGACAAGCATTGGGATCAATGTTACCTTTACTTGAGCTGCACACCGCGCAAACCTATGCACCAACATATTAGCTCGCACCGACAATGCTGTCAGCTCTCTCTCAATATCCGCGCCATCGTGTAGGGTTTCGGCCACAACATGCCCTAGATACCTAAACTGAGAGACATGACTCAAAGATACTCCGTTAAAATACAGAGGTTATATGTGTTAAGGTTGTTTAATCTTACCTCTGATAACACTCACTCACTCACTCACACACTCTCACTCTTTCTATCTTGTATTTTAAACCGTGACTCTCAGCATAGGCATTATGCATACCTATCAGTTTTCGTAGGCTACCAACCGATGGACTCAGCAACACCATAACGTCCGCGTAACTGATGTTATTGACGCACACGTTATTTAAGTAACATCCGACATGCCTGTTGCTGACCTCATCAATCAGCTGATTGACATATAGATTAAAAAGTCTTGGAGAGGTTGGACCCCCTTGCCTCACACCACAATCAAGTTTATATTCATCAGAATATGCGTTCCCCCACTTGAAATAGTTTTTCTGTTGTTTATACCAGAAATAGAATATATTCAGCAGGTGCCCCGACCTCCCCAAGCTTAGCACCATAGTCTATTATAATCGACTAGGTCGAAGGCCTTCGATAGATCAAAAAAGCAAGCATAGATGGGTGTTTTTCTATCAATATAATAGGCGACTGTATGTTTTAGAGTCAAAATCGCACTTTCCGTTGACTTATTCTTACGAAATCCGATCTGAGCATCATGAAGCTTTACTTACTTGCTGAGCTGAGCATCTAGAAGACCATCGAAAACCTTCGCCATCACAGTAGTCAGGGACATAGGCCTATAGTTACATTTATCTGTCACATCACCAGTGCGATTTTTTGCTATAGGCATATAATGCTGGCATTCTGGCAGATTAATGACGTTCTAAGTCTTTGGTTAAAATACAAGGATAGCCGATAGGCCTGGGTCTTCTGATAAGAAGACTACAAAGGACAAATGGAAAGGCTTTCTGGCAATATAGATGACCATCTAGCATGAAATCTACAATAAATGTCTGGTCACAATAGGAGAAGCTGTATTCGCATTAGAAGGGCAAAGCCTACAGCAGTACAGGTTTCCTAAGCCGAAAAACCAATAACCGTGACTACTCGAAGGAAATAAACTTCGATGTCAATTTCTTAGCAGAAGTGGTGTTAAGTAGTGAAGGTTCTCTAACCAATACATATCTATTATGAAATATAACAAAATCATTTATTTTCTGGTTTATTCACCTATAAATTTCTAACCTAAAATAAAAATTGTTACATTTTATAAGTATTCAAACATTTTAACATAATAATTTATATGGTTTAAAACGTAAAAAAGTAATTAGAAATCCTATTAGAAGCATTTTCGATTTCTATACGGACGAAGTCCCAGATAAAAGCTAGTAATTATGTAAAATTCATACATACTATTAATACTTTTATAAATGAGAAAGAAAGGTTCAAATTCAAATATTTTTATTTGTAGTACATAGAGGTACATATACATACCTATTTGTTTATTTTTGGAATTAATTTATAATGGAGGAGGATGGTAGAATTTAAAGAAGAAGTTAGCTGGGAGGTTGAGTTTCGCGTGAAGATAAAACTCATGCAAGTCGAGTTGCTGAAACGTCATCTTCATAACAATATGGAGGTCTCCTTGGCAGTAGTAAAGTGGGAGGCGACTGTTTCGGAACAAATGTTTTCTAGGCACGTAGGTCATCATCACAATGCAGGCCAACCTATGGTTTATTGTATCTCCATCTTCAAGTAACTGAAAGAAATGTCATGCATGAATATCATTGGTATTGTCAATTTTGCGTTGTTTTATGCTAGTGTAAGGTTACGACCGACCCGGTCGGGGCTACGGGTTTTTCGAAAGAGATACCACGACCTCGATACAACGACCACTGCTGGACAAAGGCGTCCCCCATAGCACGCCATAACGAACGGCTACCTGTCACCTCCTTTTTTTTGTAGGGTGTATAATCATCAAATGACTCCTCCCACTCAGCCCAGAGCGGTATAGTGTCAGACTTCTATACTGTAATTACAAATTGGTATCTATTGAATAAAAAGAGAAGGAAGGGTAGACAATAAATAAATAAATAAAATAAAGCTAAAAATAAAAATGTCTGCTATCCTTTTCATAAAAACTGATGCAGAGACGCAAACAATGATTGTAATTTAAGTTAACAAAATCCTATATACTGGTTTTCTTGTACGTACGGTTTGTGAGACGTTACCCAACTTAAAATCCTTAAAACTTACGTAAATGTAATTAGCTTGTGTAGATTGCCAATTTGATAGAGTTATGTTGGCAGTTTTGCGGAGATACACCTTTTGTATTGCATCAGGTGTGCACCAACCAAACTTGTAGACGCTGTGGACATAATCTGGAAAACAGATAAACACCCTCCTGAATTTGGTTTTGTCGTAAAAGTATGAATACCTTTTTATCATTACTTTGAAATATGCGTTGGAACCTCGATAGACCATTATTCTCTTACCCTTAACTCAATTTATTTATGGTGCACCATGTCTTCTTCTCAATGTCACCCAAAGGGCAATGGAGAGAGCTATGCTCGGAGTTTCCTTGCGTGATCGAATCAGAAATGAGGACATCCGCATGAGAACCAAGGTTACCGACATAGCCCGAAGAATTGCCAAACTTAAGTGGCAGTGGGCAGGGCACATTGCTTGCAGAACGGGTGGCCGATGGGGCCGGAAAGTTCTGGAGTAGCGACCGCGAACCGGAAGACGTTGCGTTGGAAGCCTCCCACTAGGTGAACCGATGACCTGGCGAAGGTTGCGGGGATCCGCTGGATGCGAGACGCACGGGACCGGTCAATTTGGCGACACTTAGGGGAGGCCTATACGAGAGGAAAGACGTCCACTGCTGAACTGCAGTGGACGTCTTTTGGCTGAAATGACGAATGATGATGATGTCTTCTTCTTCCAAATTTCTATTATGAACGTCATTTTAACATTCAACTCATCTCTAGCTTTATCGTCCTTCATACAGTCCATCCATCGTTTCTTAAGTCTACCTCTACTCTTATATCCATTCACATGGGAGATACTTCGATACAATTTGTGTATTACAATACACATCCTATTTTTGGTGTCATCCTCGTCACAGTCAACTTTAACAATGTCATCTAAGCAACTGTCTATGTGATTTTCTGTCTATTCGACTGTGGCACCTTGGTGTGCATCTACTTACTTCTAGGAAGCGCTTCATCTTCTACCAGTCCTTCCGTTGGGCCGTAGTGAGCACTACGTAGAGAATACATGGCTTGGTTTGCAGGAACCGCCTTCCAACCAGATACAGTGAACGCTTAAAAATAATTTTTGAGTATGTAAAACATAGGAAACACTTAAATTCTCAAAAGAATTCACAATATCTTCTTCAATATTTAGACTTTTGCTAGTTTAAGCAACCTTTTCAGAATATGGAGCACTTTGTTGTGATCACCGTCCAATAACTAAGAAATTAATTAACTTGACTTACTCATCAACAACAACTGGATCGTTACACAAATAATATGATTAGTCATTCTTGAAACTATGAGAGAACCTTTCAATGCCTAAGATGCTAAGATCTGTCTAGTAATACAGACTTGTCTTTAATGTAGCTTTGTAAATGATGCTGACCGTTTTGCTTACTATTTGAAAATAATCCAAATTCTTCGTAATACCGCATTTTGCTTTGTTTACTAACGTGTCCGAACTTGTAAACAAATGGAGAGAAAAAGCTACAACAATACGATTGTGTTAAAAAAGAAACAAGTAAGTTGAAATAATTTATTTAATAGTTACACCAGTAATCATTTAGGTACTTGATAAAAATTATTTAATCTTAGGATTATATACAAACTAAGTCTATCAAAATAAGCGTTTCGGCTTCATCCCCTTTAAAATTATCCATTAGTGATACTAGTAATACTATTTCTCGAGGAGTTTGATATAAATTGTGGTTTCATTAATGTTATCCAAAGGTTTCTTGTATTTGGATCGCATATCACGAAATATATGAATAATACAAATCCTTGTAGCGTTGATGTCAGGCAAAAAAGATATGACCAAAGTAAATGGTTTGAGAATGAAAATATTCCAAAAAGCCACGTCAAACCCAATAAGAAAAACAGGAATATAGAAACTCTAAGTTGTGCACCGACCAAATCCATGTCCGTTGATTTCATTTTTTGATCGGATCCTCGAGAAATAGCGTAGAGTACTAGAATAAATAAAGTAACATTAACACACAATATCATACATATTGGCAACACGACACCGGCAAGGCAATAATAGCCGGTAGGGTAACAAATATTTCTGACAATTGAGGGACTTGGAATATAGTTCTCAGCGTCAAGAGCTAACGTAAGAATAACAGGTAAAGTGGGTATTCCCCAACCAATAAATGTGAATTTGCACATGAATCTTGATGGTCTACTGACTCCTAAAACCCTCACGTATCTTATAAACTGTAAAATAGCAGTTATCAACATCCACATGAAACTGGCTAATATTGAGAAATGCAGCATGGAACCTAAGACAATACATTCAGGTTTCTTGTGTTCTACAATAACATACATTCCATTGACTTGAATAAACATAGAATAATCTAAATTAAAAATTAAAATAAAAACTAATGGTAAAGCTATAGCAGTTGACAATTGTAGAAGAACTTTTGTTCCAGCTTTTTTCCTCCAGCTACCAAATACTAAAGCTGTTATCCAAATACCGATTATACCTAATAGTGACATGAAACTTCCGACTAAAGTTATTATATTCAAAGCTGTGGAGTGGTTTGTATTCATTGTAATAGATTCGTTAGGATTATCTGGTATAGAAAGCAACTGACCAAAATGAGTGAGATGATAACATTCACATACAGTTGTATCATTGATTGTTTTTACTATAAAGCAACCTTGTTTCTTCCAAGAACCTAAAATATTATTGGACTGTTTAGGTTGAAAATCCCAGTAACCACAATCCGAGTTGCTGGTATGATTAATTTGCTTGAATACAAGTGGCACAGGGTATTCTAAATTTGACATGTAGTCGGGGATTGATACTCCTACAATTCTACTATTGATAACGTGTCTATCAGTAGCCAGTTCTTGAAAAATGGCATCGTTATAGAAAATGGTTATGATAATATGAAAAAATTCTTTATCTATTGTGTTTTCTTCACTATAGTTGCTTTTTATTTGCATTGTATCTAAAACTTTTTCGGGTAACCATGTAGCAATTTCTAAGTTTTCTATAGAAAGTACTTCTTCTAGGCTAGTATTTTTGTATAATGGTTGAACCAACATATCTTTGAAATTTCCAGAGGCTGAATTCCTTATCATAGCTATACCAGTGATGTTGTTGTATTCTGGATAAGTTATTTGAACCACAAATTGTGGTTTTAATGCTAATTGATAGGATACATTGCTTAATTCTGATGTTTCATTTAAACTTCTTTGAGCTATTAGTTCTATAATATCACTAACGGAATCTAATATGACATTGGTTGAATTAAGTGTTTGGGCCAAATGTAAATAATTGCAATCAAGAACCATCATTCTGTCCATGACCCACGCGATATTTTCAATGTCACCAGTTTCTACCGAAGTTGCGTTTTCCTGAACAAGATCTAAAATGTGTTGCAGGGACATTGACAAGTAATAAATATCGGCAGGAATAATTATGTCCGTATCACCCAGTACAAAACTGAGACCATCAGTAAGAAAACTGGAAATGTTATCATTAGGCACCTGTCTCTTCACAAAATTGTACAAGAAAGTTGTAGTTTGTGATGGCTCGTAAGCACTATCACAAAAACCTTCTACTGCTCCCCAGATACCACCCAACACATAGGATCCCTCACAGCGTCTCTTAACCGGTAAACCGTTAGCTTGAAGGCAAAATTGTTTTGGTGCTGAAATATGCCCAATAGGAGTCATCTCCCAATCGAGTGTCGGATTGGAAGAATTTATGGGTAAACAAAATACTGAACTAGATAAATTTATAAACGTGTAATTATATTTCGATAATTCAGAGATTGCTGTAATTTTTAATGTTTCAAATGTATATTGTATATTACGAGCTTCGTCTTCATAAACATCTTTAACGTCAACGTGCAAATGCAATAAAATCATCATGTGATCCAAAGAATAATCAAAAATGTCCATAAGCAAAACTTTTTTAGCTGAAAATATATTTGTTATGTTATCTGTTAAAGCCGACAGATCAGTTATGTCGTCAACATCGTCTGGTAAAACATAATGTTTAATAACAAGTGCGAATACATGAACTTTGTTACCTTTGGGGTTGGCTATGATTTTGTCCGTGGTTATAAATGCAAAGTTAACCGTGTGAGCCTCGCACCAATATTGAGCGGAGCTGTCGGTAACCAGATCAATTATATACACAATTTTTTCAACATGAGTCAAATCAATTTCATTTTCCCCAGCAGAATTAACTTCAATAAAAGGGATATCATTTATATCCACCACTCTGAAAAATCCTTTTGCATCAGAAAAACATTGGATTCCTTTGTCGTTATTATCATATTTCCATAAACCAGAAGGGTAATAAACTGTAAGAAATATTTTGTTTTGTTCTTCATTGTATTCAAACATAAATTCTGTTTTTCCATAAACAACTTCCATTTCACAGGCCATGCAAGGTAGTGACGCACTAGAATTAATTAAACCTAGAGCGCCAGCGTTGTTGATTATACCTTCAAAATCAGAATGTCTTTTTATTTCAAAGGAGTTGTTATAATGAATATCCTCTTGGTAGTCATTAGTTTCATGAGAAACTTGAGGCGCTTTAAACCAGCACCACATGTCATTCGGTAGCTGATTGATTTCAGCTATTTTCTTAAAAATAAATCTTGTTAAATCATATGCACTGTTAACCATTGGTGTATGGCACCTTTCTTGAACAAATTTATCAAATGTCATTCCTTGGTCTGATTCTTCGATGCCATAACATGTACCATTGTCAAGTTTAAACCTAAATGCGTGGTATCCATTGGGACATTTACTTGGATAATAAAGGTCATTTA
Organism: Diarsia brunnea; assembly: GCA_949774965.1. Classification (NCBI taxonomy): domain Eukaryota; kingdom Metazoa; phylum Arthropoda; class Insecta; order Lepidoptera; family Noctuidae; genus Diarsia; species Diarsia brunnea. The sequence goes on along the minus strand of OX458997.1, from coordinate 9,478,145 downwards.
TGTAAAAACATAAACTCGGGTAGATCTTAGAACAAACTTCAGTTACAAGTATGCCTTTTTCTATGTCTAATAGTAAACAATTTTTTGAGAAAGATGTATACAAACTCAAAAAGTTACTCGCTGATACACGTTGACCCCAGTTGGGCCCTGGAATAGACCACACTACAGGATGAAAAAGTTTTTGTCTTGCTGCTGGCAACCAAAAATATCGCGACGTATTTGTGACTTGGAGAGAATTGAGTAGGTATTCCACTTCCTCAGCAGACAATTCAGTGATTACTGACGCTCCCCCGCTGGCAAAACAAGGAGAATTCCAAGCAGTTGGTTGTCCTATTTGGTAACAGTATTCATTGTTGTTTTTTGATATTTTGTGATATCCAGGCGGGCAAGAATTAATGTCAAAATACTTAACAACTTTTAAACAAGGTTTGATGTCGTCTAAAGTGGGTGTCCAGCCGGCGTAAGAGCAGTTCCTGGTGACTAACGTTTCATTGCGATAACAAAGCGGATCCGATTCTATATTGTTTGCTGTCGGTGTCTGATGCCAGGTTACACTTATTCCTACATTAGTGACTTCTTCGGGACAAATCTGCAATTTAAAAATATCAAGTCAAAATCACATAATATAACCCTCGATATTATAACACCTAGGCTACCAATAAACAAGTAAGGATAAATTAGGATTTTTACGTAAACTAAAAAATAAATCTAACGCGGATAAATTCAAAAGTATACCCATACTTTTGAATTTATCCGCGTTAGATTTATTTTTTAGTGGATGGATGGAGTTACAAAAACTCAATCACACCAGAATGGCGTGATTGGGTTTAGTTAGCACATAGGTTACTTTTATTCCGGAAGTGCAATCCTGCGGGCAATTCCCGAACTATACGAGGGCGACACTGCGGGTGAAGCCGTGAGTATAAACCAGTAGAAAAATATAAGTCACTTTTACCTGTAGTGTAGAATGAAGAACGGCAATCAACACGAATACTATCCGCGACACAAAAAATTTCATAATGCCTATGAAAATTATTAAAGTTTATCTCTCGCAGGCAGCATAAGTTCGGGCACTTTTACCGGGATTCAGCCGCGATTTGAAACATTTTTACCTTACTGTTATTGCGCAGATTACCTAATAGGTGTTAGAAAAACATGGTGTTTGAAAAAGTTATGAAAAAAAAATCAGATCAGTTCTCAGGTATTTTTTATTTTGCTATTTTTTTATGGTTTGAACTATCAAGCGGGGATAAAAAGTATTCTCTGTTCGAACCCATGTCATTGGTATACCTGTGTGACAACTGGGTTTTGTCAGCAGACATTTGTCAGTGGCAGCTACAGGGTATAAACTATGCTCGGTTGATGGAATAGGCTCACCCCTATTACATGGGCTGAAACATAATTGTCAAAATATGGGTGGACTGTTAGTTAAACCTTTATTTAAGCCATCGGGACATAGGCGTTACTATGCAGGTATTTGAGTCAGTTTTTTTTTCTACAACTTAGGCAAACTGAGGTATTTAGTTACAGTCTAATCGTCGAGAATAATATGCTACTGAAAAGTTGCACTAGTTCGGTCAACCGGACTAACAACCGGACTACTCCTACTAGAAGGAATTACATTGCAACATACTCGCCATACACTGCTATCGTAGGTATAAGTGAAGTATCAACCTATTGTGTCAAGCAATTTGATTGGATTATAGTTTTTTACGGACCGGAACAGCAGTGATAGTCTAGTGGTGGGACCGTCGCACTAACAAGTCATATGTCTCAAGTTGGAACCCAAGACACCTCTGATTTTTCAAGTTGCAAAAGCTATAACCAAGGCGTTTTATCACCAAAGAGTGATACAGTAGGCTTATAATGGCCATTGTGACTCCATGTACTATAAAAGTTTTTAACAGCGTACTTTAGTTCTATAAGATTAAAGAGCATTTAAGTTCTATAATGTAGCTTTTAGAACGCTTACTGGAACATACAAAAGAATCTTTAAAGTGTTGCACTGTAATATATATAAAAAAAGGTATTATGGTACTATTTAGTACTAAAGACCTTACTAACACTTTTATGTATCTATTATGCACTAATATTGCGTAAAAATATCTTTTATTGTCTAAGTATTGTAACAGTATCAAAAATACTATTACAGGATCAATCTGTACTGTAAAAGAACCTTCCATAACAATTATGTGACCTTTTAGCTCCCTCAACGTCGCTATGGGGCAAGTTCTGCAAAAGTCATAACAACCCCTCTATCGTACTATTATAGTACCATAGCGACTCCTAGTGCAGTTGCTACATAACTTAAATTCTTTATAGCTCTACAAGCGAGTTTGTGTTGTTTGTAAAAAATAATAACTAATGGACTCATTAGATCTAATTAGTTTTCGGTGAAAATATGGCTGCTGTTTCCTGTCATGATAGCACAATAGTAGGGACAAGTCCTTATTTTGTTTATTTCAATTTAATCAAAACATGAAAATTATGAGGGCGCATTGTCAAATTTAAAATCGGCATAATGATTTTATCGATACAATTTTTTTCGCTAGTGCAAGCTATGGCAGAGTCACGGTCCACGGATGTTTTTTGGTATATTATTTTCATAAAGCATAAGTTACCGATATAGTTTGTTTTCTTTGGGAATACTTCACGACAACGGTGATAAAGAACATCACTGGAATTGCTTACGGTGCAAAATAGAACTATAAACATGTTTTGGTTACTTTTATAGTGCAAAATCACTTTGAGAGCCTATATGTTATGTTTATAGGATAAATCAGTCACAAAACTAGGGCCTATTAGGGGTTCTGTAAACGTTTACAACACCATTATAGTACTAGTCATGAACACCAATAAGTGCGTGCTAATACGTTCTTAGGACTTTTATAGTACCAAATGTTACTTGGTTACTTGGGGCACTTGCTGGGAATGGAAAACATTGTGAGGAAACCAGCATGCCTTTTTTTTTTTTTTTTTATGGGGGGTGGAAAATCATCAAATAACCCCTCCCGCTCTTGGGCAGAGCGAAAGGGAGTGTCAGACTTCTACTGACTAAAAACCACCCATGTTCCTTCTTCGCGCGAGGACTATCGCCTCCAGATCCCATGGCGGCAATCCGGCAAGGAAACCAGCATGCCTAAGAGATATTTCTTGACGGGATGTAAAGCCAAATCCAATCCCATGGGCGGTTTTAAAAACTCTGATACCAAGTTAAACACTAACCACACGATAAAGAAAAAATGGACCGGCAGACGAATAATGTTTTATCCACAGCCTGTATATCATACTGTAATCGGGATATATTAGCGTCAGTGTCATTACGCCTGGCATGTACACACACAAAGATATGGTATCTTTATGAATTCATTGATTTTACGCCACGCTGTGAACAGCACTTGGCTTTATTTGTGCGAATTCTATTGGATGAAAGTGATGAAACAGGTGAAATCCCTTATCTCGTTGAAGAACCATTGAGCGCGGCTTTTAGCTATGTCAATACAGTATCAACTTTATTGTTATCTAGTGTAGACTCCACTACACCTAATATTTAAGTAGTTTCCATATAACTTGATTTCTATTTTGATTTTTTATCGTGATATGTAACTACTGTTTTATCTAAGTACTTACCATTTTTTTATCAAGGTCCGTGTTGCGACAGTTTCGTTTATTATTTTTTTGTCTGATAGGGACATTTATTATGAACTTATACCTCATGTTATTAATCGTTTTTTTAAGGTAACATCATTATTAACTACCTATTCGTATCGTGTTATTGCCCAATAGGACCCCCAACTAGTGCAGTCACGTTTCGCCCTGCCGTTATTTTTACGTTCCAAGTAATAGGGGGCGAACCTATTGCCATCAACCGGGCACAAATACAGACTCCGTTGGTGCTCCTGAGAAATTTGTAATGTCACAAAAACGCAATAATACTTGGCCGACTTGGGAATCGAACCCCGGATCTCATGTTCAGCAGTGGCACTTGCGACTACTAGACCAACGGGGCAGTTTATGTATCGTTTTGACAAATAACTCTTGGATAATAAGAATATCACTTGGTCCAGGTCCTTTTTTACATTTGTTTGAGGCTTGAATCTATTCCTAACCAGGCGCATTACTCTGTGTAATTTATTTCATCACCACACAAAACGGTGGACAAACATCGACTATACTTTTTTTTTTTTTTTGGGGGGGTGGGAAATCATCAAATAACCCCTCCCGCTCTTGGGCAGAGCGAAAGGGAGTGTCAGACTTCTACTGACTAAAAACCACCCATGTTCCTTCTTCGCCCTTCATGTCGAGGCTGCGGTATCCCTTGCGAACAACCCGCAGCCTCGACAGGCGTCGGCCCTTGCGGGCCCCTTCCATGTTGCTGACATCTCTTTGAGGCGCGCTTGGAACACGAACGCGCCGTCGACACGGCCTGTCGTCGTCATAAGACTGACGGACGGCGAGCTTACCCATCACTCACCGTCCACAGGCCCGCGTCTACGGTGGCCGGAAGCCATCACGTGGCCCCCGACGCCCGGAGTGCCTCCCGCGGCGGCTGGGACATCGACTATACTTCAACTATAAATTCGAAGGCAAGTGAGCTCTACCAACCCGCATTGGTGGTAGTTTACGAGTCCATTTCCTCTAATAGACAGATTGCCTGTTTCTTAGCAGAGGCAAAATTATATAAGCTGAATACGCTAGGATAATAACTTGTAACGTCAAGTCACTTTGATTTGCAACTGGTGACACATGACTATTCTCCTGTACTGTCTAAAGTGAAGACGGGTGGTATGACGTATCATCATCATCGTCTGCCTAGCCTTTTCCCAACCATACTGTTGATGTATATGTATTGATGCAGCTGAATACCAGTATTTAACATGGAGCGACTGGCTATTTAACCTCCACAATCTAGTAATTTATTACGAATAATAACAGAATATCGTTTGGACCGAATTTTTGGTAACGGCAGTAAGTCTCAACACAGGCTAAGTCAATTAGGAGGTGGCATGATAGTGCGTCTCCTTACCTTTCATAATACACAGAGTGGTACACACACATAAAGTGGTAGACACGATGAAATTACATGATTTTTGTCTATGTTCAGTGAAGTTAAAACTGAACAGCCAATAATGGTTGCAGTAACATTTTAAAAACTTTCAAATAAATAAATAAAAAAAGACGTGTGGCACTCTGAGACTGCCGCGGTAAAGCTATTGCATAGCATTTTTTATCAACTTATGCAATTATAATTATTTATTTATTTTATTATTGCAGTATTTTTTTTCTTTTGTTTTTTTTTCTTTGATATTAATTCAAGTTACACTTTGAGCGTGGTGACCGATAAAAAAACATTTTTTTTCTTTTATTAAATAAATGAATGTTCGGTTGATTCGGTCCCCACGCTCAAGGCCCGCGATAGAAGCTATGCAATAGCTTAATAAGCTAAAATTAATCTTTTGGGATATTGAATACTATGGCTTTTCCCTAATGAACAAGTCAGATTTAGCTAGAGTAAAGACATTTTTATTGAGTAAGTCGCAGTCAGAATTTGTTCCTGGTTAAAAGCAATAGCAAGTGCTTCCCCCTATCCAGGCTTAGACTTTCTTGCCCGTGGCTTCGTTAAAGTTTAGGTAGGAAATTATGTCATGAGACATTTTAAATACTGCATATGCTCTATGGGGATGAAATTGAAACAACCAAAAATTAAATTAATACGTGGAACTTAACATTTTATTTTTACAACTATTCTGATGAATCCGTTTTGAGACCACCTTGCGGGAGGGGTGGTGGGGGGACGTTAGGGATGGCAGGGTCCTTGGACGCGTAGTTCAGGATATTGAGATCAGTGGGTTCAGGAGGTGGAGTTTGTGAAGATTGTTCAGCTAGAGCTGGAGCGTTATTAACCGGTTTCTCAGCAACAATGGGAAGACTTTGACCCAGAAAATTTGGCACAGGACGATATATTGGGAGGCTCGCGTAAGGATTGAAGCTGAATGGATCGTAGGGATCATAGAATCTTACACCAGGATATCTGTAGGTGAAAGGACTGAACTGTGGCAGTGCATTGTACAAAGGATCTATGTGTCCTAAAGGCAGGACTTGTGGTGGGAGACCGAATTCGTTGAGTGGTATTGGGGACTGTGTGGCTGGTGGAGTAGCTGCTGAGGAGGCACTTTCCGCACTACTGTCTGACTCTGGCTTGGCGGGCTCTGCAGTCGTAGTCGGTGCTTCCGTGGAAGAAGGCGAAGGCTCCGCAGGAGTTTCAGGGGTGGAAACGGGTGAAGCTTGTGCTGCTGGAGGTTGGGGCTCCTTAGTTGGTAGCAATCCTGGTGCAGGCAGTAACCCCTGAAATTAAGAACGGTAGGTGTTAATCAAAGAAGGCCATGCAGTTAGGCCTTTGCCTAGAAGTGGTATGAACAGTAACTGTAGGTGATCAATCTATAAAAAAATCCTAAAAAGTGCCTGTTTGTTCCGGCTAGTATCCAAAATGTCTAGCCCGATTTAGACGAGACTTTTCTTGGCAAAAGTTATGAGGAGCAACTTGGGGTACTTTTATTTTTTATCAAAATTATTAGGGATCCGTACAAAATAATTAACACTCTTGAAATTGTTAACAAAGTCAGAGTCAAATAATCCCTTATAATAATTTCATGTGGACGAAGGTAAGAAAAGTAAATCGTGCACATGCTCATATTGCTATCCATAAAATATCAGGCGCAAGAGACGCCTTAACAGTTTTTCTATATTAAGCTCTGTGTCTTTACCCTAAAAACTATGTTGAAGCTTGAGAAAGCGAGATGAAAAATTATTGCTGAAAAAAAAATTACGGTCCTTCGGGACAAAAGTTATTTGAAGAAATTAAGAATATATCTTTGCAAAATAAAGTCTTCTTTATAGTGATAGTAGCCTAATCTGGTCGAGATATAATTATTATGCATGTTGGTTTCCTTGTTACTTGTACTCGTGTTTGCTGTTTGTGTGTTTTTACAAGGTGTTGTTACCCTTGTATTGTGTCCTGTGTGGTCACCTATTTACTCCCTTTTCTTCAATATCATTCATCACACAATCCATCTATATTTTCTTTGAGCAAGAACTGACTACTTACATTTCCAAGTAGATCCCCGCCGTAAAAAAGGGCAGGCTGATAGGAAAAGGCGAATGCATCGTGGAGCACTGGCTGATATACTGGATAAGCCTTGCTTGGCTCCAGGTTCTGGTTTGACGTGATGAGGGCGTTGTACACCTTCGGGACTCGGCCAGGCTCGGGCGCGGGGTCCGCGTACGTACCTAACCAGAGTACGCTCAGCAACTGAAATTTATGACAAATTGAATTGAGTAATGGGTGTTCAAGTACCCTTAACGAAGTCGAAAGTCTCCCCGCCATTGCAACCTTTTTTTTTTGTTCTAGGCCATACCTGGGGAAACTTCTAGTTAGGTTTGTATTGGGGTCAAAGTTCAAAGTTTTTCACAAGTTTTTTTTTGTGTTATGACTTTACTTTAAATAACTCAACGACCTCCGTATTGTTCAATGCTTATTTATTCAATGGATTCCTTAGCACAATGTTTTGAGTGTGTTACATTGAGTCCTACCCTAAAACGTAATTTCTAACCCAAAAAAAAATCTGTTCCCAGTAATATTTCTTGCGTAGATTTACTTAGTTTGATGTTATCCATGGTTGACGACTTTATTTATTCGTGAAGTTTCCATTTACACCTTGTATGTAGTTTTTCTATTCCTGCAGAGGGACTCCACTCTGGCATTCTGTTTAGGATGGATCGAGGATAAACTATTTTGGTTCGGCAATATATATATATCTATATCTACAGCGGCCAACCAGGACCCGCAAGCTCTTAAGACATTTCCACATTGGCCACTGCAGTTTTTACCCAGGCGGCAGATATTTTTTGGGGTTGATGAAATGTGGAGGGATGAGATGTTTGTTTCTCCACTGTTCGCATGTCTCGTCTGACGCACCGTATACCAATAATATCTCCTAAGTGGCTTGAGGAGGTCCGATAGGCAGTCACTATATTATACAACGCGGCACCGCGACAATACGGCAATAAATGAAAACACTGGTAATATTAGTTCATGGAACTATTTTATATTATCAAATAAATCATAACTCAGGAAAAATTATTCAAAGAACTAAATAGTATAAAACCATAGATGTAATAAACAAGCATAAAACAGTCAGGAACGAATTTGACAAAGATTTTTGATGTTGACAGGGGTTGGTAATTTGTCGGTGCTAGCATTAGTTTACTAGATGTAGAAAATGCTGAAAATTACGTCCTGTGACTAAAGTAATGAGAATATTCAATTGAAATATTGGATGAAGCCAGGAAAAGTCATGAGGTAGGTATTTATTTATTAGCCATTTGTGTACTACTCCAGGGCACCGACCTCCCTTCCCTCTAGACAGTTATCTGTCTTATCCTTATGTTTCTCCTTCTATTTTAGTCATGAAGTATACGCCGTTTAATTTACTGTCGTAAGTATTGTCACAGCCAACCTGTATACACAAAAATACAAGGCTCTTCTGGCGGGTTGTGAGAATCGGAACTAACACCGCTGCTTAAAAAAGAATGCCGCTCTATCAATGTCAGTCATGTTTCAATAGATTCATGTACTTTTGTAAAATATATTGTATGCATACCTACACGTCGTCATCGACGTCAATGACTTATTTTTGCGCCGTCTCCCATCGGTCGATAAGGACGTCAAATAACGTACAAAAGGAATCAGGAGGGTTTTTTCGAATTGTTTGTTTTATTGTATGCCATTTTAGCATCGCGTATTCGCGATTAACAATACTATACTTAAAGTATTTTTCTATACCATTACTTCCTCTCAAACCTATAATTTTCCCTATATAATATCGGAAACCAGTTTATGAATTACATTAAGCACCAACTGTAAAGAGAGCAATTAGGTATTACCTTGAACACTACATAAATGATCCATACAAGTACATAGCACTGTCATACATAGGCTTGCGTGCCTGTACATTCACCCACTACTAGTTTTTGTGAACTTAAATAAATAATTATAAGGTTACTTAAAACTTAGATATCGTAGAGCAAATTCCAGGCTTATGTTTAAACCAACAAGTACCTAAGTGTAGTTTTTTTTTACAAGCTTTTATTTAACTTGCAATGTATGTATGTCTAGTGAGGTCAAATCTAGCAACTAAATAAAACAGTTAAGTATCCCCAACTGATATTATGTAATTGTTGGTTTGGCTGACAATGCGTGGTTATTATAAGTGACGCCATTTTAAAGATCCACCATCCTTGGGAGTCCGCAACCGCACTAGTATTTTTTTGAGAGGAGATGATGCATGCAAAGGATGCGGCGGAGAGGGAAAGAGAGCATGCCTCTCACTCTACCTGCACCAGAAGGGCAGCCGGGCGTCGAAGGGCGCTTAACGATCTCCGGCCACCGTAAGGTGGGGCCTGCAGGTGGCAAACTTAGGGCTGAAAGGTGGGCTGATACCAGTCGGAGGTGCGCGCGAATGCACTTTGTACCCGACACATGGTATTAGTAGGAATAGTGGGTTTTTAGTAGGTTAGAGTCCGACATAATCCCCGCTCGCCCCAGGCGGAGGGTTTCCATGAGGACTCCAAAAAAAAGGTCAAATCTTGAATCTTGCAAGCCGAAACAGAACAACTAACAATCATTCGAATGATTTCGCACAATACAATATGTTGATTCAGTTCAGAAGACAATGCATTTTTATAATAAGCATGGCTTAGGATTGGCTCCAGATAAGGGAAATCTTCAATAGCACACAAACGATATTTTTTATACATAATTATGCGTTCATATGCGTTCATTTAATGGGGCCATTTTTTTATTTATTAAAAGCTCAATTTGTCGCCACTTAACACTTCAAAAGTTTTTTATAGATAAGTAGCCAATTTATGCCCTACCTATGTCGAACGAATTTCATATGAGTTTAATGTTTTAAATTACGTTTAAGACCTGAGTTAGATATCTTATAAAATAATTATTATTTTGCCGTTCTAATAGGGTCGACGACAAAACAAATCCAATTTAATCTTTCTTTCTAGATTTCCAAAAAATATTGGACACATCCTTTTTTTTTCACGTCCATAAACTAAAACTGAAGACAATACGGTGCTTCGCAAAACTCGTGTGACGTCACGTTTCAGTACATTTAAAAAAATAAAAGTGACGTCACAAACCCACCCTTCATAATCTTTGAGGATTGTTATCTTCGACATTTTTTATTAATTTGATAAACAAAATCATATTCTTTTTAGTCAGTTGACATCCCTATTCTCTAAGGCTACTTTGACAGGCTACATAATTATGCCAATCTAGAAAAAATAAATTGTTGTATTTATTTAGCTGCAACATATACGTTAAAACTACGTTACAAGTCTGTGTTTACCATTGTTAATCAATTTAAAAAAAGTGAGAAGGGGCAAGAGTTTTAATATATTAGTTCTTGCTATTTCAGACACCTTATACCTACATATTTTGTAACTTAGTCATAATATGATAAACCCATTAAATACTTGTAGTCAAATGAGGATAACTGGTCATACATAAGTAGACAACTATTATAATAATTGCCATACATAATTGCCTATGTTTTGTTATGAATCTAATTATGTATATTGCTTTATTGATAGGCAATTGATCGGTATGCACTCAATGAATATTAAAAACTTCTTGTAAGCTCTATAATCCCCTGAGGTAATCACAGTACAAGAAGGCAGAAGAAATAAGAAGGAACATGGATGGTTTTTAGTCAGTAGAAGTCTGACACTCCCTTCTGCTCTGCCCAAGAGCGGGAGGGGATTATGATTACCAAACCCGCAAAAAAAAATGTTAGGTCGTGGTGATATTCAAACTTTTACTATCGTATTTTAACTACTACTACTACCACTAGAACACGACCTGGTGGTGGCGTTCAAGTGGTTCTAGTGGTGGTCCACTTACTGCTTCCTAGAGATTATTAAAAAAAAAATGCATGCGTATATTTTGGTGTGCCTTATCCCTGAAGAAAAAAAACTCTTTTAATGGTGTTAATTCGCTTAATAAACGAACCAGATGGTACTTTTCAAAATACCTGACAGGTATAAATTTACAATTTACAAAGTGAATGGAGAAAGAACTAACAAAAATGAAATTACCAAGTTTGTTTTAAGATTCATTCACATGACAGTTTACCACGACGCGAAGACGCATCAGATTAATCTATTTAAACGGGTAATTAATTAACTTACGCAATTGGTGTGTGTGAGACGCCGTGAGATGCAATCTCACAGTCTAGGAATCAGAGTACTCACGTAGTAAAGTATTGGTTGGATCACGACGTACTTAGTTATAGAGACGATCGCTACACGTTGATTTGACAAAAAATGGATCATGTAACCAGCCCATAAGTCTTGATATCTAAAGTTCTAGGGTTATGAACACTATATTGTGGTGTCTATTTAGTAATAATATCATCACCTACCCCAGACTTTTCCTAACTACTTTGGGGTTGGCTGTCAATGCTGCATAATTGCACAGAGTCTCACTCGGGAGACCTCTTTACTGTCTGCCCAAGGTTATGCTTTAACAGGCATTGCACAGAAGAGGTTATGGACGGGTATTTTTAGAGAAAACGATCCCTACATCCATGTGCAGATTGAGACCACCATGGTGGTTTAGTGAGGTAAAAATCCTACACTATCTCTACAGGTCATAAAGTATATTTTAACAGGAAACGATGCCTCCTCTCTTGTGCGGATTATGGCCACCAGATCAAAAATCAAATCAAATTAGATTTTATTTGTTAACATAGGTAAAAAAAAGTACAGATCTTAATGTTTGATTATCATAGCGCTATGTAAGCGGCGTACAAATAATATGGTGTGCAAATCTAGCTGAGGATTACAATTATTAGGTACCAGGGTGGTTTAAAAATTCAACACAACTCGGTCTTCTCCCCAAAGACATAAAAAACGGTCCAGAAGTGAGCTTGCCAACCCTAAGTACAACCTTATGATACAGATCATTATATCACCAGTGAGATCTACCGCGTTGGTGTGTCTCTGCAACTACCGTCGCTCACTTGTCTGCGTTGGTAAAAAACATTGTATTAAAATCAAGGGCATATGCAAACTAAGAGATAAGCGGCCTGCGTCTAATTATTTTAATTACACGTCATTAATCCATTATTATTCACACTGTAACACATACTTTGGCTTTGAATGTTAAATAAATAGTTATTACTAAGAAAGACAAGGCGCTAGTTTCTTTTTACCTACCGTGCAATGTAGATATACGCTATGTACACATATACTTACTATGTAATCTTATCATAAATCATACTCTAGTCTTAAATACAATTGCTATAAACTATATTATACATACTTTGCATACAATACTTTTGTATTCGCAATTTTAGTATTTTGACAAAGTCAGGTGATCCATAGACATGGACACTATGGTGACAATGGTGTGGACCGAGCTAAATAGCTTTATACAGGATGATTTTAACGTAACATTCTGTTACTGCCCGCCGAAAAAAACGAGCCAATTTCGGCCAATGACTTTTCACTTATACGTGTTCACTGTTCATAGTCTGCAGCCACATGTCATGGTCAACAATACAATGTGCCCGATAGAAGAATGGCCGTTCGTGTCCGCTTGCGATCCGGAAATCGAAGTAAACCACAATGCCACTGCCTTGACCACGCCCACCAGACCAAGGTCTAAGAAATTAAACGTCAAGAAAAAACTGGCACCCACTAAGGCTACCGAATTAGCCAACTGATTATTCATATTAGTTCAGACACAATGAGCTTCCGTTTTTTTTTGTGTGCCAATTAAAATTGCTTTTAAGTTAAGTGGCATTTGAGTCTAAAATCAATTCGTATTATGTTGATCTACACTAATATTACAAAGGGTAAAGATTTGTAGGTTTGTAACGAACAAATTCAAAAACTACGGGACCGATTTCAAAAATTCTTTAGCCATTAGAATGTTATATCACATGCCCATCGGTTGTCGTGTTATGGGTATGTGATTCGGAGGAATGAGGAAAATGTCTTGAGGAAAGTTAAGTATGAATGTAAGGGGATAAGAGGGGTATAAGAGTAGAGGAAGACCAAAGAAACGATGGATGGACTATATGACGATGAGATGACGAGTAACAGAGAAGTATGGAAGAAGCAGACATGCTGCCAAATGATTTGGCATAAGGGTTATATTATCCTCCGGGGCGAGGAGGAATGGGACGCCGTCGCCTCCTTCTGCGAAGCAGTGATGCTAGCGAAGGAGGTGGCGGAACGTGAGAGTGAGAGAACCTCTCGTCCCAACCGCCGCGGGAGGCGCTCCGGGCGTCGGGGGCCACGTGATGGCTTCCGGCCACCGTAGACGCGGGCCTGTGGACGGTGAGTGATGGGCTAGCTCACCGTCCGTCCGTCTTATGACGACGACAGGCCGTGTCGACGGCGCGTTCGTGTTCCACGCGCGCCTCAAAGAGATGTCAGCAACATAGAAGGGGCCCGCAAGGGCCGACGCCCGTCGGGGCTGCGGGTTGTTCGCAAGAGATACCGCGGCCTCGACATGAAGGGCTAAGAAGGAACATGGGTGGTTTTTAGTCAGTAGAAGTCTGACACTCCCTTTTGCTCTGCCCAAGAGCGGGAGGGGTTATTCGATGATTTTCCACGCGCCAAAAAAAAAAAGGTTACATTATCCCTGAGTACCATAATCTATATTTTTATTATCTATATTTATAAAATAAATGTCCGCCTGTGCGAAGCCGGGACGGACCGCTAGTCTAAGATAAAAATAATCACATAAGTATAGTGTTCGAATATGTACGAAGTAAGGAAGGAAAGTTTTTGCAAAGAATTCCGCTATCGTAAAGTTCAAGGTCTGTGAGTCACTTTCTTACGAATCTGGATCGTGTTAAATATTCTGCGTAATATTGTTATTTAAGATCGTTCCAGTAGTTTTAGTACATGTTTTTATGTGACTAATGTACGTTGACTCATTTCTCAAACAGTTTTACCTTTCACAAATATCTTGAGAGCTTTTGAAATCAATTTCGGTGTGAAATAGACAAATTTTAGATTTTATTTGCAGTTTTTGTGAGCTTTCTGATCGTTACATGCATTGTTTAGATCTCCTACATTTTGGTAGTAATTAAGTTTTTTTTTTTAAAGAATACTATGTCTTAAAATATAGTCGATATTTTAGTTTCAAAAACCCGAAAGCATAATGTTTATTTAAATTATTTTAACCCATCATATTGTTGTCCTATTTAACCCAAAGGTTAAGGTAGAGAATGCCTTCTGGCATTAAGTCCGCCTGTACCGCTACTGTTCTGACTTCATTTGACCTCATTTGCACTTGTGACCTCTCATCGCCCTTACAGATGGGTTGAAATTTCCGCCATGTGCAATATGCACTTTTACTATGCTTTTAAACCGACTCGATACTATAGATTACACAAAGCAAACAGAAAATGCACTGATAAAACGAAGTTCTGATGACTTTGACGTCACTGTAGGGTCATCAACTTCATAATTATGGGTCAAGAACATGTCATTAAACCCTAGAAAGGTCGCCAGACTGTCAAGTGTCGTCCTTGCCTTACGATTTTGTAAAAAAAATAAGGAAAATGTAAATGAAATGGGAGAAAGATAAACCGAATGACATTTACAATAAGGCCTGTACGTCATTGCGCATTCTGATGCAGCTCGGGGTCATCGAACCGACGCGCGCTGGCGATGCGCGCAGGGCTCGATCTAAAAGCCTTCTTCTAGGCAAAGCTAAAGTCTAATGTAGGGCTTGAAATAACTTAGCGCATGTGCCGAGAATGGAGTTTCTGTTCTGAATATTTATTAGTTGTCCACCACAATATTTATTATTTATTTCTTATTTCTAGGTGTTTCGTGCGATTTGTCTTGTTGCCTCTTTTTCCAAACATTTTTGATGTACTAGACTCTGTAGTCTTTAAAACTTTTGTTCTTTTGAATTCGTACAAATATTAAGAAGATTAAATTCAAAAACAGAATTATAAAATATCTGCTGCCATATTTTTGCCCCTCGTCCAATCTTAGTAGTGTAAGAAAAATATAAATTCAAATTCAAATTCCACACAAATTCCAGTTTAATTGAAAATATGCTAGCAATCTATGCAATGTGAAATAATATGATAAAAGAATGAATGCTATTCAATTAGATTCATCACATCCTGCGTGCTTATGCAATCAAGTTGTCAAGTGTGAGCATTACCCTAACGACCCTTTGTGCATTCTGACCACATTACTGCATGACCTGAATCTGTTGATTTCACGTCAAAAATTGTACTGTATGGAGAGGATTTATAAGATCAATTG
The DNA here is from genome assembly GCA_949774965.1 of Diarsia brunnea. Taxonomy (NCBI): domain Eukaryota; kingdom Metazoa; phylum Arthropoda; class Insecta; order Lepidoptera; family Noctuidae; genus Diarsia; species Diarsia brunnea. Next base: position 9,462,770 of record OX458997.1, on the reverse strand, counting down.
TGGAACGCTTGTAGGGGAACCGAGGTGGTCTTAACCAAGTTTAGTTAGTTCAATCAACTGTTGCTATAATTAGGTTAGGTTAAAAGCACTCGAACACTTCTAGGACCAACATTTAAGAATATATTATTTACTAACTATAGGTAAACGACTTAAAATAATAATAAAATATGTAGAAGTTTCCAAATGGGAAATGAATTACAGGGCGTTAAAAAAAATTGGTCCGCATCGCTGTCAACAGGAGAAGTGCCCAGAAGGATGTGCAGGGTAGGGTTTAGGGCTTTGCAATGTTGGAAGGATCAATGTTTCTCCTCTTCTTCTTTTTAAGTGGGATCAAGTAATGCAGGGCACTAACGTACAGTCACGAGCAATAATGTGAACCTTGGCAAAGCACAAACGCGAATTTTTCGTGAAATAACGATAATTATTCAACTTTAGGGATATTATTATGACTTACTTTATGATAATATGGGTTTCAAAATATTAGTTTCGTTAAGTAACATGAAAATTACATCAATACATAACATAACTTCACGCCTGTAATCCCCGAAGGGTTAGGCAGAGGTGTACCTAATAGTACACCCACATTTCACCAGTTATGTTTAAGTCTCATGTAATAGGGGGCAAGCTTATTGCCATCAACCGGGCACAAATCCAGACTCCGTGGTTGTTACTGATAAATTCCTGATGGAATAAGCCAATAACACTTTGCCCGACTCGGGAATCGAACCTAGGACCTCATGCTCTGCAGTCGCGCTTGCAACTACTAGACCAACGAGGCAGTCGCAGTAGGCAAAAATTTACTTCTAAATGTTTCTAAGTGTTTACATATTAGTGCTGCGGTCTGTACAAAGTAGTGAATACAAAGTTCTGTAGGCTTTGGAAATAAGTTAGATGCCAAGTGCGTAATTACCAAGATCTATGGCTGAAAGTATGTGTGATGGATGAATGAAGGCTTGCTCTCAAATTATACGATATTTACGACCTCAAGTCTCTTTGTTCTTGGTCGATGTAGCAACGAATAATTTTGACGATCTCATGGTCTCCGATGATAGATAACTGACGCCCTAATAGCTAGTTGGACCCGACGAGATAAAATGTACCTACTTGCAATCGATTTATAAATGAGAACAGCTTAACAAGGCATCCTTTCTTAACTTGCGAAGGTTGCAACCGACTTACTTAAAGTAAGTACTTGGATAACATTTGTTTTTTTACTTTCTAACGTAGGAAATTATTAAACCTTATTATTGACTGTCTCGTCGTCTAGTGGTCGCAAGCACGACTGCTGTGCGTGAGGTCCTGGACCCGATTCCCATGTTTGACAAAAGTGGGATTTTTATTAGGAATTTGTCTATGAGTAAAAACCACGGAGTCTTTTGTGTAGGTATAGGCTCGCCCTCTACTTCATGGAACTTATACTAAATTGCGAAATGTGGGAGTACTAATGAATACACCTCTATCTAACTCTTTGGGGATTACAGGCGTGATGTTATCATAATTACTAAAGTCACATGATCTTGTGGGTGTGATCTTGGGTGTACTATTAGGTACACCTCTGCCTAACCCTTCGGGGATTACAGGCGTGATGTTATGTGATGTACATGATCTTGTTTACTTTATTTTTTTTAAGGAGGTTTTTGTCTCTATGCATTTCCTTTGCCTTTTGGTTATGATTCCAGTCAGGCCAACAATCCATGTTAATTTCAGTGAATCAAAAAAGCTTGCAATAGAGTATTTTCACTACATAGGACGGATTACGCAAATTTAAACTTAGATAGGTATATTGTCCCTATGTTGTGCATGTCAACTGGCAATGTACATGACATTGCCAGTTGAAAAAAAATAGTACTAGCAAAGAGCCCAAACCACCTAAGTTCGCGTGAAAATATTATGAAAATACTACTAAAGTTAATATTAATTTAATTCAATCAGACACGTGGTACCATCTATATGAACATCTATCCTAAGAACGTTATTGTTGTTATCCTCGAGAATAGCATTTTTTAGAAATGAACTTTTTCTCAGGTGTACGGAAACGGACATACACCTACCCTATGTCCTTCTCTGTACACCTGAGAACGGATTTGAAACATTTCAGGATGAATAGTTCAGGCGTGAAATGGTAACAAACAAACTTACTTTCGCATTTATAATATTAGTTAGGATAAGCTATTTGGCCGGTATTGAAAAACGTTCATTACCACGTATTTTGTATCAGCTAACATTATTCTCGTCACTATAGTAAAAATGTCAAAAAAAAAAAAATTTTTTTTGACATTTTTACTTTTACAATTTTTTACTATTATTAGGCTAGTGTCAATATGTGTGTGAACCTTTATAATCCACGTGACCTGTTCGACATATGGGTACCTACCTTAGAGGTACTCGATATTTGAGAGGATACAGTACCGAAAATATATAAATATCATAAAAATATATAAATATTATCACCGGGTATTGAATTTGGTATTGCAGTTTCTATTTGGGGCATCCAGAATGACGTACAGAATATTATACGTGGTACCTTTTAGAATCGGTGTTCCTTCCACCCTCTATTATGGTAGGTACCACACCTGTTCTGTGGTAGGTACCGTATTTTTCTTCGTGTCTCGGTGATAAATTACTGAACATACACCGTACCTCTATACAAAAGTGAACGCATATTGCATAAGTTTGGCCCTAAAACATGTAAGTTTAATGCACTGAAGGGCGACGCATGATTGCTTCGTAATTGGCATCTAGACCAAACTGTTCGGCTAGATCTAGATAACTGCCAGCCTTAACTTATTGGAAAATGAATAAGCAAATGAGTAATGACATTCGACTGTGAGAATATTATTAGTCACCAGAATCCGATCAATACCAAAGTGACAATCAGTTAAAGATACATAGTTAGGTCGCTTTTAAAGTGAAATAAAATAAAACCGACTTCAAAAACACGACTGTGACAAAAAGCTTTGAAATGTGGGTGAACTGTACACATTTGCGTATTCCCTCAGAGCAACCATGCGTGATGTTATGTTATGATATTTTGTAAACAATAAGCAATCATAATAAGAAAATAGTTCCCTTAATTTCTCTAGGATCCCCACATCAGGTTCTGACCTGATGACAATGAGAATACCGGGGAAGTGCATCCTTAAAAAAAAGAACTATCAAAATCGGTCCAGGTTTCATCGAGTAATCGGGGATCATACATAAAAAATAAAACCTCCTTCTTTTTGAAGGGTACTTTTTGTAACAAGTGTGTAAAGACGCAAGCACGTAAGCTGTAACTTAATTAGGGCTGAATCATACAACCGTTTCGGCATACCTACTAATTAGGGAAGAGGCAAAGTAAAAGTTATCGAAATTCTCTTTAGCGTAGGTTGCACTCTCTAATTAGCCTATTAGGTTTTAATGGAAATTACACCATCGACCGAACTTAACTGTTATGTCGTTAGCTAAAGACCCGAGACCTTAAAGGTACCAAAATCCTTTTAGACAAACAATCCCATTCAATGACATTCACGTCACGGAATCGAACCCTCTACAACTGAGCAGTCAGTACGCATGAGCGTTACCTAACACCATCAAAGTTCAACCGACCGCAAAAATATAAATATTAGGTAACAGATAAATATTTAAGTAATAAAATGCTAATGAAATATGGAATACTCACGAGCAGTGTAAGAGGCTGGGTCGCCATGTTGCGCGCGCTTCGGCGAATGGTGGTGGAGTGTCGCCGCAGAGCTGCGCACGCGCGCCTTGCCGCCGGACAACGAACCACACGATGTATGGAAGTGACATTGCGTGCATTGATTGTTTACGTTGACGAGCTAATTACCTCGACACAATAATCTTAAAGTGACAATGAGCAAGCTAAGTTAAAGGTAATAAATTACGAGTGTGTTCCACTTGTTGCGTCGGTTTATTTTGTACCTAAGGGCGTATTTTTTTCGATTATACACGAAATTGGCATAATATGCAGATTTTTGCGCTTAATATGCATACTGAAATAATAACTTAATGTAAATTTACTAATACTTTCTGCAGAACCCAGCGCTGTCTAATTAACTGCAGGTGATAGAATATAGTCTGCAAAACTTCAAGTCAGTCATGGTATCCAATCTCAGCTATGATGAGGTTGATGAACATTCGTGCTTGTGAGAGAGGATTATGCAGAGGATCTCTAAAAACAGACAAACAATAAGTTGCAGACAATATTATCAACATTGTTTTTATGAATGAAGTAGTCAAATTCGACACGTTCTAGCTAAAAAGGCATACATAATTCTCTTCGTTCATTGGTCCATTGATTGCAGACATCTAACAGGTTGGCCGTGACCGATTTTTTATAAAATACCTATTTTTACGATGATACAGTGTAGGTAAATGAATCTATGTTTGCAGATTCTATTTTCGCTTATTCGGTTGAAGAACTTGAAGATTAGTTTATGCCAAGACTTTCAAGTTTAGGCCTAGCTTCGTTTTTGCGACTATAAATCTATTTCTTCAGCATTACACATTATTAAGTTAAGTAATTAGATCTGCCGGGGCTGCGGGTTGTCCGAAAGAGATACCGCGGACCCAGACACAAAGGGCTAAAAAGGAACATGGGTGGATTTTAGTCAGTAGAAGTCTGACACTCCCTTCCACTCCGCCCAGAGCGGGAGGAGTCATTTGATGATTTCCTAAGCTCCAAAAAAATAAAGCACTTAGACACAATAACTAGTTCATATTTTCTTTTTAAAAGGATTGGTATAAAAAAAACAATACGTAGAGCGAGCTATAAGAATTTCGGACACAATATTGTCATTTCTAGTGGTATTGTATCTTTGATAGTGTCCTTGCCGGCGAATGCAACAACTGTGCTTTGTCTCACAGCGCGACTGATAAGCTTCGATATACTTACAATTAGCCCCATTTAGACAATTTGGCCGGTGAGTAAGTAAGTGTGCGAATTCATTAACAATGCCCAATGGCCCAGGGAGGATCTTATTGCTGGATCAAGATGCCTTGAAATTTAAATTCACGGCAGCTAAGTGTCGTTTTAAATTTTAATTGTAAGATATGCGTGGACTGTAATTACTGGAGTGGACCGACGACGGTTTTAGTGAAAATCGCACACTCTTCGGTCTTTTTCCCAAACACCAGTCGCTTCTTGAAGGTTTCCCCCGATAACAAAAAAGGTATATGAACTGTGATGTTTCTATTGATTTTGGTTTAGCACACCAAGTTCCCTACTGTCTGTTAGTGTACAAAAACGGGACCAAAAACATCTTCTTAAGGCGTGTTTTCTGCCGGGGCTGCGGGTTGTTCGGAAGAGATACTGCGGCTCCGGACAAAAAGGGCTAAGAAGGAACATGGGTGGTTTTTAGTCAGTAGAAGTCTGACACTCCCTTCCTCTCCGCCCAGAGCGGGAGAAGTCATTTGATGATTTCCCAAGCTCCAAAAAAAAATGAAGTACTTAGATACACTATCTAGTTCATATTTTCTTTTTAAAAGGATTGGTATAAAAATGATACGTTAACAAATGTATGCGGTTATTTTGGACTTCTAAGTTATTATCTTCCGTAATCAACACTACTACCAGTTGTCTTACAGCCATATGTAGTTCATTAAGAAACCCTAATATAGCCATACAGTTTTGGTTGATTTTAATCTCAATGATTGTGTTTGAATAAAGCCTGTTTTCATCTTATCTTTGCAGTTACAAGTTATAAACGTCTAAAAGGAGTTTAAAGTTTAGATCAAGGTCTTATACGAACGCGAACGGTTACAACAGCGGCTTACTAACAGTTATCTCACGGCATTGTCCGTATTTAATGAGATAATAAAGAAAAGGTTTAACGCCTTGTTAGAGCAGCTTATTATATCCATCAAAGGGAGCCCCCCTTTGATGGATATAATACCTACGTTACTTCGAAACACTATTATGCGAATATTGTTTCACCGAAAACTATACACCGAAGCCTTCATACTGCGACGTTATTTGTATGGTCTACGCCTTTTCGGTTCGATGTTACTTTTCACCGAAAACTAATAACTGCCACTCGGTTCGATCTTTAGGTTAAACCGCGCTTGCCTAGGTTGGTCTGTGGATGGGTGACCACCCGTTACATACCGAGTTTTCTCCGTGTCTCGGATAGCACGTTAAGCTGTTAGTCCCGAGTTCCCGACTGTCATATATAGGGTGTACCCTTAATGCAAACGAAGGGCATTTGTTCTCCCCACCACTGCGATCATTTTTTTGTTCTAGACCATACCTGGGAACCTCCTAGTTACGGAGATATTGGGGGTCAAAGTTCCAAATTTTTCACTGCTGTTTTTGTAAAGGTTTCAGGTTTTAACTTTACTTAAATTACCTCCATGACCCGTTTACTATTCAGAGCATCCACTAGCACAATGTTTTAAGAGTGCTACTTTGAGTTTTACCGTAAAATGTGATTTTTGACCCCAAAAAAAAAGACATTTCCCAGCAAAAATTTTTGCGTAGGGGTACTTAGTTTGATGTACAGAATGCTTGATTGACGGATGCGTGGAGGGTTCGTTTACACCCTGTATAGATCTTATCTATTGGTTCAAAAAAAAAAACGCCAAGCCAAAAAGAAGAATATGACATTCGAATGATACTGTATAGTCACATTAGTCACTATACAGTAACATTCGAATGTTTTTGCAAATGTGTCATTTTGACACAGCAGGAAAAACGTAGTTAGAGTCGTCCTAGGTGGTGCGGACATTCTGTCTCTAAATTAATATTATTTTTTTTTTTTTTATTTGGAATGGGCTTGCTCTTGACCTCAATCTTACCCTAAGGGCAAAGATGAGGTCGACGATGGAACGAGCTTACCCAGAAGAAGCCTATTTACTCGCGACTTAAATAGATTGGGGTTATATGAACTCGGGAAAACCGACGCAGGCAGGGAGTTCCACTCCTTGGCTGTGCGCATAATAAAGGACTTAGCAAAGCGCTTCGTTCGAATGTGTGGAACATCGACTAGGTATGGGTGATAACCTGCAGTACGCCTAGTCTCCCGATGGAAGAAGGGAGATGGTGGAATCAGCACGTGGAGTTCCTGCGCACACTCTCCGAAGTACATTATTACATATTTATTTTCAGTGAAGTAAATCCGCTCACCATTGGGCAAATGTAATGTAAATGTGTGTAAGATGAGTTACTGTTTGGTGTCCCTCACGCAGAGACAGACCTACAATCCGCCACTCTGCTGCGTAACTTACTTACCTACTACTAATGTATCGACTACCTCTGAAATGTTTGCTCCTGATCTCTCGGGTGTTTCCTTTGCTGTCGGATGTTAAATATAGCCATGCTCGTGAGCGGGTGCTGTCAGCTGTGACTGGTCACCTCTTAGCTGCCACGGCTTGTTTGAATTATTATTTTATCTTTGAATCGTCCTTTTTGACTTTACTGTGGACACAATATTATGATTTAAAAGAGTGTCCATGGGCATGGAGTTTCTTGCCGTTCTTCTCCTGAGACCAACGCTTTGGAATGGGACTAGAGATGGGCAGTGGGAAAAAACCCAACGGGAAAATACCCAGGTTTTTACCCGTTTGGGTAAAACCCGGGTATTTATGTGGGTAAATACCCAATAGACGGGTATTTTCATTATTTAACGTAATTATCACGATCTTAAAAAAAAAATACATTTTTAATTTATTTTAAGAACAAATGCTGCGAAAAATAGGTACTTTGCGATGCGCACATACTTTGCGCCAGCGTATATAGGGCACTAGCTGTTGCCTGTTGTTCGAAACGTCAAAATGTGTAGGCTGATTCAGGAACTAAAATAAAACCAGCAGTTTATTATAACAGGAAAAAGTCGTCTTCTTGTTTCTAACCGACTTCCAAAAAGTGGAGGTTCTCAATTCGTCTGTTTGTGTTTTTTTTTTTTGTATTTTTGTTATCGCGTATCTCCGTCATTAATCAACCGATTTACAAAATTCTTTTTGTGTTCGAAAAGGTATACTCCCGAGGTGGTCCCATTGTCACCAAATCAGGATCTGATGATGGGATCCCAGGGAAATCGAGGGCAACCCTCAAATTGTATAGGCATGTATTACGTGTTTCGTGCTTTTTTTAAGTTTTTTTAAGTATTTGCATCTAGCAGTCATCACTTCATGTTGATGAGTTGATGATCGAAGGTATAACTCCTCAATGGTTAGGAGTTGAAAGCGAATCTTGAAGGTTAAGGGTTGGGGTTCTTGGTTGAATGTTAAATGCATAGTAAATATTTGTATAGGATATTACAACTAAAAATTGTAAATAAAAAAAGTTTTTGAAGTCGGTTTTTTTTCCAAAAAAGTGCAAAAAAAAACCGACTTCAAAAACACAAAAAAACGAAAATCAGAAAAAAGTGAAAAATAAAGATCACAGGAAAAAGCAGCTTCTGAAGTCGGTGGCAAAAAAAAACGATATCAAACAAACAAAATGTCACAGACTTCGGAAGCTGCTTTTTCATGTGAACTTTATTTTTCACTTTTTTCTGTTTTTCGTTTTTTTGTTTTTCACTTTTTTAATCATAAGTTTTTTCTGCGCATTGTGATGGAATGTTACTTATTTGCAGAAAGAACGTCTTTTAAAACTTTTGAGAATCTTTGACCAAAAAAAATAAAACAACGAGAGATACTTACCAACAATTATTTATTACACTTTATAATAGTTGCAAAAGTGTTTTTTTACAATTGAATATTTTTAGGGATAGAATTTCCATTAAGAACCGAAGATTAGGAAGTTTATATTTTTTTTGTACTTAGATAGTACCTACTCAAAAATAGAAAGCTTTTTGCAAATTGTCAAGTCACAAAAATTCACGGTTTACAAGATATAATTGTTTAAAGTTTCCAACTTTCCATACAAATTGGACAATAACACGCCATTTGTAAATTTGTAGGTTGGACGAATTGACATTGTAGACGTCAACGTTGACATTTCACGTTTGGTTATTGGAAAAAGTGAAGTTTAGTAATTTTTTGTCGTGTTTTTTAATAAAATCAAATTTTATTTTTATTATATATTTTTGAATGTATTAAGAGTGTGAATAATAATTGTTGCTGTATTATGCAATTACATTGCCATTCTTACACTAAAAATAACGAACGGGGTGGTTAGGTTCGTAGGTCGGGGTCCAGTGAGCGAGCGAAGCGAGCGATCTGAGACCCCGACATACCCTGCGAACCCGCTACTAAGAAAACTTGGATGCAAGAGCGAGCGAAGCGAGCTCGGGACTTCGGGGCACCCCGACACGAACAGGTTAGGTTAGAAGGGGATGGCGGGGTCGAGTGAACGAGTGAAGCGAGCGAATAGACCCCGCCATCCCTGCACGGGTTAGTTTCCAATCATTTGTTTTTCTCAAGAACGGTGCGTCCCCTTTACGTGGGAGTGATGTCAGGGCACAGAGGGCACCCCCCTCACCCTTCCGCTGTCAAACGAAACAAAATTTTTACCCGGTTCGCATTTTAGCGCTATTCTAACCTCAAAACTTTAACCATGGATATCTCCATAACCATGGGGTTTCGGTAGGTGGGGGTGGTACTGGGGGTTTTAGCCCTCCCCCCCATTCCCGCCCCCGCCCCTCCGCCTTATTAAACTACGGTTCATAATGGAATTTTAACCATTTTTAGTCACTGTCACTACTGTCATGATCATTAAATATATTATTAGTTGTCAATCCAAAGTAAATCACGTATTTAATCACTAGGCAATCAAAAGTCCACAAAACAAAATCCAAGTCGTCAATTAAACCAACAAATTAACACAAGTGCGCACAGTACGAAGCCAAAACAACGTGTGAGATAGATAGATCACCAACGCGTACGCCACTACTACTACCTGCTTCCCCGCCCCCCTACCCGCGTACGTACCCGGGTTACATGTCGCTAAGAGCGGATGAACACACACAAATAGACAGGTTTTTTTAAATTTCATTTTATTTAATTAGATAGCATGGAGTATATATAACGTATTGATGAATTACGAAAATAAACAAAGTTAGATCAGCTCGAACTAGTAGTAATAGTACTTAAATAGTACGTACTACTTGATATATACATGTATCTACACATTACTTAGATGTTACATATGCTAAAAATGAAAATACCCGAATATTTACCCATTCGGGTATTTTCCCCGGGTTTTTACCCTATTTTTACCCACATTTGGGTATTTTCCGGGTAAAATCCCATCTCTAAATGGGACTGCTTAGTTATTAGTTTATTTAGTATTTGTTCGACTATTCAAAAGTGCCTGTAACTGACTTACCTGAAATAAATATTTTGATGTTGAGCCTGGTCGCTCCCTTTATTTATAAATATTAGCAAATATATTTATGACCTGTACCGTATTGCAGAACTCTAAATTTATATGGGAATCAAAATTTGTTTAGAGAAGAGGAGAATAATATTCTCCTCTCCAACATGGCGAGAACTCATGGTAGATGTTAATGCTGAAAGCGTCATGGCCTGGTGATTTGACTTCTTCTTGGTCGTGAGTCTCACCTCCTTTCCGGTAGACCTAACTTTACACGACATGCCTTGTCAGTGTACAACTTTTTTAAAACATTTATTTAAGTACTTTCACCTGTCCCGATGTCTGTCTGTAAAGGATTTTTTAATTTTTTAACTATGAGAAAATAAATTATCAACTGACTCCTCCTGGTCTGTGCGGAGCAGAAAGAGTCTCTTACTGATTAAAACCCTTCCGTGTTCCTTCTTATGTCTTTTGCTTTCTAGGGCCACAGTAACTCTTTCTAGCAAATTCCACAAACCTGGCAGGTACTGGCCTAGTGGACCCCATCTACATATCATATCTACCATCATCTGTTTGAGGCGCGCGTGGTAATAATTATTATGTACTTAAAGACAAAAGTTTTACTTCATATATCGCCATCTACAGTCTTTCAGAAAAACTAGCTAACATTTGGCAGCGAACCCACTGCTTACTCAATAGTTGTTGATAATTTGCTCAACAGAAATGTTCGCTTTTTAGTTTGGAAAAGAATACATAGATGGCGCTTGGTGAAAGATCTGAATATTTATTGTTCCTGTTGTATTTAGGCCGCGTACATTAATGTTCACAATGGAATAATATTTACTTGTGCAATTTACGTACTAAAAACCTTGACCTTTTTCTAAGAGGGTAAGCAGAAACTACAGAACGCCACCTGTTAGGATCCTTACATACTTCTTTCATGGTTGTGACTGTTGCGAGTACCTACTTCGCACCTGACCTTTTTGATGAATCTCACCAATAATACAATGTCCTTATAAATGTCTCCCCCACCTCTGGCGTTGCCACGAACCTGTGCAAACTGCAAAGATAACGTACTTAGGTTTTGGGTAGCAAGACTAAAGACGTATTTCTAGACTCCTAATATATTAATCCTACTAATTGGAATAAAAAAAACGATATTTTTTATTAGAAAAATAAATCAAAAGCAAGTAAATATTAGTGTTATAATTTATTTGTGGGTGTTATTTAAAAAAAATCTTATTCATTTTGCTGCAAAGTAGGTTTATTGCACAAACTCCTCACCAATCTATTTAAGTCACGAGTAAATAGGCTTCTTCTGGGTTAGCTCGTTCCATCGTCGACCTCATCTCTGCCCCTGGGGCAAGATTGAGGTCAAGAGTACACCCATCTCATATAAAAAAAAACAAGAACATGTGCAAAAATGTGGGTATTCATCTATGTGCTGCGTCGTTGTTGTCTATACTATTTAGAATGAGGTCCTTGGTTTGATTCCTAGGTCGGGCGATAGTAAGTGTATTTGGGTTTTTCTATCAGAAATTTCTCATTTAGGTACAGCCACGGAATCTGACGGCATGGTTGGCGCAGTGGCTGAGCGATTGTACTGCTGCACTGCGTGTCGCTGGTTTCATCCCCGCACGGAACAAATATAAAATTTGTATGGCCTACAGATAATTGTTCCGGGTCTGGATATTTGTGTAAGTGAGTTTAAATGTTTGTAAACGCACCCACGATATAGGAGAAATTCCTAGTGTGGGGCAACGTTTTTCAAAACAAAAAAAAACCTAATGGATTTGTGCCCAGAATGTTTTGAGTGCGCAAAAAATAAAAAGTTATTTCCAGCAATTCGGTAGAGTTAGGTACTTAGTTTGACGTAGAGAATATTTGGTTGCCGGTTTCGTGAAGGGTCCGGTCCAAAGGTCCATATCAAAAGTATAATTTCTACAAAGATTGAGATAGTGTGAACAAAGAATGAATGATCTTATTTTGTGATACTCGCACCGATGATCAATGTTTGATTATCTCAATGGTGTTTGTGCAAATTCTCCACTGTCTTTTACAATAACAATTATTTAGTATTGTAAGTCGAAAGTCATCCATTTAGCAGTTAACATGACGTAAGACTTCATATATAACATCACGCCTATAATTCCCAAAAGGATAGGCAGAGGTGTACCCATTAGTACACCCTACAATTCACCAGTTATGTTTCAAGTCCCTTGTATATACCTAATAGGAAGCACAGTAGACTAACGAAGCAGTCAAGAGATTATTCTTCATATTTATTTTCTATTTGCATTCCCTTTCCATTCCTTTTCACATCATGTTTTCTACAGAGACAAATATTCGTATAGCTTTGGTAGTTTTCGAATTATGATAGTGTACTAAGTGTTTTAGAATCTTATAACATCTTTTTCGAAGTCTCGTCGATTTTCTTGATATAAATTCACCATAGGTGGTTGTTGTCGTTTACTTTTAATTACTAACATTAGTTATAAGCATAAAAAAAATTTTACTAACAACCTTTGCCTTGCCTATGGACTTTTTTGTCTGAATTATTTTTATTTATTTATTATTAAACGCCCCATTTGGACTTCGTTTGCAATGAAACTATAGTAGATGAAAACAATCAGTCATCATAATCATTTCAGCCTCGTAGCGACCATTGTATTCTTATTGTTTCAGGTCAACGCAAAGGGCTCAAAGCTAATTGAAAGTTCTTGCGTGCATAGTCGTAGTATGAGATATACACTCACCCTCCATACATACTCACTCACACTTAATCACACACCATCTGAGTGATAAGCATTTTCACTTTTTTATTTTTGTCTTAATTTTGTGTTTCTTTTTATTTCTCCTAAACAAAAAAAAAAAAAAATATATTTTTATTTCTTCTTTTTGTGTGTAAATTAAAACAAGTTTGTTAATGTTAATTAAAACGATATGGAAGAGTGGGGTCTCCTAATACAGGCGTTAGACGCCTAAAAGGAAACCCCAATCACTAGTTTGTAAGAAAAACTTTGCAAAAACAATAAATAAATATTATTATTATGAGAATTAATTAATTTATTGAAAACTTCACGTACAGTCACGATCAAAGAAATGAGTAGGTACAATTAGAAAAATTTTACACAACAAAAATAATGGTTTTTGTTGTCATTACGTGTAATAAGTAAACTTCCAGAAAAGTGTTATTTTAAACACGTGACACGCGTGCTGCCGTTTTAAACCACCATAACAGTTATTGCAAGATCAGACAAGGCAATGCTAGTACCTCAATTAATATCGCACAGAACAGTTGCTAGAAAAAAGAATAATGTACTAATCACGTTGATTGCTTTTCTACCATAATCCCTATTTAAATGGAATTGGTTTTCTCAAACGCAATGTTCTGATTTTCTTTGAAACTTTTTTAATATAGTGGCTATGACGCTGAGCTACTTTTTGAGTTTTCCACAGACGAAGACTAACAGTCAAACTAGTTCTGTTACTTGAGTTTGTCTAAAGAATATCTTACCCAAAGCAATGGTGGCTCAGTAGTATCGACCCTGATGTACAAATTGAAGGTGGATACTTGAGACCCAGACAGGTGCAATGGTTACCTCTACCATTTATATCATTATAATCTGCCTAGTTTGTTCTATAGCTTCCCATTTAGCCGGATGCAGCTGAATCCCAGTATATTAGTTCAGTCAGTACTGGCTAAAGCGATACCCTTGGGTAACACTGGTTGTCAGACTTTCAAGCCACTGACTACTCAATGACCATAAGGATGTAGAATTGACAGCCAGAACCAACGATTTAAAGTACTTTCCGAGGCACGCAGGTAACTCGGTATGTTATGGGCTGTCACCCATTCACGGACTAACCTAAGCACAGCTTAACCTGAAGATCGACCCGAGCGGTTGTCATAATCGACGGCACAGTTGGCGCAGTGGCTGGGCGACTGGACTGCTGCGCTGCGTGTCGCGGGTTCGATCCCCGCACGGAACAAATATTTGTATGGCCTACAGATAGTTGTTCCGGGTCTGGGTATTTGTGTATGTGAGTTTAAATGTTTGTGAACGTATCCACGATACAGGAGAAATCCTAGTGTGGGGCAACGTTTTTATAAAAAAAAAAAAAAAAATAATATAGCCACGTGCCCGATTCACCTTTACCACAGAGTACATACTCATAATAGTGCAAGCCTCTACCAAATCGCACTGAGCCCACGTGGTGGCACCGCCCATTCTTGTCCCAGCTGTGGAAACATTATAGCCTGATCATGTTAACATCAACATCCACAGTCCGACTTCACCCACTGCTAGGTATAAGCCAGTCCTTGTTTGTGCCACGTTCTTATGCCAGCGTCATCCAGAGTATTTCGGCGATGGCAACATTGTCGTCTGGTCGTTGGTCATCCAGCCGCCAGGACGCTACTCGGTCACAGCTTTACTGTCCAACTTCAGTTCCATAACTCGATTTCCAATATCGAAGATCTTCGATCATATTCTTCTATATTCCTCACCCAATTAATAAACTATTTCGTTTAGTTTGCAGCGTTTGTACTAAAATTAATTGATAAAATAATGTTTTCTCAGACATTAAATTTTTATCATCTATATTCTAGATCGAAGTCAGGAACAACGCTAGTATTAATAAAGACACTTTATGATCTAACACAGCTTCTGGTACATTATTGAGTCAGGGCCGGTCATTTCAATAACGCTCACTTTATTATTAACTCAATGAGAGATTCTATTAAGGTACTGACTGGTATAAATGTTACTGTAATAACTCCAATTGATGTGTATCTGTGGGCAAAGTTTCAGAACGTGTGTGTGTGTTAGACTGGACCAATTAATGCCATTAAGTGGTTGGCAGTGAGAGTAATGAGTCTGAGTTTGAATTACCACTATAACTGTTTTCAAAACGGTAAAGGAAAACATTGTGAGAAAACCAGCATGTACTAGAATCAAAAATTTTGATGACATGTGAAATCTACCAGCTCAGACTGGGCTCGTGTGGAGGATTACAGCCCGATCGCAGTCATAAAGAAGCCTGTGGGCCAGCTGCGGGAACATAACATGCCGATTGTGTTATTTGAATTATGTGTTTTGGTCCGGTCTGTTTTAAACAAAAATAGGTAGGAAAAATGTAAAGTTTCAAATGTTGTTTTATATAATTCCTTGACTGCAAGTGAAGCTGCGTTCGTTATAATGTAAATATGTATTAAAAAAAAGATTAAATCGTCACTTGGTTTTTGTTCGCAATCTTCTGAATTTTTTCTCTCCAGGATTCCTAGCAGCAATAAAAAGTACAATTCAAATGAAACAATCTCAACAAAAATGCTCGTCAATTAAAAATTTATTCATTATAAAATATTTACACTTTATACAAACTTATCAGTATCCATACGCTACAATACATGACTATCACACACATTTCTCCGATTCATTTCTCAAATATACTCGAATGGTATATGGCATGCCCTCCTTACGACTAGAAGGGGCAGCTGTGGTAAGCACATCACAAAGAATATTGCGAAAGGGCTGAAGAGAAGGCAAGCCCCCAGCCACGCCATCAGAAACCACGCGGGGAGGAGCGCAACGTGTTCGAACATTATCTATGCTACAAAACGTACGATTTAGGCGTTTCCCAACACATAATTTTTATGCAATATCAAGTAAACGTAACAGCTAAAATAGTTCAAGTTCCTCGGTTCCGCAGACACTGCTGTCGGTTTGCGTGCTCTAAGAACGCCACCTGTAACAAAAACAAAATACAATTGTAGGGAAACTTAACACTCGGACTCACTCTTGTTTTTGTTTGGAAGTTAGAATTTTGATTTCATAATTCATTTTGTAACATGACGGAGTTGTTTTGCGTTTGTGCGCGATTTTTTGTATAACATACAGTGTTATTCATTTTGTGATTATTCTGAAGTTAGCATATATAATATGCTAACTTCAGAATAATCACAAATAAATATTAAAAATGCCTTTTTCCATCATTTGCCATAAAATTTCAAAAGTACCTAACATAAATAAAATAACGAGATTTATATTAAATTCGTCGTTCTATAATTGACAGAGCCTGCGGGCTCCCTATATAGGTGGGGAGTACAAGTACAAGTGGTACATTTTTGCTAAAATGTTTCACTCGACCTTTTTTGGACCTTTCCCTTTTGTACCAAACATATTATGTAACGCATAATTATTTACAGCATGTATTAGTAAGATGTAGTCGTATTTAAGAGAGTGGTACAGACTATCAAACTGAACCATCTTTTCCTTTCTATTTTTGCAAAATTAGTACTCGGAAAAAAATTGTTCCATACAAAACTTTAATTTCTTTTCGATCCAAACATACGTATCGGATAGTTGATTATTCTTTACCCTACATTTGTACTCAATCAACAAAGATAAAAACAATTCAAAGATATCACTGCTTAGCAAGATTACAATAGATCCATTCAAGATATAGCGTAATTTAGCATATAATTATCTAAAACCACTAATCCTTAATTATATTCTACACGCGACACAACAACCAACTGTTATCAATCGCTGCATAGATAGTACAGCCAGTGGCTAAGCATTACCCGACCCCTCGTTCAAAGAAGAACAGGCCAAGTGCCTGCTAAGTGACATACACAATAAGCTACATCAGCAATAGATTTGACCAAAGACGTCACGATAACCCAGTACACGTCATTTGGCACCGATATCGCACACCTAGTTCAAGACTCGCGCAACTCGAAATAATTCTAAAACGACTTATTAATACTGCCGGAATCTGTGTTCAAAACTACGTAATCTCCAAAGACACCTGTAGAAATAGTTCCATAAATGAAATGAAGATGGCTCCCTAACATAGTATTGCGGACTAGCTAGGTCCACACCCCCGCCAACAATACTAACGCATCACCAATTGCGACATGTTAGTCGAAGGGATAGGTGCTGTTAGTACACGTTAAGACCAGATTATTTCGAGTTGGGCGTGTATTCGTGACTAACCGCGTTTGAATACAGTAATTATTTTTAGTTAGGCTGGTCTTCGTGGTCGAACTTTTGATGAACTAAGATGAATTCTTTGACTATTTTGACTTAGTGGAGTGTTTGTTTACAAATGTAAGTATTTTTTTTTTACCAACTAAAAATGATTTATTATTGTTGAAATTATTTTATAATATTTGAGTTAGTCGAGTATTGCTGGTTAAATGAAAATCGCCCTTATTATTTTAATAATAGCTGCTAAGGTTTGTTTGAATATAGGAATATTTTGTGTTGTAGTTGTATTTGTCCCAGCGATTAAAAAAAAAATTATTAAGATTGTGTCACTTCGAGTTATGGGTGTTTTTTGAGTTAGTGTAGTCTTCCTGACAAAATCAATTTAATTATTTATTTTTCAGGTTGTGGTCTACCTTTGCTAAAAAAGGCTATGGCAGCTCATTCAAATGAATCTGAGTGCAATGATGTAGAATTTTAGTCTCAAGAATGCACACCGTCGCCTTCAACGAGCACCACAGTGACAAAAAAAAGCCATAGCAAATGAACTAGTGGGCAATGATAACGAGCTGGAGCTACACGAGAACACACCGAGTACACTGACACCTTCAACTAGCCCCTCGATCATGAGAGAAATTTTACCAAATGAACCAGAGGGCACTGATATGGAAATGGAACCGCAACAGTGCACAGCAACCCTTCAACAAACACTAAAATAATTGAAGAAATCTTAGCGAATCACAATGGGGGGTTAGGAGAGAACTCAAAATCGCCACAATCAATGTCAACCAGATCTCAGATGAGACCGTCATACTTTATTTTATCAGTTAACAGCGAAAGTAGCGATTTGGATGACTCGGATAAGGATTCGTATTACCTATATTTTATCTACCAAGAAGGAAACTCACTTCAAGAAATAGATCTCGCTCTTCTACTTCTTCTAGCTCGTCAAGTACTAGCTCATCATCGGATAGTTCTAGCAGCTCAAATGGCAGTAACAAAGAAACAGGTAATAACTCTGTGCCTTCTGCGGGATCGAATACTAACTACCTTTCACGTAACGATGATCTTGAAGCTTCCACATCTCAGCCGATTATCAATCCGCCACCTGCTGCAACCGACAACTTTCAAAGATGTAAGAAAGTAGTAAGAAACCCTGCAGCAGCTTGGGCCACAGATGTTAAGAAAGCTTTACGAAATACGGGTAAAGCTTACGAAAGTTCAACCAAAAAGAAAGTAGCTGAAAGAGCGATCAAGCCTCCATGTAACGCTAAATGCAAGGATAACATAACTGAATATACGCACAACCTTTTTCGAATTTTTTTTGGAAATTTGGTGACCTTCAAAAGCAGAGAATTTATCGTACGACGACTGATTTAAATAAAAATAAAAAAAAAGTAGTTTAATTTTGTATCAAAGCAAAGTCATATAATTTAAATTATCTTTGACCACAGACATTTCTTAAATATGTTGTTGAAACGAATCCTGTATTATTTTTAAATATCTATTTAGATAAGTACAATAAAATGTATGTTAAATGTATGTCAATGTTTTAACAAACCTATTCGTAGGTTTATAGGATTTTTTTTAGAGATTTTTAAAAGTTTTATTGCTAATTTTCTTTATTTCTTTGTGACCTAAATAAAGGTAATTTCTTTATTAAGATAATATTTGTTTTATTATGATAATCGTACAAAATATAAATTAAATATAATGTAGATACACTACTATTTCTGATTAATACTTGACAAATAAATACAGATTAATGGTACACTAAGTAAAAAAAAGCCATTAATATGAGTTCAATTCGATTTAGTAAAAATATTAAATAATGATTTTGTCATAAATACCAACCTAACTCTAAAAACTGAAATTATGAAGTGTTACTGTTATTTGATGAAAGACCATTATCACAATAAATTATTACGTAAAATTATATACAAGAACATATAAGAAAGTTTATAATATCTATCTATCTATATCTATATCTATATATATATAAAAATGAAACCCGTTTTCCGTTGTCACGACTTGGCATGAAAACGGCTTGACCGATTTGGCTGATTTATTTTTTTAAATGTTCGTTGAAGTTCAAGGATGGTTTTTAAGGCGAGAAAAATTCGAATAATGGCCGGAAAAGCCCTAAAAACAGCCCTTTTCTTTTTCCCATACAAACGTTTTCTAACTAAAACGTAAAATCAATTTGAGCTTTAATACCGTACTATAAAGTTCAATTGTTAGTGGAGAGGTTCCGGGAAGGCAAAACAATTGAGTGACGTTCAGTTGTTCAGACAACGAATGACAACTTCAAACAGACCATACGACATTATCACAATAATCACAAATAATTACTGTTTCTTTCCCAATAGAAAAACGATTTTTCAAATGGTGTTTGCGTATAATATAAAAATTAATTGCTGTTAGTTAGTCGCGCTAAAACTAGAGAACGGCTAGACCGATTTGTCTAATTTTGGTTTTGAAACATTTGTGGCAGTCCAGGGAAGGTTTAAAAGGTGAGAAAGTGGTAGGTAGGTAGGCAGGGTAGTAGGTAGAGTAGTAGGTAGAGTAGTAGGTAGGGTAGTAAGTAGGATAGTAGAGTAGGTAGGGTAGTCGGTAGAGTAGTAGGTAGGGTAGTAAGTAGGTAGGGTAGTAGGTAGGTAGGGTAGTAGGTAGGTCGGGTAGTAGGTAGGTAGGGTAGTAGGTAGGTAGGGTAGTAGGTAGGTAGGGTAGGAGGTAGTAGGTAGGTAGGTAGTTGGTACACAGGCAGGTAATAGGCAGGAAAAAGGGCATTGCAACGCATGCCGGGAACAGCTAGTACTAAATAGAAATGAAGTAAAACGTTTTTTTCGATTCCTGAAAAAAGTGATATTTAGAGTTGAGCTAGTCTT
This sequence comes from Diarsia brunnea, assembly GCA_949774965.1. Taxonomy (NCBI): domain Eukaryota; kingdom Metazoa; phylum Arthropoda; class Insecta; order Lepidoptera; family Noctuidae; genus Diarsia; species Diarsia brunnea. The sequence continues at coordinate 9,442,635 of OX458997.1, read as the reverse complement.
CAACTAGGTGTGCGATATGGTAATTACGCACCTTAAGTACATTATAAACCTGTGATAACACGGACAAAGTCAAAAGGGCAGTGTTTAAAATAGAAAATATTATATTATTTTCATCTCGTGTTTTTCCTCTAGGGAAATCTGACTGCTTATAAAATCCAAGACTAATATGTAAACTATGTTGATTTTGGTACCTAGGCTACAAACTAAATCTTATCTTCATCTCGAATGCAATCAGCATTTCGTCTGAAATTTCGCCTTTACAGTGCAGTACTAGAAGAATGGTTTTAATTTCATATAGTAGTTTTTATTCTACTATTAATATCAAAAGATATACATTTATGGAAAAAAATATGATAAATTATTTTTTGATGATCACAGAAAGTCGTTCGTGGTTTCATGTGCATTATAATGGATTAGATCTCCAGATAGAACAAATAATTAAATTCGTCCAGAGATTGTTAACAAATGTTTTAGTTTTAGGTTCAACTAGCTGAAGCATTTTACTGCCATTTAACTATTTCGAGTTTAAGATCACTTTACAGGATAGGGTAGTTGACAAAAAAATCTAAATAGTCAAATAGATTTCCAAAAAATATTGGATGCGTATTTTTTTCTTTTTTCACGTAAAAAATAAATGAAGACGATACAGTGCTTCGAAAACTCAGAAAGAAACGTCACCAGTCCACCCTCACTCACGATCTTTGACACGTTTTTTTGTCAGTTTTTATTAATTTCATAAAACAAAAAACACGTATCCAATATTTTTCGATAATCTAACGGACGGACTAAACAGAATCATATTTTTTTTAGTCAGTCAACTACGAGTTATTACGACTTCAGACAGATTTCAAGGATCTCGGATTTCAGAGGGTTAACTGGTCAAAGTCTTTATGTTTAACGTTTTTGAAATGTATTGTTAAGTTCTGTGAATTCAGGTCAATCGATCTAGTTGTATTGAACAGTCTGGGTTCTTAGGGGGTGTACTTGAATATCCGAATTGTTATTTATTTCAAGCTGCTCAAATATTTTTTATCTCGAAACTTCACCCAGATTCTGTAGCATGACCCCTGCGAATATTTTAGTTCACAACGCATTTAAGATAAGAGACCTGCTTATCACTTGAGACTTAAGACACGTTTTCATATTTACAAAACTTTTTGCAATGTACCGTGAAGTATAAATATAAGAAGTTACAGGTTATCTAATACTGATAACCTAGGCAAACTGTGATGTAGGCACTATTTATAGAAGCTGCGTACATACCTAAACTTATCATAAGCTTCCATTTTGTTCAGTTAAAATCTCAAACACTTTCTTACATCCAGTTCTTTCAAAGTTTTAAGACGTGAAAATACGTAAAGTGACGAAAAATAAATTAAATGCGCATAAAGTCTGAAGCTGACGGAACTCATAACAGCCACGAAAAATATTTTCAGGAAAATATAATTAACTTTCCTGGAAATTCACTTGAAAACTCTATCGAATACTCGATGACTGAGTTGAATTTGGATAAATGATGAGATGATTTGCGTTGGATGACTTGCAGGAACTCGACGTGGCAAGTCGACGGGAACAAGTTTAGCATTTGAATAAAGTTTGCTCGCCATTCAAATGTTAATACAGCCGAAGAATTATGTTTTAGGACCTTCCTACGAAAGATAATTTGGCACTTATTTCCTAAGGATTTCACAATTTTTATCGTGTTTTCGGTTTTACTGATCGAAGATTGTAAACGTAAGCGAGATTAAATGCTATCAAAATTATTTTATGATAGGTGTACGAGACTTTTCTACGAGTTCCGGTGCTTACGTGCATTGATAAGTACCTATGTATTACTTTTTTTTATTGCTATGCAGATAATGGTATCATATTATATCAATCAGATATATTACGGATATCTCGAAATATCGGATTATGAGCCGGAGTAAGCATTTAGTTCCAAATAAATAAATACGCAGTATGTCTACCGAATTGGAATTCAAATAACTGTACGGTTTTTAAGCGATTAACGATTTCGCACTCGAGAATTTGCGGTATTCGATATTGTGCTTGTATATTTGGTAAAGCCACAACTGAGGATAAAATAGCAAATTATTTTCAAGCTGAAAAAGTAGTTTTTTTTAGTCATTGGATCTATGATAAGACTATCTACATATTGGTACCGGTGACTCAAAAATTGTGTGGTAATCGGTTGTCGTGGAATGGGCACGTGATGCGAAGGGATGAGGAAAATGTCGTAAGAAAAGTTATGAGTATGAACGTGGATAAGAGCAGATGAAGATTCAAGAAACGATTGATGAACTGTGTGTAGGATGATATGGCTAGAAAGGAGGTGACTGCTGAGATGATGAGTAATAGAGAAGAAATGCTGCGCAGATTCAAAATAAATTAGGACAAGGGCAGGAGAACGATAATGATAATGCATAGTTTTGATTTGATCAATCAATCGATCCGAACTAACTCATACGTGACCTATCGAGCCTCTTTTTATCCCGCTCTTGGGCAGAGCGAAAGGGTGTGTCAGACTTCTACTGACTAAAAACCACCCATGTTCCTTCTTAGCCCTTCCTGTCGAGGCCGCGGTATCTCTTGCGAACAACCCGCAGCCCCGACGGGCGTCGGCCCTTGCGCCGCCGATCGCCGCTACGAGAACACGGCGGGGCTCCGCACAACCGGGACACACCTCCACGGTGTGCTCCACCGTGTCCTCCGGCCGATCCTCACAATGGTGGCATCCGGGCGTTTCCTCCCGCCTGATTCGGTGCAGGTACCTCCCGGACCTACCGAGCCTTTTTATTTTTTTTTGGGGGGTCGGGAAATCATCAAATAACCCCCCCTCCCGCTCTTGGAAAAGAGCAAAAGGGAGTGTCAGACTTCTACTGACTAAAAACCACCCATGTTCCTTCTTAGCCCTTCATTTCGAGGCCGCGGTATCTCTTGCGAACAACCCGCAGCGACCTATCGGGCCTTGCTTAGATTTTTAACAACCTACCTATCTGCTAAAGATCGCCTTGAAAATAATTTACCAGGAATAAAATTTTAATCAAAGCAGTTATTACTTCAGCATGTTCAGATTATTTGTTAATTTTGTATCCGGGATGCTTGAATTAACTCGATAATCCTTATCGATACCGATGTGAAAGCTTTATTAATTTTCCAAAATATATTTTAAATTGTGTTAGATGTTTTTGTTATTTTTTTTTTGTCGCAATACTTATATAAGTACCTTATTAGTTTCTGCAGTTTCTTACTACCCTCATGGGAAAAAGGCGTAAATTATTGTAGGTATGTGTGTCATTGGGTTTAATTCAGTTTTAGAGAGTTGTAGAGTATGGTAAAACTCAAGAAAAAGTATTCCTCAAAATCCCTAAAAGTATCATTCATCTAAGTTAACACTATACTAAAATAAACAGGTGGATCTTGCCAAACCCCTAAAGTAAATAGGTAATAATGACAAAGCAGAACGTGCTTCTAATATCAATTCCTGGCAAATATTTCGTATAAGGATTTAAAGGGAAAACAAAAACACATCATACCATCACACCAGTAATCCCCGAAGGGTTAGCAAGAGGTGTACTTAGGTACACACACATTTGGCCAGTTATGTTTAAGTCCCATAAAAGTAATAGGGGCGAGCCTATTGCCATCGACCGGACACTAATCCAGACTCCGTAGCTGTTACTAAGACAGTGATGGAAAACCCCAATAACAATATTGTAAACAAAAAATATTATTTATAGCCTGTGACGTCCCACTGTTGAACAAAATCATTTTTTTTCCTTTTTCAGAGTTACTTAAATAATGAGTGATGGAAAAATAAACCAATTCTTGTTGCATGTTATTTATAATTTTTAATTAATTCTGTCTGACCTTCACAATCGCATTGAATAATTCTTGCAAATTTATTCATTTTTTTATCACCTTGGCCTGTGTTGATGATATCTATTGCTTTTACGACTGGTTACGGAAAATTATGCAAGTTTTTAGATGCTCCGATTTTAATACCAAAACGTGTCGTGTGTGAGTTGTGTGACATAAAACACAAATACGTTACTAAGGAATAAATTCGCAAATGAATAAAAATAGAATTTGTTGTGACGGAATTAATGGTGACGTATTTATTTACAGTGGAATGAGCCACGGGTTGCGATATAGCTAGGTACGTAGGAAATGTTAGTGCCAAAGAATTTCTTATAGTAGGTATTTCATCTATTTTATAAGCTGTGAATTTAAATTGTAATACTACAATAGAACACAAATATTCACTACTAGCAGTACAACCGTGCTTTTATCCGTAAAAATGTTGATTAGTATAATTTGACACTGTGTGTTTCGTTTTGTTTGTTAAATATCATTGTCGAATCGTATAAATTCACAGACTACATACCAAAATTTAAATAAACACAATAACATTAATTAGTGTTAATACTTTTAGATGAAGCGGAAGAGATAAAATACCAGAAACGCATCACGAACAAAACAATGAAGATTGTAGGTACAACAACCCAAAAATACCTAATTCATGAACCAACAAAGAAAATACCAAAGACGAAATATCATTCCCGAAACAGTCAATCAGATATACGAAATAATATTTGGCAATGTTACTTATACTGGTCATCGATCACGAGGAAAACTTCAAGAGTGGGCTGGAGCCAATTCTATTAAGCAATAAATTGTCCACCAATTGAGTTCAATGAACAGTACTATCAAGTCATTGTTAAGTAACACTCCAGTGTTATTTATAGCCGAAGTTATTGTCCACTGAAAAGAGTATTAACCTTTATCTCAGTGGTTCACCCAGTTTCAGGAAAATTGAAAGGTCGCTGAAAGGCAATTTGTTGCAGGCTTCACGGATTCTTTCCGTATTTTTTTACTGTTTGAACTCGAATGAGAGTTCAACGGTTAATGTTAAAAGTAATTAAAGTTGAATTCATGATAATTGAAATTACCGGTCTCAAGCTGAAGTCACTACCTACATTCAGCCAGTTATATATTTAATTCCTATGTAAACAAGGCAAACACAGCGAAAAACAATCATTCGCTATCATGTAGTTGAGGAATGAAGAAGAAACGATGGATGGACTGTGTAAAGAATGATATGGGAGAAAGGATGTGTCCGATGAGATGAATGAGTAATAAATAAATAAAAATAAAAAGCCTTTTATTTCTTGCATTCCATATTACAATTTTATTAACAAGTGTGCATGCAAATTAAATTTAAAATTAATGTGATTATGATTATCAAATAATTAGATTGTATTAATATTATATTCAAATCCATTTAATTTTTTTTTTTTTTTTGATGAATGAGTATTAAATAATTAATAAATAAATTGGGATAAGTTCAAGAGAATTATGATGATGATGTACTGACTGCCGCACTCAGAGAGCTTTAATGATTACTTAGGCCATCACTTAGTAAAGGTTTTGACAGTTTTGTCATTCAAAAGTGTGTCAAATCTTTACTAAGTGACGGCTTAAGTAATAATTAAATATCTCTGAGTACCGCAGTTAGACTGTCAATTAACAGATATCAAATGAAAACAATAGAATAGCAACAAAGGCCAATGCATCAGTTAGACGTTGCACATAATTTTACTCATTTTTAATGTACGTTTTTAGCACATTAACAATGCGAATGCCTTTTATTCTATTATCGATTACAGACTAACGATAATTGTTAGTTTCGATTATCTATATGTAGTTGGAACCGGACTGTAATTTGAGGGCACTTTCTAAGGTCTTTGCACCGCTCTACATTTTCCAAAATGCATCGACTCCGGGTTCGTATCTTTAGGCCCAATTTAATTCATGCCGACTTTCAATTTTATTACAGGGCTGGCCTCACATTAATTTTTTATACATTATATTAATAAAACATGAGGATGCATCAATACGCCATTCATTACAAGCACGATAACACATTGCAGTAAGTAATAAAGAATGTTTTGTTATTCATGACCACGCAGAATTAATAATTCCTTCTTTGTTTGTTTATATTTTTAAACGTTAAATCAAGCAAAGCAAACTTAAAGGTGAACCGTAGTGTATCAAATTAAATTAGTAACACGGGCCTGAGACGTTTAGACGCAGAAAATTCAATACCATAGATAAAAAAGAATTTATTTTAGTAAGAACTGAACTGCTACCTCGTTGGTCTTGTGGTGGCAACCGCAACTGCTAAACATGAGGTACTGGGTTCAGTTTTTAGGTTCTTTTGATCTCTAGGAAGTGCTATTGGGATTTCCTACTAGGTATTTCTCAGTGGCAGCGCGTCGTCTCAATTGGTGATGGTGCCCGATTGATGGCAATAGGCTCGCCCTCTAATACAAGGAACTTAGCTGGCGGTGTAGTTGTAGTATTATACAACTCTACCTAAGCCGTCGAGGCTCACAACTGTGATATTATTTATGTAATGGACTTATTTCAGTCTGTGACTAGATAACATAACACAACAGGTAGACAGGTACCTACAGACTTATCAGTTGAAACAACTTAAGTGTTGTTTAAAGTTGATTATTATGTTATTTGCACTGATATCAGCGGTCAAAACCCTGTGGTATCACTCTCACTGCAGTGTTTAAAGAAATTGTTTTAATAACAATTGCCTTTTATCTTCAGAATACAAATATAAAACTTGTTAAGACTACTTAGGTACCGCATCGTTTTACTTGAATAACAAATACTTCGAAAAATGTGATATGACAAAAAGACTTAATTTTTTGTATGAACGAGATTCTTTTTAAAGGTTTTTCCAATGTCCTTTTCCAATGTTATCAGCCCACCACGGAGCGATAACTTAGTGCACACAATCGTTATCTCTTAAATATAAAATTGATAAAACACTATCATGAATAATTAGCTCGTAATGTCATACATCTGTTGGTAACAATGTCTGTGAGACTGTAACGATGACTTGCTGTTGTATTCATTTACTTATTTATTATTAAGTATATTATGTGAAATTAATATTAATTAATTATCAACGTAACATTTAGTTTTAATTCAGCAAATAGATCCGGGCTTGGATACAGAACCACCTTTCCACTTGCATAAATATGCACATTCAGGAAGAGCGATAAATAAGCGTGCAATATGCACTTAAACCCATTAGGGTGTAATAGGATCTATTTGCAAAATGAATACAAAGTACAATGTGGAAGGGACATATTTAGTACATTATATTCTGAGGGGCAACATAGACATTTTTCGTCAGTTATTTATAAAAAAAAACAGCTGTTTTCTAAAAAATTGCAATATCTACACGGTCAAAATGTATCCATGGAACAGAAGATTTTAATTAAATTACCGATGAAACAGTTTATGTGGGATAGTTTCGGATTGTTGTACTGTATACATGGTAACAATTTTAGCATTGGTGTGTCTGGTATTCTGCATAACATAGATTTCCACAAAGTAACGCTTGGCTCCACACCTAATTTACCGTATTTTATCATTACAGAAACTCTAGGTAGGTACTTCATAGAATTCACTCGTGAGATAACAAATGAGTTACATCATGTTTACAATGCCATTGTGTAAACTCGGTCACACTTCTTAAATTGCACACACATTATTATCAAGTATGCATATAGATACACGCAACGCTAGCAACGCTTTAAATTACATTACACTAGATATTTAATAACGAAATTAATGTTACTGCAGACTTCATTAATGTTTAAAAATTGCATTGTTTAAACACAGACACACATTCTGTAAATAAGAATCCGGGTCCTAAAAGAATTAATTTCATGTTATTGAAGTTGTAACTTGACTGGTTACACAAAACATCAACTGGTCAACATGTTATAATTGCTGACTGTAACAGTCCACTATTACATGGGACATAACTGGCGAAATGTGGGCGTGGTATTATGATTGTTATAGTCCGTCAGCAGGGCCATTGCGTATCTTTTTAGATGTCAGTGGCTATCATAGTGTCCATCAATTAACTGTCAAATGGTTATGGTTTTGGTACAAAATGGAACCTCGGTAACTTCACTATCGTAGGACAGAACCTGTGTAGGACATTGAAATCAATGTATTGGTCTCTGTTTATTTATTTACGACCGCTTCAGATTAATCTGTTTCACCTTGCTATCTTCGACCAATCTTACACATGAAGTCATGGTCAGATTACACCATGCATACATATTGACATTTCTAATTCATGTACATTCCTCAACTTCAATGCCATTATTTCATACAAGGTTATTAGAGCTTCTAGAAGGGTCATACACACCACACACATGTATGACGTGTGATACGAGCATCTATTTGACAGTTTTGACGTGTCTTTATGGCCATTGAGCATAGAGGTCGTGAGGGTAAGGTCAGAATTGTGAAAGACAATGTTTGATCATGTCTTCTTATGTATAAGTAAGCATTCTGCACATTGCTTCGAGCTAATCTCAATGGTTATTGACTTAAGTGGGTGTGGGCATGTGTCATGGCGAACAGCTGATGACGTGCGTTAATGACATTAGATGCTGAATGCGTAATTGGCCATTGCAAAAGTTAATTTAGACGAAATTACGCGCAATTTAAGAGCATTTATTGAAGAGAATTAACTTTGGAATGTACTCAAAGAAGCTAATTAATAATAAAGAAAATGTGTAATCTCGTGTCATGTTTTAAAATATACAATGAATAGATTACGTGCTCCCAAAGATTTTAATGTAATTTGGAATGAGGTCCCTTTATCTATACTTGAGCAAAAAAGTTTACAATGTGTTATGTGCCAAGAAAAGTCTTTTTAAATGAAAATAATTTCTATCAAAGAACTTAAAGTTTAGATAAGAGAACGACGCTTGTATACTTTTAACCCTTTAACGTAATAAAAGTACTATTATTAGATAGTATTGAGACGTGTAATAAAGTATTGTTTAAGTATTATTACATGTGTTTCGATCATTATACAATATATAAATGGCACTTTAGATTCGATTTATGACTGTTATTGTAGTAAGCAATGGTGTAGACAAAGAAATTATGGGCAGACAGCATTGTGGCCATCGCGGGAATATCCTGAATGAAGCTGGCGCAAGAACGTGGAGCTTGGCAAAAGCAAAGAGAGGTCTATAATACCCAGCAGTGGGTATAGTCGGTCTGTGGATCATGAAACAAAGAAAAAATAATCCTAAATGGGTTTCTTCCCAGATTGACTGATTCCTTCCTTGATTTTTTGACTTTCGGAACCCAAAAACATAAAACAAAAAGAAATAAGACGCAAATTTCAATTTTCAAACCTGTTATGTAACTTCGTCAATAAGAAATTCAATCACGTAGACATTCTTCATAACCTCACATAGGGAACGCATTCATTTCCTCCCTTTGAAACGTTTATAGGCAAGATTGCCTTTAGAAGTTTTTCAAAGGGGCAATTAAGCGATACGAATTTCAAAGTGGTGAGATTTGTAAGTGAAACGATACGATCCATTTTGGACATTGATCGAAAATCGAAATAATATTAGGCTACATAAATTATTTGTTTTGTAGAGCCGGGGAAATTAATTGCTTAACTAATCGATATGCTACGCCAATTAGCTGTGACAGTTCCATGAAATGGCTAAACCATTTCATGGAACTGTAAATTAATTACATAGGCAGAATCTGTTCCCACTGCTGAGACACAGGCCTCCTCTCTACGAAAGGGAATGGGCTATACCTAATATCCACCGACGGATCCAGTGCGGGTTGATAGATATCACATGTCTTCGATTTATAGGTTCGAAGACGTTTTTTTCACGATGTTTTTCTTTCCTGTTTTTGAAAGAATTAATACTCGATAAGTTTAAGTAGCTACAGCATTCTAGATCTAGCTTGTGTTCTTGTATGATAAGGACAATGTTTAGCCACCCTAGTTCTCCAATATAATAAAATCTGGCTATTACAGCTGTTACTACCTAGTATTCTTTAGGACGATCTATCTATTTTAACTGTACATACTACAAAGATTAAGTTAGTACGTGGTGTAAGATGTAGTCAACTGGACCCAATAACAAGGGTGCCAAGCTGTTAGCTGCCGAGTGCAACGTAGGTACGTGATTCAAGTAAGTAGTATTCACGTATTTACGGAAGTTCTTGTAACCGCAGCTACAGTTGGCTTGCCATTAAAAAAGTAATTGACTTACTGTCGCACTCAGAGAGCTTTAATGATTACTTAGGCCATCACTTATTAAAGGTTTTGACAGTTTTGTCATACAAAAGTAATATTTATGACAAATCTTTACTTAGTGACGGCTTAAGTAATCATTCAATATCTCTGAGTATAGGACTTCTACATCTCTGCATTACTAATAATATATGATGAATGGAATAACGAGCGGGATGGCTAAATCCTCCTTTAAAATATGTGAAAGAGGCCACATAAATACTAACTTATGTTAACTTATTTAAAAAAAATTACTTATAATTTTTATCAATTTGTTTTGTCCTTTGTGAGACCAACACAATACTTTTTATTCCTTTCTTTCTTAAATTATTAATCTCGCACTCAATTGGTTGGATGTTAGTTTGACATCCAATTAAATAATGTTGTGAACTTGTGACTAAGTTTCCAAAGTTATAATTGATCATAAAAATCGATCTTTTGTTGAGTTGTGAGTTTTTTAACTAGAATTAAAACTAAATCGGTATTTTACTACAAAGTTAGTGTTAGATTAGTTTATTTACCCGATTTTATAGACTTGTTGAAGGTGATCTCATAAGGTAAATAAAACAGTGTCACGAACAGCATAATAATATACCTCCGCAGTTGGATAGCTATATTATTATGTATACACATATATTGTATCAATTTTACCTTGAGATACTCGCCCGTAACGAGGAGTATGTGGAAACACTTCGGAACCGGTGTAATATTACAACACCCTCTGTTAAGATACGCTAACAAATAAACGGTACAAATGTCACAGGCTTTACAGCAGGTAGGTGCGATATTTCAGGACCTAATAACCCGATATTGAACACTACACTTAAGAACCGAGGAGTTGTTTTTCTTTAACCACTACACATACGTAGGTACGTCTATTTGAAGATACTTTTTATGAACGACTAAACAACAAACTAAACTTTAATAATGTAGACATAAAACCTACAAAAGACTATAAAAACATACGTTACTCACAACCGGTTATACTTTATGACGTAGGTATCATTATGATCAGTCATTATCATTACTTCAAGTTTCTTTGTTTTCAAATTAAAAACTGCAAATACACAAAAACGAAGTAAATAGGTAAGTAACACGAGAACTAACCGAAGCAGTAGTAAGCGCCAGGTGGAGATTGTATCACCGGCTATCTCTGGACACGTGTTTACATTTCACTGTCACTTTTTAACAAGAGCACTGTTCTTTGTGTGTTGTGGTCCAACTGTTCGTTCGGCGTTTGCGTACCGTCGGCAATGCTACGCGGCGCAGCGACCAGCGCGAGCGCATGCAACCGAAGGTTTCGACATCAGCGAGAGGGGAAGCGGACCAACAACTAACCGTGTCTCCTTTTCACACACTGACGCCTCCATTATAACATGAGACAACAACATCAACTGCAGAAATGCTCCGCCGCAACTGGACGACCTTCGAAACCTACCATTATTGCTAATAAGCTCGTCTTTTGCAATCCGTGATTTTTCTTTACGGTTTACTTCAATATGGAATATTTATGAGCCACACAGGTGACTGATATTTAGGTCAGGTGGAGTTTTAATGTTACGATCGTTTGGGGGATGGTTAATATCGATATTGCTGATCTTAATTACATCCTAAATCCATTTCTATGATCCCAGAGATTATTACAAAGTATAATAACGATTATAAACAGGAGATCCATGAAAACAAATTATACATATACCTAAAATGTAGTGCATTCATTTACAAGTTAATACAAGTGCACAATCACTGTTTGAAAGTGCTGACCTATGATGTGCCCTCGGTGGACTCATTTATACTGCCACTCATGAAAATATATAATAGAAGTATAATTTGTATGTTAAAAGAATCAGTAGCCTAGAAAGAGCCAATATAGCAGGTCAACCAAATTACGTTTCAGTTGGAGCTGCAACTTTGGTTATTATGAGATCATTTTTAATTTACCAAACATATTTATAAGTAGGTATCTTGTGCTACTTATTTTTGCCCGAACCTGTTATACTAAACTACTCTTTATCATGTGCCATACCATTTCCCAATATGTTGGGTTTGAATTTCAGTCTAAGCGAATGCAGCTGAATTTAAACATGGAGCAACTACCTACCTGTCTCCTCAACCTAGTTAGACTGCTAAAGTACTAACTCACTATTTCTACTCTATCTATATACAATAAATAACTCTTGTTTCAGGATGTTCCCGTTTTCCCTTCGAAATGAATAAACAAAAAGCAAAACGAAGTTTCTTTCACCCCCACAAAACATATTTACCTACGGCCGTTACACAAAAATGAAAAAGTCAACTATCCTGTTTTGTAAACATGTTGTCCACCGCAAAAATGTTGTAAACTTGTTCATTGTAGTTTACATAACATGTTGGTCGGCTTAAAAAGGAGGCTATGTGTTCTTGTTATAATTACTTTAGCGATACGCACCGTTGCATGCGGGATTTTGCATGAATATAGGTTTATTCGACGCTGTGTTTTCATCTACCTTATTGTTTCGTACGAACTTTATTTTGCTGGCATAAGTTTAATATTGTATTTAGATCATTTACCAAAGAGTATCGTATTACCTAGTATTAACTGGGTTATGGAGGTCAAATAGGCAGTCGCTTCATGTAAAATGGTCCATGAAGCCGGTTAGACAGGAAGCCGACCCCAACATAGTTGGGAAAAGGCTAGGCAGATGACGATTTAGATCATTTACTACTGTCTACTTTGAGACTGTCGCTTTTTAGTTTTAAGTGTAATTTTGTTCGAAGTATAAATGTGAAACCAGTTAGTGGACTAGCTTACTGCTGAGTTTGATTCTGTCCTGGATTTGTTTCCCAGATGGGGCAAGGGTTCTTGGATTTTTCCAATAGGACTTTTTTCCGGCTTTCCCTCTATTACATGGGACTTAAACATCATCATCATCTTCCCAAATTATCTGGGTCGTCGCACCAAGTTTTCTCCGTCCATCATCTGCCTAGCCTTTTCCCAACTATGTTGGGGTCGGCTTCCAGTCTAACCGGATGCAGCTGAGTACCAGTATTTTACATGGAGCGACTGCCTATCTGACCTCCACAACCCAGTTAATACTAGGTAATACGATACTCTTTGGTAAGACTAGATGTCAGAATTTCAGGTCACTGACTACCTGTAACGACTGCCAAAGCTCTATATATGGCAGCCGGGACCAACAGCTTAACGTGCTTTCCGAGGCACGGAGGAAACTCGGTATGTGGGGCGGTCACCCATCCACAGACCGACCTAGGCAAGCACAGCTTTACCTAAAGATCGACCCGAGTGGCAGTTCTTATTAAGCCACGAGCTCCTCTCTCTCTCTCAAGTTTTCTCCGTCCATACTTCTTTATTATCTACTAATCATCGCAGCAGTCACATCCTTTCTAGCCATATCATCTTCACACGTTCCATCCATCGATTCTTTGGACTTAAACATATCCGTTAAAATGTGGGTGTACTATGATATAACTCTGTCTAACACTGCGGGGGAAGACAACAGTGATGTTATATGACCATTCTAACAACTAGTTTTAAATGTTTGGTTTATTTTTTCATTTTGTTTTAAATTAACATTGGCGTTGTTGCGGTCAAGCCAGTTTTATATGCACACGTAGTTTTATTACTTTTTGTTTTATACTTGATATTTAAATGTTAGTATGCATGATGCATGTATGTGCAATCCTAATAAAGATCTTAGTTTATGATTGCGAAAACCCCGTCTATACTGGCTCATTATGCAGATTCGGTCGCGAAGACCAGACAAACCTGATACCGAGCACTTTATACTGCAGTCTTCTGAATCATAATGATAGCAAACGAAACGAAGCGAGCATCCATCTTCTTCATTCGTTAAGACTTGAGAGCAAGCTTTTAAAAATATATCATTTAATTGTAAACGCTCGGGTGCGGACAAAAGTCGTTAACCATTAATTCTTCACCTTGGAAGTTAAAGTTGCATACATCTTGCGTGTTCATTCGATATCTTTAAATTAACTTACGAGTATCTGTTGAGCAATTATGGTGAACCTTGATTGTTATTTTTAATCAAATATGCGTTTAAACGATATTCATAGCCATTAATAATTTAAAAAAAGTACTGATTGATAGGTCGGTCAGCCAATTTCATTCATGCGGAATCATTTCTGCAAATGATCTATTAATAGAGAATGCATTTCATATTTGGTCACCAGTTTCAATGATTGGCGTCATTCCAATTCCCGAGTTTTCTATCTATCTTTCACCTACCTACTCGTCTAAATATTTCTGATCTAATCTTAGGATCAAACTAAAATACAGTGCCGCCGACTGATTACTTTCCCACCTTTAATTTGTGGCGTATAAAATATGGGTATTATGTGCATAAACCGCAGGCAATCTGTAATTCATTAGAGGTTTTTAAATGGCTATTCACGCGTAGAGTAATAATAACCAATATTTCTTTTCTGATACACTCACTGTGTGTCACTGTGTTGGATTAAAAAATATTAACGTATTACGCATACGTTGCGTGACTCTAGCTTTTACACATATCTTTACGTATCACAAAAAAAATAACTTGTAAAGTATGAGCATGCTTACATCATCCAAAGATATTCTTCGTTTTTGCTTGTTTGCCTCTGTAGTGTCCCGAATTGAGTACCTGCAATGATAAACCAATTATCATGAGAAAAAAAACTATTTCAACATATTTTGAGCATGCATGTTGCCTGTAATAACAGTTCCATTAGCAACACTTATATTTAACATTATTGTCAAACATTGAGTTTTTCATGTTTGTACATAATATACCGATTCGTGATTATAGGTATCTACCTAATATTTAAATATGAAGATACTTTCATGTCAAGATCTCCTAAATTCAATTTTGATGATGACGCAAGACTAGGACTGACATTTTAACTGACATTAATTAATTCATAATATTCAGCGTATATTTGCTAAATGTTCAATGTAAAGCCATGTTGCTGTCTTACATTTTTATTTTGCAAAGACGCACTCGGCTCTGCAGTGTTTACCAATAGGTATATTTTCAAAATGCACATAAAAATCAGAGATCTAACAAATCTACAAATCCCCAAAGAATGGCATTTACTGAGGGAGCAGGATAGCAAGATATTGAAGTTAATACTCGTATGTCCATTCAGGGTTCCGGGTTTGGGGTATTTCTACCTGATATAAGCCACGTAGCCCCTTGTTTCTCGCTAAATTCGCTTGAATGCACCTTGCTTGCTTTAAACGTTTATGCTAATGCTTCTAAATCATTTCCTATACTAAAATGAATGTCATAATAAAGTTCCGCCTGTACAAATGTAGCATTGAACTGGTGGGTTGTTCTAACAAGTTTTGTTTTATCATGGTCTAAAATATGAGTAGTGTCGAACAAAGCAATGCCATCATAGAATGATGTCATGCGTCTGTTTTAGTGTTTTTGTTTATCAGTAAAACTACATTTGCAGTAATCGGCAGACATGGTAGTGTATCATATTTTAGAGCGGTTCCAGCTTAAACGTTAAAAATATTTATGGATTTCTAGAAGCATCCTCGATGAATTGAGATATATTTAGATTGAGTGTTCAGTCAATGGTTGTGTTTACTGTTTTTTTTTTATCTCGTTCACGCTTGTCTGTTTTGATGTCGTTATTGAGGGTCTTAGGAATATTGATTCGTTCTGAAAAAATAATGCCCAAAACATATTCGATGTTTAAAGAAGATGTACAAATTGTAGAGTCGCTAAAACAACGATCATCTAAGAATGATTATGCATCTTCACAAAAACTGCTTTAATTAAAGGTTTATCTTAAAATAAGTGTTCATTAAAAAAAACTAGCTAAGCTTGTTTAAATGCCATTAACTATATCTGCCTGATACCTTTTTTGGACCAGAAAAATCTGAAATATAAGGTACTTGTTGTAATATAAATATTGATGAAGGAAAAACGTTTGCGACAAGTGAACTAAGAAAGTACTGCTAGACTTGAAAGCAAAAGAGGTTATAAATAGCCTGGGCTTGATTAGCCGGTCCTTATACAGGCTGGTTCCGACAATACGACAATAAATGAAACCACTGGTAGTTCTAGTTCATAGGAACATTTTTAAACTATCAAATAAATCCTAACACCTTTCGTGGTGCCGACGATACGACAACAACCTACCTAAATGTCTTTGCCAAATTCTTTTGTTTCATTTTATTTCCACTCGTTAATCGGTGCAAATTATTCCTAAGGTTAGTAAACCAATATTTGTTTGTAAATTGTAATGTATTTTGTTAACAGTTTTATGCTACTTAGTTTTATTGTTTTTTTTAGTTTTTTTTATTTTGGTGTTAAAACTTTTTTGATAGTTTAATAATGTTCCTATGGACTAGAACTACCAGTGGTTTCATTTATTGTCGTATTGTCGGCACCACCCTGTATATAGCCACGGGCTATTTTCTTATTGGAAGCAGCAAGTACTTATGGCTATTTCAAATCAAATGGATCTCAGAAAAGTATTGATTACTTGTTGACGAGTATTTGCTGTGGCCTTAACTACCTAAATAGGTAAGTGCTGTTATTTCGTTGGTGACATTGAAGTTTGTTATTACTCCACTTGTTAGTTTCCGATAAGTGTTTATCGTGTCTTTTACCTATTTTTAATACGCGTTAACGTAGTATTTTCGTCTAGAGCATGTCTGATTGTGGATTTAGAGGAAACATTCTGTTCAAAACAATCGTTGAGGAAAATTGTTTTAGACTTTAATTAAGCACTTTGTTTGCACTTTATGTTCGCAAAGAACTACCTTCTAGTTTTTGTGCTCAACAATTTAAATAATACTCGTTAATATTTATTCTCCGACATGTGACCGTTAACCTTTTGATAATTCCTGTAACCTTGTCTACTAATAAATTGTTATCGTCTTTGATATGAAAAAGTATTGCGAAGAATAAACTTAACTAAGAAAAAAAAAATGATAATTATTTCCTTAACTTTGTCATTCGCAACTGTCATTATTACAGGACAAAAAAAATGCAACTTCAGGCCCAAGAACAAAAATATTTATACGCGGAAGGCAAAAATGATATTGCAAGCTTACATAGTTTATAATACGTCTAATGTTCGTGACGACATTATTTAAATGTCGATATTAAATTGATGAAAAAATCAAGCCATTATAATATGTTTCCTGGCACGCTGCGTTGCATAATACCTTTATTAGCATAGTGAATCTTAATTGAACAGCGGATCACTATCATAAAATAGCTTGAACCTTGGCACAAAGACGTGCCAATGGCGTCCCATAATGATGTCACGAAACACATTACCTACCATATGTTTCGAACCTTTGGACAAAAATAACTCAAGTGTTCTTTCCTTCCTTTGTCTTGTACAGAAGTCAGAAACGGCCAAATATGCATACTAAATAAGCACTGACAGTCGATACAAAGTAAGTACCTAAGTTAAGCAATTTACACTGTTCGGATTCGAAAGCAACAGTATTGTGTCGCAGATATGGATATGGTGCACATTACCAAAAAAGCAAGATAGTTATTGGTTTAGACTTACAAACCAGGCAACAACCACTAATACACAAGAGCCTTATCCTCAACGTAAATTTATTAATTACTTTATTATATTTCTGCTAAGTATCATCTAGCCATACATATATTATGAGTCATTGTAATTAAAGTAATAACCTTGCCGAACTCCATTGAGTATATTAGAAAGCTACCCAACAGTGTAAACAGGCTTCGTAATGTGTATGGTAATATTATAAGTATGACATAAACTCATTTATTTAACAACTATAACAATAATAAACCTTGAGTCAAGTGCTTTGCTGTTTAGATTGTCCTGAACATAATGATCAGCGTACAGTTGACAAACAAGGCAACCGGTTTCCATTCTCCGTCTACTAACCTTACTTTTATATGCATGGATACAGTACGTGACGTCAAGAGCACACCGTGTTTTTTTTTTGTTTTTGTTCCCATGTGACTTGCCGGAGAGCAACGATGAACGAAAGCCAGAGGAAAGAGAATTAACTCTAGAATGCTTTAGATTGTGGGTGCTCTCTCTACCTGTATTAAATTGTAAAGCTTAATAATGTAAGTAAAAGTTTAATAAAAGTAATAGACTTACCTGGTTGGCTACTTTGAGAAGTATTGGAACTGACACTGGTTTCACTATTAGTGCGATTTCTTGGACTAAATAACAAATTCCACGGGCTGTAGGTCGTAACCTGCGAAGTATTACGATTTTGAGACGAGTTCTTGCTGTTAGAATCCATTTTATATTACGGTTTTAGTTTTATATCAAGAAACAAATTGTATAAACTTGTATTTTAAATTAAAATATGTGTTGGCAATGACAAGAGTCGCGCACGCCGGCCGATAAAACAGTATGATATGACACGGTAACAAACTAAACAGTGAACGCGGCGCTGGCGTTCGGCTCAGCTTTGTTTTGGTCCGAGCTTGCACGAAGATACACGGAAACACCCGACTTCTTATTTATGTTATGTTATGATGAACTTTGTACTGTTCATATACAAAGTACCTACTTAAATTATGTACAATTATTCTTATAGTGTAGTTGACTAGTGCGTCATTTCAATATCTACTTGTTAGTTAGGCTTATTGTTGGAAAAATTATTCTACGCGATGAACACGCCCACTGGATGGTGTTATTAGTGAGGTTGTCATCATCACCATCTTTCCACTTTTGCCCCATGTTATAACTTGCGGCCGGCACTACAAGTCTGTTTCTTCCATACTCCTCCTAGCTCTTTTTCATGGAAACAATTTTAAAATATATTTTTAGGTCATGTGTAATCTGTTCATAAAAATGAGTCGTACTCTTCAGATGTTGTGGTGAAGAACTATTTGTTCAAGGAGATCGATAATGACGAAACAATCATGCCATTATAAAAAGAAAAAAGTGAGAGTTGTCAAATTGTAAATTAAAAGTGACATAAAACCATTATTTTTTAAAGTGTTACAGATATATTAACAAAAAATTCCCTAATTAATATTATAGAAGGACAGTAAAGAAAGCTACATCATGAAGATACCGTACTTAGTGAATATTAATACGATTAAGGCGTACGAGACGCCGGCAACTATGAGTAATTCGGTTGCCGAAGCTCCTCGCAAAATCAGGGCTGAGGACTTCCAATGGGATAATGATTTTACACCTCAACCACTTACATTCTACGCTGCTCTCAGTCTATCTAGAGTGTTCAACAGAGTCAACCCTCTTCAGAGAATCCTTCAAAAAGACGTGGATATATTGATGGACTTGTACCCCGCGAATATTCAGTTGAAGTTCAGCGTACCTTATATTAAGGTACATTTTTATGCAACTACCAAATAGATACCTTTGAGTTTGAAAACCGTCATCTTAAAGCATTCCTCAAATGGTCGCTGAAGCCATGAATGATGACAACAAACTATTTGATTTCATTATAGGACGAGCAATATTGGAAGAGGTCTTTCCACGCGAAATACCCATCAAGGGTAGAGTTGGGAGATATTTTCTGGAAAGGCAAATTTTTATCGGCTTGCCTTCAAGATTACTTGGAATATGCAAATCCTGACGTTTTTCGAGAAGATGAAGCTGTAGAACTTGCATCATTGGTATGGAATGTGTTTAGTTTCTTTACTTCATTTGACGTGTTTGTAAAATCAATAACAAAAAATCATCATCTGCCTAGCCTTTTCCCAACTATGTCGGGGTCGGCTTCCAGTCTAACCAGATGCAGCTGAATATCAGTCCACAACCCAGTAGTAGTACTGGGTAATTCGATACCCTTTGGTAAAACTGATTGTCAGGCTTTCACGCCATTGACTACCTGTAATGACTGTCAAAGATCTACATATTTTTTTTTTTTTTTTTTTTTTTTTTTTAAATAAACGTTGCCCCACACAAGGAATTTCTCCTGTATCGTGGGTGCGTTCACAAACATTTAAAGTCACATACACAAATACCCAGACCCGGAATAACTATCTGTAGGTCATACAAATATTTGTTCCGTGCGGGGATCGAACCCGCGACACGCAGCGTAGCAGTCCATTGCTTGAGCCACTGCGCCAACCGTGCCGTCATATGACAGCCGGGACAAACGGTTTAACGTGCTTGCCGAGGTACGGTAAAAATTATATTATTCACTTCTAACTAACGATCTTACTGTTGCCGTAACTTAATACTATGGATGCGGAAACTTAGAATTGTCTGAGTTTTACTTGCTTTACTGCTTTCAAAAACGGTGAAGGAAAACGTCATCATCATCATTGAAGAATCCGGCATGTCCTAGAACCAAAAAATAGAAGACTTGTGACATCTACCAATCCGTACTAGGCCCGCGTAGTAGATTATAGGCCATTAATTCCCTCTCAAAGTGAGGAAGCCTGTGCCCCTGCAGTGGGAACATTATTAGGCTGATGATGATGATGAATAGGCAGGTATATAGTGAGAATAATTAGTCCAACTCGCTTAAAATGTTTTTTCTTTTCACCAGGTTAGCCCATATATATACTTCTTAGGATTAAACCAGCTACAAATAGTACGCCAGCCGACACCGGCCTTGCCTTCCGATGAGGTGGTGGAAGACACATGTGAATACAGCGTACTTAAAGTCTTCGACCATATCCCCATGGAGCCAGTTTTGGCAAAATTATATAATCTTATGGAAATATCTCTAGTTTTTGGGGTAAACAATCTTTACGACAAGTATTTAACAAGGTATTTTGAATTCTCGTTGGCTGATTGTGAGTCGATTTGCCGAGGATTAAAAGATTTGAGACATTTAAAAGTATTTCGCATAAATCGCAGTAACCTAGATTGTTCAAAAACGAAATTAATCCTTCAACATCTTGTGAAGAAGGAAAGCATTGAGGAACTGGATTTCAATCATTGTCAAATTGGGAATTCCGGAATGAAGGCACTCGGCGGTTTTATTTTCATTCACAAAAACGTGAAAGTGGTGAGGATTGCCAATAACAGGTTTAAGGAAGAAGGAATCCAAGGAATTGCTTATGCTCTGCAGATGAAGCCAGCTGCACCCATCGAGCTCTTAGGTACAAAACATTCAATTTGGCTTGTATCTATCAGATAGTAATTTGCTGTTCTATTGCAGTTTTGTGTCCTCTTGTTGTATTTACTACTAAAACACTCGTTTTTTTTTTAATTATGTTCTTTTAACAGATTTTAGCTTGAACCCGATGTCTCTAGAATGCGCGACCATGTTCGCAGCAGCTTTCGTCAGATGCAAGGAAAAACCACAAACTTTGATTGTTAATTCTTGCGGTTTCAGCGGGGCTTCTGCTGAAAAGGTGCCAGTCTTTTTTATATTAAGATAATGGTTAAAGTTTTCAATAGCCTTTTTTTTTGGTGATTAAGAAATCATCAAATGACTCCTCCCGCTCTCCTCTCCTCCCGCGCTTGTAAGAAAATGTTAGACTTCTACTGACTGAAAACCACCCATGTTTGTTATACGCGAACATTAGCCGGATAAAGCACTTAAATTAGGCTACAAAACCACGCCTTCTGGTACGTTGTGAAACAGACATTAATAGGCTTGTTTCTACGCATGATTCATGTACATTTTATTGATGGAAAGATACCACAAAGAAGGGAAAAATACCGGTAATAACAAAAATCGATCCAAGTATTAAAGGTTGTCTCCTTTATGTATTTGACACCTGTGGTTTTTACTGCCTGTTTAGATGGCGGGACTTCTCAGCTTGAACCGGGGCCTTACTAGACTGGATATGGCCGCTAACGATTTATCCGGTGATGCTGAGGCGACTCTCCTCCGTGCTCTTGAGCAAAATAGGAAGATCCTCAGAATAGACTTGCGTAGAACTAGTAAGGTTCTTTGATATTTTTATTTTTATACTATCTTTAGAGCGGACTTTCGTGTTCTCCGTGAAATGGTCTACCTGTTATCATCTGCCGTTTCCGTACAATTGTATTTTAATATTTTTTTTAGAGTAGGCACCATAGCTATGGTATGCACAGATGTATAACATAAGTCGATGTCCTCATCATGTGCTATGCAGCATACAATATTATACAGTGAGGAATTTATCTTTGAGTTAGATTTTCTCGTTAGATATCGTGGCACATGGAAAGATACTTCACTGAGATATTCAGAACAGTTCAAAAACCTGACTAGTTTTTACAGAAAAACTAGTTTTTTAAGGAAAAAATATCTACTTACGCAAAAACTTTGTTGCAAAAATAATAAAAAAGCATTATAGATTAACTAATTTGAATACCTTTTCATTTAGAACTCTCAGAAGAAGGTCTAGCGAAGGTGGAGGAACTGCTTCTGCGCAACAAAAACCTGATAGGCGTGGAGAGAGAGCCAAGTGACGAGATCCCGCCGCTATATCTCAACGAACCCGAATATCTTATTTGGGAATACAATCCTAACAACCCCGACTACATCCCAGGAAGGTATCCTACCAGGATTCCTGAAGTTTAGACTGTATTTTAAACTAGAAGTGATTGTTTTTAGATTGACTTTTAGTCTCATCATTTGGAATATTAATTTGATGTGTGTTAATATTAAACTTAATTTTCCATCCCGTTTATTGTATTTTGTTGTCAAATTATTTCGAATGGCTCTTTTTAGGTTTCCGTACCCAAAGGGTAAAAACGAGACTCTATTACTAAGACTTCGCTGGCCGTTCGTCTGTCTGTCACCAGGTTGTATCTCAAGAACCGCGATAGCTAGACAGTTGAAATTTTCACAAATTATGTATTGCCGTTGCCGCTATAACAACAAATACTAAAAACAAAATAAAATAAATATTTAAGGGGGGTTCCCATACAACAAACGCGATTTTTTTGCCATTTTGGTACGGAACCCTTCATAATCGCACTTGGCCAGCTTTGTATTTTGGTATTATTTGATTAAATTCCGCTTCTTGGTCACGATAAATAAATAATTTGGACCTATTATAGGTACCTACTACTATTTATACATCTTGATAGGTAATAAGATCATACTTTTACCGAGAAACTCTTTCACACTACAGTTTAACTGTTCTTATTAGAATTGTTACTAGCGTCATTATGCGTAATTTATTTATTATTACAAAAGTCTTGATTTAGTTTACTTATATTTTTTTGTTTCGAATCTCAGTAATTAGTTTAATGAGAACTTGACCCTATTTGACCTTGTTTGATCTAAAGTCCGGCCCCTTTTATCGCATATTTGATAAACTTTGTTCTTAAATACCTATTTTAATATAAAATAAGTACCTAGTTATGTAGATAGTGTGGTGTTTATAGATAACGCATCAACTTAGTCATGTTTTTGTTTTACTGATTTTTTGTTTTCCATCACATTGATTTCGTATTATTTTGCTGTTTGCAATCTTATTTATACTTAGTCTTTAATTATAATCTGCTTTTTTCAAGCTGTGATATTTTAAGTGCCTATACGATCTATTCATTAACATCTCGTTCTTGAGGTTGTCTTTTCGTGATCGGCTTTGTTTCCACTGACGTGGAAATTACCAGAGTGGAGAGAAGACGTCCAGGGCCCTGTTTAATAAACATTACAATTCTAGAATTTTGTAGATAACTGACATATGTGTAAAATTTTATTACAAGTGCTCTTTAATTTATTAAAGAGCCTTACAATTTGTAAGAAATCTACAAGTAAAAATTTTACAAATTGTACGATTGTAAATTTTGTTAAATAAACGTTTACAATTGTAAAAAACGCCTGTAGATTTTGATTACAATTTTGTAACTACAAATTTGTAATTGTAACTTACAATTTACATAAAATGTATGTTTTGTTAAAGGTTCTTAAATCGAGGGTAATTTCAAAAATCTTAAACATTTAGAATTTGGTTTTACTTCTTTTATTTTTGTTTGATTCATAATAAAAGTCATGGAACTTAGTAACAAAATAACGATTTTGTCTCTTAATTATGAAAATAAAGAAATATTATTCAGTCGAACATCAAAAGTAAAAGTTAATCCTTTTACAAAAAAATTCGAAGAAAAAAAAAATTTTTTCTTTACTTAATTAATTGAGGTACAAAATTGTAAGTTTCTGACACACGGTGAGTCCACCTGTCGAAATTTTTCTACAATTTACAAATTATGTAGACTTGTAATTACAATTATGCGTTCAATAAAACAGTTTTCCTTACAAATTTGTAAATTGTCACCTGTAAAGAGAAAATATTTATTAAACAGAAATATGTAGATTTGTAGCTACAAGTCTACAAAGTTAGTTTTCCACCGTGGTAAAATTGTAAGTTGTATTCTTTATTGAACAGAAACTTGTAGAATTGTAACTTGTAACCTACAATTACAATTTACAATTTGTAAGTTTTATTAAACAGGGCCCAGGAATCGACAAACCAGATTGATTGAAATCTGCGTGGCTTCATCTCTCCTGTAATTGGTGGAATCTGACACGTCTGGGTCCACCTCTTTTATTGGAAGCCGGGCTTAAGGAAATAAAATAAAGAAGGTTGGTACAATAGAGAATATCCAGAAACTAAAAAGTTGGACGAAGGGACAGTAGGTGGGAAATAACAAAATCTTTGATGTCTTAAAACTGTTTTATTCTGTTACAAATATTTGGGTTCACATAATTATAGGTGACGACAAAATAAGCATGTAAAACGTAAAACGTGTGAGAAAAGATGTACAATGGTTTGGTATTTTCAACCTCAGCAAGAAACGACACACAAAAATTATATCCAAGTATTATAATTGATAGTAAGTAGATAGGTAGGTATATAGTGTTCGAACGAATATTGAACCGCAAACTTCTCGTGTGGCAACTCAGATCATTGTCTTAACAATATTAATTTGTTCTATGATGTTTGGAAGTTCAAAGTAGTTTTTTTTATGAATTTCAAGAACTCTTAGTACAAAACATGTTCAGTTTCATGATTCAAGACACTAAACGAACAATAGACAATATTGAACACTCACAAATACTTCATTATATTTCTTTTACATTGGCATAGGTTTATCCTATTTGATCCTAGGTAGTTAATAATAGTGTATTTCACCAAAAATTTCTAATTAGTCCGTCTGATAGATTATCGAAAAATATTGGATACGTATTTTTTGTTTTATAAAATTAATAAAAATTGACGAAAATAAAACTAAGTGGGTAAAAAGTACCAACCTTGTGACGTCACACAACTTAACACGACTTTTCGAAGCACTGTATCATCTTCATCTTTTGTTTACGTGAAAAAATATAAAATGCGTGTCCACTATTTTTTGGAAATCAATCTGACGGACTAAGATTTTTTGGTGAAAAACCCTATTAGTAATAATGATCTTTGGCCGGAGGCTAAGTGATACCATACAGCGTACTAGCGCACCGTCCATCAGTCTCTTGGGGACATCCTATCTAAAATATAAATAAGTCAGAAATGAATTAGGAAAAGACGAATTATATAAAATGGGGGACAGATCGAGGAGCAGTTTTTGAAGCCAGTTTTTTTTTTCTTCTCTCTTTATTTAAGGGGACTCGGTCAACAATGTCACTCCGTAATTCTAAATATTATATAACTCTTATGGCTAAATCACTCTTATCCCTCTAAAATCTTATCAATATTACAACAACTATGGAGTGGAAGCAGAACAGTTTTTAATCAATCTATTTACACAGGCTGTCGTTTTGCACCATGTTTAATTAAAAATGTGAAGTAATTTGGTGGTCGACTATACTTTAATTCTCGAGCTAACATAAAACTATTAACGATAAAAAAACATTTATTCAACACATAATGCCAAGAGTACATAGTACTACTAGATTTTTGTGTACTTATGTGAATGTAAATGTTTTTAAAAGCGCCCCCACCAAATAAAAATGGACACGAAAAGATATCAAAATAACAGTAATAAATGCCACCGACTACCACCTAGTACCTAGCACTAGTACCTACTTATTTTATAGACTTTTTTAGAGAAAACCGGTTTTTTTTTTCAAAAAAAATCTCATGTTACCCTTAGATTTGTAGTATAATTCAGTAATACGTGTCATGAATCAATCTATCGCCACCTTTTTCTGGGCTGGCGACGCACCCGACGGCGACGTTGACATCGCGCGGTGTGTTAGTGAACGTTTTAGAAACCAAAGTACTGAACTGATTTTGATGAAACTTCTGTGAGACCAATTAAAAAGTATATTTTTTCATATAAAACAAGATTTTTTCAAATGGGTTTATAAATAACGGAATTAAGGCGCGGGCCCACCGCGGCGCATGCTGTGCACGGGCACGCGGCGCATTTTAGCTGCGTGTATTAATTTGTTTGACAACGTGGGTCTACGTTTCCACTGGAGTACACGAATATGACCCACGACTATGTATAGCGTGGCACGGCGCACGGAGAGGCTACGCACGTGCCACTGCAATCCACGGACACGGGCTTCACTGCGGGAGGTGTGGGGAGGTGAGACGGGCGGGAAAGCGAGAAAACATGAAATGCGTCCGTTCCACAAGGTGTATGACTGAAAACTACGCTGCGATAAGTGAGCTGTACATAGTCGAGGGTCATATTCGTGTACTCC
Organism: Diarsia brunnea; assembly: GCA_949774965.1. Classification (NCBI taxonomy): domain Eukaryota; kingdom Metazoa; phylum Arthropoda; class Insecta; order Lepidoptera; family Noctuidae; genus Diarsia; species Diarsia brunnea. The sequence goes on along the minus strand of OX458997.1, from coordinate 9,415,933 downwards.
AGTGGAAACGTAGACCCACGTTGACAGCGTTGAGCTATGTAACCGCCTATTCGAGCAAGCCACGCATGTATCAATGACGTCAATTCATGCGTAGCCTCTCCGTGGGTTGCAGTGGACACAATCACATACATTTTCTTCCAAAGCGAAGCTTAATACACGTGCGTAGCCTCTCCGTGCACCGCGGAGGGCCCGCGCCTTTAAGCTTTGCTTTGGAAGAAAATGTATGTGGTTGTGTCCACTGCAACCCACGGAGAGGTTACGCATGAATTGACGTCATTGATACATGCGTGGCTTGCTCGAATAGGCGGTTACATAGCTCAACGCTGTCAACGTGGGTCTACGTTTCCACTGGAGTACACGAATATGACCCTCGACTATGTACAGCTCACTTATCGCAGCGTAGTTTTCAGTCATACACCTTGTGGAACGGACGCATTTCATGTTTTCTCGCTTTCCCGCCCGTCTCACCTCCCCACACCTCCCGCAGTGAAGCCCGTGTCCGTGGATTGCAGTGGCACGTGCGTAGCCTCTCCGTGCGCCGTGCCACGCTATACATAGTCGTGGGTCATATTCGTGTACTCCAGTGGAAACGTAGACCCACGTTGTCAAACAAATTAATACACGCAGCTAAAATGCGCCGCGTGCCCGTGCACAGCATGCGCCGCGGTGGGCCCGCGCCTTTATACACGTGCGTAGCCTCTCCGTGCACCGCGGTGGGCCCGCGCCTTTAAGAGGTAACAAACAAAAAAAAATTAACTGATTTTGATGAAATTTTAGTGGGACTATTCGGTAAGCATCTTTTAAATGAAAAAATAGTTTTTAAATCGGATATAACTTATAAATGACAGAGTTCTGAGGAAATATATAAATAAAAATACAACTGAATTGAAAACCTCTTCCTTTTTGGGAAAACGGTGAAAAATCTTGTGAAGCACAGCTATGAAAGTTGTACTTATGGTGTGTGAACAAATTACATGAATAACAATCGTATTTTCAAGTACCGTGGATATGCTTTAATTTAACCTATTTGTTTTTTTGCGGATAAAGCTAAACTGGCTCATCTTAAGTTTATATTTACACCCATATTTTTCTTTTCCACCGCATGAATGAAATAGTAGTGTTTACTCAAAAGAGTGGTTACACGAAACTATCCCCATGACAATGTGGGTGGTCCAAAGAAATAAATGTCCCAATCCATACCACCAACCATATCCTCAGGTACGTACAGTTCGAAGTAGTGGTATTTGATTCTTCTTTGTGAGTGACAGTAGGAAATGCGTGGCACACACATCTGAAAATTGTACGTAGTACTTCTAATCAAGTCGCTGTGCAAGGACATGGCTCTCATCACGATACACGTTGGTATTCTAATGACATCGATCCAGCCCTGAAAAATTAAAATTACAGCTGATTTTAAAAACTCATCATCTCATTCTGTTCGTCTCCGTTCCCAAATATATTGAAGTCAGCTTCCATTTTTATCGGACGCAGCTGAGTCCCAGTACTTTACGTAACCCTGTCCCATGTATCTGACCTCTCTACCACTTGACTCTACTCTCTACCTCTACTCTTTTCCCTCTTGGGTTACTGGAAGTCTAAAATGTAATGTTTGTGTTCATGTAGGTATTGTGTATGGAAATTAGCATAGAAATGGTGTCATTGCATTGTCATCATCTTCCTGCCCTTATCCCATGTCATTTGGGGTCGGCGTAACACGTTTTTTTCTTCCATTCTGCCCTGTCAGTCGTCACGTTATCATTTATTCCTTTTTCCTTCATATCACACCTCACACACTCCATCCATCTTTTCTTTGGTCTTCCTCTCCCTCTCCATCCATCCAAATTAATATTCATCACTTTTTTAGTCACATGCAATTAGGTATATATATTATTTTTACCCTGTTTTCCACGTAAATTTACAGCATATAAAGATTTTTAACATTTACTAACTTTCGGGCTTCTTGCTACGCGTTACGACTGGTGAAATAGCTACAAATAGCGGTCAAGCTAAAAACTAACAAACATTTGATACAAAGTAGGTGATGTGATAGGTGCATGAACTATGTCGAGTGTCGGCTACACATTTGATACTCGACATGGTTAGGAGGCTAGTTATATAGGTGTCTTCTCTCACGAGGAAACCCTCGTGACCCTCGCAAGGCCTCCAAATCTGTCGTCTGCTGGCTACCCCATCATGACTGGAGCTCGTTGTACGCTCTCTGGCACACGACACTACTGCTGCGGATAAAAGGATGTAGCCACCTCGCTCAAATTCCACCACCTTCTGAGAGACCACCAAACCTTGCAAAACATGGTCAAGGGAATGCCCAAGGGAGTGCTTGTAACGACATGCACTCTCAAAATCAATATGTTTTCTTTCTTTCTTTCACTCTCGCAACCAAGCAGACACAGATCACTTATCTTCGCGGTTATGGGTGAAAACACACTCAACACAAAAATAAGAAGTTGTGGTAAGATAAGTATGCGTCACATGTTCGCAAAACACTTACCCTAATGATCACTTTTCCGAGTACATCCATGTGATTCAGATGGATGTGTGTGTAAAATATCCTGCGCTCGTCTTGACAATGTCCGAAATGATATTCACTGTGAACGTGTTCTGGAAAAAGATGTTTATGGATAATGATTTTTTGTTTCGACCTTAACCAATAAAGTAGGGTAGGCTAACTGCGGTACTCAGAGATATTTAATGATTACTTTGCCGTCACTTAGTAAAGATTTGACATACTTTTGTATGACAAAACTGTCAAAATCTTTACTAAGTGATGGCCATAGTACATTATACCTCAATGGTGATGGCCTAAGTAATCATTAAAGCTTTCTCAGTGCGGCAGTAATAAGACTCCGTACTTAAGGTGAAGGCGACAACGTAGCCCACGAAGTTCAATTTTTCTTAGGTTTTATGCAATTTCCCAGTCAGTGTCAAGTCGTACCTATGTTAAATAAAATAGGATTCGCCACAATAACAAATGTTTATATACTGAGTAATAATAATTAAAATCAACAATACAACCGTCTCAGTTCATAAAGGTCTCAAGAATGCCGTTTTCATCAAATACACACATCAAAAGTGTCTAGGGATCAAGCATTTTTATGCGGATTTCTTGAGATTGAGATGTGGCTTTGTAATAAATTTATGATTTTATAAATTTATATGGATCCTTTCTGGTGCATTTCATAATTTGAATCAGGAACTGTGAATCAAATTCGAGTAAAAGATGAAAATCAGCTGTCAATATTTTCCCTATAAAAACATACAACGCATTGAAGACATTATTAGTGCTACTGTTTCCCTACTACTGATTAAAACCAACGTTATTATGGAGCGGCGACGTCATTTAAGCAGGGAAGAAATGCTCAGAGCCGTGGGAATGATAGAAGCTGGTTCCCGGCAACGTACTGTGGCTTTAGCTCTGAATACAAGTCAGAGTGTTATCAGTCGACTTTGGACACGTTACCGAAGCACTGGTACCGTGGCTGAGCGCCATGGAGGACGGTATCGCTGCACCACACGGAGACAAGACCGATACATTCAAATCTTAACTCGAAGAGCTCCAACAATAACCGCCATGATGTTAGCCGTGAGGCTTCATCACTCTTCAGGGAACTTAATTAGCGACCAAACAGTCAGAAACCGCTTGCATGAAGTGAACCTTCATTCCCGAAGACCGCTACGGGTACCACCTATAGCAATGCATAATCGTAGGATTCGATATCAATGGGCTCTTGAACACAGAAATTGGGCAGAAGAACAATGGCGTTTCGTGTGCTTTTCTGATGAGTCTCGTTTTGGTATGAGACCGGATACAAGACGTATACGACACTGGAGAACCCCTGGACGCCAACAGCGATTAAAATCCTGCCAGGAAGTCCATCCTTATAGTGGTGGAACCATCATGGTATGGGCGGGTATTTGGATCGGCGGAAGAACTGAGTTGATTTGACACTAGCTGTTCCCGGCATGCGTTGCAATGGCCTTTTTCCTACCTACTACCTGCCTGTGTACCAACTACCTACCTACCTACTACCTCCTACCCTACCTACCTACTACCCTACCTACCTACTACCCTACCTACCTAATACCCGACCTACCTACTACCCTACCTACTACTCTACCGACTACCCTACCTACTCTACTATCCTACTTACTACCCTACCTACTACTCTACCTACTACCCTGCCTACCTACCTACCACTTTCTCACCTTTTAAACCTTCCCTGGACTTCCACAAATAATTCAACACTATAATTAGCCAAATCGGTCCAGCCGTTCTCGAGTTTTAGCGAGACTAACGACCAGCTATTCATTTTTATATAATATAGCTGTACCCCGCGTGCGTTGCAATGCCCTTTTACCTGCCTACGTACCAACTACCTACCACCTACCTATTACCTACCTACTACTAATTTCTCACCTTCTCTGGACTGCCACAAATGTTTCAAAACCAAAATTAGACAAATCGGTCTACCCGTTCTCTAGTTTTAGCGCGACTAACTAACAGCAATTAATTTTTATATTATACGCAAACACCATTTGAAAAATCGTTTTTCTATTGGGAAAGAAACAGTAATTATTTGTGATTATTGTGATAATGTCGTATGGTCTGTTTGAAGTTGTCATTCGTTGACTTAACAACTGAACGTCACTCAATTGTTTTGCCTTCCCGGAACCTCTCCACTAACACTTGAACTTTATGGGTACGGTATTAAAGCTCAAATTGATTTAACGTTTTAGTTAGAAAACGTTTGTATGGGAAAAAGAAAAGGGCTGTTTTTAGGGCTTTTCCGGCCATTATTCGAATTTTTCTCGCCGTAAAAACCATCCTTGAACTTCAACGAACATTAAAAAAAAAAAACAGCCAAATCGGTCAAGCCGTTTTCATGCCAAGTCGTGACAACGGAAAACGGGTTTCATTTTTATATATAAGATATAAGATATATAAGAAAAAGAAGAAGAAGAAGATAGATAAGACTTGACACACACGGAAATTGCAAAACACGTAAGAAAATTCGAATTTCGCGGGCTACCTTGTCGCCTTCACCTAAAGCTATGAAACAAAAATAGATGATTTATTATAGATATATTATTTCCTTATGCGCATCACACATAGGGAGCAGGCGCGGGTCGGTCGTGGGACGCTCGCGGGCCCGTCATGATCGGGCGTTCATGATCTTCACAAAACATGGGCGCGGTACAGGCGCAGATCGGGCGAGGGTCGGGCGCTGGTCGGGCCTGGGATCAGCGCAGTTTGGGCGTCCTCCCCTATGTATCAAGGACATTTGCGCGAAGGACACTTACGCGACTCAATAAATACTTGAAATAAAAAACATACTTGTGTCAAACTCAGAGTTGTGTATTTTTATATTTGCTAGCGGTGTAAAATACTGCCAAAATGAACCCAATGTAGCTGAAACAAAAAACAAAACATTAATACTAACTGCCGCACTCACTGCCGCACTCAGAGACATTTAATGATTACTTATGCCATCACTTTAGTAAAGGTACGTATGTCAAATCTTTACTAAGTGACGGCTTAAGTAATCATTAAACTTCTCTGAGTGCGGCAGTACGAGTCACAACCATACCATGTAAGTTTTGTTCAGTACCAAAATTATTACGTTTCAATAATGAAATTCGTCGATTCAATATGAAAAAAAGAAAAAATAAAATTTATATGTCACAGAAACATGACAAACAGTGCTTGAATTAGGATGTAAAATTACTAAAACCTTAAGAAAAAACTAAAAGTATTATTTGCTACATACATAAATACCTACAATATACGCATTTCTACTTTGTTATAGATATTCTAAAATATTCTACCATTGGTTCCTCTTCCTTCAAAACATCAGTTGATGATGTCTCTTTAATGTTTATTTAATAAGTAAGTAGATAGTTTGATTAGACTGGTTGTCAGACTTTCAGGTCACTGACTACCTGTAACGACTGCCAAAGATTTATATATGGCAGCCGGGACCAACAGCTTAACGCGCTTTCCGATGCACAGAGGAAACTCGGTATGTAATGGACGGTCACCCATCCACAGACCAACCAAGGCAAGCGCGGTTTAACCTAAAGATCGACCCGAGTGGCAGTTATTATTAAACCACGAGCAGTACCATACCACTGCACCACACACACGGTATATAACGAAAATAAAATAAAAACTATCATAGCTAAGTAGGGTTTACAAGTTTACGAGTAATAGTCGACCAACTTATAAAATGTACTTGTATAAAATATTTTCCTATACATAATGTATGGGAGCGCAGGTCTTAATACTGCGGGAGGCGCTCCGGGCGTCGGGGGCCACGTGTTGGCTTCCGGCGATCGTAGACGCGGGCCTGTGGACGGTGAGTGATGGGCTAGCTCGCCGTCCGTCCGTCCTATGACGACGACAGGCCGTACGACGCCGACGCCGCGTTCGTGTTCCACGCGCGCGTCAAAGAGATGTCAGCAACAAGGATGGGGCCCGAAAGGGTCGACGCCCATCGGGGCTGCGGGTTGTTCGCAAGAGATACCGCGGCCTCGACATGAAGGGCTAAGAAGGAATATGGGTGGTTTTTAGTCAGTAGAAGTCTGACACTCCCTTTCGCTCTGCCCAAGAGGGGGAGGGGTTATTCGATGATTTTCCACCCGCCAAAAAAAACAGGTCTTAAAACTGCAAATGTAACTTTGATCTATTTTTACAATAATAAAAATCATCGTTCGGAGGCAGGTAGGCAGGGTGGTTAATCAGTTTAGTACGTTCACATATTTTGATGGGTAACTACGGAACCCTACATTGTGCGTGGTCCGGCAATCTTAATGTAAATGGCAATCTTACTGTAGCGATTTTAACAGTGTACTCTTTTATACCTTATTATGTTATTTCCCTGAGTGTATATAAATAGCAAATCTAAACACTCTTTTTTCTGGTCAGTCGTGTAAAAATAAATAAAATTCAAGTTGCAAGGTAATTTGTGAAACAAGTTTCCACGCACAATAAAATTATTAACTAAACTTGTTTTTGTATTCAGTCCACGCTGTCCCACTGCTTTACAAGTTTGTTTGCTAATTGCCTTCTCCGTCCAATCTGCTAAGAATGAGTCCAGATTGTCACGCCAGCGTTTCTTGGTACGACGGCCGTCTTCAGCCACCCACTGAGTTCCATCCTACAAACGTGACCCGCCCAGTTCCATTTCAGCTTGGCAGATTTAACACCAACATCGGCGATGCCTGTCTTGGACCGTATTAAGGTGTTGCGGAGAATCTAACCTTCAGAATGCTACTTCCATCGCTCTTTGGAAAACGTTACCAAGTCTGAGTGCCATAGGTAAGGATAGGCAGGATACACATGGCGACAAGCTTGCGTTTCAATTAAATAGGAAGGTCGCCCTTCATAAATGCCTTCATGGACCAGTAGCTCCTCCAGGCTACCTGTTGTTGAATGAACTAAACTTATCTTTTTTTTTTCTTTGCACGATGGGTAATCTTCAAATGACTCCTCCCGCTCTGGGCATAGCGGTAGGGATTGTCAGACTTTTAGAGACTAATAACCACCCATGTTCTTACTTAGCCCTTTGTATCGAGGCCGCGGTATCTCTTTCGAACAACCCGCAGCCCCGACGGGCAACTAAACTTACTTTAAGTTTTGATTAGGAATATGGATGGGTACCCTATGCATAAGAGTGGAGACCAAGAAAGCAATAGATGGACTGTTTGAAGGATGAGATAGCAAGAAAAGAGGTGTTCTGATGAAATGACGAGTAACAGAAAAGAATGGGTGAAAAAGATATATTGGAATGTGGGCAAGAGAATGATGATGATGACTAGTGAAAACTTAACTTACCGAAACTTACAAAAAATTGTGACTTACCTGTATGAACGAGAATGTACGCTAGCACGCAGAGGTGACTTGAATACTGCATATTGCCTTTGAGACGGTAACACTATCTGCAACCCGAATTCGAATCTGTTCTCACTTAAATACCTACAACCAGTTTATTTACAGACATCATATTACGTCGAGTTTGTTTACATATTTTTTGAAATAAGACCAATAATAATAAACACAAATGTCGCCGAGAAATAAATATAATATCTCGACCTAGCAACGCAATGACGCATGATTGTCGACATCAGGAATGTATGCTGCACCCATGCAATAAATTGAAACGGTCCCCAACTAGACCACGGCCCATCACATCCACGCATCATCTACAATATACGAGAACTAAAAAAACACTACAGACACGATATTGGCCACGACATAAGGCAGGTATCAGTAGATTAAGAGTGGTTTCCATTTTTTTTTCTTTCAGGTTTTCCATTAATAGCATTATAATAATAAAAATACCGCAGTTGAAAACATAGAACGTCACGGCATAAAAAAAAACACTCGATGACTTCATTGTCCTAGAAGTTGTATTGTTTAGATCATAACTTCCACCAGTAAACTCAAAACGTACACTTCATCAGCTATTCTATCTACGTCAAATTAACTGCGGGTATAAAATGGCCCTTTTGGCACAATCATATTATTAGGATGAAATTATGAATCACGTTAGAATTCGTAAAACTAACAGACAGACTGACAGACTGACAAAAATGTTATGTAGCTTATCCTTTAACAAACGTATCCCTTAATCGAAAAAATGTTTGAGTAAACTCGCAATATTTTTAAAGACCTATCTAACGACATCCTATACAAATTGCTTTACGAGAAAAAAAAATCATCCCTACTTTAATGTGTGCTAGAGATTAAATAATAATTTTCTAAACTTTATTTTACCACTATGTCAGCGTAACTCATTTGTATATTCATGCCAAATTACAGCTTTCTAGTACTAGGCGTCTTTGAGATATAGTGCGAACCGGACAGACAGAGATGGACATAGCAAAACTGTAAGGGTTCTTTGTTGACTACGGAAGCCTAAAAATCTGTGACACATTGCTGCAAACTTCGAGCACAAACACAATAATGAGGCGAGGCTTATCTAGAGGTCCGTCGGGGCTGCGGGTTGTTCGCAAGAGATACCGCGGCCTCGACATATGAAGGGCTAAGAAGGAACAATGGGTGGTTTTTAGTCAGTAGAAGTCTGACACTCCCTTTCGCTCTGCCCAAGAGCGGGAGGGGTTATTTGATAATTTTCCACCCACCATAAAAAAAAGGTTTATCTAGAGGTGTATATTTTGGTTGAATATGTGGCTTGACGGCCAGAGTTTTACCAACTTACTACAAAAAAATACAAGTTTCAATCAATATATAAATAAATACCTATTGCTGGTTTCTACGTCTTCATACTTATTTCAGGGTATGTAAGTACCCGTCGGGGCTGCGGGTTGTTCGCAAGAGATACCGTGGCCTCGCCATAAAGGGCTAAGAAGGAACATGGGTGGTTTTTAGTCAGTAGAAGTCTGTCACTCCCTTTCGCTCTGCCCAAGAGCGGGAGTGGTTATTTGATGATTTCCCACCCCCCAAAAAAAAAAAGGGTATGTAAGTAGGTAAATAAGTAACGAAGGCAGGTACCTGGTACAAATTATTAGGATAAGTTATTCTTAAGCGATTGATACCTTAAACGACACAGTTATACAACTGAAAGTTATGAATAGTTTGCAATTATTATGAATAATATGTTATGTAAAATGTGCCAGCTGCGCCTAGTCGGTCTTGCGAGCAATGTACCACGAAAGCAATATATTGCCCTGGAGATTTAATCGTCTCTGATTGTTCGAACCAAACAATCAACTTTATGCCTCGGTATGGGTTTCTGAATAGGAACTTATTTCTTGATGACGCTGTAGGTTCCATTGAAAAGCCCGATTGACACCCAAAGTATAGTCGGTCACAGTTTGGTATAAGTAATGTACTCGTTGGTCTGCCGTCAGCTGTGATCGTGTTTGCTGTGCTTTAAACTAAATTATTTGTTCTATTTTTCAGTGGGAGTAAGATGGCCGAAAATTTAGATTTTAGAAACCAGGTTGGTAAGGGTAATAATGAGAAGTCACGTCAGCACGGAGGTGGTCGTCGTTAAATGTGAATGTAAATGTACCAGTAACAGAATTAACAAAATTGTATTACATGCTCCTAAACCTTTATAGCTAACTTAATAGATATCATATCATAAGAACACAATATTTTAATGCAAAACCACCTTCATAATGTCAGTGGTGATATTAGCCGTGGAACCGATGACCCTTGATGTTGACTTGTTCCGGAGTAGAGACCGCGAATCGTCAATCGTAGGCCGGGTAAGGCTTCGTGGAGCGATGATCTTTGCAGGGTGACTGGTAGTGGAAGTAACTGGATGAGAGGTGCTTAGAATAGAGTTAATGTTAAATTGAAAAGGCCGATGTCCAGCAGTGGACTCTTGTAGGCTGATGATGATGTAAAGTAGAGTTTCGCAAACTTTTTTATTTCTGGTAGAACACTTTCAAAATTGTCTGGTTTTGGTGGATTTGCTGCATTTTTCTATTGCATGAGGACCGTAGCTCCAAAGATTTTTGGCAAAAAGTTTAAGCCTAATACTAGTCTGTCAGTCAAAGCGCGTTAGAATCTATCCCAGGAGTATTGAGAAAAAAATACCTATAGTAGGTTTTTCATTAGCTAATTTTTAAAATAAAATACCGTATAGTTTGACTGTCTCATTTGTCGAGTGGTTGCAATCGCCAAGTCGGTTTTTTATATTATGTAGTGATGACAACAAAATACGATTTCGCTTACATATTATGGTGCGTACAGATTATGAAATATGTTGTATAACTTGTGTTTTATAACACGTCCACATTACGTTATATTGTTTTTCAACATTGCAACATATAACAATACTGTACCTACGTGTACAACACATCAGTATAAAATCGAATTTTTATAACATTCCGTATCCACATTACTTAAACATGTTTTATGGCAACGTTTTATACCATGTTATTTTATAATGTTCTATACGCACCTCGAATACATTTTGGGGCTGAAGGTAGCTGATCTCGCTTATTGCACACTTGCAATAAACGAGATCAGCTAGTACCTAAACACAGTCACAGAGCATAAGGCGGCACACGGAGTTGCAGGTTGTCGGTGTGACCAGTCGAACAATACGATGGTGCGGTGGTTATAGGTAGGTAGGTCCCATCATCAAAAACTTAATCTGCTCATTTTTAAAACAAAATCCCGTGCATACTATATCCACTTCTGCTTACCGTGAGGACCAATAGTGCCTGTTGCTGCAAGCCAGAATAGTCCTAACGGTGGTGAGAACATTTTCTAGCGATGGTATAGTCAGAGCCCAGCATTACTTGATCCCTCATGTAAAGAAGTACAGGGCAAGTGGTGTGAGAACAAGGTTCAGCCTGGTAATGCTGCATGGTACAGACTGTACCTTTAACCCGAAAGCGTGGAATAATAATAATAATAATATAATAATTGGCTTGATAGCCAAAAGCATGGATCAACACCTTTCTAAGCTTTCGCTTGGTGGTTGGATCAAGGGCCTGATTCAGAAGGCAGTACTTCTCGATACGGCCCGTATTGTGAGGAGGTTCCTGTCTCTGGAGCCCTAACTACAGGTAACTTGGACCCTGCTCCCGACACCGGCGGACTACTATTTTTTTATATTTTTAAATGTTTTTTTATATCTTTTTTTAAGAAATATTTAAAAATGTAAATTAGTATGTAAGGAAAATGAATAAAGAGAATAATAATAATAACGTTTATTGGCTCAATTAAATTTGGTTACAATTTTTAACACTGTCACTTAAACTAGGTTAGCACCTGTGCTATAAGCAACAGTAACGTTCGTGGTTGATCTAAGATACATCAATATTTTTATTGTGCAACAATCCGTTATTTTTTGAAAAAAGAAAATAGTAAAATTAATAGTAAGTGTTTAAACATAATTTGTTTTAAAGAAGAATATAAGTACCGGCTGTTTGGTGTAGAGAATAGAGCGGCCATAATAAAAAAAATGGATCCGTTTCCTTCATTTTACTCGATTTTAAGTCTTTATTCATAATAGGTAATATTGATTGTGATTATCGCAAACAATTGAAAGAAAAAGCTGCAGTATCGAGTTGTAGTTTTATTGAATTTTATAGAATAGCTACTGAAAAAATGATAAATAAAACTGAAAGAAAATATAAATAAAACTATTACCATTCTAGTGTGGGTGGTCCAAAGAAATATATATCCCAGTTCATACCACCGGACATGTCCCTGGGTATGTACCATTCATAATAGAAAAATTTGAATCTCTTTTGTGAGTGGCAATAAGTGATGCGTGGCACACACATCTGAAAGTTGTACGTCGTACTTTGTATCATGTTGACGTGGAACGCTTTTGCTCTCAGTATAATACATGTTGGTATTCTCATTACATGAAGCCAGCCCTGAAAAGAAAAATAAAATAGATTAATTCAAAAAGTAGAGGTGATGTGACGATCTAGACGCGTACCACGAGGGCTGGTTCGAGGCGGCACTGGAAAAGAGCTCTTAGAAAGATTTATTTTTTATTTTTTTTGTTTTAAAAGTTTAATTATGGGAGTTTAGTTTAATTGGGGGAGGCCTTTCCCCAGCAGTGGGATAAGTCCATGATTTTGGGTTTATTCTAATTTTGACACTCACATTCTTGTTTTTGAAGATTGTAATGATCAAAGCAAAACCAGCAGATGAATGTATGTAACACTAGCTGTTGCCAGTGGCTTCGCCCGCTACAACTCGAAAATTATCTCACGGGAAGATAAAAACGGGATAAAAAATCTTAATCTCCAGGTTATAAACTATCTGTGTACCAAATTTTATCCAAATTCGTTCAGTAGTTTTTGCGTTAAAGTAACAAACATACACTAGTGTTGCCCAAATGCAAGACCAAGACGAGACCTTAGCCAGTCTTAGTCTTGGTCTTGCGTCAATACACCTGGTCTTGGTCTTGGTCTTGGTATTGCGCTCTCAGTCTTGGTCTTGGTCTTGGTCTTGCAGCAAAAGTCTCGCAAGTTTTGCGAGACTCTACTACTTAGACTAGACTAAACGGAAAACGGACGAAACGTCGGGCTTATATTAAAGGTAAAATTCGCGATAAATACCCGTTTACATATGTTTCTCTCCGAGAGCAATAAGAGTACCTAAGTAAATGGGGGAGAACAATTTAATAAGATAGACTCGAAGCGAAGCTCAATTGGAAATAACTGATATTGAAGTAAAAACTCATATTTATAAGCGCAAGCCGAAAGACCGACAAAGGAAAGTGCGGCATTCTTTGATAAAGACAATTATTCTTTAAAAGATAAAAAACACAGAAGTGCTATCAGATAGGTATTGTGCCTACATAACAATAAAGTGTAGATAATTATGCAAATAATATTATGTATTATGTTCCTCTTTTAAAGGAACTTGCCTAAGTACGTTGCCCGCTGTTTTCATGGAGGTTACTCCGTTACTCGCTACTAGAGTACGATAGAAGTTGATAAACCGACACTGCAAATCTCGATTTTTGGAAGTGTGTGATTTTAAAACACAAAATGCGTATATATGACGTTGCTCATTTGACAGTTTTTACACGTTTCAAGTGTGTTAAAATCACCCACTTTCAAATTTTCAGTGCATGCTCACTAAAAAGGTAAAATATGCGGGGACAACATAATCTATTTGTGTCCGTACTGAGCACCCGGAAAATTATTTTATTCTTTGGAATATGGGCAGCGGCGGCGACACAAAGTCTAGGAGCGGACTAAATTTTTACCTATTTTGGTAGGGTTGGCACAGAAAGATTAAATTAAGTAATAACAAGGTTTATAATTTTTTTAATAACTAATCTACGATGGAATATTTTTTCTACTACTTAATTTCATAAGTAGGTACTCTAAATATCTTTTTTGTTTTTCAATAATTTGTTGTGTAATTGAACGGTAATCTCTAAATCTAACTTAGAGCTTTTTTAAAATAAACCTATGGAAAGCACTGACACATGGCATATAACATTTACAATCTTGCTGCACACATTTTAGTAGGTATATCACTCACTATCTCTCATTTACCGATATTTTTTTATTTATTTATATTTTATTATTTCGGAATCAAAAAATTCGCAATTGAATAGATGCGATATGTACCTACTTAGTTATATTGTTTTATCATCAACAAGTTTTGTAAAAGATAATATATTATCCCGCTCAACAGCTTTAAACGCTGTAGTGTTCGAATTCGAGCCATTGTGAGAATGTTAAGAATGTATCTTCTATAACTCAGAGCATTCAATTTATACCTGCTGCTGAGACATCTTCTAGGTCATTTAATTTTATCCTCTTGTGCCAACCCTAATAAAATAGGTAACAATTTTGTGTGCCTCTGTCCGTACTCTGTGGCGGCGAATGCGGCGCTCAAACAGTGTCAAATGCTGTGTGATACACTTGTTGCAGTCTTTGATACACCGCGGCGTCTTTGTCGGTAAATTATCAAATAAGTAGGTACATAATACACCGACCGACCAACGGTTTATTCGCGGAACGTCAAATTTTTCCAATCAACCATAAACCTTAATGTTTTAGCGATAAAGTTGAAAATCTGTTAAAGAAACTTGACAGACTGTAGTAGTTTGATGTGCAGCTGGCGTCTGCACCATAACATTGGCTGGCGTCAAAACTGTTACCAGTACTAGACCTACTCGACTCGCTGTTAGTTTTAAATTTTGCTGAATACTGGTACATTTTTATCACATGGGAACATATTTGAGAGTAACACGCTACCAACTTAATAAATAGTCGAAATATAATAATCAATACAATACCTTTTAGTGTTATGACGATACGGTTTTGATACTGGGGAACGTCTATCAAAATCAGGATTGAAACCAAATCCCTACTTAATAACGCCCAAATCTCAGTTTGACTTAACTGCGAGACGCAAGAGTCTTGCAGGTTTAGTCTTGTTCTTGGTCTTGTTGCAATAAGTCGGTCTTGGTCTTGCAAAAATGCAAGAACAAGACCAAGACCGATTTTGGGCAACACTAACATACACACACACACTTTCGCCTTTATAATATTAATGTAATAGTGTGATTCATCATTAGTTAAACACTGTCTTATCGAATACAGATCTTCTCTAAGTCGGAGTCGAAGTCGGGTAAATAGTCGGGAACTCATTAATAAAATATCATTGGTCGATCTTTAGGTTTAGCCGCGCTTGCCTAGGATGGTTTGTGGATCGGTGACCACCCGTTACATACCGAGTTTCCTCGGTGACTCGGAAGTTGTTGGTCCCAGCTGCCATATAATATAGATCTTTGGCATTCCTTATAGGTAGTCAGTGACCTGATAGTCTGACAAAGTGACAACCAGTCTTACCAAAAGGTATCGTATTAGTATTAACTGGGTTGTGGAGGTCAGATAGGCTGTGGCTCCAAGTAAAATACTGGTATTCAACTGCATCTGGTTAGACTGGAAGCCGACCCCAACATAGTTGGGAAAAGGCTAGGCAGATGATGACCAAACGAGAGATAGAAAAATACCGAGATGTTCATTACAAATGAGACTTACTCTAAGGAATCTTTTACCGAGTATATCCATGTGGTCAACATGGATGTGGTTATAAAATATCTTTTTTTTATTTTCACAATGGCCAAAAATATATTCACTGTGAATGTGTCCTGAAAAAATAAATTCATAAGTAAGTAAGTAAATTTTATTTTTCAAATATGGGTACAGTACATGGTGGTAAACAAATAAGAGGTTCAGCCATATTTTACCGATTTTTTTTGTTTTTTTTTCATACTCAATAAGTTTTTTATTTTTGGTATAGAAAAGTTTTTACTATATCATTTAACGAAAAAAGTTTTTAATTATGATATTTTAAATAAATAAAACGTTAAAAAACATACGTATTTCTGTTTCAGAGTGATCCAATTGTATTTCAGATAACGGTGTAAAATACTGCCAGCATGAGCCCCAAGTAGCTGCAACAATTATTAAAAAAAATACTGTAATGGATTTAATATTGATACTAACGCTACGGGACCTTTCAGTTCATTACTTAACTTTTATTGCATTATTATAATGGAGAAAATGAGAAGAACGGTTAGCGAGGGAAGACTGTCATTATACCTCGCTACATGAGGACACTACCATCCTGCGGGACCTCAAGATAGATAGCATGTTGACCTCATGTCAAGCACATAGCGCCAGGGCACGAGCGGCCCCCTAACCTGAGTCACCTCAACTCTGACGCTGACGATAACACCCCACCGGATTGACGCAGCCGAGTGAGTCTTCTTCGTTCACACGCGACCACTTGCATCACGTAACATGCACTCGGAACGCATCGTGTTCTAATTTAATAAAGGCACGATGCGTACCGCTTCACACACACACACGCACACACACGATTCTACAAGCAACTCAACTAACGCGATGAATGTGCGGTGCGGGCTCTCGTTTCTATCTTGTATCATTTATATAGTGACTAACTTTTGCTCGAGGCTTCGCCTGGGGAAAAATATCCCAACAAACTTTCATCCCCTATTTAACTTCCTTAGTGGTTGAATTTCAAAAATTTGTAAATACTAGAACCTTCCTTGAGAACCACTGTATATACATGGGTGACAACAGCATGAAAATCGGTGCAGTAGTTTTTGAGTTTATCGCGAACAGACAGACACATAGACGCGGCGGAAGACTTAGCTTTATAATATGTAGGACGTAGGTAGTGATATTGATATGTAGTGATTCGGCATGGCAAACTTTCGGAGTTCCGTACTTCGCGATAATGAACATTCGCAGTAGAGTCATTCGTAACAGCAAACTTTCGGAGTAACGTACATCGGGATATTGAACATTCTCTATACAACACTTCGTTATAGCGTACATTCTGACTCACGTAATTTGATCTTTCAAACTTTATGTATACCGTACATCGGTATTTTATCCCCATCCCAATCTACCTAGTGAATATTACAGCTACGAACATTACAGCTGTAATTAATGTCAAACAAATGAAGATTGGTTCATGAAACGTTGGTTGGTCAACAGTGGGAATCTTTAAACCACTCAAATACCTAACTTTTCACCCAAGAACGATTCGTCAACAGAATTATACGTCAGAAAATGCTTAACCAACAGAATGACTCGACCAACAACTTTTCACCCAATGAACAAGTGGCAAAACGTTCGTTTGTTCGCTCTATATTTTTCAATTTACTACCATAATCATTCTAAATTTTACATAAAAATTTTACGAAACGATTAAGCAAAAGGTTCTTGACGTCGATTGTGGTTTCTAAGGGCCTACCGCCGTGGAAAAATGGCATGAGTGTATGTATGATAGCGGTCATGACTACCACTGAATAGTTTTTTTAAATATTCAAGAATGAAGAACATGGTTATGAAAGAATGCTTGGAAATATTATGAAATTGTGGCAGCTGTATCCTTATCTTATGGAAGCATAAACAATCAATTATGGGAACCTTAAAATGTTTGCATCGTGTTCTTGTATTTTCATGGTTGTTTCAAAAACTTCATGATTTTCACAATCATGTTAATTTAATTTTACCAATAATTCTATAATAACACTCACATTAAACATAGAAATATAATAAAACTCACATTAATTATTTGAAGGGTAGCTGTATTTCTCCTTGTATACAGAATATTATTATAGCACGTCCGTATTCGATGCTGGCCCCGAACAAATAATCAGAGTCAATCGCCCAAACCTCAAACGTCAGCTCCTAATGTCATTCGTTCACCAATGTGAACAAATGACATTGCGAGTGTTGCCGGTGTAAGAAATACGAAATGATTTAAAGATTTACTTATTTTACAAAACCTAACAATTCTTTATTTGCACTGTGTTTTATTCAGACAAAATAGGCGTCAAGTTTGTTTTCTGACCTTTGCATCAAAATTCAAACTAACCTAACCGACACTAACAAAACACAATGTTATGACTTACCGGTAGCAACAACAATTAACGTCTTCACTAGGAGGTGACTAGAATGCTGCATGTTGCGTCTGAGATGAGAACTCGATCTGCACCCCACCTCGAATGTATCGTCGCTTATAAATACTACCAGTTTATTTACTGATAAACAGTCATCACTAAAACACTTGTTTGCAATTGAATAACAATAAAAACAAATGTATCAATACACGCTAGACCACCCAGGAAGCGACGCGGTATACCTCGCAGGAGATGGCGGGACGAGCTGAACAGAACCAACGACCAGTGGTGCACATTGGCCCGGGAACGATTTTTTTTTTTTGGAACGAAGTTCCTTATCGCGCGTTGTGAAAGGGGGCTAGACGGAAAAAATTCTTACGAAAAGTTGTCACGACACTTTTTGCTATAGTAAGCTATTGTAAGCTGTGCGGCGTCGCATGTTTCTCTGTCTGTCTCTCTCTCTCTTTTAGAAAGCAAGCCAGATATTTTCATTCCTACATTTCTTTTTTTTTTTTTTTTTCTTTTTTTTTTACATAATAAAAAATTATAACAATAACTTCGTTCCATCCGGGTGTTCCTTGACACCTCTCAAGTTTTTTTTTTGAGATTGGTGTACTCTTGACCTCAATCTTGCCCCAGGGGCAGAAATGAGGTCGACGATGGAACGAGCTAACCCAGAAGAAGCCTATTTACTCGCGACTTAAATAGATTGGGGTCCCGTATAATATTTATGGTAAATCAGCCTTTAATATTTTTGTTCATAAAAATGTACAAAAAAATGACGGAGAAAAATAGAGACCAATACAATATTATAAGGGTTAATTATGTCGTATATCGGTTAATCAATAATTTATGGGGTTATGGGTCCAACCCGTTTTTTTTTTTTAATAAAAAACGTTGCCCCGCACTAGGAATTTCTCCTGTATCATGGGTGCGTTCACAAACATATATAAACTCACATACACAAATACCTAGACCAGAAACAACTATTGTAGGCTAAACAAATATTTGTTCCGAGCGGGAATCGAACACGCGACACGCAACGCAGCAGTCAATTACTCGAGCCACTGCGCCAACCGAGTCGTCAATTTATCGTTTAATCTTTTTTAGACCCTAACTGCCGTACTCAGAGATATTTAATGATTACTTAAGCCGTCACTTAGTAAAGATTTAACATACTTATGTATGACAAAACTGTCAAAACCTTTACTAAGGGATGGCCTAAGTAATCATTAAAGCTCTCTGAGTGCGGCAGAAAGCTTACTAAGTACTAAGACTTTTAAATCTCTTAATATAAAATGTTTCACATCAAAAACAATACAACTTAAGACACACACAACTTAGCTACAGATGAAGAAGCTAGAGTACCTAATGCTGAAATTCCAAGACATGGCATAACTTTAAGAACTTCGTCAAAAATGGCTTTGGCTTATTAAGAGATAGGTACATGCACTTTTAGATTGTCTGTCAAGAGTTGCTTTTCTGTAGCGTTGTTTAATGCGAGCATGACGTTCTCGTTTATTGCTTGAGTCCATTTTCACAGATATTATGTAATCATGTAGAAACAAATCATTGTAGCACGATATATAATTTTCTTCCACCAACAGGGAATCTTGAATCTTGCCAAAAAAAGTCTGTTTAGTTAGATTAAATTATCCAAAAATATTGGGCACATATTTTTTCTTTTTCACCTCAACAAAAACAAACACGATCGAAAACGCATCGAAAACTCGTGTGGCGTCACATTTCAGTACATTTTTACCGGAAAGTGACGTTCGTGAACTTCGTAAATTTTTATTAATTTGATAAAGCAAAGAAAAGGTATCTAATATTTTTCGATAATCTATATAACTGACGGACTAAACAACCCTATTGAATAGATTACGACCACTGGCTGTGCCAGCTGCGACCATATTTCACGAGCAGACCTGACAGCTATTATGTTTCCTCTGAAGAACACTAGTATACTTTGCCTTTGTAGGTGAAATGGTAGACATATTTCTACCTCAAATGGCACAATACAAATAGTAATGTAGGTGAGTCTACGAGTATTACATAATTATATTACTTATACCTACCACGAGTATTAGATACTCTGAGCAGAAAAAAATGTAATAATGATAAAAAAATTCTAACATGACAAAACATCACGTTAGGCAGAGGTGTACCTATTATAATAGTAGTATAAGTACACTCGATGCCAGTTATGTTTAAGTCACATGACATCGTGGGCGAGCTATCAACCAGCACAAATCAAGACTTTGTCCGACCTGGGAATCGATCCCAAGACCTCATGCTCAGCAGGCGCGCTTGCGACGACTAGACCAACGAGGCAATCCGAGTGAGGTAGGAAATACACTCCATTGAAGTCGTGTAAGTCTGTGGCATCACAACTCCTGAACGGGTGATCTGATTCTGATCCGATTTTGATAAAGTTTGTTATCGTTTGAAAAGCGTCTTACTCCAGAGTGTGATAAGCTGTTTCATGAAAAACTGATCGGCCATTCTTCATCTGCTTTATAGTCGATATAGATATTTAAAAACTCCCACAGGTCTCATCGATTCGCAATTGGAATGTCACTAACTTGTCAATCTATTTTGTTGTTAAAAAGTTTTTTATAACTCCAGTTTTAGTTGTAATATCATCAGGTCAACCTAATAGCCTGAAATAATAAAACTATCGATCCATAAGTACGTATAATGTTGAATAAAATTAGGTAGGTATTTTCATTTACCGACACATGCTTGCACTGACTATCCACACGTAATTGAGTGGACCGCCCTACTCAAATACGTTTGGTTGTTTCTTCAAAAGACGAGGAAAAGAACTTGCATGGTGTCCACATGAGCTGACCAAGACAATGACCTCTGAATTAGTTTCTCCTGTTACTTCTCAGAGTAGTCAGATAGAAAACACCGACCTGATCTAGTTTCTAAAAAACTGATGTTACAAAATATTTCTAGACAATATCATTTCATAATTTTGTTTCAATCTCGAGGCTCGACTCAATACCTGGTGCATTGCATCGGGTTAAAGATATTGCCGGTGAACGATACTGTAGTTTCAATTCTGAAGCCTATTGTTGTTCTGATATTGTTCTGTGGTCTTGTAGGTAAGCGACCGGCGACTATCAGCTTAAAGCCTAGGGGTAAGCTTTTCTGAAGGCTTTTCTAGCTTCGTGACTTAAAATGGGTTTATATTTCGTATTACAGTACATAAAATACGCCTTTTAAACTTACTAAAGGCGTTAAAGCGTGGACTAAAAACTGGCCAAGTGCAAGTCGGTCTTACACATAAAGGGTTCCGTACCATTAAAGTAGATATTGAGATATTTTCCATGTTATTTTAGCACCAGACTTGTTATAGGTTTTCCTGTAATCTAAATAGTGTTGAACAAATTTCTGTATTTCAATCAAATAGATGAAAATTGACCCCCCGGTCAATTTTCATCTATTTTCTTAAATATCTTTAAAATTGTTTATCTTAAAATTATTTAAAAAAAAATTCTCACAATAAGCCTATTCATGTGATATACGGTACAGATTGCAAAACTTTAACAAAAACAATACTGTTAAGCTCCCCAAAAGTGAACCCAATATTCAAAATTCATTTATTTACGTTATTTGTCCGTATTTCAACTTAATCTGTCCATTTCATTCGACATTCGGGGCAGATCCTATAAGTGTTCCGTTTTTTTAATTTTGAGGTACGGTACCTTAACATATCATAATATTAATACTAAGTACCCTTTTATAATAGCCTATTCTGTCGCAGTGCAGGGTGAAACCTTCCGGCACCATCTTGTGGTCACTTTTGCCCAGCTGTCATCGTGCATGCGGCTGACGTGATCCGCCCAATCCCATTTTAGCCTAGCCTCCTTCTTACCTAAGTTCCTTGTACCGTTTGATCAATTTGTTCCATATTTTCACCGCTAAACTAATAAGATACTGCACCAGGACGTGGAGTTTCGTTGCTTCCGCGGACAAGTGCCACACGACAGCGTAAAGTCAAGCTGCAGTGCAAAGTGATGTGCTACGAACACAGTCATGACTCTTGAGACTATATTTAACCAACTTCAAAGAAAAGAGGTTATATATTCGACCCGATGCGTATCTAATATTGTTGGAATACTTGTCCAAACATGGGTGTGTGTTTGTTAGTGTGTAACTATCTGTCAGCCCTCGTATACTCGGATTAAAAAAACATGTAACACTTTAACATGTGTCTTGGTAGGTAGATTAAGAAAAAGGTAAACGTATGCCAGTAAGTAAATATTAAATGAGCACGTTTTCCACTCCTACGTTCATCACACAGTCATGAATACATGTCCCTGAGGCAATAAAAGGAACGCAACTATGTATTTTATTGACACGGGGCAGTTTTTTTATGAAAATTGACAGTTTGTACTTTGGAGACGAACTAAACAGTTCATGATAAATTATTTATGGGTTAGAGCACTCAATGCTTCTCGCTGTATCAATTAATACGCTAACTAAAAATAAACTCTTACACAGTAAATCAATGAATCTTGGTGATTATATAAAAAAAGAATAACAATTGAATGACTTTATTTCATAACAATTACACATTACTAAGTCATACATGAATCAACTATTGATATAAAAAAGCAAAGACACATCAGATGCTTCACACCCACGAATATACATATATGCACTAAGTATATCCGACTTTGAATTATTCATGTTTTAGGTAACACAGTAATGTTACTGAAATGAAGCAACCCATTATGTAAGAGGTTGCTTCATTTAAAAATATAACATGAAAATGAACAGTGTCTCGAGGCCATTACCTACAGTCTTTTCCTAATTATTTTACCTCTAACATGAACCTTTTGTAAATTATTATAAAGCCTACTGTGCTTCAAAATCAGAGAGCCACGAAACCACCTGCTAAATCCGCCAGAGTCAACAAATGGAACTAATTTCCTGTTACTATAGTATTTGTTCTTTCATACCTTATAATAACATATGTGTTTATAAAACGAGGACAATAATATAATTGTGTGGTTTGTGCTAACAAACACCCCGCTGTCTCCTGTTAATTAATATGTTCGGAAAGGTATAACAGTGTGCACATGACTTACTTTTAATCTCGATCCACAACAATAATAGAACAAAAGTGAGAACAATACCTATGAAAATATTTAAAAAACAAGTACACTTAAGTATGATGTAAATTAACCATAGATCACTATTAAAAAATATAGTAAATTAAGAATTGAACTTTTTCATGGGATTTTGGTCAGATTTATCGATGTTAATGTTGTCAATTTCATCTCGTCATCATCGTTGTTGGGTGAAACTTTTTGGGGATGTTTCAATGGGTCCTTAGATCGATTGAAAACATAATTGGATCCGGTAGGTGGCGCTGCTGTCCGGGCAGGACAACGTCTGCCAGGTTCGCTAGTCTTATATTATAACAAAAATAGTGCGATTATAGTTAAAAGTCTAACATCCAATCTTACCAATGGTTATCGTATTAACCAGTAACTGGGTGGTGGAGTTCGTATACGTAGACGCTACATGTAAAATACTGGTATTAAGATTCAGATGGATCCAGTTAGACTGGAAGCCGACCCTAAAATTGTTGGGAAAAGGCTCGGGGCAAGTGACGATGAGTGTGGTTGTCTTCCGCAATTCATATATTTATGCTTACATAATGCCAAAAGCATTTCCTATCAGTCATCCTTTGGGTGAGGCGGAGACAAGCAGTGATACAGGTGTACAGTTGTACACACACAGTTACTGTTTACTAATAAGAAAAATAAACAAGTTGTACACGTTTGAACGTACTCAGTTATATCACTATACGGAAGTATATCTTCAGAAGACATACCGCGGCCTCAAAACATAGGGCTAAGAAGGAACATGGGTGGTTTTTAGTCAGTAGAAGTCTGACCCTCCCTACCGCTCTACCCAGAGCGGAGTCATTTGATAATTTCCCACCACCTAAAAAAAAGATATAGGTATACCGTTTCATATCTGACAGACTGGTGAAGGCTGTTTTTTTTTCTTTTGAATGACCTTTCCCAGATCTGAAAGGTCATAAAAATTATGAACTAAGTGACAGGGCACTAAGCCTCTCCCTCACCTGTGGCGTACGAACTTTCGGCTTGGGTATCACTGGAGAGGGCAGCAAAGAGACAGGCTGGAACTGAGGTCACTCATTGTGCGTTGGAATAAGATGAATATATTATAGCTCTCTTGTTGGGACTAGTCCACACCGCACTTACTTCACATCACATCACAACTCGGTAAGATTGGAGATACATATATCGCAACTCGATTAATTGTGATACATGGAGCTCCAATCAATATTTCAAACAGTATTGACCTGCTAAAGATTTGGTGGTTTTGAATATGATGGTTTCTGTACACACACACAAATTTCTTTGATAGATGGTCAATTTTATCGCTAAGGCATTATGATCAACGATGATTGGGACAAAATTAATTTACTAGCGACTAAATTGATGTACTGGAGTCTGAATAAAACCTCGCCTTACAAGTATTGAGTCATCGTCTTCAATGGCAGCTGTCCAACCATTGCTGAAATATTTCCCCTTGTGTTCCCATTGAATAGACACTAGCACATGAAGCCACACGAAACCGTGAAATATTCCCAATCGGTCTAGAACCTTATGATTTAGCGATAAAGTAGAAAATAAATTTGGCAGATTGTAGTACAGTGATTGTACCAAAATGTACCTTCCTCAGTGTAAACAAGGCTTTAGCAATAGAGAATGACAAGATTAAACTGTTTCACTGCTAGTTAGTTACGCAAGCTGTCACATGCAAGCGAGGGGCAGTTTAATCAATCGTTTGGGTACTGACTGTTAATAGCGGGTTTAACGTATCGCGTATAGAGTATTTGTCTTTATTGAAAGAATGCACTTACTTAACATAAGACCGTGAATGATTGGCTAGTCACATGAGGAAGTAACTTAGTAGTAACAATAGCATCCTGGCGGGGAGGCTTTACTCCCCTGTTCTGAGGCATTTGCGGAGAGGATGGTCAACTAGATAGCTGGTCTCTTGCTTGATCGTTCTTGTGTTACCGGTGTTGATTGTGTGTTTTGTTTTGTATTCAAATCATTAAGTTCTAAGGTATTTTTTCACCAAGAAGATGGATTGTATTGTTGTCCGAAACTGAATAAATATATTAGTCACGATCATACGGAAGTACGTTACAAATATAAGCACAAAACATTACAAATCCTAGCCCACGATGGCGCTTTAGATATAATCTAGCCAAATGCGGTATACTTGGTTCATCCTAAACAAATTGCCAGTGTGTAGCCCCTCTGCAGGATATGTTACCTCCTGACCTGCCCATCTTGGCCAACCACCTGCTCCTATTAAGATTTTAGTGCATCGACACGTAAAGAAAAATATTAAAAATCCAAGAATTCTTTGATAAGTTTTATTTTCCACTACAGTTAACTTAATCATAATCCCTTTAAAAACTGTCACAACCTGATTGCAAACTCACCCAACCATAATTTACACGAGGTCATTTAGAGCGACGACGCCAGCTCCCTTAAATAGCCGGGGATGATATTATTATAAATTTGTGCGTCTCCCACTCAACCGTGTATTGTCCATTAAAAAAATCTACACAAGAAATTGGCAATCGGCTTTGATTTTTTCCTTCTAAGATTAATTTATAAACCTATTAAAAAATCCATTATATTTTCCTTCGACTAGGTTAAGGTACTCGTCTCTCAAACTGCTTGTGATTTTCTTATTTTTTCTGTGGAAAAAAGTTTTCCCGTTTATTTACAAATAAAACAGATACCCCAGTTTTAGTGAAAGTCTGTTTTAGTTTAAATTCCAGACTCAAAGTGGTAGAAATAATACAATTATTTTATCTGTAGGTTTTCAAATCAATCTTTGGTGGCCGACCATTAATTGTGGCGAGCAATGTCAATGATTGGTGAACAATTTTGGATCGGAAAACGTGCTGTGGTTACAGTCGTGCAAAGTCATCGAATAATATTATACTGTCTCGTGGATCTGACTAGGTCCTGGATCGATTCCCAAGTCAAGCAAAATGTTATTTGGTTTTTCATCAGGAATTTATCCGTAGCGGCTATGAATCGACATTCGTCTCAATTTGTACCCGGTTGATGGCAAAGGATATCAAACATTACTTGCGAAATATGAGTATACCTATTATAAGCTATACCTTTGAACACTCCTTCAGGTATTACAGACGTGATGTTAAGTTGTGTTGTACTTATGTTAACTTCCGTACAAAAAAAGTAAAGTTCACTCTTGAGACTTGAAATGTTACATTATAAATATGTCCTCGTACACGTCTTCAGTGCTACGGGGTTTCCCCATAGACTGATACGATGAATGACTAAAAGAGTTTGGGTAGACCCTCATCATTTATAACTGCCAATTGGAGTAAACACCTGAACTATGTCAAAATAAAAATACTGTTTTATAAAACAGTATTTTTATTTTGACATAGTTCTAGACTATAAATAGTGTGCATTACTGGCATTGAATTAGAATCAGTAATTTTGTTATACACTGTAACAATAGGGGTCTAAAATGGCCACTTTTATTCGTAAAATGCATCAAAAACATGTATTTTTGAAAATAATATAAAGTCTAATCTGCCCACTGATTTTATATTAAAGGGCTGCAGTATATTGACTGTACAAAGGTGGCATAGTCATTAGTCATTTAATTGATGACTTGTATGAAAGATTGGATGAAATATAAGCTGTCTTTTAATTAAATATAGAATTTATTTTTTTTAATTAAAAAGTTAAAATAAGTTAAAAGACGAGAAGACCATAAAGAGTTTTATAAATTAAGATTATTAATAAAACAAAAAATTAAAATTTATTTATTTATTTTATTGGGGTGATAGAAAAATATATACAACTTCTTTTAATAAAAACCTTATATTAAAATGATTAATAACTGCGTCTGTGACCATTTTACGAATATTAACGCAATTCATATTATGATCCTATTCTGATCTGCTAAAATGGCCATTTTAGACCCACATTAAGTTGTTTACTAACAAATAGCTACTGGCTTTTCTTTATAAGGCAAATTAAATCTGGCACAACTTCTAATACTTTGGGTGTCCCGTAACTTCACGACCAAGAGCGTAATACTTAAACCAGCATTTTTGTACATTTAATCTTTCGTCACAGGGGAAGTCATTGAATTTTCCTCTCCACGGAATACAGGGAAACACGTTATGTTGATTTATGATTGACAGAAATACGATAAGCAGGCTGCAAGACGCAATGTTTTCATTTCTCGCCTCCCTGAAGCGTTAAATATTTTGTCTGTGACGAAAAAAATGTAATGGAAGGAGAGTGTGGGACCCTTACCCGGTTGAGGAGTGAACTGTTCCTTTCATTTCGTTTTCACCTGTATAATATTTGATAGAAGGATGACGTGAAAGAAGAAGTGCCATTTTAGCAACCCTCCCTGTAGCTAAAATGGCGCTGTTTCTTTCACGTTTTCTTAAATATCTAGTTATAGGGCTGGTATCGAGTGCCAAAAGGGTCGATTTCGGTATTGTTTCTAACATACAAGGTATAAATGGATCCTTTACGATGCCGTCAACCAAGGATTCTGTACGTAACTCTAAGTAACTATGCGCAACAATTATTGCTGGGTAACGAGTCTTTATTGGGTAAAAAATCACGTGTTACGTTAGGACTCTATAACACACACTTAAAACGTTGTGCTGATGGATGCATTGAATAGTAGAAGGGTAATAGAGGCATTTAGAGTAAAGTTATGACTAGTATTAAAGAAAATTAGTGAAAAAGTTGCTACTTTGACCTCCAATATTTTCGTAACTAGAAAGATCCCACGTATGGTCAAGAACAATAAAATGATCCCATTGACGCGACAAAGAGAACGTGTGCCTTTCGGCTTCAACATTCATCATTATGTTTTTTGATATTTAGAATTATTTTTGGTATAGGCTTGATGGATGAATTCCATCTTCATGGATAAAACCTTTGCCTGGCCTAGCTATCGGTCCCTGAACCGCAAGCTTAGTGTCAGGCGCTTGCGATCACAATGCAAACATAGCTGCTAAATGTTGTAAGAATCTAATTTAAAGAAAAATACTGTTTTTTTTAAATAAAAAACAGTATTTTTCTAATGATATGTTTTTTTTACCTTACTAAGGATTTATGGTAGGTCATTAGAAACTTGATCATGCCTTAATTAAATCCTTTTTTACGCATTAAAAATAACTAGGTTCTAAAAACACTTGCTGTGCTAATATGTACTTTATCGACACAGAGCCTGTATCGTTTGCCTGCAAGAATAAATTCAATAAAAATATCGACTGCAGTGAACGCGAGACCGATAGATTTATGTAAATCTCTTAAAATTACTTTACCCACAGCCGGCTTTGCATTTATCCTTCTACAACACGTCAGGCAAAGCCTACTTAGGTACAATAAATACTAGACCATTTTAAAAAGGGTTTGGCCGAAGTGTACTTAATAATACCTACACACATACTATGTCGCCAGTCTAAAGGGGGCGAGCCGAATCCAGATGACGTGGCTGCTACTGAGCAATTGCTAAAAGAAAACCTCAAAGAAACTTTGCCCGACCCGAGAATCGAACCCAGGACCTCATGCTCAGCAGCCACGATTGCGACCCCTAGACCATCGAGGCAGTCAATGTTGAACGTATTTCCAATAAAATACACTAACTGCGGTACTCAGAGAGCTTTAACGATTACTTAAGCCATCACTTAGTAAAGGTTTTGACAGTTTTGTCATACAAAAGTATGTTAAATCTTTTCTAAGTGACGGCTTAAGTAATCATTAAATATCTCTGAGTACCGCAGTATATGTTTAAGAAATAGTAGACTGAAAATAGTATACGTTCTTGAATTAAAATTTGCGTTCTCAATTGTTTTCTTTTTTTATTGTATCTTTTTTATCGTACGTTTTCTATTGATTTATTCAGAGCATATTATCGTGAATTCTTAGATTCTGGTTGAAGTACAGTATTTGGTGAAAGTGAACGTTCAGTTGAAAGTTCGATCAATCTTGCTGAAATATTAACGTTCCATAAGTAGTTGGCGGAGACTAACCTGCGGTTATGGAGACATCTTCAATTTAATTTTTCAATAAATCATAGTGTCCGAGCTGTCATAAAGATCATCACTATATTTAAGACCAGTTTGTGCCAGCTGCTTCGCCCGCGTGGAGTTCGATAATTGTACCACGGGATCATACTACCCGTGTATAAACTATCTGTGTTCTAAATTTCATCCACATCCGTCCAGTAGTTTTTGCGTGAAAGAGTAACAAACATCTATCCATCCATCCATACATCCTCACAAGCTTTCACTCACTGTCGACACAGTGAGTTTTGTGTGTCGGGAACAGAATCGTGTAGTGAGTGACAATGGTAGTGGTACCGAACGCAAAAAACGAACAAGAAAGAGGGTAGACCGATTTGTCTGCTCATAAACATCCACCCGCAATGACTTCAGTTTATCCGTGATCATGGTGCTTGTAACAGCGCCGAAATATCGGGAACTCGAAACAATCAGTAAACATTACGTTTTCAGTATAAATAATATAGCGGTTTTACATAAAAATAAAACCGATATTATGTGCCGAGAGGGAAAACATACAGCATTAATAATAAATAATAATAATAATAAAAATGTTTATTTTCTCACCACAATATTTTACAATACATTGTTTATGAAGAAGCAGTGTATACTTAGCCTTTTACGCGGTCAATAGTACGGATATTTCAGTTTAATTTATTAACGCCAGAGGGCGCAACTATCGCCGATGTCATATTTAGTCTATGCCAGCTAGGACGCGGGAACCGCTGTCACTTTTCGAATTCATAGTCTTCACCAGGAAGGACTTCCTACAATGCTGTATGTTTTCCCTCTCGGCACATAATATCGGTTTTATTTTTATGTAAAACCGCTATATTGATGTGCCTCCAGAAAACATACAGCATTGTTTATGAAGACGTGTTTGTTATCTGCTGGTGAAATATTATAGATAAAACACAACGCTATGATGATTATTAAATATTTATTCTGAGAACTAAGTAGTTACAGTAATAACAATTAGCATTAAAAAGAAAACAAAAAAAGACATTATTAGATACAGCAATTATCAATTTTCTTATTTAGAATTAAATGTATTGAAAAATGAATTACGACTGTCTTTAGGGAGTTTTATTTCGCGACAGTAATGATTGAAGAAAGTATTGGATGATTTCCAATTACCCCGTGATAAAATATCATCAATTGGTTGATTATCTAGCCAATTTAAGGAAGCTACTGCTGACCTACAGCTTCCGGGAGATGCATGAATGCCACTATCTTTGAGAACTGTGCGTACCCAGTTCCCAATCACAGTGCGTGAGGCAGCTTTTGTGCTACTAAATATGGTGATAAAAAGATTGTCTAGATTGGTAACTTCGGATCTCTTTGTTTTAGTTTTTTTCTATTAAAAGCCTTACCAAAGTGACTGGACATATGCTTTTATCATTATGTTGTGAAAGTTTCCACGCGGATTGACGATAACAATGTGTGTCGGTTTTTGACCCAAATGCAGGTAATAAATAGATATTGTCACCATCATCCATAAAGCTGTCGTTTGAAATTTTCAGCAAGGTTAAGTCATGAACCCTACGGCCCGATGCCAGTAATAAAACCGTTGCTGTTCGACGTGCTAAATCGAACAATGTGTCTTTAGGTACAGTTGCTGAGAGCCAATTTAGTACGATACGTGGATCCCACGTTAATGATGGTCGTATTTCTTTTGGTTTAGCTACTCCTATTGCCTTAAGGGTTTGCTTTATAATGAAATTAGAAAAGGTTTGTTGTTCAACATGAGGGCCGCAAAAAGTTAAGACTGCTGATTTGTGGACAAGGATAGTACTGTAGGATAAATTTTCTTTAAGAAAGAGAAACATCAAGAATTTAGCGATATCAGCAGGTTTTGGACATTTTGGGTTAACTTGAGAGTTGGAGCACCATCTCAACCACCGTTTAAGCGGCGCCAAGTAGGTTGACAAAGTTGAACGTCGCCAGCTCTTCTTTAGAAGGTCTTTCTCCTGAGTGGACCAGTCTTTTATTTGGGCACCCCACCCCCAATTTTCCAGACTTTCAGGGTCAATGTCTGTACCTGTGGGGGAGGTTGTGATGTTATGACATCTATCATGGTCTTCGACAGATTCAGGAGTTCGTGTGGGTGATCTAAAGCTCTGGATTTCAGGTCTTGAAGCCAGAACGCTCGAGGCCACTCTGGAGCCACTACCAAGTAAATTCCCGTTGCATTGTTCAGCTGTGCCAGAACTCTTGGCAGCAAGCTGGGAGGAGGAAATACCCACGCTAGTCCATGGTGCCATGGTCTGCTGAAGGCATCTATATAGCTTGCTGATCGATCTCTGCAGTCTAGAGATACGTAGTTTTTTACTATCGCGGTTTCTCGTGTCGCAAACAAGTCGATTTCTGGAAGCCCCCACTTCCGAAAGACTTCCGCTGTCGCTCGAGACAGAAGATGCCATTCCGCGGGTTGTTTTCCTCGTGATAGCCTGTCCGCTATTATATTGTATCTCCCCGGGAGATAATGGGCTGATAGGGTTATGTTGAACTTGTCTGTGAGCTGTAACAGTTTGAAGGTTAGGGCTAGTAACCCCAACGATCTGATTCCTCCCTCCTTTCGGATATATGCAATCAGGGTTCGATTGTCTGATTGGACCAGCACGTGTGAGTTCTGCAACATCTTCGCATTCATTCTGATTGCAGCTATTACTGCATACAGTTCCTTTTTGTTGCAGTGCCATCTTTTTTGGTGAATCGCCCATGCACCTGACATTAGATTTCCGTCCATGTGAGCACCCCAACCCCAATCCGAAGCGTCCGTCGCAAGGAAATGGGTAGCTGGCTTTTTGTGTATAGGCAATGTCTGACTTGTGGCTCCGCGCCACCACATTATTTCTTGATACACAACTTGAGGTAACGGCTGGTTTTGACGAGGTCGTGTTTTGTTGAACTGTCGTAAAAAGACTTGTATTTTTCGACAGTGAAGTCTTCCCCGGGGGACAACGAAGTTGGCGAAATTTAACTTACCAAGCGGACTTTGCAGCTCCCTGAGATTGATGTGACTTTTCATCAACGACCGGTCTAATGTGTCGTTTATAGTTTGCCTCCTTTTTATTGGCACGGACATTGTATTTACGGTTGTTTGCCAACGTATGCCAAGGTATTCCAAGTCTTGAGTCGGTACTAGAACAGATTTTTGATAGTTGATTTGCCAGCCCAAGTGTTCCAAGTGTCTCACGGCTTCCGCAGCCTGAAGACATAACTTGGATTGGTCTTGATTGACCAAAAGGAAGTCGTCTAGGTAGACTAGCACTCGACATCCCTTCGCCCGCAAGGTCTCCGCGACCCAGCAAGTTACGGAGGAAAATAGGTGTGGAGCTGAAGCCAGTCCGAACGGTAGACATGTCATCTCGTATAGCAAGCCTTTGTAGCTGATCCTTAAGAAAGGCCGGTGAGATCTTGCCGCCCGTAGGTGAAAATAAGCCTGCGATATATCTATTTTTATCATCCAGTCTCCAGGTTGGAGAAAATCTGGGACAGAGGCGTGAGAAATCAGACGAAAATGTTTCGTTTTGACGAATTTGTTCAATTCTCGTAGATCGAAGATTGGGCGCATCGATCCGTCGCTTTTCTTCCGCAGAAAAAGCTTGGAGATAAAACTGGGCGTTTTCTTGGAAACTAGTCTCAAAACATCTTGATCTGATAAATCTTTGATTATCATAGACATTGCAGGGGATGGTTTGGTAGCATATTGCGACATGATCCTTGTTGTTGGCATTAAAAGAGGAGGTTTTTTGTAAAGGGGTATTCGGAACCCCGAAACTGCTGAAATTATGAACTTGTTTGCACCAAGTGCTTGCCAACGGTTTTTGAAAATAGTTAAATGACCTCCCCTGAAATGCGTCGGGTAGTCATTTTTTTCCGTCTTTGTTTCGAAATGAATAATTTTTTGTCTGTTTGTAACCGTCACCTTTCCCTTTGTATGTTTGTCGTTTCTTGTGGGTTTCACGAAAATTATTTTTATAATTTTGTGCCTGAGGTCTATATTTGGAGGTAGACGGTATTGGTTCTTTGTATTTTGTTTTTGAGTTGTTCCTTAGTTTTGTGAGCCTGTGGTGGTGATAACCAGAAATGAGGCCCTCCGAGGGACTGGATAAGAGACATAAGTTTTGTCTTGTCAAATAAAAATTCTTCGCTAGGAGGTATATTACTAAGCGCAGCTTGCACACTTTTATCCGGAATTTCGGAAATTATTCTTTTACGTCTTGTTTCGATACATTCGGCTCTTTTACCGCAAATTATTTGTAAGGTTTGCTCAGACAATACGTAAGACGACGAATCATTACCGAAAGTTTCAAAAATTTTATTAAAAAGGTTATCGGCTTTTAACTCAGCAGGGTTATTGTGAGCCCAGTCAATGATACCCTGTAAACCTGATTGTAAAAGCTCCCTTTGATGTAGCAAGGCGTTGGTAGTTGCAGCCATGATTTCCTCCGTTGGTGCCAAAAAGTCTTTTCCTTTGTTCAGACAACACAGTTCGTCGTTAATTTTTAAATTACAAAAGCCCGGAAACGCGAGCTGTTCCACCAATGCCTTCTTATAACGGATATGTTGCCACGTGGGAGTGTTAAAATGTTGCAAACTTATTAACTGACGTAGACGTTTTTCGTCCGCTGCTTTAAGAATATTTTTCTCATCAAAACTAGTTTTACAGGCTCCCAAATCCAACGACCTACGCGTTTCTTTAGATGGATTAGTCACAAAATGATTGTTAATAACTTCCGTTGTGACGTCATTTGTGTTGGCACTAGTATTCGGCACGTAGTTTTGGTGCATTATAAAGTTTGTAAGAAAACTGACCTGTAGGCTTAGCCAAGTTGACAATCTACAAACGTTGACGCTAGTAGAAAACGACTCAAATGTATGGGGATGACGTCATCTCAACGCTAAGTCACGTGTTCAGAACAAACGAATAGAAAATTCGTAGCCATGTTTACAACTTATCGAATCGTTCAAAATGATAGAATGAAATGTGATCCTTTCTACAACGTTGATCGCTACATCCCATATAAATGCTAGCCATGTCACACTTTTGACAAGCGCAAACGAAACGTTGGCGAAGTATTTGAACGATACGTTAGCGTTTGCCGAGACCCTGGAGATAACGCTTAAAAATGGCGTCTTATATGATACAGCTGTCTTGAGACCGAGAAGTGTTTTGTTTATTTCTCATAATTTTGGATTCTATGTGCCTATTTAGCATTTAAAATGCATACTTTAAATATATTGTGGTGCGCTAAGGGTCAAACACAATAATTATTTTGTTTGTTTCATAAGAAGTACCTAGTATAGGTTCATGCCGCGCAACACGTCATTGTTTATATTGTAAACTTTCAAGTGCCCAAGTATATTAGATTTTAACAAAGGAAGGTCGAAAAATAAGTAATAATTTACGTACCTTCCCACTAATTCCAATCTACCTGCGAACTGTTCTGGGTCTGGTCGAGATCTCGATTCAATATTATAAAAGTTATCACTTCATTTAAGTATCTTTCATCGAAATGCACAATATTTTATTATTTCACGACACAGTAATGTTTAAAATTACATTCCGCACTGTGATATCATATTAAACCAATTGTAAGATGAACTTGTACCTTATTTCACTTACTTTTTTAACACTTAATACAATTTATTCCTTTCATAACAATTCAAAACAAAACTTCAAGCCGCGCATAAAGTAAACAACTGCGATTTTGACAATAGTTTGACGTTAGTAGAAACGCTCACCATAGACTAAAGTGTAGGTTTTTTCTATATTTATTAGAGAATGAGCGATCGACTCAGTTGTGTGAAGTTGGCTACCAACTTAGCGCTTTCTATAATCGCTTGCGCCGAAACGTTATCTATTGTAGAAAGAGAATAGAAACGAAGCGGTTGTAACTTGGCTAGCCCTACTGGTTGTATAACGCGTCGATCCGAGGATCGACCGTTACCTGTGAATCCCGCCTTTGTTTCTTTCGAGGAGGTTCCTCTCGTTCGGCTTCGCTGTCCGATGAACTGCTAGCGCACGATGAGTCCTCCTTTTCTTGATCCCTCTCGGTAGTCGGCGAATTTGAGGCGATCGACCGATTGGCCCCGGCGGTGGCCTCATCGGGTTCGTCGCTCGGCCCGGGATTCATAACGATAAAACCGTTATTTTAATGTTAAGAT
The DNA here is from genome assembly GCA_949774965.1 of Diarsia brunnea. Taxonomy (NCBI): domain Eukaryota; kingdom Metazoa; phylum Arthropoda; class Insecta; order Lepidoptera; family Noctuidae; genus Diarsia; species Diarsia brunnea. The sequence continues at coordinate 9,380,680 of OX458997.1, read as the reverse complement.
TAAAAATTAAATCAATAATTAATGCACTACTGAAGTGTCTAACACAATGTTAAATAGATTTTTCAAAAGGTTATACGATTAATCGAATATTTTTTTGGATTTCGACCGCACGCGGCGAAAGTACACAACGCTATGAATTCGAAAAGTGACAGCGGTTCCCGCGTCCTAGCTGGCATAGACTAAATATGACATCGGCGATAGTTGCGCCCTCTGGCGTTAATAAATTAAACTGAAATATCCGTACTATTGACCGCGTAAAAGGCTAAGTATACACTGCTTCTTCATAAACAATGCTGTATGTTTTCCGGAGGCACATCAATAAAACTATTCTACGTGTTAATCCAGGTTTTAAACTATCTGTGTACCAAATTTTATCCAAATCCGTTTTGTAGTTTTTGCGTGAAAGAGTAACAAACATACACACTCACACTCAAACTTTCGCCTTTATAATATTAGTAAGATAAGATAAGAAGTACGATCTTACGGCCTGGAGAAACAATGGTCGGACCAACAATTCAGACCATATAAAGGGTGTAAAAGTACCCTTAATGAACCCGAAAGGTTCACCCCGTCACTGCGATCATTTCTTCTTAACCGACTTCCGAAAAAGAGGAGGTTATTTCTAGACCATATCTGGGAACCACATAGTTACAGAGATATTGGAGGTCAAAGTTCCATATTTTTCACAGCAGGTTATACTTTCACTTAAATTACCTCCATGACCCGTTTACTATTCAAAGCATCCACTAGCACAATGTTTTAACAGTGCTACATTGAGTTTTACAGTGAAAACTGATTTTTCACCGAAAAAAAAATCTTTTGATAATTTTTGCGTATGCACCCCTACCTTAGTTTGATATATATAATGCTTGGTTGACGGCTTCGTGAGGGGTTAGCTAAATATACATGTTAATTACCAATAAACCTACATTAAAATCATAGATCAGGTTTTATTTCATCCGACAGTAGCTCCAAATTTAAAAAAATACTGGCCAAGTGCGAGTCGAGCTCGCATCAACAATTTTATTGTTTTAATCTTGGGTTTTATTTAGATCGTAATAAGGTAATAATTAAGGTTTTTGAAAATAAAATAACATCAATATTTTTTTAATTAACAACATACGCACACAAGAAACCGCGTAGGTACCTAGCTAAGTAGCTACTCATACTAATGTGCTAACTGACGTTCGACCTCTTTTCAACCTTATAACTCAGGGCACAAGGGTGAAAAGTGGTAAAATCGGTGCCTACCTATACCAAAATCATGGACTAACCTAGGCATATTATTTTATGTCGTATTAAAACGAGAACAGTTAAGCACCAAACCCCCATTTCTTTTTAGTGTAGTTAGCGTCCTTTCTTTGTATAAAAAAGTATTTTCAGGAGTTTCAGTGGAATTTACAAGAAAAATATAGACATCGCTAAATTATTAGTCCTTTGATATGGAACTTATTATAGTAAAATACATACTAATGTTATAAATGCAAAAGTAATTCTGTCTATGAAAAATGTAAACAAGAGGTAGGCACACAGTTCGTTCATATGTTGTACTTGAATATTGATGAAGATCATAAAAAAGCAAAGTGATGAGTACCTCAATATAATATCTCTTTAAATAATCAGCACCTAAAGCTCCCAAAAGCGCCTAAAGCATCAGTCATAGAATGTTAATATTCCGACGGGAATATGTATATTATGTGGTTGAAAATTCGTATTCTCATGTATTATGAACTGTCCAAAGGAATGTCAGCGAAATGTACTTACAAGCTTCGTTGCCGGCACAAAGCGTGTGGCCTTGCAATTGTACTACGGTTTAGTGATGTGCTTGCAAATATCGGGACAAAAATATCGATAAATCAGTTCAATTTTTACTCGACTGCAGCGAAACCAGTCAATGTATGTTTATAACATCTTATGTTCTACCGTAGCGCCTAAACAATAAAGTCGATTTTGATGAATGTTGTGTAAACCGATTCTTTACAATTTATGTGAACACAGTCATAGTGAACATGGTTATATGAACTATGCTCTGAAAAAAAATGGTCACTGTGTTTTCTTTAAGTTATCTTATTAAATTAGAAGTGAAAGGCGAAAAAACAAATCAATGTCAAGTTTTACAATGACAAACTGCTTTAATTAAGAAAACGGTTTCTCAGTGTAGCAGCCGTTTGTGGTTAGCGCCATACTGTCTTTCATTTTGCCACACTAAACAACTTCTGTACGTTTTGTTAAAGTAGTAATTAAGAGAAGCGTTGTCATATGAATACACGGCATATACATCATTTTACAAAACTTACTTACTTTTACTGAATATACATCATTTTAAACATCATATAATTGTGTAGTTCAAGGAACCACACAAAAAATGGTTTAAGAAACACATAAAACATATCTATTGTTTCATGATTTTTTTTATTAACCCTTCTTTGAATAGGAGTAAAAATTTAAAAGAAATGGTAACAGCTGTCTCGTAAAAATGTAACAAAAATTGTATCGATACCTCTACTATACCATCACTCAAAACATACTTGTCTAGACAGCTATAGTGTTGTGTACGGCCATGGGCTCCGTTTGTTCCACAATACGTTTTATGGGCGCCTGCAGTGGGCTTGAAACTAGCAGCACCTCTATATTGTGCCTACGCATTACCGGGTGCTGGTTAATGAAACCGCTACGTCATTGTCAGCATCTTGTGGTGACGTCACGTGGCCTTGAAGATTTGAACTGAAATGGCTTGGTTTGAAAAGGTGTCTTTTTTAGACGGACCTGAAAATCTTTGCCTTATTGCCTACGAAGCAAACTGGAACAAGACCTTTAGGTTCTGTTAATAACTGTATTAGAATATCACTTCGTAGACGTCATAGTCGTCGATAAAGGCATGACTCTCGTTGGGCCAGTGGTCGCAATCGCGACTGCTGCACATGAGGTCCCGGCTTCGATTCTCGGGTCGAGCAAATTGTTATTTTGATTTCACAGTAGCAGCCACGAAGTCTGGATTTGTGCCCGGTTGATGGTAATAACGTCACCCCCTTTTATGTGGGATGTAAATATAACTGGTGAAATGGTGGTATACTATTAGGTACACACAGATGATGTTATGTTATGTTGTACCGCTTATGGCAAAGTACAAAATGTACAAGACTGACATCAGGCGGAAAAGATTATGTTAAATCGTGAGAATTCGTTGTATAAACACGAGACGCTTTAAACACGATTAATAATTGTCTAGTTCTTGATTCTTGGCACAATAAGGCTATATTCCGGGGGTAAGCTTTAACTCCGGAATCTATAATTTGGTTGTCGTGTTTTTGCATTTGACCGGCAAATATCAACATGGCTTTAGTTTTAGTTGAAAAGAATACTTTTTGAAGTGAAACTTCTTAATAAACGGGGGGTATTTGGATTTTTTGTCACGAAAAAGCGTTACGGGCGTGTCATGAAAAACCGTTACGGCCGCTTGGGAAGGAGGTATCTCAGCAACTACTGGTTGGAAGTTAATAATTCTTCGTCACAACGAACGGGCAGATTGTTTAACCGACATGTCAAACGAAGCCTGCCCGTAAAACTTCCAGTTAAAACGTTGCGATTCGTTTTACCACTTGTCCGTTGAAGTTTCACTTCTACTATGTGTCCCAGTCCCAGCGCACATTTAGATTTTTTTTACTGTCCTTGTTTCTTTGAATTCCTGCTTGTGCTAACAACGTAATACATTTTTCAGCGTATTACATTATGTAGGTACTATAAGCGGAAAATTCCCTGAAATTGTTCCTATGAGAGTGCCTACTACATTCTACCTACATGATGAACGTACGTAGATACTTTCTATAATATATAAACGAAACATAAATAGTACCTCATCACCTTCCTAGCCTTCATTCCCCGCTGTGTTAGGGTCGACTTACTGAGGTTTTACATGGAGGAACGTGCATTTTGAGGCTAGTATGTAATGAGTGTGCACCCATCCAAAGATCGAACTGGGCAAGCACAGCCTAACATTAAAGAGCGATCCGCGCGGCTGTTATTCTATAGCCACCATGTCTAAGTAATTGTATGTACAAGTATACGAGTTATCTTTTATTTGTAGGTCGGGTATAGTGTTTAATGGCTTTCTGACTACGCTTACATAGCATTTTATCCGCATAGTAATAAGATTATGTAAAAAAAAACCATTTTGGCCTACTAAGTAACCATTCAGGCAATATTGAATCGCCGAACTGGCGTGTAATGTTGAATACCTTTCCATAATATTACGTTTCCTTATAGGATTAAATAAGTACAGTAAAAGAAGAATATGGTCATCATTTTTTACCTACCAACCTAATAAAGAGTTTTTGCAAATACCGAAACTATATTTTAATAACATTAAACTTAATCCCCCCTGCCCTCTTGACTCCCTCGACCTCGATCTTGACTGCCTCGTTGGTCTAGTAGTCGCAAGCGCAACTGCTGAGCATGAGGTCCTGGGTTCGATTCCCGGGTCGGGAAATGTGTTATTGGCTTTTTCCATCAGGAATTTATCAGTAACAGCCACGGAGTCTGAATTTGTGGCCGGTTGATGGCAATAGGCTCGCCCCCTATTACATGGGACTTAAAAATAACTGGCGAAATGTGGGTGTACTATTAGGTACACCTCTGCCTAACCCTTCGGGGATTACAGGCGTGATGTTATGTTATGTTATGTGTAAACTTAATGTAATTGTAATGTTTACTTTTACTCTACAATTTGAATAATTTATTAACAGCCATCATCATCATCACCGACTACTGGGTATGATGACAACCACCACGTTGCTCCCGTGCCAATGTCATCCATATTTGACCCAAGGTTACAAACAGTATATTTTGTAATGAATTTCGAACGAATCTAAGAGACATTTAATCTTCCCATCATTGTGAATATTTGTTTTATTTTGGACTATGCTCTCCTAGTTACGGAAATATTGGAAATCAAAGTTCAAACATTTCATTTTTTTTTTTAAACTTCTATAGCCCCTGTACAATGCCATCAACAAGCACAATGCGTAACCGTAACCAAATTATTGTTTTTTTTTTTTTATTTGTTTTATCACAATATGTTTTCGGCAGTGTTACTTATAGTGGTACTTATTAGTTTGATGAACAGCATGGTTGGGGCTCTGTGCAGAGTTAGCTCACACTCCGTGTTAATCAATGGTTGCTAAAATACAAATACCTATATACTAGGTACTTTAGCGTGCACAAATCGGTATTGTGCACGCTAGATCCGTCACAAATCATCACGATTGTACCGACGTCTGTGGATGACAGAATAGAATTTCCTTTTACCTATCTATTGATTTGATTATATTTTAATCAATATCCATGGTAAATGCTTGTACCCAGGGTGTGCAATTTTAGCTGCCATTCCTGAAACGGGCATGTAATTTTCTGTTCCAAAAAAGATAAACATGGATTTGGTTCAATTATTGTTTAATATAATTTCCTGAAAAAAAAGCTACGGGCCCCCTTTGATTTACCGTCCCCTCTTGATAGAGATATTTTGTGCTCATTTTATCCACTGTGGAGATTCGTGCTTTATTATGATATTTATTCATCAACTAAAGGGCAAATTTTACGGGAACGGGAACATAATATCAAAGGCTTTTCATATAAACAAAATCTCTCCAATTACTGTGTGACTAGGGGTAATAAATTGAAGAGTTTGTTGACATAAATCGTTCAATTATAAATCTTTGTGTATACAGTCAAACGAATTCGCTTTCATTACGTTTACTTTGTTATTATTTTACGAATAACAATAAAGTAGGTCAGACGGAACAATAAGGATTTCTTCTAGTGACCATTTTGCAAATTGAATTGAAATCTTAGACTGGAGGCTTGGGTTACTATTCCGTTGCTGAAGACTAAGTAAGTCGCCCTGGAAAGTTGAGTGAAATAAAATATATTAACAACAAACAACAACAAAACTTAACAACAACAACAATTAACAATAACTGTGTATGTGTACCAAACAATTTGTATTGCATTTCTTGCTCCTATGATTTACGTATGCCGTGGCAGCCTTTAATTAAGGCTACACTATAATAAGTAAGAAATTATGAATATCTTAACATGTATTTTTAGTGTATGCTTTGTTGGTTGTCCTAAATAAATAAATAAGACGCTAAGCTCTTTACTTACTGTAATTGAAATTGTTGCCACACTTACATTGTAAAATAGTACTAAGGTATCTGAAATAAACTATTATTATTATAAGATGAAAGACCAAGAATTTTCGTACGTAAAATCTCATTCAAAATACATACATTACGTTTTGATTGTGCTGTTCTTACGGTGCTTTTTGGTAACAATTTGGAAAAACTCACTACAATTTGAGATGGGCCTTTTACACGTATCCGAATAGCCACTATTTAACGAATAAATTCAGAAAAAAAAGGATTTGTATGAATTTATCGGCCAAGTAAGCTAACGGAAACTTAATCGTAGGTCGTGAAATGAGCCCCTAAACAAATGCAGTTTTTAAACAACAACAACATTATAATCGTAACATTCGTAACCACCTTAGCAACGGTATCTGATACCAGATGCTTGTCTTTGTGTTCATTTTCTCTTTCATTTAATCAAAGGACACGTCAAAACACAAAATGCAACAAAAGCAAACATTGAAAGTTCTAGAAACTTTAAACGTTTGAGACTTGAAATTTACGGACCAAAAGATCTTTTTTATCTTTTATCCGTGTATGTAATCCTACGATAGCAGAGCAGAAGAGCAAGAAATTGTAAAAATGAGTGTGTTACACAGGTCAGCGTTCCGGACATGTTATTTAAGACGCGACAGAACCCGTATTACGTAAGACCTGGGTTTAATTCTAATGCATTGTTATAAAGAATGTAGAGCATTAGCTGCAGTTAACTTGGTTTCTCACATTGTGATTCTAAGCAATCTTGTAAGATCTGCTCTTAATTTTTAACCACAGACAAGGGTATTACTTTATTTCGTGTACATAGGTAGGTACCTACGTAATTGGGTACTTTTCGGAAAATAATAACAGTTTTCCGATTTATTTTATTCTTGTTTAATTTTCTTGCTTCATGTATTTTGGGTAAACATAATTATAATATTCTATACTTTCAGAGTACCTACAAAAGAAATTGTAAATTTAATCTTTAGTGAGCTATAAAGTCTTATTGACCTTACTTTGTTGGTTCTTTTATAGGTACCTACCTACGTACAACTGTAAACATTTAAGGGTTGAACTCATTGACTTATATATTACTGCGTAAGGACTGGGCGGACCGCATGTTAAAATGACGCCTCGAACTTGGTCCTAAAACGGTATTTCCTAAGCCGAAGTGAACTAGTCCACGATCGGCTCTCTTCGGGTGCGGTCGTAATTTTATTAAAAGCTTTATTTATGTTCTTTATACCTCGAAAATACTACGCCGTTTATACAAGGTTACGTTAAAACGAGCAGACTACACCAATTCCCTGTACGGCGAACGCGTCGAGCAAATGTTTGGACGACCGTATCTTTAGTTTTTATATCAATGGTTGAACTGCCAAACTTCACGGTTCTTCATTGAACTCGATCACGATCATAACTGGTCTCCTAAATCAATTTTCAACCCAATCATAAAGATAAGTTCCTTCAAATTATTATCTTACTGAATGCCTGAGTAACTAATTACACTCATTAAGAACAATGACACCCAGATTTCTGTTCCCTTCATACAAACTGAATGCGGGCTCAAGTAAAACCCCCTTGTTAATTTCGAGTGGCCCAAATTGGGTCGATAGAGTTGTATGGCCTTGGCCTTAGGCGGGAGACAATGGGTTGACACGCGAATGTAAACGTAGTGGCAGGCATTGGTAAGGCTTTGTTTACACTTTCTGTTTTGTCAGCAGCCCAGTTGGAATATTGCTTCCCAGGAGACTGGAGTTTTGGTTTTTTATGGCCTCGTCTCAATTGTTTAGTGCGTTAGTCTATTTTGGTTTGTTGCAAACCATTGCATACACTTAAGGCTTGTATTCACGCCAATGACCTTGTGCATAGCTAACATGTAGATTACTAACAATTTAAGGAACGAAGTTCCTTATCGCGCGTTGTGAAAGGGGGCTAGACGGAAAAAATTCTTAGTTGTCACGACACTTTTTGCTATAGTAAGCTATGCTGTGCGGCGTCGCATGTTTCTCTGTCTGTCTCTCTCTCTCTTATAGAAAGCAAGCCAGATATTTTCATTTCTACATTTTTTTTTTTTGTATTTTTTTACATAATAAAAAATAATAACAATAACTTCGTTCCATCCGGGTGTTCCTTGACACCTCTCAAGTTTTTTTTTCAGATGTAATTTCTCTGTAAGTGCCGGTGAAAAACTGCTTCATCTGCACGCTGTTTTTAAGCTTTCTCGAGAGAGCAGCCTTAAAGGGTTAAAATTCTATTTCATGATTTATAGCACCTGATATTTTCAGAGGATGAAAGCAGGGTTAGCAGTCTACTGACAATGGAAAGGGGAAACTGAGATTTTTCTACTTCTCCGCCGGTTATTCTTTTCTGATTAATTTCGTTGCGGGATGCAAGACAATTAAATTGCATATCTGGTACTTCGTCGAGCTTCATTGTCTCAGCGCTTTTCTGTTAGTTCCTACTATTGATTCCCGCTTTCAGGAATTGCAGTGGTTTCAGAATAGTGTGACGACTTGTACCATTTCAAATAAAAAGTCTACTGAAAACTGTTTCCGTCTTTTATATTAGCGATATTACCAATCATTTTTTTATTGAAACATTTTTGAGAACTTAGTATCTAATGAAGCACACTTATAAGGACGCGACTTCTCGACCTCTCGACTAAATCCCGCATACATACTCAGTTACCTATGTACTTATGTATCTGGATTTCCATAATTTTCCGTTTCTCCGAGACGAAACTCCAATGGGTTTCCACACGAACAGTTTGGTCGTGAACAGTGGAACACTACCTCAAGACGGTCCACTGGCTGTCTTCACTAGGCAGGATGTGCGTGAGATCCAATTATCTGCCTGATATACACTTTCCATTATACACCTTGAGTTAACAGAAATCACGGTGAGTAAATGGGTAGCTACCCATAACGTCGGTTGGGTTAATCTTTTCATGGAACATTTTGCGGTGGCTGGTGAGTCTTCATAAGTAATTCTCTTTATTATTTATTAAATGAGTGGAAGAGAAAGTGAATTTCCTTATTTCTTTATTATATTTCTACTTTTCCTACATATATTTATGTTTAGATATGTTAATGTTGATCTAATATAGCTTTGCCAGATTTAAGATGGGTATCAGGGATGAAGAACATGTTAGTTTTGTATAAGTCTTTTCATTAGTAGAATATAAGAGATATATAATATATTAATAACGTAGTATGTTATGAAAACATATACGATAAAGTTACGGGGTCTTTACCGCTAATGTCTGGCACAGCTTAAATTTACTTAGTACAAGAAGTATAAGATAAGTAAGTAACATTCTACTTGATCATATTTCATCGACGATGCGGTAAATAACAGATGATCAAAGATTTAACCAGAGGTTTGTTTACTTACGACAAATGGACTGTATTAGCTTATTTACAAAAGAAGATATTTATGATCTTTTAAACGAATTCCTAAGCTTCTAAATCTTTTATTACACAGATATTTCATTCCCGGAAATTCTGCCCTTTTTTTCGAGGGCTTCCATTTAATATTTATAAATAGATTTAAGTGACGTTTCTTCGAACGCCTTTGTGAAATATGACTCTGTACCAACGTAAAAACTTATTTCTCTTAACAATGTATAATGTAAAGCCTGTAATCTTCCAAGGGTCAGGCAGAGGTGTACTCGGCGAGTCTATTGCCATCAACCGGGCACAAGTCCATACAACGTGGCTGCTATTGAGAAATTCCTGATCGAAGTACCCAATAACACTTTGCCAGACCCGGAAATCAAACCAAGGACCTCATGCTTAGCACTCGCGCTTGCAATCACTAGACCATCGAGGCAGCTAAGCGAAGGAACAAAGGTGTCACCTGTTAGTACTCATAAGGTATCTTATGAGAGATTGCAGAAGTCACTTTCTGTAGAGCTTTCCTAGGAAATAATAATCCGAAATCTTGGCGTAGCTGTTGTAAGAAAACGGTTAGGAATGCAATGTAAGGGCATTGCTTTATGGGGCTGCGGTTTGTGGGGTTGTTGGTTGTGCGGCCCCGGACACAAAGGGCTAAGAAGGAACATGGATGGTTTTTCTGTCAGTAGAGCTCCAAAACGGGCATAGTGGACGTTGGTAAGAAGGCTGCTAGGTTAAAGTGGGATTGGGCGGGCCACGTCAGTCGCATGCACGATGACCGTTGGGCAAAAGCCAAGATGGTTGACAAGATGGTTGCCAGAAACTGATGGCGCCGTCGAGGCTGACCTACAAAAAGGTGGCGTGACGATTTAGATGCGTACCATGAGGGCTAGTTCGAGGCGGCACAGGAAAAAAATTCTTGGGACAGTGCAGGCTAAAGAAAAAAAAAAGAAGTCTGTCGCGATATTCGTTAAATCAAATCCAAAATTATTTCCCCGCATGGCAGACCGTTATCCCAGAAATAGACGTGATAACAGCCAACTCTGTCAACATCCGTCTCGGACTGCACTTATGCGCAAGAGTGTTTTTTGTATGGCTCCCATTATTTTTAATAAGCTCCCCTATGACTGGAAAGAGCTAAGTGTAGTAGCATTTAAAAGGAAACTTAAATCATTTTTAACTAGCAAAGCATATTATGATGTGAATGAGTTTTTAAGTGATTCATTATGATATTGACATGCTCGTTTATAAATATTAATTTAATCTGAAATGTATACAATGTAATGAATTTTTTTTTTTCTTCTTGTTAGTGGTTTGTATTGAATTGTTCATTAAATTTTTATTTTTTTATGACCTACGATTGACATTATTGTAATTTGTTTCGGTTTTTCTGATTATTGAAAATTTTGCCAATTTTTGTATGACACTTTTTATTTTTATTTGAATAAAATTGACAATTTGATCAATCGATTTAATATAATTTATATACTTACTTATGTCAGCATTGTCAGTATTCATGATTGTTAGTATTATTAATTAACTTTTTAACTAAATTTGTATCAATATTTGCACACCATGATAATATGGTAAACATGTTAGCACAACTCCATGTACTTATAACACCTTGCATGCATTTTTCTTCTGTTAATTGTATGTACACACATGTTTGAGCAAATAAAGTTATCTCTATCTCTCTCTCTATCTCTGACACTCCCTACCACTACTACTACTCCCTACTAAAATAAAAGGGCATTGCCTTACCATTAGTTAGTTTTTCATTCACAAACACATAGTCAGTTTCGCAAACTTTATTCTTAATTTTGTACAATATTCTTACAATTTAACAACTTGCCAAATATCATTATAGTTTGGCTACGATATTTACAACATTTTAACTCATTTCCAACAACCTTGAGCTTATTTTAATTTTATCTTAATATATTAAGTTAATGTTAACATGTATTTTGTGCCTAACTAGAATAGAAGATCTGAGAAATTTAGCTTAGAAAATAGGTAGAACTTTTAAATAATGTTATTTAGAGAAACAAAGTCGATTTTAGAAAGGGGTTTGAATATTTTGGTGCATCTAACTTTAAAATATAAATATTTAAATTAGCAGCCACGCATAAAATCGGTTTTAATCAATACCAGACCTGCGGCATAAATAAGGCTAAATCTTTCGATAACACAGTGTTAAGATATAACTTTTAATATGTTGCGGAAAATGTCTTTGTAAAATCTTCAAGAAAAAGACGAAACAGAAAGACAAAAAGAGACATTAATATGCCTGTACATATATTTATAACTTAGTATAAGATTTTAATGAATAATCGTGTCACGTTTCTCAAATACAAGTTAGATGGACCGGACCTCATACAAAAATATTCATACCCCTTTTATCATTGTTTGGTTAAATACTGCGAATATACAGCATACAGAAGAATCTATAATACTGTTTCATTATGTAATTACTATATCATCTTACTACTGACTCTATTAACTTGCTGCAATAGATACATAATATCTTAATTGACATTATCAAATGTTTGGCACAAACAAATGACTAGGTTATATAATTAACCTTTATGATTTATCTTTTTATAATAAATGCTGAAAAGAATTAAACAAAATGTCGACGTAAAGCAGATTTCAGCTTTAGAAATGATAATTGGAATGTTTCCTGATTTAAAAAAAAATTGATTCTAATTAGTCCGTCTGTTAGATTATTGAAAAATATTGGCGTATTTTTTGTTTTGTCAAATCAATAAAAATTGACGAAGATAAAGCGCGTCAAAGATTTGAATGGGGGCTTGTGACGTCACTCATCGGTAAAAAATGACATACTAACATTGATATAAAAACTAATACGCAGTAATATATAAGTCAATGCATACTAATGTCTTGGAATATGACGTCCCACGAGTTTTCAAAGCAGTATATCGTCTTCATTGTTTGTTTACGTGAAAAAAGAAAAAATATGTGTCCAATATTTTTTGGAAATCTTTCTGACTAATTCGATTTTTTTTGTTAACTACCTTATTCACAAATCCACTGAAATAGACAAGGCTATTGTGTTTCTTACAAGCAGAACCCTTTGAGCAGAACATAAATAATAATTATGCTAGACAAGATCAATCTTATTTTGTTTACCTTTAGAAACAATTATAAATTATTTAAGTACAAATTATATTACGTCACATTATGCGAAAATGAAAGACTCATTTCTATAAAAACATAATGAATGTCTTTATTGTAAACGTAAAAATTGTTAGAGCAATATTTTGTTTTTATATTTCCATCTTATACAACTTAACTGCCATAGAATGACAGTTGTAATTTTGTAGCAAGGGCAATTTAAGTTTCAAGAATTTATTGTGCAAAAAAAATATTTACCTGACTGTACTAAAATTACTATAACATAAAATGCTTCTAGACTATTCGTTTAATATCAAAATACCAACCGCAGGTATTTCTTGTGTTAAAAATACACTTACACCCAACTTCCGAGCCTAACTTAAACATACCACAGACAATAACAGTCAACATGTATTCTACATGGGAGCACGAACAGTCACAGGATTTTCCTGTCAAAACTTTAAAGTTTGTACAACTAGTACTGGCGTCTCGAAAAGTTAATTCACGGCAAAAATAGTTTTACCTCAAAAGCCGGTCGACGTTGCCGGCTAAAGTCTGTTCCCTACGCTCTCCATACTTCGAACTTCAACATTCTATGGCTTACGTATATTTATCATTTAAACAACTATCCATTTCCAATAGGACCTTATCACTGCAGAACTTGATTCCAAAAATAAAAATCCTATCCATATATTTACCAATTTCTTGCTTTTGCAACTGTTGCTGGAGTGATAAGGGCTTATTTTTTAAGTTTTAACACAGAAGATTTTATCGTCTATAAAAGTGCGGCACAGTTTGAGTTTGGCACATATTTTCATTTAACACATTCGTTGGCAGAAGACTTTGTTTCCAGTAAAGCTAGTTTGGTCCTGTGCCTCTAAATGGGAGGTTTGAGAGGCGTGTTGCCGACGTGAAGGTTGTTGAGCTGGGGCAACAAGATGGCCGCCGTGGATATAGCAGTGACGAGCACGAACACCGCCAGGAGGGCTCTGTCAGCAACCACTGCCACCTGCGAATTATATACCATTTAGTTATGTCACTAAAACTTAACATCCCCCCTATAATACCCGAAGGACCTCACCCTTCGGAGATTAGGTACAGGCGTGATGTTTATACATTACATACATACATTTTCAAGTTTGTGTTTTATTTTATTTTATTTATTCAGGGACAATAAACAGCTACAATATGTGTTGAAACAGAGTAAAGATAACACCAATATTATAGCCCACTGCATTAGCCGAACATTATCCATTGTTCTGTTACTATTTATCTCATCTCAGTGATTTTTTTTAACAGGACACTACAATTGATTTAACAAAAGTACAACAAATGTTAATTTGGAAGACAACAAACACTATGAGCCGAAAAGCCTGCTACAAAATCCTTTTCAAGTCGCGCATAAGATACAAATGCTAGGGATTACTAAAACATCAGCTCAAAGCGAACGGTTTGCATCACACTTTATTTATTGTTCAAGGAAAGAATGCAAATCGATACATTTGTGTTCTGCTTACGCCTGATTTAACTGTTGGTGCACACGTAGTAAATTGGCCAATTAAGAAACTCAAGTGATACGTGTCTACATCGATATTTCAATATGAGTTCAGCACTAGTTTAACCCGAATATTAGACGATTAATTTATCACACGCTTTGATTTCATTTTATTTTTGGCATGAAGTGGGTGGGGAAATGAATTTCTGCACTCTTTTGACTACGCGACAAAACGTCAGAGTTGATGCACAAATAGTCCAAGTGCACATAATGTCTCCCCATGCCAGCCTAACCATATTTTTAATGAACACGTCAGCTGGAATACAGCTTCAGTGCAGTATATTTTTTTTCTGATAGGTACAACAAAACTAGCAATTTATATCCTTTGATATTTGCGTGGACACATATTAGAAAATCCGCTACATATAACTCGGAGTTATTCCGAATGAGAATGCTTGAGGCGGAGGCGTTTCGACTGTTATTAAAATATGAGTAAAAGCATTTATGAAATTCCAATATACGAAGGTAAATAATAAAAATATAGTATTACGACTGTGGATTTGGTGGAATATCACTATTTATTTAGCCCTCATAAAAGTCTATACTTAGGTTTTTTCTTTGTTATCAAAATATTATTTTCTTATTTTTACGAATAGCTGTTATTATCATCATTATCTGCCTAGCCATTTCCTAACTATGTTGGGGTCGGCTTCCAGTCTAACCAGATGCAGCTGAATACCAGTTTTTTACATAGAGCGACTGCCTATCTGACCTCCACAACCCAGTTAATACTGGGTAATACGGTACCCTTTGGTAAGACTTCGTTTTCAGACTTTCAGGTCAATGACTACCTGTAACAGCTACCAAAGATAGAATACGAATAGCTATATATATCGTATTTAAAGTTAATTTAGAGTTGACCACAGGGTTTAAGTTGTCGATCTCATTTATCGTTTTAAATTCTGCTATTAGTCTTCTGTGCACACTTCCGGATGACAGCGATGTGGACGAGTACTTAGACGCTTGAGAACACCCTGTTGTTTATTTACTTCAATAAGTCCCTCTTTCGTAAATATCCAGTTTAAATTATTCTGTAAGTAACTTCCATTAAAATAAAGTTACGAAATTAAATAAAGTATGTCAGCAAAAGCAGCTTTATCCAGAAAAGAACACGGGTTATCTTCAGTCTAAGTACCAAGATTCCTTGGTGTGAGTGATATTTTTTCGATCACGATAGCTGCTTGCTCATTCTCCAAATATTAAGGGACAGTCTTGAACATTGCCATCGTAAAGATTAACGGTAACAGATATCTGATTCTTTTTACGCTTTACACCGTTACGCAATAGGCATTTTATACTAAGCAAATGGAAAAAAGGTACTTTAAAAGCTTCAATGAAAATAAAAAACAACTTGGCGCGTTACTTTTATAATTAACGTTACGTTAACTTTTATTAATTATTGGTGTACCTGCCTAAATAATATATTTGTATGTCAGGTTTCAACTGCCTGGCTGTGGGTTGTTCGAAAGAGATACCGCGGCCTCGACACAAAGGGCTAAGAAGGAACATGGGTGGTTTTTAGTCAATATAAGTCTTAACACTCCCTACCGCTCTGCCCAGAGCGGGAGGAGTCATCTGATGATTTTCCACACTCCAAAAAAAAATACAGTTAGGTAAAGTGTGAAAGCGTCATAGTGACATTTTCAGCGTATACGTATAATTCTTAAAAATGATTTAATTATGTGACTATCACCACTGTGTTCAGTGTTTGTTCCCGGATAATTAGACGATTTTATCTACAATGGAAACAGAACCTGAAAAACCGAAAAAAGATGCGATACACATTCTAGCTTACTACCCTGTATACCTATTTGTAGTTATAACTTCTTTACCGAGATTTATCGGTTACGTACCGTAAATAAAAAAAAGTGAACCTCTACAATCGTAACGTTACGTAAACGTTACGATTGTAGAGGTTCACTTTTTTTTATTTTACACAAAACTTCTCAATTTCCATTGTTTCAAAGAGCCTTTCATTTCTGGAACCCCTCGTGGTACAATGGCTTGCACGACTTCGATGAAATATAGCCAAGTCGAACAACTTCGGCCCCACCGCAAGTTTTTTAAATTGTCGCCAAAATTATCCCTATCGGAGTAATTACCAAGAATCATTAATCTTTTTTTTTTTCAATACATAACTGCTGATTGGAAACGGAGTGTGCAAAAAGTTACGATTTGTTACTAGCTACGGTAGATTTTTTTTTGGGGTTTCACTAGGCATAGTAAATTTTAGTGTTGGATAAATTGGTTTGTTTAATTATTCTTTGTTTTTTTTGCCAATTTGGCAAAAAAGTATCAGCATACAATTCAGTTACATAAATATATTTACATTGACGATAAATCCCTTGAAACAACAATAAATAATAAAGTAGAATAACAGTGACAATATTTTTTTAATACTATTTTCTGAGACTAAACGTTACCATACTCGTACAAACTGTGACAACGCCGTCATGCGTCAGTCTCTAGGGGACATTACCAGTTGAAAGCGTTGAAGAGCGGTTTTTTAAAGCCATTTTTATTTTATTGTTAAGTTAGGAACTCTAGTCTATTTTAATTTATAAATGTATATTATAATGTTACGAAATGATTTAAAGATAATTATTTTTGGTAATTACTGCCACAATCACGACCCATTCAGCAACTCATGCAGTCATTTCGAAAACTGTGATTAAATTCCCGTTAAGTAAATTAAGTTTCAGTTCAGCCGAAACGATCGAGCGTTTATAATTTTACCGCAAAAATGAAGGTAACATTATAATATTGGAGCACGAAAATTTAACGGGTTAAGCCAATAAAAAAGTAACGGTATTGACTTTAACCAAAGATTATAGATATATCTAGATACCGCATGTATCACGATCCGCTTGAAAATAAAACGTGCCTTTTTTGGACTACCTACTTTTGAAGTACTTAATAACTATACAAACACACACTACATTAAAATAGACTACGGTTTAGTTCTTTAAAAGTCTAAAATTAAGTTCTTGATTTGTAACAGTGTAACGTTGTGCTTTTATTAACCTCGTTAGAAAAAAAAAAGTTAAAAACTAAAACCCGACTACAACAAAAAAAAACGACGCTAAAAAATATGAAACAAGATTTTCAGGATGCTGAAATAAACATAGTAACTGGAAAAACAAGAACAGAACACAAAGAAAAGCAGTAGTCACACGTTATTAAAGTGTTTAGGTTGGTACCTATAACGTGTGACTGCGGCTTTTGGTTTTGTTCTGATCTTATTTTACTTTTTTACTTTTTTTTATTTAAACAATTTGGTGTCAAATATGGACAAGTGAAGCCCTTTCAAATGATACCAAACACGACGTATTTATCCTAACATTTTTTTAACACATGACTTCGAGTTCCGATAAGTAGATCAGGAGCTATGAGGGAACAGATGAACATACTCACATACATACATAGCCTGTCAAAATCATAACCCTCCTTTGGCTTTGCCGTAGTCGGGTAAAAAAATACTTAAGCCATACATATGAAGTGGCACGCAAAGTAGACCGTGCACTTGCGTTATCTAGGTGTATCTATATCTGTGACTAGAACCAAAACGGGTCTAAAACATTTTACGGTGAAAACTTCTGGAGCTCAGGTTATTTCCACGATTTTCAGATTAAATTGTTACGACAAGCTGTAAAACTGACCGAGGATATAGTTAATTTTGACAGTAACTGTAGATGCTAGCTATCGTAAAACTTATTGTTATTTCTTACTGTCTTTGTTATGAAAATAGTAAAGAACAGATTCTGCCAAAATAAATGATGTACTTAGATACTGTTATATTAAGGTTGAGTTTGGTTTATATATTTATTTCGATATGTTAGTGTTCGTACTTTAATAAGCCCTATCGGACATTACAGGCATTGGAATAGTTATTTATTAAGATCGACAGACGTTATACATACATTACTATTTTGTATCCACTTTCTTGTTAAGTATTTTGATATTATTGTACTGTTCTTTTCTTACTAAAGAAAATATAGCTAATAAAGATGACCACTAAGATCACGGCTATTAATCAAGAGATGTATAGAACACAAAGACAATGAGGATGATGACGCATATTTGCTGTCAGATCTTTTTTATTCCAAGTAACATAATTACGAACGATTTTATAATTGTACATCATCATAATCTTCCTGCCACTCTATTTGGGTCGGTGCAACACTTTTTTTTTTCATTCTTTTCTTTTAGACATCACAGTGGCATTTACTCCTTTCTCTTTCATATCATTCCTCACACATTCCATCCATATTTATTATTGTAAATAAACATTATAATTATCATCTACCTAGCCTTTTCCCAACTATGTTGGGGTCGGCTTCCAGTCTAACCGGATGCAGCTGAATACCAGTATTTTACATGGAGCGACTGCCTATCTGACCTCCACAACCCAGTTAATACTAGGTAATACGATACCCTTTGGTAAGACTGGTTGTCAGACTTTCAGGTTACTGACTACCTGTAACGACTGCCAAAGATCTATATATGGCAGCCGGGACCAACAGCTTAACGTGCTTTCCGAGGCACGGAGGAAACTCGGTATGTCGGGCGGTCACCCATCCACAGACCGACCTAGGCAAGCACAGCTTTACCTAAAGATCGACCCGAGTGGCAGTTCTTATTAAGCCACGAGCTCCTCTGAATATAAATATAAATCTGAAATAAACATTATAATATGTGACACGAATGTTTTCAATTTTCCAATCACTCGTGTTTACGTATCGTTTACGCAGCGTGCCTCTGATCCTAAACAAATTATTATGTACCTTATTGCATTAAAACTCACCTGTTTCCACTCAATATTAGCGCGCTCCAGTCGTTCGTTGGCGGCTACCCGCTGCTCGTGACGGGCCGCAGCCTCGCGCATTGCGCACCCACAGCACGCACACCGGGGACATGCGCCTGCGCACCCCGTCTCGGCGACCGCGTTCGTAGCAGGGGGACCGTTTCCAGGCACTGTTGCCATATTCGCAGGGGCTGTAGGTCCACCTACATAAACACAGGGTCAAATTAAGTAAGCTGGCAACACTTCATGAAGGCTGATGACTTCATGAAGTGACAGCTGAGATGATGAGTTACAGAGAAATATGGATGACGATGATATGCTGCCACCAAATAAATTGGGATGCCTTTTTTTTTTCTTAGTGCTTAGGACATCATCAAATGACTCCACCCGCTCTGGGCAGAGCGGTAGGGAATGTCAGACTTTTAATGCCTAAAAACCACCCATGTTCCTTCTTAGTTCTTTAGGAGAATGATGCCGATTTTGATGAAGACTTCAATGACGCAACCGACTTTTCCGGCTTGTACAACCAATAACTAATTCAAGTAAAAATAATGGGAAGTACTTTGTCTTCAGTACAAGCAAGTTCAGTAGGAAAATTCACCTAATAAGTATAAATAGTATTTCAGGTAAGAGGCCCCAAACCTCACACATACATAAGTAGGAAATATACCTATTTGTTTAGCCGGATTTCCTTCTTACAACTTCGTAGGCGGAGACAACCCCTGAAGGATATGCTAAAATAACTTAGGCGTGAAAAGTTTTCTAAGCCCGTGATGAAAGGATTACAAAGGATAGCTAGTAGACAGGGATTAGGCGAGACTTGCCAAAGACTTAAATGTCTCGAGCTACATTTACCCTTGAAAATGAGGGTAATGACACTACTGTACTATTAAATTAAACGGTGTTGAAGTAAATCCAGAGACTGAAATAAATAGGTACTTAAATAATATAGCCTTTTTGGGCCCAAAATCGAGTCACGTTTCAATTACAAACGCCTGTATTGATACGAATTTATTGAGCCTATCTCAAGGAGTCGCGATTAAATGTTATTAATTGAAAGTCACGTACATTTTGAGGCAAGTTTTGTTTTATTTTACAATGGTACTGTTCCAGAAATGATGGGACACTCCCGCTCTTGGGCAGAGCGAAAGGGAGTGTCAGACTTCTACTGACTTAAACCCACCCATGTTCCTTCTTAGCCCTTTGTGTCGTGGCCGCGGTATCGCTTTCGAACAACCAGCAGCTCCCCGGGTTACCGGGTTGTACTAAATATTGCAGAACCTTGCACATTAACCCTAGTCCTTCCTTCCCTTCCTTAGTCCTAATATTACGCCAATCCCATAAAAGAATCGTTTTCAAATAGGTAAATCCATAAAACTCTATGCTCAACTTAAAACAACAGCGTTTATCCCAGAAATTAAGTGTATTACACAATACAGATCTCATAAAGGGTGACCCCAAGGGGAATGTTACCAAATTAAAAACATTCAAACTTCAAACGTGCAGGAATACCTTGTTCATAAACATCTTAAGGGAACAATACATCATAATATGATGAATATTTGTCCTAAATAAACACGCTTATGCCTCCGAAAAAAAGATTTCTTTGCAATCTAAGGATACATGGATTCGTTATTCCCCCAAGAACGATGAAATAAGATTTGGTGGAACGCGTGTCGATATTCGCGAAATATTGAAATTGTATCCAGCTGCGACGGAAACATACACAGAAAAATCTTAATTGGTTCATGGCATAAAAGAGACTTAATGCGAAGTTTAATTGCCTCGCTTTCATCATCATTTCGACATTTCAATTCTATCGAATTAATTCTATAATAATAATATAATAATCATTATTTATTTATCCCCACAATATAGGTACATCAGAGAGGTAACATTACAAAAATCCGTAACAGCAATAATTATACTGTGGGAGACTGGTGCCTAAGCTAGACCGTGAGGTCTGTATTTCAGGACACCATGCAGGTCTCCACCCTTTGGGTATTTTTTACATTTTAATGGTTATGTACGATATAGTAATGAATGCTGTAAGAATTTACTAAAAGCATAAGATTTTAATCTATGTTTGTTTTCATTTTGATAAAGACAATGCTTATAAAATTTTCACGTTTTTATAGAACCCTGAAATATGTTGAAAACTACAGCATGACTTTTTAAATTACTTTTTTCTGTAACAGCTTTTAAACTAGTTTTAAATTCAGGAAACTTGAAATAGGGATAACCATCACTTTAAAACACATTCTTAGCAAGCATAGCTATGTATACAAAGTAGGAAGAAAATCCCTGAGCACACCTCGTGTGAATATTAAATTTGCAACGAGAGGAAGCAATATCAACAGGTAATGTGAGCAGGCACGTGCGGTGTTTTACCAACGGAAATGAATATTGTGGTAATTCTTATGACAACAAATGTTATGGGAAGAAGCTGAAAAGAGAATTAAAATAGTGTTATTATTTGATGCTATTGCGATAAACGACATCTATTTATGTAGTCCTTAATACTCGTACATTTTGTACGTCCCTGGCGAGATGGACAGACAGTCAGATGGACGACATTGTTAACATCGCACATCGGGGGATAAAGCTGGCATGAGTCAGGGGCCGGTACACTGAGCAAACTACCGTCCACATTGCAAAAACTCATATGAGTCGGGTGTTGTGACATCAGTCCCGGATATCACTAAGGAGGAGGAAGCGAAAGCCATCGCTGAGTAGTCGCAAACGTCATGCAATGCAATAATCGGGCCCCTCCAACAAAAAAACAGTAAATACCCAAAGACAATGGAGCTTTTGTGGGTGCCAGCACCAAATAACTGAGCCTCCCAAAGGACCAAGCCCCGAACGTGTGGCGTGTGGCTTTTCTCCGTCTTGAATAGAAGTAACGTGGAAATTGAAACTTATATGAAAAAGAGGCTGTGCTGTAGATGATGATGAACAAAACCATTTACACAATGTATGAAGAGAGTCCATTACCCACCAGTGGGTGAATTCAGACTGTGACTCACAAAGATTTTTATCCGAGACGAAACTCGCAAAACCACCCGACCAAAAGAAAAGAAATTGTACAAAATTGAAATAAGTGAAAGTGATTATCTTCAAGTACACGTTAAAGGAACCCGCATGAATCTTCTCGAGATGATAGTGGCTATGACTTGGGCGAACTTGAGTATGTCTTATCATAATCTTCCAATAAAACGCCTTGTAGGCACCTTTGCGGTAAAATAATGTGTCATATTCGCCATAAAAACAGACAGCAGTGGTTTTACCAAGTGGACCCCAAATTACAAATTGGAAGTGAAGTTTTCGAATCTAGTGCCTGTGCCTCCAACTTGTTTGTTAAGTTTATTTTATCACCCCGGCTGTCAAAACGATAAAGGAGGCCTGTGATATCTACCAACCCACACCGGACCTACGTGGTGAATTCCATGGAGGCTATGGATGCCAATTCTCTTTAATAGGACGAAAATCCCTACGTGGGACCTTTATAAGCTGATTATGGTTTTGCTAAGACATAAAAACTGAGCACTCTTAAGCTCGGAAGTCATCAAGAATACTTCATTTTTAATTAACGTTAAACACACATTTATCCTCGTACGGTGGTAAGTGGTAATCTCTCAAAGAGTGCGGTTTTGATGAGCGAAGCAAACTGTGTTACCGTTTCTCTACGGGTGACCCGTTTTTCTGCCACCCGTTTACCTTCGCAAAAAAACGAGTAAGAGGACGGAGATGAAACATCATTTTAAGTAAGAAAATAAGAATGATCTTAATTAACTTGTTGTATGCCGTGTAATTAGACACAATTAAAAAGCCATTGTGTCTCGCGTGGATCTACGTTCCGGCACACGAAGAGTTAATCTGCATCTAAGTTAACAACAGTTTAGTAAATCTCAGAAAAAATAAAATGTCATGCCCAAAAACAGCTTAAGTTACAGAGTAACTATTTGGCCAGTAAAATAGTGTTTACCCAACCCTGCACCTATCGTACGCACGGAGACTCATCGAACTATATATCCAGTATAACCTAATCTTGCTTTGTACAATTAGAGATCAGCTCAAAGAGAGCTCAGCGGGGGATCAGATTAATTTGGTTAGCATAGCTTGATTGGTCATGGTGTACCTAACAGCCGATGTTTTGTCATAATTCTGGTCACCTCGCTAACAAAAATGATTACACAAAGATTTATCTGCACATCTTTTCAAAGCTGAGCTGATGGACAAAGTTCGCGGTTCAGAAAATGATGCAGTCAGTTCTATACAGCGACAAATAGTTCGTCGTCTGCGCTGTTCTCACCTAGATGGTTGTGGTTGTGACGTGCGAAGCGCGGCGAGGCAGGTGCAAGCGGGACTCCATCGCATCGCACCTCCGTCTTCAGCCTGGAGCCCGTGCGCGGGTTCACCTGCACCCCGGCTGATGTCAGCGTGCCGCCGTCACCCTGGCGGAAGGAAAAGGATTTATATGGGAACAATGACGATAAGTCCTGTAATGAAATCCAATCCAGCTAGCAACGCAAGACTAACTTAATACAGATGACATTGGTTAGTTTTATTACGAGGACACACCAAATCTTCTCACAGTAAACTTTTAGTTTTTAGACTGAAGTAAACCTAAAACCGTTGCGTTTGTATCACTAGTTCTGTAACTTCACCTGGCGAATAAATCTGGCTACTGTAACACAGGGCGTGACCGCATGGTCCGTTTAAACAGTGTCACATTACTTGTATTTCAATGTGTCCATCCAAGACATTATTGATGTTCTTGAACTCACCATTCCTCACAGTCAACTTCTTAATGGATCATCTTATAAATATTGATACAAGCGTTCATTTGTCTCACTGACTGTAGCCAAAGTAGTGGGCCAAGGTGCATCATAAATCATAAACTCAATGATGTGCTCTTCAAAGCATAAACAAAAAAATAACTGAATGCAAACTGAATACAGCACTTAGTATTAAATTCGCATACTACAGACCGAATAACAGAAAATTCCGTCCAAAACTGCACTCGGAAACGATAAAAAGGCAGAGATTTATGAACGCAACAAAAATATTTCGCCTTTTGAAAGTGTTCGATTTGTTTCCTATTCGAATTTGACCAGCTTTTGACCGAAGCTATAAAGTTGCCAAATCCTTACAAGGGAACACCAAAAAAATTGGCATAGCAACTACATACAGTAAGATATGATATCCGTTTTGGTTTGAATTCCGAGTATTGTATTATAATACCGGCCAAACCAGATTTCGGGTCAAACTACTGTGTCCTAGGCAAAACGGTTTGCTGATTTATTTGGTCAGGATATAGGTAGTAACCGTAACAAAGCACAAGTAATAAATAACACTGCGACAGTTCGACCTACTTAGATGTAGTGTACGGCCGGCCGCTGCCACAACACCGTTCTTCTGCTCGCACGTAGATGGTCACACCATAATCGTCTTTTTGTGGTGAACCCTTGTACTCTGGCCCTGGTCACTTTGGTCAAGGATAAACCAGTTAGGTCTGTTATCAGGATTAGCTGCTAACATAAGTGCAAGGTAACACCGGACCCTTCATGAAGCCGTCAACCAAGCATTCTCTTAGGCCGTATACAGAAAGAAAGCTGGTAGCCAGTGCCGATCTACCAGCGCTTATAGGTACCGGTCCATGCAGGTAACCGGCGCAGGCATTTATATGAACAAGCGCCGAACGTCGCCGAGAACTGTCGGCGCTGCGCTGGTAGATCGGCGCCGGCTACCAGCTTTCTTTCTGTATACGGCCTTAGTAACTCGAGACAAAAGATATATTTTTGGGTGCAATCAGGTTTTACAGTAGAGCTCAATAGAACGTACTCAAAATATTGAGCTGATTGATGCATTGAATAGTACCTACGGGGGTATTAAACCTTTCGGAACGTAGATCCACGCGAGACACAATGGCTTTTTAATTGTGTCTAATTACACGGCATACGAAAGGTTAAAGTAACATTATAAAATTAACAAAATATATTTAAAAAAAACTTTTCAACATTTTGGAACCGGACTATCTCTGTAACTAGAAAGAATAGTCTCGAACTAAAAAAAATATACTTCAGAAATTGGTTTTTCTGAATTACTAAGTGGCCTACGAAGTAAAAAATATGCTAATGGAACTTAAGACCCTTTTCCTGGCTTATAATTATAACAGTCATCGTTTTCCTAATTTAATTTAACATTTTTTCCTATTCTAGCAAAAATAAAGTAGAAATTACGTCTACTTTTTTATTAGATACTACTCATTTAAATTTTCTAATAACATATAAAGCACGTCCATTTTTCTACCACAGCCTAATGTAATTTCAACAACAAAATCTGAGCTTTGACACTCAGCTTATAAAAACTTTTAATGGTCACGAGTTTGCGAAATTAGAAAATCAAAGTCCCCAATGCCATCAGAGGTTTTTATAAATCCAAAGTTTGGAACTTATTTTCATATTTCGGTACAGATAGGTAATTTTATTTAAATTTTATTTTACACTAGCTGTTCCCGGCATGCGTTGCAATGCCCTTTTTCCTACCTACTACCTGCCTGTGTACCAACTACCTACCTACCTACTACCTCCTACCCTACCTACCTACTACCCTACCTACCGACTACCCTACCTACCTACTACCCTACCTACCTACTACCCTACCTACCTACTACCCTACCTACCTACCTACTACCCTACCTACCTACCTACTACCCTACCTACCTACCTACTACCCTACCTACTTACTACCCTACCTACTACTCTACCGACTACCCTATACCTACTCTACTATCCTACTTACTACCCTACTTACTACCCTGCCTACCTACCTACCACTTTCTCACCTTTAAAACCTTCCCTGGACTTCCACGAATAATTCAACACTATAATTAGCCAAATCGGTCCAGCCGTTCTCGAGTTTTAGCGAGACTAACGAACAGCAATTAATTTTTATATTATACGCAAACACCATTTGAAAAATCGTTTTTCTATTGGGAAAGAAACAGTAATTATTTGTGATTATTGTGATAATGTCGTATGGTCTGTTTGAAGTTGTCATTCGTTGACTGAACAACTGAACGTCACTCAATTGTTTTGCCTTCCCGGAACCTCTCCACTAACACTTGAACTTTATGGGTACGGTATTAAAGCTCAAATTGATTTGACGTTTTAGTTAGAAAACGTTTGTATGGGAAAAAGAAAAGGGCTGTTTTTAGGGCTTTTCCGGCCATTATTCGAATTTTTCTCGCCGTAAGAACCATCCTTGAACTTCAACGAACATTAAAAAAAAAAAATCAGCCAAATCGGTCAAGCCGTTTTCATGCCAAGTCGTGACAACGAAAAACGGGTTTCATTTTTATATATATAGATGTAGCTTACGATCTTTCCGCCGTATACAGAAAAAAAACTGGTAGCCGGCGTCAATCTTAGCAGCGCTTATCGGCGCTAGTAGATCGGCGTCGTACCTGTCCGTGTTGTAGTTGTTAATTAATTTTGAATGGCGGGTGGCGCCAGCGCTGACGAAGATTTTCGGAACTTGTCGGTGACGTTCGGCGCTTATCGGCGCTTGTTCATTTAAATGCCTGCGCCGGTTACCTGCATGGACCGGTTCCTATAAGCGCTGGCAGATCGGCGCCGGCTACCAGCTTTCTTTCTGTATACGGCCTTAGGTACTAAGAAAACTGACTTACTACTTTCGTGCTTACCGATAAAAATTACAGAAGTTACAATAGACTAATTCGATTAAAACCATAATTATGGATTATCATCATGAATTTCGTTCCGAGCAAAACTTATTATAAAGTCTCCAAAACAAAAAAAAAATCTCGTGTTACTTTAGTATAACTAATCACATCATTCATCAACCATCGAACGCAAGCCCAAAGTTCATGATGAGTGAAATATATATAATTTTACACACAAGCTAAAAATTACATTACGCATTACCCCTGAGGTAGGGATAATAAGAGTGTTTTCAGCCGGGAACAGCAAATATCAAGTGAGCCTACAAATCGATTGATTCCTAACAAATTGCTGATAAATGCTGTTGATTTAGAACCCTCTTTATTCTTGGTTTTAAATGAGAATCCCGTATTGATTGCCGGGGTGGAATAGGGTCATATTATGCGTTCTTAATCCTGGTGAAAATAATATTGGTATATAAGTATAATAGTATATTCGTTTTTTTTTATAGCTCGTTATATAGCCCCCTGCTGGACAAAGTCCTTTCGTTCTTCCTTCCAAACTTCTCTATCTTATGTAATTTCCGAACATGTTCACCCCCTTTAAAATATTTATTAATGTACACACAAAATACAAAAAAAAAACATAAAAAAATTAAGAGCTAGTAATAAGTATATTTCATTAATAGTTACAATTATCCCCACAGACGATGGGATACTTGTAATCGTGTACTATCCTATGGTTTGCACATCGCAGTAGCTGTTGGATGCTACTGAAAGGGTCAAACTCGTGCCCGTCGGGGCTGCGGGTTGTTCGCAAGAGATACCGCGGCCTCGACATGAAGGGCTAAGAAGGAACATGGGTGGTTTTTAGTCAGTAGAAGTCTGACACTCCCTTCCGCTCTTCCCAAGAGCGGGAGGGGTTATTTGATGATTTTCCACCCACCATAAAAAAAGGGTCAAACTCGTAGCCAAATATTGGCCTGACTCAATCGGAATGGTCATCGACACGCTATGAAGGAGAAATTATGGTTATTCGAAAGCCTTTTTTTTTTGGGGGGGTGGGAAATCATCAAATAACTCCCGCTCTTGGGCAGAGCGAAAGGGAGTGTCAGACTTCTACTGACTAAAAACCACCCATGTTCCTTCTTCGCCCTTCATGTCGAGGCTGCGGTATCCCTTGCGAACAACCCGCAGCCTCGACAGGCTTCGGCCCTTGCGGGCCCCTTCCATGTTGCTGACATCTCTTTGAGGCGCACGTGGAACACGAACGCGCCGTCGACACGGCCTGTCGTCGTCATAAGACGGACGGACGGCGAGCTTACCCATCACTCACCGTCCACAGGCCCGTGTCTACGGTGGCCGGAAGCCATCACGTGGCCCCCGACGCCCGGAGCGCCTCCCGCGGGTTATTCGAAACTCTAGCCCAATCTAGTGCCACTCTGCTAACAAAACACGTGTAGATATACCGCCTTCTTTATGTGTTACCTTCAGATAAAATAACACTAATAAATTACACTTGAATAAAATAACAACCCGAAAATAGGCCAAGTTGACGCGAAGCGAAAACTATCCCTCAAAGGACAATTGTTACGAACAAAATAATATTTTTATTCGGCTTTGTGGGTCCCTTGGCAGCGTTTACAATAGTGGTACCTAAGCTATGTATCACTGACGCATATATTTTATAGGTAGGTTATGGAAAATTATCTATACTACAAACTATGTATCACTAACGCATATTTTGTAGGTAGGTCGCAAAAATCGACGCCCAAGGGTCCGTTTCCACCAAGCGGAAAATCCTCACACGCTTTTTGATGTCACTGTATATTTGACGCAGACATAAGCGCTGGATAATGCGCGGTCGTACAATTTTATACTTAAAGTCCATACAGATACAGTCCTCCATACAGTAACCTCAAGAAACTGAGTGAGAATTTTTCCGCTTGGTGAATACGGACCCTAAGGGAATCAAGACTTCGCAGTCTTCGTCGGGGGCCACGTGATGGCTTCCGGCCACCGCGCGGAGACAGACGCGGGCCTGTGGACGGTGAGTGATGGGCTAGCTCGCCGTCCGTCCGTCTTATGACGACGACAGGCCATGTCGACGGCGCGTTCGTGTTCCACGCACCTCAAAGAGATGTCAGCAACATGGAAGGGGCCCGCAAGGGCCGACGCCCGTCGGGGCTGCGGGTTGTTCGCAAGAGATACCGTGGCCTCGACATGAAGGGCTAAGAAGGAACATGAGTGGTTTTTAGTCAGAAGAAGTCTGACACTCCTTTTCGCTCTGCCCATGAGCGGGAGGGGTTATTTAATGATTTTCTACCCGCCCAAAAAAAAAAAAGGGAATCAAGACGGACTCGGTGATCTAGTGGTCGCAAGTTCGAATGCTAGGCAAGAAGTCCTGGTTTGATTCTCAGGTCGGCAATGTGTTATTGGGTTTTTTCACCAGGAATTTCTCAGTACGGTATCTGGATTTGTGCCCGGCTGGTGGCAATAGGCTAGGCTCGTCCTCCATTACATGGGATTCAAACATAACTGGTGAAATGTGGGTTTATTATTAGGCGCAGAAGTGTTGTTATGTATCTTCAGGATTCACATTATGATCAGTGACAACAATTACATAGGTTTTAAACTGACATGGTCACTAGCACTATGTATATCGGGAACTCAAAACAATCAGTAAACATGGTAAATATCCCGTTTTCAGTATGAATAATAATTACATAGGTGTCTTGGGTAATATGCTAGACCTAACTAGATCTTAAGAATATTTTGTATTATGTAAAGAGTTCATTCGTCCTTAATGCTTCTTATAATGGATGAAGTAAGGTAGAAAATTATAGCCTTAAAAAATATATATTTAGATTTATACTGTATAATTATGCTGTTTTCTCTTCAAGAGTATAGCTTCAGTTCACACGTGTAACCCAACTTTCTGTTACTGTCATTTTGAAGCGTTGAAATAAACAGTTTACAGTACCTGTGTAAACAAATAAAATTATAACGAAGCTTAATCAATCAAAACTTTTAACGAATACAGTGTTTTTTTTATTTCATGGAAGTTGTCAATTAATCGATCAATTAAACAAAATGACCACACCGCATGAAGGTACCAAATTAGTTTAACGAACTCAAATTGTCAATTAAAAATTCATAATAAATTATTATAAACAAATATTGGCTCTGAATTTTACATAATCACTACCCGTATAATCCCAGCACTCAATGATATTATTAATTAATTCATCATAATATTCAATGAACTTGGGGCTTTGGATATCCAATGAGCCAGTGGCACTTTGGTATTGGGGTTAAAATAACGACAAAGATATTTGGTACCGAGTCAAAATGTATGCTTAGGTAATCTAATTAAATTAATTTACCATAATGTTATTTTAATGAACACGCTAGACTGTAAACGCTTTTTTGTAATGGTCGACAGGGTTTTATACTAAAAATGTACGCTTAACATTACGCCTGTAACCCGCCTGTTACGCCGGTTAGGCAGAGGTGTACCTAATAGTACACCCCTCCATTTCACGTTTAACTCCCATGTAATGGCGGCGAGCAAATTGTCATTAAGCGCGCTGACTTCGTGGCTACTACCTACTGAAAAAAAATTGATGGTAAAACCCAATAATAATTGTCCAGACCCGGTAATCGAACCCAGGACCCCGTGTTCAGCAGTCGCGACTGCGACCACTAAAATGTATATGTATTTTACAAAATAGTTTTTCTTTTTATACAAATCATAAGCCACCAACACCTTCAAAAACATCATCATCAACAGCCCAGCTTTTTCCCAAACTATAATCAGCTTCCGGTCTAACTACTACTTCCAGACTACCTACCAGCAGGGCTATTGCGTATCTTTTTAAATGTCAGTGGCTATCATAGTGTCCATCGATTAACTGTCAAATGGTTATGGTTCGGTACAAAATGGAACGATTTGACAGTTAATCGATGGACACTATGATAGCCACTGACATTTAAAAAGATATGCAATAGCCCCGCAGACTACACAGTTAGGTACTGGGAAATACGATACAACTTGGTAAGACTGTTTTGTCAGAATTTCGGGCTTCCGATTACTCATAACGGCAGGCAAATGTCTGCAAATGACAGTAAACGTGCAACGTCTAAACGTGTTTTCTAGGCACCGAGGGTACTCTGCATCTGTTATTATTTTGACTTTTAAAACCAAGACGACCTAAAAATAGTCCCATAATTCTATTTATTTATACTGCTTCTTAGCAATCTGTTTCCTTGAAACAATAATCTTAGCAGTCAGGTTTTCATCAGTAGAATCTCCAGCTGAGTTGTGCACCCATTAATGCCGTTCTCATCTTGTCTGCGATCTAGTTGCTATTCTATTTCTGAGGCGAGAGTATCTTAGACTGCCCACTCCCTGCAGTTCATTAGCGAACTGGTTAATGCGTTGTTCTAGCCTGGCTTGATGATTCTTGCTGTGAAACTCAATTTCTTTTTATTTACTGTTCCCTCGTTGAAAAAACTGGCCAAATGCAAGTCAGACTTGCACATGAAGGGTTCCGTACCATTCTATAGTAGCCCAATTCTGGGCCGACACAATTTAGATTGCCATCGACACGCTAAGAAGAAGAAGTAGTAGATATTGAGAGATTTGCCGTGTTCTTTTAGCACCATAGACTTCTTATAGGTTTTCCTGTAAAATATTTGGGTTCAGTAGTTTCGGAGATAAGGGGGGGGAGGAATGGTCGGACAGACAGACACACGAGTGATCCTATAAGGGTTCCGATTTTTCCTTGAAGAACCCTAAAAAAATAAAAGTTTAGGTGGATCCTAAACTTAAAATAGACTTATCTTATTCCTAAAAACCCAATAATATTAGACGTATTTCTGTACACTGAACATCACAACTACCTTGGGACTGCTTGTCAGTATCAGTCTCTCAGATGAAATGGTGTTAGGTGTTTTGCATTGAGAATTTGAGATTGAATACGGTCGTTTTCGGCGTGTAAAGCCTCTGGCTACCCCTCGGGGAATAACAGGCATTTGATATTTACAGGCAGTAAATCAACTGGGTAGCAAGAGCAACTATTTTTGGGTTGTTTGTCTCATGCGTCAGTGGATGCGACTAAAGAATTTATGGACCAGATTTAGTATATCGAGGTCGTAGTATAGCGACTGATTTCAATAAAAAAAACTGGCCATGTGCAAGTCGGACTTGCACATGATGGGTTCCGTTTTCCATACCATCGACCAAACTTAACATTGTAATTGAAAAACTTACATTTGCAGTTGGAATATATGGGTAACCATACATTCCAACTACAAACGTAAGTATAAAATCTCTCAATATAATACGTACAAAACGTATAATATTGAGAGATTTTTCATGTTATTTAAGCACCATAGACTTCCTATAGGTTTTCCTGTAATCTATAAGTGTTGAACTAATGTATTTTTTTCAAAATTTAGGCTTCTTAGTTTCGGAGATAAGGGGGGGGGGGATGGTCTAGAACAAAAAAAAATGATCACAGTGGTGGGAAGAACAAGTGCCTTTCGTTTGCGTTAAGGGTACTTTTACACGCCGTATCGACGGCGCGTTCGCGTTCAGAGGGAGTGTCAGACTTCTACTGACTAAAAATCACCCATGTTCCTTCTTAGCCCTTCATGTCGAGGCAGCGGTATCTCTTGCGAACAACCCGCAGCCCCGACGGGAAGCGCTCATACCATGTAAGCTCAAATTAGGTAGGCTAACTTTGTTCAGTCCGTAAACAGGACGCGTCCATCAAATTAGTTAGCAATCACTGCATGATAGCTGCGGGTGGCCGTAGGCACAGTTAATAGTGTTAATAGTCTACTCGCTATTATCAAATTGGGTCATTGCTTTTGAATTTGATAGCTCGGGATAAATCTACACACTAATATTATAAAGAAGTAAAATTTGTTAGTTTAGATGTAATGGAACCATTGGAATTTCCGTAAATTCTTACACTAATGGCAGGCTTCATTATTTTGAGCTAGGAAAATTGGCCCATGAAAACGTTTTGAATAAAGTAATTAGGATAAGAAATAAGATAATTTCCGACTACAAAGCGAGCAAAACCGAGGCAAAAGCCTTTTTTTTTGTTAATTTGGGACAAGCCAGCCACACTATTTCCAGAATACTATAATTCCTAAAAGCAGCACGCATAAACAGTAGAGACCCCCAGAAAAGTGCCGAGCCAATGCAGCTCGATGACGTCTCAGAAAAACAATAAATAGCTGAGGAATCGGAAAAACATAATTTCCACTTCCCTCCAAAAGAAGTACTTAGAGCAAGAAAGCAAAGCTGGTAAATTAAACGTTTCGTTACGTTGAAAAAATACTGAGATGCTAGATGCAAAGTATCGAACCCAGTTCTGTGTAATTCAAATGATATTGCGCTTCAAAAGTAAGAAACGAGATTATTTTGCGGTACATTAGTGATTTTATTTTATTTATAAACAACACTGAGTGGTAGGGAAAGGTAGCAACGCCAGCATCAATCAATGTTGATACAAATTGAAGGGTACAGACATCTAGCTGGGACCGTGGTGTTGTTGTTAGGGGAAAACGAATACAATAAGAGGTTGCTTATAGATAAACTAACTTTAAAATCATTTGAAACAGCAATGTTTTTTCCACAAAACGTCTTTCCAAAAATGTTATGAAACCAAGCTCAAGAAAACACTACTCTAACTGCGGTACTCAGAGATATTTAATGATTACTTAAGCCGTGACTTAGTAAAGATTTGACATACTTTTGTATGACAAAACTGTCAAAACCTTTACTTAGTGATGGCCTAAGTAATCATTAAATATCTCTGAGTATCGCAGTAAGTATTCTGTTAAGTTTGACCTTTAGTCACCCTCCCTCAATCTTATGTTACATTTTTATATCAAAAATATGTCATGTCAAGCGTTAAAGAACTAGCTATTACCAAGGTTTTCTGGCCCGTGTGCTAAGTGCGTCCCGTAGTAAGCTACAAGTATCATCAGACGCAGAGGTGCTCTTGTTCGTAGGCTGCCTTTCCATTTGTAGCGGAGCGATGCTACGGAGCGGAGAAACGGAGAAATAATAACAAATATGAATGCATACTGGATCGGAGTGGAGAGTTTATGTAATCTTATTGGGTACCTAATATTTCTTCGTTTCTTCGTTCCGTATGACACGGCGCGTAATTTCAAAAGGATCGTGTGCCTCGTCGTGTCGTTGTCTAAGAGCGAGTACACCACGCTACCTCGAGTGGCATTCTCACCGGCCACGGTGTGATTCAAACTAGTGCATTCAGCCAATAATGTTCCCACTGCTGGGAGTGCTGGGACACAGGCTTTCTCGATCTCTATGAGAGGCCCATAAGATACAATCTCCCACGTGGGCTCTTTGTTGGTTGGTAGACGACACATTTATATCTTTGAATTTTTGGTGCTAGGACATGCCGGTGTCCTTATATTGTTCTCTTTACCGTTACGAGAGCTGTGACAGTTTAATAAATACCCTGTTTCTGTTGTATATTCGAGCTAGCGCATCGTAAACTCGTGATATATCATTTCTTGAGAAAATAGCTTTATAGTGAAGAGGGTGGAAAAAATTGGAAATCCCGCCACACAATTTTCAAACCAATGCAACTCCTGAAAACCAAAATAAACAGTGGCGCCCACCAGAAAAGCGTTGAGACAATGATGCTCAATAAATTCCAGAAATTAATCAGAAAATAATAGCGGAGGAGTAGGAAAACCCAGTGAAGCGAGCGAGCGTGTGAGTGATTATAGTGAAGTGTATTTACCTTTGGAGCGTCAGTGTCAAGGTTGATGAAGAGCAGGCGCGCGAGGCGCTGCAGCACCAACTCGCGCAGCACCGCCGGCACCGGCTGCCCTCTCACTCCTCTACGAGCAACACCACACGTTCACACAACACATACAACTAGTGCATCACAGAGGTGCAGTCATACACAAAAGTGTGGTACACACGGCGACATAATTATCAAATATAACCTGGTCTCGCTTTGTATGATCTTCCCGGACATTTGAGATCAGCTTACTTTGGTTTTGAATAGCCTGATTGGTCATCGCGCGTACGCACGGTCAGCAACAGGAACAGCTTAACATTTCAGAATTTTAATTATTTGATATAATATAGGACTCCAGCTATTATTTTTTATGTTTCAGCAGATTATTCTTTAAAATATACCTTACTTTTCAATACCTTGTTAGTGGGTTTTAGGAGACGCCTATTTAAGGTAATCAAATAATAAAGTGACGAACTACAACTCGTATATGGAACCCAAAACAAGTGAGGACCTTTTAAGTGTAGGTACAGCATAACATGACATAAAACTCATTAAGGGTCCTTCCACTCGTTTAAAAAAACATTGCTCTCCCGCTGCAAAATGAATCCCAAACAGAAAAAAAAGAACAAACATGTCAAACCCTACCTCTACATTTTCACAGTTAAATATTTATCCCCGGATCAAAAATCAGTTTTAACTCAATACCAAACATATTTTCAGCTTTCATCATCACCTTTATTTGCATACCTAATTTGGTGGGTGAAAAACGGGCTTCAATTAATTCGATTCGATTTGTTCAATCTCCCATACAAACGCGAATATTTTTCCATCATAAAATTGATAATATTGTGCGTTCAAATAGAGCAGTTGACTTTTTATCGCTTATTGAATTGCAAGATTCTGTTCACGGACGCTTTGTTTGATCAAATAGTTCATTAATCATAATATACTAGTACTGAATTTCTCGGCTTTTCTCTACTATAATATGCATGTTTACTACATACAAACCTTTCTCTGGAATCACTCTATCTATTGTTGAAAACTGCATTAAAATCCATTGCGTAGTTTAACAGATCTCAACGTACAAACAGCGGGAGTGATTTTGTTTTATACTTTGTAATAATAATAAATAAATCAAGATAATTACTAATTTATTAAGTGTTTAAATAATTGATGGTAATAAAACTCGCCTGTAAGATATGTTGAGCGTGACGACTGAAAGGGATGCTGAAAACGATACCAGGCACGTGCTTACTCCATAATATAAACCTGAAAAGAAAGTAACTGTTAGTATAAAAGATTCAATTATCTCCAACAACATTTCGGATTTCTATATTTCTGATCAATACATGAACGCTGTAAACACTAGTTTACACTCGCTCACGAGATGAAAACCATTATGAAGGCAGTCGGCACGGTTGGCGCAGTGGCTAAGAGATTGGACTGCTGCGCTGCGTGTCGCGGGTCCGATCCCCGCACGGAACAAATATTTGTATGCCCTACAGATAGTTGTTTCGGGTCTGGGTGTGTTTGTCTATGTGAGTTTAAATGTTTGTAAACGCACCCACGATACCATTTTTAAAAACATTGCCCCACACGACAAATTCCTAGTGTGGGGCAATGTTTTAAAAAAAAAACTACAAAAATCTACAACTTGTTTGCATAGACGATTTAATGCTTCATGAGATTCTGAAAAAACATCTGAAAATCGGGAAAAAAATAACACGAAGTTTTCAAAATATTTACATGATTTTTTTTTATTTGTTCATTAACATACGTTGAAAGTATTACAAGTTACAAAAGTGTACACTGTTATTAATTCTGAGTTGTATCAGTGCCTTGACCAACAGTAATCTGTTAACATTTATGTTTTGTTATCATAGTAATGTTTTTCAAACCCCATGAAATTTTGGTATACGAATATCAAGTTCATCGGTCACGTTTGCCAGGTTTTCAGGGAAAAAATAGGTGTTTGTGTGGAATATGATTTATTATAGACATGTTGACACAAATATCCGTTTGCCATCCTTCAATTTAGATGGCAGAACCACACATCTGGCTTGAAATGGGGTCGTTCGGTTCAAGCTGC
Source organism: Diarsia brunnea (assembly GCA_949774965.1). NCBI lineage: Eukaryota > Metazoa > Arthropoda > Insecta > Lepidoptera > Noctuidae > Diarsia > Diarsia brunnea. The sequence goes on along the minus strand of OX458997.1, from coordinate 9,344,055 downwards.
AATTCCATGTGTTCTGTTTAATTTATTATATTAGTTGGAACTACTAGGCAACATCGTGTAAGGCGAGTCTATCAAAATGTTATAGCTTGATCAATGGGGCAACACTCTATCGTTTGCACTACTTGTTATTGTTTTTAAAGTCTAAATATTGAGTTGGGCAAAAGTAGCAGACAGTTCCGTGACTTGTCAGGTTTTGTCATTAAATTGACAGTCTAACTAAATGCATGCTCAATTTGTTAGTATACTTTGAAAAGGGTTCCTAATGTTCTATACATTAGGAACCCTTTTTAATTAAAATTTGCTACAGAAATTTGAAATAAAATAAATTCAAATTTTGTGCAAAGAAAACATAAATAATTGTAAACTAGTAGTATACATTTAAAGAAATCTTTACAGCAATGGTTTCATTTATAAGCAAAACAGCAAACTATTATAATGAGCAATTCAACGTAGTCAATCGTAAGTTTACGTCACAAAGAGAACTTTCACTTATATTTTATTTGTATTATATTATATCTCACTAAAGGTTTCTCCGATACGAAATAACAAAAAACCTTTCAGGACGATATTATGTTTTGCTCACGCTAGACATTCCCTTGTCACAACGAATAATAGGAATGAAGCGAGACTACCCTTATTAGATGGTACTTATCAAGGAAACTACGCTCTAGTTATAAACGCGAAATAAACGATTTCATAAATAAATCAACGAAGAACGTATCAGGTTCTGTTAATTAGATTCTGAATCAGTGTCAATGTTAGTCCATGTTTGTGGTTTACTCTCTTGAAGGCTAAAACAAATAAAAATCACTTTTAAAGCCTTTCGTATTTTGGCAGAGACTTTCCACGGGATTAATGTCAGTTTCTTAATGTTTTTTTTACTTTCTAACCGACTTCTAAAAAAGGAAGGGTTATGACTGTATTCGGCCAGTCGCTTTGTTTAATATGTCACCGATTTCTCTGTGATTACTGGTCCAATGTATGTATTATTTTTTCACTTGCTAGAGGTAACTCGCGCGGTGGATCCATATATTTTTATTTAATTTGCTCGGGCACCCTAAAAATCTATATATCCCGATGCGCTTCTGGAAATCCGACAGTAGTTAAACAACTCCGAAACTTGAATGAGTTACCTTGAAACAAACACACAAAGGCAACACAATTAAACCATTATAAACACTTTAGAAAGTCTATTTGACTTTCAAACGTGTCTATAACAAAAAAAAAACGATACTACAGTCACAAGGCATAATAAGTTGTGAAAGTACTGTAGTTCTCCATTTAAAAGCGTATATCTCAATGAAGAAGAATGGGCAAGAAACACCATAGGTCTCTCTTTGAAATCAAAAATATAAATAAAGAACTCTAACTAAGAACACATAAGTTTGAAAACAGAAATAACTTACTAATAAGAGGTGTCTTCTCCGTAGGTGGCAATGTGTCCCTTATAGTCATCAAGAAGACGGTCATCGAGAGAAGTGCACTTATGCCCAGGGTCACCTTTTCACCTGACTCCGACGGCACGTAGAACACTAGAAGAGCTAGGGGACAAATATAATTTAAAAGGTTTTAGTTCACTATTCTTCATTCACAATGTTTAAATAATACAAGATTTCTTACAGGGTGTAAAGGATAGCCCTGCGCAATACGACAGGGTGTTTTCAGGTCCTTATTTTGAATCACATTCCACCAAAGTTTATCGTTTATTCAGTTACCATTATTTTATTTCAATGTATTACACTTTACATTCTCTGAACAAATCACTCCATTTGTGTAAATAATACGACACAAACCAAACAACCAACTATGAATGTTGAAATACTCTGAATAACGACGCTTCAAATTAGCTGTTCACTACCTGTTAGCATCGCGCTTGCCGTTCGCTAAATTTATTGGATTCTCACAACGTTTTTGAAATAATTTCTATACTGTTCATGTTAGTAAAAACATACTGAATTCAGATCAGTCTGCGGAGGGCTGTCTCTTACACCCTGTATTTTATATGCAGCAATAGCCGTTTGTTCACTAACTATATTGATTTCATTTGGTCAAATTAATTCGGTATTTCGGTTACCATAATTTATTTAGTACCTACACATTCCTTACAAAGTGTGTAGGTACAGAGTAATTTATGCAATTACGATTAACAGAGGCGCGAAATATGACGGCAGTAAATACGATCATCATAGGGATAATGTCTTTATGTTTGTTTATTTGTATTATTCTACTTGAGCGTCTGCTTGATTATCTCAAATATTCCTGCTCTCTCTCGACACATCACGCGAATTTACGTGTACAATGGTAATAAGAGCTTGTTCGTAAAGTCGAAACTTCCTTGAATTTCTCGGCAATCAGTGGTTTGTCGTAATAAAATATGTAATGAAGCCAATCCACGTAAAGACTCTTGTTGTGAAAGATGTAAAGGAGCTAAATCACGGCTCGATTCATCCTCAAAAGGTTTAAAACTTATTTGAGTCTCATCCTAGTTTCACTGAAATTTTGGAGCTCGTTACTGGTTTTTGAGTCCGTAATCTTTTTCATTTATATTTAATGGAAAATAGAATAAAACTGTCCTCCCTAGGAGACTCATATAAGTTTGAACAATATTCTTGTTTAATATAAGTATTAAGTAACATTTTATGTTGCTTTCTGCAAATAAGCTGATTCCACAATTAATAAAATGTGAAAGAAAAACAGTAAACATTATTTAGGTACCAAGAGTAACACATACGGAATATAATACCGCGATATATTCTATGTATTTAGTTACACACCTAATTAACACTACGAATATATTCTAATAAGAACCGACATTGTCTAATTGTTTGCCTAAGGTATCCACCCATATTACGTTTATTATTTATGATAATATCATAATTGGGAGTTCAACCACATAATTAGCGGTACGTACAAAACAATTAACGGTCGCTCTTTATACGACTTCTCTGAAATTTTATACAAACGGATTCAATTAACAAAGGAGTTTTAACATTATTCCATTTGTTTAAAATCTTACTTTTTACCATGATCGTAACTGTATAAATAAAAGCATACCCATCTTCCTATTTACTTTTTGTATTACCTTATACTGTCCCACTACTGGGTAAAAGCCTCCCTCATTCCTATCAAACTCTCCCGGGCTTTCTCTGGTCAATCAGTCATGAACGAGTTCAATTACCAAAATATTAATATATATGTTTCGAATAAAATGCTGAAAAACGTCGTAAATGTTAAAACAAGGTAAGTTTATAACTGCACTTACCAATTCCATTGATAAGAAGGCAAGGAAGAATAAGATTGAACACGTAGAACATTGGTCTTCTCCTTAACTTGATGATGTATGTGATGTCAGGGTAGGGCTCCACGCAACAGGAGTAGTACTGGTCTTGTCGAATGGCTTCGAAGCTCACCAGGTCAAACTCACCGTTCGTTTGGTAATTCGTTGTGTCTCCTTCGTCAAACTGTTTCTTTAGATCCAGCTAACGAAAAAAAGAAAAAGAGTGTGCTTTGAATAAAAAAACTTGAGAGGTGTCAAGGAACACCCGGATGGAACGAAGTTATTGTTATTATTTTTTATTATGTAAAGAAAAAAAAAAAAAAAAAAAAAAAAGAAATGAAAATATCTGTCTTGCTTTCTATAAGAGAGAGAGAGACAGACAGAGAAACATGCGACGCCGCACAGCTTACAATAGCTTACTATAGCAAAAAGTGTCGTGACAACTTTTCGTAAGAATTTTTTCCGTCTAGCCCCCTTTCACAACGCGCGATAAGGAACTTCGTTCCAATAATGTTAAAAAAATAATGGTGAAAGAGACGACACTGAACCGTCTACGATAAAAAAGAAATACGTACTAATTCGAAAAAGAAAAGATGGATTTTGTGTGAAAAAGGATACGGTCAAATGTTAAAAAGATGACTCAATAAAAGTAGGCCGTGAGTAGGTAGTAGTGCCTCAAAAAGGCAACCTGAGCCGACTCCAATGAATTTGTATAGGGAATGACGCTAGAGAGAGGCTAGCCTACAAGAAAACTCGTGGAGTCCGAAGGAATGTTATCCTAATTGTTACCAGCGAAAGATGAAAGTTACTCGGTTTTGAACTTTACCCACACAAGTGGGGTACCTCTTAAAAGCCTATTAAGTAAGAATGTTGAAGTTAAATTAAAGGTAATTGAGGCCAAATTATTCAAAGAAGTAAACTTCACAACTCTGAAAGTAGCAAAACCTTAAATATGTACCAATCCCGTCTTTGGGAATGTTAGATTGTAGATATAAGACGAAAGCCGATTTGAAAGGAGATAGCATCCTAATTTAAAAGTCAAATAACGCCGCCCCGAGAGACACCAAATTTTAAAGCGATAGGTTTTACAGAATGGAGCCTGAAAAGTTTTTTTACGAGAATATTTCGGTATGAAATTGACCGCGGCTTATCTTAAATCATTAATTCAAAATTCTTGGGGTTTGTTGTGCAAATATTTTATCATAGGCTGCGAATTTTCGGAGCATCTAAAGTAAAGGTTTCTAAAGTTAAACGAGGTAATAAATCCGCCGGCTTATTTCGGCCCGATTGTCAAACCAGGGGATTTTCATAACTGTCTTTTGATTCTGTTTACATAAGGTGATATTAGGCTCATAATTGTAATGGTTTTAGTAGGCAGAAGGTCCCCAATATTTGTGAATTATCAGCATCATCGTCATCACTTCAGCTGAAAGATGTCCACTGCTGGACATAGGCCTCCCCCAAGCGTCACATTGACTGGTCTCGTGCGTCTCGCATCCAGCGGATCCCCGAACCTTCACCAGGTTGGGAATTATGTACAGTTATAACCATTGCCCATTTCAAGCCAAGCAAATTCCTTCGTTCTTTAAAATAAGATAATTTCAGTTAAAATCTGTCAACAATTGGCCTTTGTTTCGTCACTCATTCTTAAAAAGATCGGAGAAGACATAATCTGAGAACCAAGGCCAGGATCAGTCTTATTCAATAACGCTAATACGTTTCGCTGTTCGCATTCCCAACGCCGTGCGTAGTAATTCATTTGTGCTTTCATAAAACGCTGGAATGCCAAATAAAATTCTAAGGGATCGTACCTTTTGCCTTCTAAATTGAAGTATGTGAATATCTACACATATGTCACAAAAGTACGTTCTCTGGAGATGCCAACGCAGGGCTTGTGGATCATTAAAACGAATTACGAAGCGCGGAACTGAGTTCCTGCCTACTCCGAAGAGTCTCAAGTGGCCTATCAACTGCTAAACTGAAATGATATAATATTTTGTGTCATCACATGGTTCAATTTATTTTTTTAACAGGGATTCTTTTTTGTAGGAAATGCTTTAAACAACCCGAAGTAATAATCGGTTTATTTTTATTAGATCAAAAGTTAAAAAAATCATGTAACTTTTATCAAATCAGTTCTCACTCTGACAACATTTCTAGTTAAGCAATTTGTTTTTTTTTTTTAATTGATTCCTGTTTCTAAAAGGCAACCACACGAACAAATCTAAATCACATATAATGCAATATTAATAAAAACAAATAAATGTTGAACAAACGTACGAGCACCTCTCATTCACAGCTGTTTTTATTGCAATGATATGCTTTTGGCGAGCGAGTAATAAAACAGCTTAATTACTGCGTAGTGTTTATGTTAAACACATAGTACTATTGTGATTCTGAATACCTAATGAAAAATGTAGTAATATACGGGTAACGCGAGCTATTGTGCTCCGAAGGACTTTCTCTGCCGCGCCGGAGGGTTTCACATTTTAAATACAATGACATTCTTTCCCATTTTTTTACGATAAACGCCCGCCATATAAGACTTTTTTGTATTCATACAAAAGAGTCGTGAATTTGGTGTCGTCGGCGTAAATTACAGGATTGCGATCTTGATTTCCAATCTGTTTTCGCGTTTACGAAATGTGCCTTTTCCTCTGAAGCCGTAAATTAAAATGCAGACCTACTTCTGTTGTGATTGGGTGCGCCAGCGCTCCAGCTTTCTTGTTTAATATCTGTCGGGGACATTTTTATGTAAAAAAAGGTTCTCATAATTATAAATATCAATTCTAACATTAGTCAATACCACGATCTTTAAATAACATTAGTAGGTTATTTCAGTCAGAGAGATATTACGAACGACTAGCAAATTCTTTTTGAAATACAGTATGTACCTAAATAAAGAATGATGAATACATAATAAATGGTGTTACACTCCGTTTTACCGTTGTGAGGAGTTACAGAGAGGCTGTGGAGTCAACTGTATCTTTACATTTCAAATGAAGGTCTAATTTGGCCATTTAGAAATGTGTAAAGTTTTGGATGTTGAATTATTTATGGCAAAAATTTGACATACGACGGCTAGTCAAACAATATATTACCACTTTATGTGGATCTCTTATTGCATAGAAAATCTATATAAAACGAGGCCATGTCATTGTTATACTGGAGAAGTATAGCTTCAGTAGTCTTATAATAAAGCAATTATGCTTGAATTTTTAACAGTTCCTGGGATGTACATTTTTGAATGTTGTAAATTTGTTAAAACACACTCCGAATTATTTCAACGTCTTGGAGACACTGTAACATTTAAAACAAGATAATTAATCCTGATAGACTTATTATTCCACCAATGAAAAGCCACTTATATCACAGGAGTTGCTTTCCAATGGTTGTAAGATTATTCAATAAGTTACCAAAGTCATATAGGGAACTGCCAACCAATCGTTTTAAAACGGCATTATTCAGATGGCTTATTGATAAAACATTTTATTCTGTGAATGAGTACCTTAACCTAAAAGTTTTACGTTGACATTTTCCTATTCTAATTAATTTACTGCAAACTTATTGACATTTTTACTATTATTATTATTAAGGCTGAAACCGGGATATTTACCATGTTTACTTTAGTATCGAGTTCCCGATATTTCGGCGCTGTTTAAAAACTTAAATTTTTTACTATTGACATAATTATCACTATTGTATTGACATTCTTAATTTTAAAACATGCCAATATTATCATGTTTACTTCTAATGTACCTATTATTTAATTTTGCATGCTAGTTTTAGCGAATTGTGTGAGCTTCTGTTACAAAACCTGACCATCCATATTGTACTACAATTCTAGCAAATAAAGCTCATTTCATTTCATTTCATTTCATTTCATCTAGACACGTTATTTATTTATTTTATTCAATTACGGATAAGTTATTATCATTAAATATGTTATTACACGTTTAATTATTAAAACCAAAACATTTACGTATATTAATATTTTGTACTAGCTGTGCCCGCGACTTCGTTCGCGTGCTTGTCGGAAACTAAAATGCGTCGCTTAGATAAAAGTACATTTAATCATTGCCCTGCGTTAACTTACTGACGCTGTGGAAAATAAGAAGAGAGTAATGCAAAGTACTGACTATGTCTCATACTAAAGTTTAGATGGATGGCTGTTTGTTAATCAACCACGTCAGAACGGCCGAACGGATCTTGAAGAAATTTGAAACAGGTACATTATAGTCGACAGGCAGACAGATTGTCGTTGGCGCGTTCGTGTTCCACGCGCGCCTCAAAGATATGTCAGCAACAATTAAGGGGCCCCAAAGGGACGTCTGCCGGGGCTGAGGATTGTCCGCAAGAGATACCATGGCCCCGAAACACAAAGGGCTACGAAGGAACGTGGGTGGTTTTTAGTCAGTAGAAGTCTGACACTTTCTTCCGCTTCGCCCAGAGCGGGATTTGATAATTTACGAACCACAAAAAAAAAGGGGGATTAGAGGGTGTTTCAAGAGGGTACCTGTACCGAATCTGGGACATCGAATCTGAAATGGCCGCCACCTCCTTCTGCGAAGCAGTAATGCTAGCGAAAGAGGTGGCGGAACGTGAGAGGGAGAAAACCTCTCGTCCCAGCCGCCGCGGGAGACGCTCCGGGCATCGGGGGCCACGTGATGGCTTCCGGCCACCGTAGGCGCGGGCCTGTGAACGGTGAGTAACGGGCTAGTTAATCGTTCGTCCGTCCTATGACGATGGAGGCGCGTTCGTGTTCCACGCGCGTCTCAAAGAGATGTCAGCAACATTGAAGGGGCCCCCAAGGACCGACGCCCGTTGGGGCTGCAGGTTGTTCGAAAGAGATACCGCGGCCTCGACACATAGGGCTAACAACACACCACATCTATATGACGACATGGTTGGCGCAATGGCTGGACGATTAACAGTAGCACTGCGTGTCGCAGGTTCGATTCCCACACGGTACAAAAAAAAATATGTCTTGGGTTTTATCTAATTTTAATTTAGTTTAAAAAAAATATTATTTTAATACTGTGTAATTGGTAATTTTTTATTTGTTGACTATTCACGAAACATCATGTGTGTATGTTTACTATCACCGCGGTTCAGAAAATGACATCAAATGAATAACGCCATCTGTCGAAGACGAAGATAAACTGCTAAAAAAGAGCGATCAAACACTATAAGGTTTAGGCTATGTAGATTTTGAAAGCAGCGTCATTTAGACTTATATCTACGTACCTTTTGCTATCATAACTTTTTTAAAGTTATCTTGTGAAGGCATTTAGTAATAAGTACCATATTCGTTCAATAGATGTCGTTGCTTGTCTCATTCTTGACCATAACGATAAGTTATTCTTGAAAACTATAAATTCATATATCTTTTGATAGAGAGCACCGATTACAATGAAACAAAGACTAAGTAATAGCCCAAGTTACGCACAATATTTATGTATAAAAGTTACCTACATTCGTTTCGTAAATTTGACGTGATGCTTAGTCATCGAAACAGACAAACAGACAAACAGATAAACAGACAAACAGACAAACAGACAAAAATTCCAAAAATGCTGGAAATGTGTTCTGTTGGTTATACTTTAATACCCTGACAATTTTTTTTTAAATATTTTCGATGTACAAAAACGATTTCTCTACAGATTTATTATATGTATAGAAGATAGAAGATATAGATAACCCCCATTATTTTCAATGCAGTCACGTTTGCGCATAGACTCCATAATGTTATGAGTCTGTATTATAGATATATTGGTTGTTGCAGAGACTATGGTAGGTGTAAATTAGAAGAGAGAGACTTACAGAGGTTTAGAAAGGAAAAATAAATAAACATAATATCAATAAACAATGGAAAAACAACGATAGGGCCAGCTATTTACGAAAGTTATTTTTAATGTACCTATGTGTGTGTACATAGAGAACATAATCGCGCTACGGGCGCATTAAACAAAATCACCTATTTTGAGAGAAGACATCAAAGAGCGTCCGAGGCCCGTATACGCATCCTCTCATTAGCCGTAACTGTAGCAGAACCGTAGAACATTAAAATACAGAGTGTTAGAGACAGCCTTCCGCAAACTGACACAGCTTCTTCAGCTCCTCATTTTGAATTATATTCCACCGAATTTTTTCTTAGGAAATCTTTGATATTTCGATTATTGTGCTTTTATTTCAATGTTACTCCATTTATGTAAATTAAACGGCTAAAGTAAAAAAAAACACAGTGGATGGGAAACACTAACGAACGACACGTGAAATCAGCTTATCAGCTACAGAGTTCATCGAACTCGTCGTCGCGTTTGCCGTTCGCTACGTGCGTTTACCCACGGTCACAATTCATTGCTTATGAGGTATAAGAACGAATCAAAATTGGATTCCCATTACGTTCCTAAAATAATTTCTTGTACCGGTCTCTTGGACACACTGGATATACTGAATTGACCCCATCGGTTTACGGATGGTTGTACCCTTTTTTTTTTGGGTGTCGGAAATCATTAAATGACTCAGCCCTTGTGCCGAGGCCGCGGTATCTCTTTCGAACAACCCGCAGCCCCGACGGGCGTCGGCCCTTGCGGGCCCCTTCCATATTGTTGACATCTCTTTCAGGCGCGCGTGGAACACGATCGCCGTCGACACGGCCTGTCGTCGTCATAAGACGGACGGACGGCGAGCTTGCCCATAACTAACCGTCCACAGGCCCGCGCCTACGGTGGCCGGAAATCATTACGTGGCCCCCGACGCCCGGAGCGTCTCCCGCGGGATGGTTGTTCCTTACACCCTGTATAATGCCTCACACCCTGTATAATGCATCAATATGTCATCACACAGTCATTTTGTAGACACAATGGCATTTTTAGATCGTGTGCGAAGTCATAAAAAAACCCCATCCTTTATTAAACGTCCAAGGTATTGTATTGTCCCGTTGTTCGGTCAAAAATCGCTAAATAAATATTAACAAAGAAAATGTAATTTTGGTTCTTAATTACCGCTAAGCGGCTATTAAAGCTCCTTGTATAGCCTGGGTATTGCCACAATAAAAGGCCGGCTGGATGGATAATCGTAATCATAATAATTCTAGATTTTCCCAAATATCTTGAGACTTGAGGTTGTATTAACGAGCACTGTTTTACTGGGAGGTATTTAATCTGATCTTTGTTACCTGCCTGTTAAAACGGGTAGTTTAGACTTTGATGTGGGCAAAGATTCAAGAAGGTAGGCCAGAGAGATAACTATAAAACAATGCTTGAAGTTGCCACTCAAATGAATATTTCTCTTGACCGGGACGTTAGGCGTGAAGATTGGCACGTGGATGACTGTATTTTCAATGTTTATTACTTTTATAAAAAACAACGGGGCTGTGCAACAAATATTGTTTACAACATAACATCACGCCTGTAATCCGCGCAGGCTTAGGCTGAGGTATATCTAATGGTACACCCACATTTCGCCTGTAATGTTTTAAATGTGTATGTCGGAGACTGCAGTCTCTGAACGTGGATAGAATCAGAACTACTGGAATGTCAAGCAACTATTGTCGTTAAGTTCAACCTCTTTAGTAGTGCTTGGGTGTGTTTAGTTCTGGCACGATTAACAACGACAATTACTGTCAGGTGATGAATGACAGATGCGCTCGTCAATTTGAGTGGGTCGGAGCCAGCGGCAGGGCTTCGATGGCGGACGGCGCTGCGGTTGGTTGTGGTCGTGTTTCCTACTAACCTCACTGCATTCCATGTGGTTGATTTGATCGTTTGTCATGAGCATCCGTTATTATTTTGTAACCGAGGTGTGATTACCAATGTAGACCGTTGTACTGAAGAACCGTTGTAGTGTTATTTTGAGATATCCATCCTGTCTTATCGTCATCATCATGAAGAATAGCGTCTCCTCTGACATGTATAAATATAGACTCCGTGGCTGCTAATAAGAAATTGCTGATGAAAAAATCCAAAAACATTTTGACCGAACCGGGAATCAAACCGAGGATCTCATGCTTAGCAGTCCCGCTTGCAACCATTCGACCAACGAGGCAGTCGGCAGTGTATGTTTATTTGTGTTAGAAATATTATGTTTTCGAAAATCAAGTGCGTTTAATGTAAGTCTACAGCAAAAGCAATTCCGCTTCGTCTTTCATAATCCCTAAAGTTATCCACAGCTTGAGGTCATGAGGTATTCTCATTTCTCGTAACTCACATCTCACCTTCAAGAATTTCATTACTTGAATAAAAAAACAAAAATATTGTCATTTTTACTGTGTCATCCTCACCGCTGGAAGCTTGCAAATTAACTTCTCTCATTTCTTACGGAAATTAATTTCTTTTGTGAACATAAATTAGCTTTTTTTACGATAACTTTGTACTCTCTTAGTGTTTCGCGAGTAGGTAAACAAATGTTTATGTTTTGTCTTAATGGATTTTAATAATGTGTAATATGATGTGTAAAAATTAAAATTGATGAAATAGTATAATATTGTTTATAATAATATTGTGTAATATGGTTTGACAGCCTCGTTGGTCTAGTGGACTAAAACATAACTAGTGTGAACTATTAAGTACACCTCTCCTAACCCATCAGGGATATCAAGCGCGATGTTATGATTCGTATAAACATTGTTTAGCTTTATTATAAAATCATTGTGATGTGTCCTAATTAAACTGTTTTGTTCTTATGATTATGTACGTATTGGTCATGTCATCCAGTCAGGGTCATCTTTTCCGCCAGGCACACTGAGCACGTGCCCAGAACCACACGATCCAGGGAGGCCACAAGTTCCTGTAGCTGTCAAAGCTAAAGGTTGTCAAAAGATATCTTGCTTATCCTAGGAAGGATCCCCTACTAAAGTTTTCAAGCTCACTCCACTTGCTTTTAGATCCTACAAGGGCCCTATTATTGTGAAGTGCCCAGGGGGGCTCCATTTGGTTAAAGACGGCCCTACATCCAGTGACTAGTCAAAGCACAGGCTTCAACTCCAACGGAAGGCAACTTCTTGCCGCAAACCTCAAAGCAAGTTAGCTAGAAGTGAGTTATTTAAAGTAGGTAGATACTGCATTCAAGTATTTAGGAAGACTCTAAGAATTATTATTATAAAAACACAATGCTTCAAACTGTGTTTCCATTCCAATTTCTTACTCGATGGAAACAAAAACCTTAACAAAAAGCTTTTAGTAAATTCCAGAACTGGGAAAATCTTAACACCCGAATAGCATTTGTCCTTATGCAAGTCTGGCAAAAAAACCATCCCGTTGTTTGCATTTACCGTACCGTAAATAGCGAAGTGATTTCACTTTTAGACAAATATTTATGTAACCCTGTCTCAAGTAATGAAGAGTTTTCTTTTGTTCAATAACGAAAAGCTTATATTACGTATTGCTAAACTGACGTCATGTTGTTTTCGCTGGCATTGAAAAAGCTCATTACATCTTTTGTTTTGTTAGCTCATTGTTTATGCGAGACAGGTTTCCGGAGTGGAAAAATGCAAAAATTTTACTATTAAAACATTTGTTTTCGTTATTCTTGATTTTTTGCGTAGTTGAAATCTTTTAATTTTCGTGCCAACAATGGAAATACAGTTGTAATCAAGAGCTAATTGCAGTGTTTTTAATTCCCAAAGATTCATGGAACAATTATTCCTGAGTTTATGGATTAAGAGTTTATTGATATTTACCCAACTCATTTTTTTTGCATTAAGATAATCACAATGAAAAATCTCATGAATTTTCAATCAATGACGAAAAAGTGATCTTAGAAAACTCTTTATAAGTGGAAACGCAATCTTTAACACAATTTATTCCACAGAAATGCAGTCGCAAACGTTAACACTTCAGTTAAATTAAATTGTCGTCGAGTTAATCCATCAGTAACAATCTGGTCAATGAAAGTAACGCGGATAATCTAAATGTGGATTGCCCCAGCACTGGATAAACCGGATTATTGGGTTAGTCCCGTTTTCCCAGGCTGCCAGCCTCTTCGCGCTTCATATCACACAGTAGTGATGCGCAATACGGGTCGATACTTTACAGTATCGATACGTAAAAGTTTGGCGAGTTTAGAAATAAGTAACACCTCTGTATTAATTTTTCTTTAAATAAATGTTAAAAAAAAAAAAAAAAAAAAACGTGGTGCGATCCGATATTTCGGATCGTTACAAAAGAAAACGATACAATTCATTCTAGTAATACTACTAATAGAATAACATAATGACTACTAATTCGAGTCCTACAATGAATCTTATACCACGTTGTCATAAATTGCACACGAACACATCGACTGAAAATATCGACACAGATGCATGTCATGCATCCCTAGACTCAGTTGTAGTTATATCATTTTCATACATATCATTTAGCTCACCAATGGAATATTTCAGCGCAGTGTTGAAGCGAAAACCTTATTAGGTACTCAAGATACTGAAGTTATTTCTTTGAATGTTGTGTCTGTTACAAAGTTATTTTAAGACTAAGTAAGATTGATGAACAAAGGCCGTTTCTATTAGATTTGTAGATAGGTTATATTTCTACAAATAAACTGTTATTGTTATTAATGTTATGATACAAGTTATTGAGGAACAAAGTAACACATTTACATTTTTTGCTAAAGATCCTACATACGAGTACGTAGGAAAGATCCTACGTACTCGTATTACCGTTTCGTGCCGGATTACCGTTTTGACATTGTAGGAAAGATCCTACAATGTCAAAACGGTAATCCGGCAATGTCAAAACATTGCCGGGCGGGAGGGAGAATTAATATTTATGTAGATACTCGTACATGTTCCTGAAAAAGTCGCTCAGCTGAGTCGATTATTTCGTGCTGACCAGGACATGATTCCGAGAAGATGGATGTCGAATGTAGTTTTCTGATCGGCACGAACCGAACGAAAACCAAACCCCTATACTCTACAGTAAATATTCCTTCAGATCGACTGTGTTGTTTAAGAAATAATGCAATTGAATGTCACCGAGCAAAGTGTGCAGCAGCCCTTACCAATATAATTGATTTCAAGAGACTTTCTGGGAATACAAATGTTTGTCAAACAAACTTCGTAATTTGACTAACTAATTTAATTCTGATTTTGGCAAAAACTCTAGTTAGTTTACTTAATAGGATTTCTACAAAGTATATAAACCTATTTCCAACAATTAATGGGCTATTATAAAATGCCCTTTGATTCGCAACAATAATAACAAAATATCGTTTTTAAATAATAAGTTCTTTTATAAACAGTTGGCTACTTATTGTTGTTTTTCGTGTAATTAACTCCTGAGACGCAACATTATCATGTCAGTACTTTACAGATTTTACTATAACAGTAACAATAAAGACGTTTTTTGTCGAATTCTAGTAGATAGTAATTTTGCATGTAAATGTACTCGAGTAGTAAAGTTAAACGAACGTTCAAGAATATTCGCACCTGGCCGCACTGTACGGCTGCACGCGCCCCGCCTCGCTTGTTACCTACCGTGTATTAAAGTAGCGTGCTTCTAGGCGCTAAGCTAGCCACCTATCAGTGCTTTCGTAGCCTAATTCTTTCTGGTACAATACAAGCTATACAAAACCTTTTTTTAGACACACCTAGGCTATACAAGGGCGCAATGTATGTAGATAATTATAAACCTTCCTCTCAAATCAATTACGAAACAATTACAACTATTACTGAAAACTACATTAAAATCCATTGAGTAGTATAAAATATCTAAGCTCTAAGAAAAGGGGAAAAAACAGCGTCAAATTTTGAAAATATGTTGTTACTTTCACACACTCAATAGTATTGAATGAGACGAAATCTTGTAACTCTTCAAGCTATAAATAACTTCGGTCTTTCATCATGAAAATTCGTGAATATTGATATTCACCAGTGAATATTACGATTCACCAATTTTGGACGTTCAAAGTAAAATAAGAGCTGCGACTGTTGAATGATTAAATTCAGAATTTAGATTTAAATGAAAACGATCTTCGTTTCGATTGTAATAACATTAAAATTATTGGAACCTATCCCTTGTTTTTATTTCATTATTGATTTTAGAACCGCTAACAGTAATACGTGGAACAACCGTTATACGAGGTAGAAGGGAATCGACGCACAGACGGTTACCAAGTACCGATCTATTCAGTCCTTCATTTGGTACCCCAACGTAGACATTTATCATATCATCTGCCTAGCCTTTTCCCAACTATGTTGGGGGTCGGATTCCAGTCTAACCAGATACAGCTGAATACCAGTATTTTGAATGGAGCGACTGCCTATCTGACCTCCACAACCCAGTTAATACTGGTTAATACGATACCCTTCGGTAAGACTGGTTGTCAGACTTTCAGGTCACTGACTACCTGTAACGATTGCCAAAGATCTTTATGTGGCAGCCGGGACCAACAGCTTAACGTACTTTCCGAGGCACGGAGTAAACTCGGTATGTAATGGGCGGTTACCCATCCACAGACCAACCTAGGCAAGCGCGGCTTAACCTAAAGATCGACCCGAGTGGCAGTTATTATTAAGCCACGAGCTCCTCACATTTTTCATAATTTAAAAAAAATCTATTGTTCCGTACATTTTGAAGGATTTTGTGCTAATACTTTTGTAGAAACCAGCAGATCAAAAAATAAATACCGGTGAAAAATATCTTATGCTTCGTCTCTCAGGCATGTTTTTGAAATATCATCTATACTAATATTATAAAGCTTGACGGCGCCGCGATATTTAGAGTGTCAAGAAACGTCAAGAATTATAGTTGACATCTGACAAGCAAGGGCTGACGTTTCTTCACTCTGACGCAACTCCGAGCTCTTTGGCACACTACTGTTGGACGGAACATAATCCGTTAGCATCGCGTAGAAGCAAAACGTGTTCGGTGGAGCGTCGTGTTAATCCTACTAATTATAAAGTGTTGATTGTGGTTCTGTCGATATTTCGTTAAAAATAATAATTGTGCATAGTTAATTATCTAACACGTGGTTTTATTCTCCTCGCCCGCCTACCCACTATCGCTCGGCAGTAGTAATGAATCCGGAACCGGCTGATGATGGCCACGTGCCGTTATCAGAAGTGGGATTTGAAGGGCTTACTTCAGAGGAGAATAGCCGTACGCAATCTTCAGCGCCGGCATCAGAACCAAGCCTGTCTCAACAGATGGAATTGTTTTTATCCCGATTGATGGCTATGTCGCAGCCGCAACTTTCGAGCAGCACGTCTACCCAGTTGATTGAGTTCGATCCTGATGGCAACGAAGCGGACATCGAGGGTTGGTGCAACGTGACAGAAATCGTAGTCAACAACCGTAAGTTAGAAGGTGCAGAATTACTTTTATTACTCACACGTGCACTCAAAGGCCGAGCTGCTACCTGCTTAACACGACTGCAGACATCGCAGCTGACATGGCCTCAAATAAAAGAAGTACTGCTTGCGAAGTTCGCTAAACCTATGCTGCCACAAGATTACTTTGATGAAATTCTACGTTTTCAAGTCGGTGTTAAGGAAACCGCGAGTGAGGCAGCCATGCGCCTTTGGAACATCATCGAACGCATTCCGCGGACGGAGATTTCTGAAGATGTCACAAAGGGATTTGTATCTGCAATTTTATGCCAAAAGGAAGCCGTGATTCGCCGTGAGCTCCACTCTCATAACCTGACAACTAGATCTCAACTTTTTCGCGTTCTCAACGGCATTTCACTGAAACGAAGGCATGAGGATAGTGATAAACACGATGCAGATGTGAAAAAGACCCGATTCAACGAATCACGCTTCATGGGAACATGTCATCGCTGCGGCACTTCGAGTCACAGGGCGATAGACTGCCGCAAGCGAAGAGAAGAGCCTGCTACTTCAGAGAAAACGCGCGACCAGACATCCAGAGCCACTGATAAACCAAGACCAACCACCTGCTTCGTGTGTGGACGACCAGGACACTTGGCGTCGGCGTGCCCAAATCGAGCGGGCGGCAGCGAGGCAGCGGCGCGGGTGGTCAAAGAAGTCCAAGTGTGTGAACGCAAGGCATCAAGGAGCACCTTGACTACATCATCTGGTGAGCCAGTTTCCTTTCTTTTTGATAGTGGATCTGCTTGTTCATTAGTAACTAATAGCTACGCTAGGAAGTTCCCTGGTACTGCGCAGAATGATTTAGTTTACCTGACGGGCATTGGTAGAGGGGATGTAGAATGTATTTCCCAGGTTATTAGCCCCATCAATGTTCAAGGCCTCTCGCTATCGGTGTTGTTTCACATAGTGCCTGATGGCACTATTGGTGAACCAGTTATAATAGGTCGGGATATACTAGAGGATAACGTGCACGTACATATGGATAACGACCAAGTTACCTTTTCTCAGTGTAAAGAAGTTAATTTCTCTGACAAATGTAGTAGCTTTGATTTCATGAATATCGATACAGACTTACTAGGTAATGACAAATTAGCATTGGTTAAAATTTTAGAAAAATATAGTGAGTTCTTCACGGACGGTATACCAACGCGACGGGTTACGACAGGCGCTCTCCGAATAGACCTTATTGATCCAAATAAGACCGTGCAAAGGCACCCCTATAGGTTAGCACCCGCGGAAAAAGAAATAGTCAACGGAAAAATAGAATCCCTATTGAAAGCAGGCGTTATTCGGGAGAGCAGTTCTCCTTTTGCTAGCCCCATCTTATTGGTAAAAAAGAAAGACAACACTGATAGAATGTGCGTAGACTATAGGGAACTCAACGCCAACACACGTCCCGAGCATTATCCGTTGCCACGTATTGACGAACAGATCGACCGCCTCCATGGGGCGCACTATTTCTCGTCCTTAGATATGACATCTGGTTATCACCAGATAGTTGTTGACCCTGATAGCGTAGCAAAAACGGCATTCGTGACGCCAGATGGTCAATTCGAATATTTGACGATGCCGTTTGGCTTACGGAATGCCGCTTCCGTTTATCAGCGGAGCATAAACACAGCCTTAGGTCCCTTAAAAGACAAGGTAGCGCTGGCCTACGTCGATGACGTCATGTGCTATTCGAATGACGTCACTGCAGGGTTAGAACGTCTAGACCTAACTTTGAAAGCTCTCACTGGCGCAGGTTTTTCGTTGAACTTTAAAAAGTGCAAATTCATGAAAAAGGAAATAGATTACCTCGGTTACGTCATAAAAGCAGGAGTAGTTACACCAAACCCTAGAAAGGTGCAGGCTCTAGTAGACGCTCCGATCCCAAAGACAGCTACACATGTTAGGCAATTTTTAGGCCTAGCTTCGTATTTCAGACGTTTCATACCAAATTTCACCCGTATAGTAGGACCTCTTTACCCGTTAACAAAATTGAAAGGGCCCATCAAATGGACAGATACTCACAACGACATCCATAAGAAAATTGACAATATTCTTACGCCAGAACCGGTGTTAACCATATTTGATCAAGATTCACCAATTGAACTTCACACCGACGCGAGTTCAGAAGGCTACGGGGCTATATTAATTCAGAGGAAAGATAATGTTCCTCACGTGGTATCTTACTTCAGCCGTCGAACTTCCGACGCGGAGTCGCGATATCATTCATACGAGCTGGAAACTCTGGCGGTCGTTCGCGCGGTTGAGAACTTTCGGCATTACTTATACGGTCAGCACTTTACTGTCTTCACCGACTGTAATTCTTTGAAAGCGTCCAAGTCAAAAACCGACTTAACTCCACGTGTACATAGATGGTGGGCCTTCCTACAAGCGTACGACTTTGATATCGTTCACAAGCAGGGCATTAGCATGAGCCACGCTGACTATCTATCTAGAAATCCAGTTCTGGAAGCTACACCTAGTTCGCATGGATCAAATGATCTAACTGTCGCTACGAATAGGAATAAGAAAGTTCACTTTATAGAGTTACATCAGGGCTGGTTAGCTGTAGAGCAAAAACGAGATAGCGAAATCTGCGACCTTATCAACAAACACCAAAACAACGAGTTGCCAGAATCAATTGCACACACGTATGACGTGCAGAAAGGTGTACTGTATAGGAAAATCGAACGCAATAGGACCAGCTCTTGGTTACCAGTTGTACCAAGATCCTTGACGTGGACACTTATTAATCATGTTCACACAGAAATTATGCATCTTGGTGCTGATAAGACGCTTGACAAGATATATGAACAATACTGGTTCCCACAAATGTGCAAGCAGGTACGTAAATTTGTAGATTCATGCATAGTGTGCAAAGCTTCAAAGGGATCTTCAGGAGCGCAGCAGGTTCGATTACATCCAATACCTAAAGTATCTACGCCTTGGCATACGATACACATAGACATCACGGGCAAACTAAGTGGCAAAAGCGATAGAAAGGAATATGCGTCCGTTATTATCGATTCGTTCACCAAATATGTCCTCCTAGATTATACACCTTCTCTCGATGCTGCTAGCGCAATTCAATCCCTTAAAAAGGCAGTTTGCCTATTCGGTGCACCAAAGCGTATAATAGCAGACCAAGGTAGGTGTTACATAAGTGCGGATTTTAAACGGTTTTGTAGTGAGCATAGTATAGAGCTACACCTCATCGCTACTGGCTCCAGTAGAGCCAACGGTCAAGTTGAGCGGATAATGCGCACCCTAAAATGTCTGCTCACAATAGTAGAGAACGACCCAAACAAAACGTGGCGCGACGAACTTCCGGAAGTTCAGCTTGCCTTGAATAGCACTAGATCCAGAGTAACAGGCTACTCCCCTACGGAATTGATGTTCGGCATACGAGCAAAGTCGTTAGGAATGTCAACCTTATCCATGCATACTGAACCTGAACCCCGTTTAGACTTAGACACCATTAGGCATAATGCTTCCGAGAACATCAAAAAGACTGCTTCGTCAGAAGTAGAACGCTTCAACCGGGGTAGAGCGATAGTGAGACCATTCACCGTAGGCGACTTTGTCTTTATCAAGGGTAGCGAGCGTAACCAAACCAAATTACAGCGAAAGTTTAAAGGTCCTTTTACGATTGTCAAGGTACTAGATCACGATAGATACGAGCTGAGAGACATTGATGGATCTAACCGAACCTATAAGTACGCCCATGAAAACTTGCGCGCAGTACCCAGGGGCTACGATGGCTTGATCGAAGTAGCTACTTCGTTAGACAATGGGGCAGAGGAGGCCGAGACGGCGGAAGTCCATAATCATGAGAATGGAACGGTAACATCTGATGATGATAGTGATACAGTATCGGTATCTGGTTCACACACTTTGACCGCAAGCTCCGGCACCCTCTCTGCCTCCGAACATGATGAATAGTAAATGGTGAGTTTATAGCAATTGCGTAAATTGCGTAAAATGCTTTCATTAAGAATCGATCTGTAGCGTCCCTACGCTACAGATCGATTCTTAATGAAAGCATTTTTTTTTTTTTTTTGGATAGACAGTTGGGAATGGCGTGGTAGATCAAGGAGGCTGGCCTAAGCCGGGTCGATGCCTATGATCGGACCACGTAGCATGTAATGTAGTTGATCGACTGGGCTGGCCTAAACCGGGTCGATGCCCACGGTCAGACTACGATTTCTCCGGTGTGAGCTGGGTGGCATGAGATTGGTCTGGGACTGGCCTATGCGGGTCGATGTTCCGAACCAGTTAATTGCAGCAGCTGTGTGTGGTTTTCGTGACTGGTGGAAGGGGCGCTGACGGATTGTCCGGTCCACCGCACCATGCGAGTTGGTGGGTGGTCGAAGGGGCGCCTGGAGTCAGTTGTCCGCCCAGTGTGTTTAGTTCAGATGTGAGGGGTGAAGATCGAGATCTTTTTAAACAGGTGTTATAATTGGGTAGCTAGTCAGAGATGGGCGAGCATGCCCAGACGTGTACTACAGATATGCATTTGGTCTTTACAGATAAGTCGAAGCGTGAGGAGTCGCACGAGGACGTGCGAATGTCAGTCCGGCCGTGACGGCGCCGCGATATTTAGAGTGTCAAGAAACGTCAAGAATTATAGTTGACATCTGACAAGCAAGGGCTGACGTTTCTTCACTCTGACGCAACTCCGAGCTCTTTGGCACACTACTGTTGGACGGAACATAATCCGTTAGCATCGCGTAGAAGCAAAACGTGTTCGGTGGAGCGTCGTGTTAATCCTACTAATTATAAAGTGTTGATTGTGGTTCTGTCGATATTTCGTTAAAAGTAATAATTGTGCATAGTTAATTATCTAACACGTGGTTTTATTCTCCTCGCCCGCCTACCCACTATCGCTCGGCAGTAGTAATGAATCCGGAACCGGCTGATGATGGCCACGTACCGTTAAGCTGAAGAGTTTGTTTGTTTGTTTGTTTGTTTGAACGGGGTAAACTCTGGAACTACTGGTTGGAATTTAAAAAAATCTTTTAGTGTTGGATAGTCCATTTATAGAGGAAGGCTTTAGGCTATATAACATCACGCTACGATTAATAGGAGCGGAGCATAAATGAAAAATGTTGCAAAAACGGGAATCGTTATTCCTTTTTGAGAGCTTCCGTTGCGTGCGCTGCGAAAACGGTTTAAGTTACGTAAATATCATGTATGAAGGAATTGTTTTTCTTTTAGAGTTCTAAAAAAAAGTCCGCGATAGCATATGTTTATCTTTTAAGATTCACTCACTGTAACCATTTTTTAATATTAAAATGTTAGGTTAAAAATAATGATATTTTGCGAAACTTATTTAACCCATATGGTATTAATCTATATCAAAATAAATGTTTTTGTTAGCACGGAAATTTAATATAGAATAAATGTGTCTTTTACTCTATAAAGTTTAAACAAATATCTTAGAAGATATCGCAATGTAAAAATATACGGGCGACAAAATAATTAAGCGCGTTGCAGTCATTCGGTCCGGTGCGGTAGGTACGTGGGGATTCTGACCTCTGGGGGCTCCGGAGAAATTCAAATTCAAAATATTTACTGCACCATAATGTTAACAAGTACAAGGTGTTACTGTATATTAAACAGTAAAATATACACCTATAGTAATTGTTACTTTAATAATATAATCAAAGCCAATCTAAACTAATAGGTATATTATAAAGAGGAAAGGTAAGATTTTTTGTTTCTTACGGGTACGATTTAACTCAATTTAATATGTTGAATAGTCGATTTGTCGAGAAAGCTTTTAAGCTATAATATGTGACGCAGACGAAGTCGCGTGGGTCAGCTAGTTTGAACATAAACAAGGATGCTACTTACTACCGTTCAGATCGGACCTGAGTAATTTCACAGAAATAGTGGAGAGGGATGTATTGATCGTTCGTCAAATGTCATATATCGGAAACTCGAATTAAATAGTATGGTAAATATCCCGTTACAAGTGTTGATAATAATATCAATTGTCACTTTATGAGAACTTCTATCTTAACACCACACGATTTATGACTAAAATACAACAAAATAATGACCATAACTATCAAATACCTCACCTGAAACCCATCGTACGTCCACGAAGCCCATTTCATGGTGCACAACTGGACATCGAAGGGGAACTGCTCCACATTGATGTCACACACAGACACATAGATGCCATGGCTCAGCCACGTCACCTCGCCTGTGTGCTTCACTATGACGTTCGTGTTGATCACCGCTGACCGGTAGTTGGGGTCGGCGCTGAAAAAGAAAATAAAGTTAAACACTTATCAATCCTTGGTTTAGCTGCCATTATGTTCGGCAACAGTCCCGCAGAAACTTTTCAAATAAAGCTTCTTTCCATTAGTGAAAGAATTTTCGGAATCGGATCAGTAGTTTCAAAGATTACCCCTCCATGCAAACTTAAAAAAATACCTCTATAGTATTAGAGTAGAACAGATTTTTGGTTGTTCTTTACCGAAATTCCATGTTACTTGGGGTCAGACCTACTGTTTTTTGTTGTATACAACTTTTTCAAGAATTAATTGAGTTGGAATTGTCGTTTACATTGAGGAGTACAACCTTCTTACTATAACTGAATTAATGTCATTGTATAAAATTCTAACCTTTGTGAACAATGCACGTTTGAGTGGACAATAATTGTAGCTGCTAGGTTGCTAAAGCAACCTAAATTAGCACTCTAAACAGTGATACGTAGCTATTTGCTAAACCCGTATGCGTATCGCCAGCTTTGGATTCTAGCATACCCGGACGCTGAAAATGACGATCAAATGAATCGCATGGGTTGAATTTCATGCGAGTGAAGCAAACATAATTTGCCCGCGTGTGTACTCCGTAATACGCTGACAATGTGACATTAGGTCGGTTACACAAACAACCTAATCAAGATGACAAATCAATGCAGCATTCAGAATACCTAACAATGAATACTTATAACTTTAAAGACATGTTATACCGACCTTAGTACCAGGTGAAAGAACACGTAATATTGGATCTATGAAAGGTCAAAAATTTAATTTTTAACTGTAAAAGGTCTTGTTCTTTTGTCCTTTTTATTCCAGTCCATGCCCACGCAAAATGAAAAAGGTGGGCGTAATTGTTTGTTGGATTGTACCCTATAAATGTACTCTAATGAACTTGAGACTCTCATTTAGACCTCCAAAATAAACTTCTCAAGAGATTTCGCAGTAATCATTACGGTCAACAAGAGCCAAGTAAAATAATTAAGACTAAATCTTGTAGGATTAGAGATCTTAGTGTAATTTTATTAGGACATCGCAAAGCAGAGATTCCTTCTCTCAGAGTACTCTTACAAATATTTAAGGCTGGTTTGGTACCTAATTGGAGTTAAATTGTGTCCTAGAATAAGATAATACCTATTACGAAAACAAATAAATTAAAGTTTAGCTAACCTATAAGTATTATCTCATGAAACGGTCTTCAGTTATGCGTGCATATAGTAATAATAATAAATTCATTTATTCAGGTAATTTACCCATTTGTTATACAAGCAATATTAAATACATACATGAATTAAACATTAAAAATCGAGATAAAATTCATTGCAAAATGAATATATTATTATTTATTTTTATTTTATTTATTTAATATTTTATTTTTTTTGGTGGGTGGAAGATCACCAAATAACCTCTCCCGCTCTTGGGCAGAGCGAAAGGGAGTGTCAGAACTTCTACTGACTAAAAACCACACATGTTCCTTCTTAGCCATTTATGTCGAAGCCGCGGTATCTCTTGCGAACAACCCGCATCCCCGACGGAGTCTATGTTCGCCTAACTGGTCAAAAGTTACTGAATAGCAGTTTTTGCAATTTAACATTAACAAATGTTAAATTGCAAAAACTACCTAAACAAAAACCCATAGTAAAAGTCGTTTGTTATCATGAGAACAATCACGTGATTTACAGCCTTATTCATAAAAAATCCTTAATTGAGGTTTGAAGGGTCTGTTAGTTAACAGACTGATTAAGCTTTGTTTGACGGTTGTCAAGAAGTATGATTCATAAACGCTTGCTAGCAGTCTGATAACTAATGAGCTGCTGATAGACGGATTAGACGCGTTATGTTGGCTATCTTGACAAATCAAAGACAAAAATTGGCCTCCTCGAGAATTTAAAAAAAAATCGGCAGCAGTGACAGCAAATTAGCGGCAAATTGAAGACACGAGAGCTTAGTAATTTCTTGTGATTTTAAAAATGAATACCACAAAAAAAAGGGGTGATAATTGGACAGCGGAGGATAAAGTAAGAAAAGCAATTAATTTACCTTTGTTTCGTATTATGTGTGAAGTGGATCATTGCTTACCTACGTTCCTATTGAATCTAAACACTGAACGTCTTTTTCAGATGTTACTTCAAGAACTCGTCAGAGAGAGAGTTGGAGTAATTGAAAATAAAAACACTGACACGAACACTAACCGCCGCAATCGGTTAAAGATCGGTTTAAAATTGACAAAGTTTCATACAAACTTTCATCCCCTATTTTATCCCCTTGGGGGTAGAATTGATCAAAATCCTTTCTTAGCGGATGCCTACGTCATAACATCTACCTTCATGCCAAATTTCAGCCCGATCCGTTCAGTGGTTTGGGCTGTGCGTTGATAGATCACTATGTCAGTCAGTCAGTCAGTCACCGTTGAGTTATATATATTTAGATAGATAGAAGATTGGGCTGCATTGCCGCCGTATTTTTTAATTTTAATATGGGTGCAATCAATGCACCCAATAATTGTCGGAAACGCCCGCAGCGCGTAAAATCGCCGACAGGTCTCTTCCCTCTCGGCCGCGTTACTGGGCATTTTTATATAGTGAGCAGAGTGATTCGCCAGTGCTCGCGCCACCGCTGCACACACCCTGCTTACCGTCGGCTGCGAGAGCCCGTGAAGCTCTGCAGCATCATCTTGGACCTAAAATGTATGGTTTTATCAGCATGTAAAGTTAGGTCCTCGGCACAGGTTATTTATTAACATAATCGGGTGACATCGTAAGAGATCTTAAAAAAAAAATAAGTTTTATGGCAGATAGTAAATAGGTAATGCTGGATATGCTTACTTCTTTGCGCCCCCAACATCTTATTGCAGTAAGAACCTGCAGCTCTGGTGTCAGGCTGGCGCCTCTTCGGTCCCTGGTGAGGTCCACCCTCACCAATTGAACAATAAATTGGACAGTCCCCTTGTCAAACCGGTACCGTCGCCGAAATTCTATATCGGGCAGATCCTCTATAGGATCTGCCCTTTGATTATACACCTTGCGACGCCGCGGTTGTGGTTGTAAATTAACAACTTCCGTAGCCCGAATTGCCTGGATAGCTTGCATTGTCACGAAAAGATAAAATTTGACGATACAACCCCAAGATCAACTTTAAAAAAAAAGTGAAATGTTTGTTTTCCCGCCATTTCCGATCCGCATGTATAAGTTGTAGTGCAAAAAGCCGTAATTATGTTATTCATCCTAATTTTATTTTTTTCATATTCATTGTTATTACACGTATCATCTTAAATACATAATTAAGAGGATTTTTAAATACAAATGCCTGAAAATAAATTTTCCTGGATTTTTTTAAATCTTTGCGTAACTCTCCCTTCACTAAAATTATCTTCGTTATGGTTTTTTGCTCTTGTCAAAGTCAGCTGTTCAAATTTGTGGCGGCCATTTTGTGACTTAGCAGGGAGATAAAGGAGGGTCAACAGTCCTCTAACTTTAGCAGAGCCTTGAGGGACTGATTAGCGTTAACAGACGTTTATGAATCATGTTTTTTAGCATCAGTCCTTCAAGGAGCCTTCAAGGAGGCTCTAACTTTTTATGAATAAGGCTGTAAGTATATAAATATTACCAGTCACCTATCACCTATTATCCTATCTATACCCATACTGACTGGTCGAAAAAGTGACGCTACAAAAAAAAAGTAGATTCCTCATGCCCGAGAGTATCTGAAAACACCCCATGAATCTCCCACGATTCTTGATAGTTTTCGAGTTATACTTTGTTTACTTAGATATACATTAATGACGTCACTTTTTGAATTCGCAATATGGAGTATTACAGTCGTCTACATTACCTGAACTTGACAATCGAAACCAAATACGAAACAAACAGTTGACCACGAGCACTGAATACATAATACGGGTAAATCTAAATACAAATCGTTCAACGCCTACGAGGTGATCTTCGTTTAAGCCGTTAGAAATCCCAAACGCATTACCTATCACCCTAAGGGTTAAACAAAAGACTTGAGCAATAGGTTTGCAATCAGGGTGATGTTACTCGATCAGGGATGTCGCGACCCTTTTTCTAACGTAGATAAATGATAAATGGCATTTTATTGTATTTGGTTTGACAGGGGTCGAGCACAGGTCAGCGTGTGTTAAAAGTTTGGGTGGCGAAAATTACTTTTTTAGGCTTCCGTACGCAAAGGCTGTCAGGACCCTATTACTAAAGCTCTGCTATCAATCTGTCTGTCACAGGGGTGTACCTTTTGAAACGTAATAGCTAAGTAAGTACACTATTTTTTTTAAATGTTTTTATTACAGTATTTTCTGTGAAAATTAGGATCCTTACAATAAAAACGAGTTCATAGCATAACATTTATACGATTTAGCCAACTCTATTTTGGTGCCATTTAAGTTATATGATAAGTAAATTTTTTTGGGTGACTAAAAAAATGTTTGGTACCGATTCTCAGACCTACTGAATACGCTTATAAAAATTCATAAAAATCGGTGAAGCCGTTTCGGAGGAGTATGGTAAATAACATTGTGACACGAGAATTTTATATATATAGATAGATACTAACGAACAACCCATGTCCCTCTTGATTTTTTTGCTCTAACCTCTCTAAAGTAAATATTTTGTAAAACATTTAAAAATCTTAGTTTTGTTAAAGTAGATATTCATACATCTGTAGATAGTATTTCTTTTTATTTTCCTATCTATAAAACTAAAACCTAAAGCCTTAAAATACCTCCTATCTGTGATATAAACGTTTTAATACTTTATTGAAGGAGGTAGAAAAAGTAAAGTACCAGTCAAACATCAAAGTTGAGTTGATATATTTACGATAACAGGGTCAATGTGTTTTGGCATTATTCAAAAATAAGAGGTACTTCCTACTAAAAGTGGCACATTCTAAGGGAACGTAAGTGCAAAATCTTTATTTTATAACATTTCCCATAACCCTATCGCTATTTTTTTATGGTGTATTTATTTATCGCGGTTTTATCGAAGTTCGCATTTGCATAGTGGGCTTTTTCGTGTGTCAACGCCACAAGGAAAAATAAAGGGGAGAAATATCTCTAAAAGACATAGAAAGAAGTGGGAAAGTATGAAGTTAGGTACCTAATTCTTGGAGTGAAATACATTTCGGTTTCCCCATTGAATTTATAAATCTTCAAGACTATCTGAAAGCCAAGATACAAATCCCGCCAAAGTTAGTTGTAATATAATGCGTTACAGATGTAATGTCGCAGTAATAATAATAAATCTAGTTTGTTAGACCACCATGGAGTCCTATTGTTAGCAATTTTCAGCATCACAAAAAAGGAAACAAAACTGTTATGCTACTTTTTTTTTAATTAAGCACATAGAGCCACAGAATGATAGTTAAGTAGGTACATTCATTCCTACTCGTAAAGTCGGCTCCATCAGAGATTGCGTGCCAAAGCACACACATGAAATGAACACCAGGCGTGACTTCAAGTAGTATTTGGCAATATTTACAGCGCTACTCACCCCATTAAGCGTCATAAGCGTTAATTTATGTATGAAACGGCATGAAATATGTAAATTCAGACATAAAATAAATGATGCGGTGAACACCAAACCTGAAATAGTTTCGACATTATGTAAATGTAATTTAAACAGTAAGCGAATAAATCGATTTGAACAAATAAAACGCTTTTCGATACCAGTAACTGAAGTACGTGAATTCGTTAGAGGATCGAATTGTTACGCAGAACGGTAGGTAATCTAAGAGTCGTGGTAGTAATGTGAATCTTAAGTTGCCTTCATTATTCAGATCAGATTTAGGCACTCTTCTGAGTAATCCACCTTCTTGAAGAGTAATTTTGTCATTCAAACTTGTCAAGGTCACCTTAATTTCTTCGTTTCTAACACTGGTATTTTAAGACATGGACTGCACTCATAAGTCGGAGTTGACTCACCTACATTCCGCCCCATTAGACATTACAACTACAGTTCGGCATAAACGCCCACTTTTCAATATAAAATTACATTAATATTTGTCCATTTGTTTGATTACAGTTACATATTTATGTTTAGCATTGATTACAGCAGAACCCAACTATGGGTTGAACAAGGACGGCTGGTGTAGGAGATAACGTATATTAACGGAGTAAGTACATCTTTCGATGATCCGCTAATTCATCATCATTTCAGCCGAAAGACGTC
This sequence comes from Diarsia brunnea, assembly GCA_949774965.1. Classification (NCBI taxonomy): domain Eukaryota; kingdom Metazoa; phylum Arthropoda; class Insecta; order Lepidoptera; family Noctuidae; genus Diarsia; species Diarsia brunnea. The sequence goes on along the minus strand of OX458997.1, from coordinate 9,315,006 downwards.
CAATGCTGGACATAGGTCTCCCCTAAGTGTCGCCACATTGACCGATCCCGTGCGTCTCGCATCCAGCGGATCCCCGCAACCAGCGGATCGCCACTCCGCTAATTGCGGGCAAGAAATTCTAGGATTGATTTGGTTTGCGATATCCCCAAAGTTTTACATGATAAAAACTTTCGACCCAAGTTCAAAAATGGACTTGAGTCGGCACTTAAAATATGGGTGTTGTTAAAGTCTCTTTTATAACCTCTTTAGGTACAACGCTTTAATCATCTCTACCCGCTAGATAACTGTTGGGGCCTACGATTTTTTTCCCATTTATAAACGAGTATTAGTAACGAATTTGTTTAAACAAATTGAATCATTTATATCAGTACACATAACAATAAAACGAAAATACACAATCTTGCCGGAAATTAATTTAACGTAAAAGCAAAAATAACTTTCTGGACCATTATGATGATCGGATTGGTATAACACAACTCGGAATTCTCATTTATTATAAGAAGTTTTCCTTTAGCCACTACAGTCTCCAAATTAGGTCAGTTTGAGACATACAGGATATGAGGAGAAGGTCAAAAGGGACTTAACCAGACGAAGCGTAAACCTACTAGGTAAGTGCCTTTACAAAGTTGCAAGACTATAATACAGATAGTACTCAAGTGACTTTTGTAAAAGTATGAGTGGGTACTTGGGTAGGCAACCATAGGGGAGTCCTTTGCCCAGTGGACAGAATAGAATAAATAACATAATAGAATACCTTTTTTTTTTTTTTGGCGGGTGGAAAATCATCAAATAACACCCCCCCCCCCACTCTTGGGCAGAGCGAAAGGGAGTGTCAGACTTCTACTGACTAAAAACCACCCATGTTCCTTCTTAGCCCTTCATGTCGAGGCCGCGGTATCTCTTGCGAACAACCCGCAGCCCCGACGGGATAATAGAATACCTGAACTGCCTCTTTGGTTTAGTGGTCGTCAGTGCAAATTCTGAGCGCGAGGTTCTGGGTTCGAATCCCGGGTCGAACAAAGTCTTATTGGGGTTTTCCATCAGGAATGTTTCAGTAGCAGCTTCGGAGTCTGGATTCGTGCCTGGTTGATGGTAATAGGTTCCCCTCCTAGTCTTGGGCCATTAGCATAATTGTGGGATTACTATATCAGGTATTCCTCTGCTAAAACCCTATCTTGTTATGTTAGAAATCAACAAGCAACTTATAAACATTTTAGATGTCAAAATTTCCAGGGCTGTTTTTTCCTATCATTTGTTAGAAAATTCAAAAATTTATTATAACAAGAACAACAACAACAACAAAAAAGTTTAATTTAATTTTTTCGAACAAAATAACTCAATCAAATCAGCAGGTCCACTTTTTTTATTTGGGACAGTGATCGATTTCAGGTTCTAACCGGTAAGTTACTAAAGCTATGTGTTTCAAACTTTAATAATTACGTTTTTTAATCAAATGTCAAAATCTGCCAAAATATATGTAGAAACTAATATTCTTTTCTCATTTTCTGAAGTTGATGAAATTATTTCCAATTTTACATACATACATAAACTCACGCCCTTTTTCCCATGGGGGTAGGCAGAAACCACAGAACGCCACTTGCTACGATCCTTACATACTCATTTTGCCTCGTCCACATTCATACATCTGGTCATACACGCACGCCGGTTACGAGTACTACGCACCTGCCCTTTCTGAAGAACGGCACCAATAAGATCAGTGTATGTCTTTCTAGGGCGTCCCCTCCCGGCGTTACCAATCACATCTGCCTTGTAAACACCTTTTTGATAATCGACTTTCATTCATCCTATCCACATGACCGAACCCACACACGTCACAACATCTTCTTTTAAACCGCAACGTTCTCGTATAACCTCATTCCTCAATTTATCATTCAGAGTTACACCACACATGCTTCGCAAAGAACGCATTTCCACAGCATTAATCCTACTTTCATGCTTCGTTTGCCACACCCAACATTCACTGCCATACATAAGAGTAGGCACCAGCACACCATTGTGAACAGCCAGCCGAGCCTCTTTTGACATCGACTGGTTGGTCACCACCGCATGCAATTTTGTTTATTAGTTATTTATGTATTAGTCCTAATAAATAACAACTCTGCTCATCAGATATTCAGTAAATTCATATATTCAACAAGAATGCATTCATTAGACAGCAAAACTAAAATTAATGGCATCGACTACACAAATTGCGAAATTATCATAACTGATGATGATGACTTGTATAAGTTAGTATCTGATCTTCGTTCGTATCTTTCATCAAATATTTCTGATACAAAAACATTCAAGCGGCATTCTCAATTAGTTATTAATGCTGCACACAAATATTGCAAAAATATGGATTGATATTAAATATGAATAAACATACTTATCCAAATAATGGAAAAAAAACGCGTAAGAATGTATACCAACAGCGATGTTCAAAGCCTTTAAATAAGTACTCGAAGGTAATCCAAACCAAATCCATTTTTCCGTTTGTACCCAAAAAACATGCATTTACATACATGTTAACATAAACCTACTTCAGAAAGCTTTTAATTTCGCTTTTTACACGACTGCCCAAAAAAAAGAGTGTTATGTTTTTAACGTTCATGTATGTATGTATGTATGTATGTTTGTTTGTGAGTTTCTTTATTCCACCATAACTTCTAAACGCCGGAACCGATTTTGATGTATGTGGTATCGTTAGATTCATTGCGTCACCCCGGGTAACATAGGATAGATAAAATATCAAAAAACATAATAGGGTGGCCATGGTTTAGAAATAAAAAGAACTTTTAATTTTTTTTTATTGAAATTTCATTGAAAAATATAATCAGCGTCTAGAACTTATTAAGTAAATTACAAAAATATACCACAGTAGTATTCAATATCTATTGTTTACTAGTAATACTACTCAACAAATGATATAGTGACATTTTAAACCCGGGATCCGATACGAATAAGCTAAATATCAATAGATTCTCTGTAATGAAAGAAATAAAACTGGCTAGGTTACAACTCCCAAATCCATCTACGATGGCACCTAAATGGTTTTTAAGTTTGTATGGAAAGTCAGTATGCGTGAATCAATTTACTTGAAACATGGCAAAAATATTAATTTAAAGAAATAATAATATTTGCAATAATAGAATTTTCAAAATCACCCCTTAAAGGGTAGAAAAAGAAGATCAGGGTAGATTTTGGTATGGACAAATCTGACTGCGAGATTCAACTTGAAACTCATTACTAACCCAAATGAATAAATCATTACGTGTGTTATAAAACAATAGTTTAAAAAAACCGTGCGAGTTGAACCCACGCACCAAGGGGTCTGTAAAAGTTTTTTGGTACCTACTACTTAAAACTGTTTGGCACTACACTTGAATTTCTTAAAATGTTAACAAAATATTCAAAGTTCTTATCATTGTATGTAAATTGCATGTATATATTAAATTCAGCGTAAATTGTTTACAAATAGATACCTACATGAAATGAAAAATGCTTGTAGGTATAAATTACGCAATTAAGTCATTCAGATCATTTCACACGTTCCTGAGGAACAGGGTCTTGATTGACGGATAGGCATACGGACAGACAGACGGATAACAAAGTGTACATATTATTAGGGTTCCGATTTTGCCGACCGGAATCCTGAGAAATGAAAAAACACATTTTCCCCCTTCTGGGGCAGGCCTATGTCCAGCAGTGGACGTCTTATGGCTTAAATGATTGGTTATAGGTCAAAATACCGATATATCACTAAAAGATATGAAATAAAAAATAAATAATTAAAAAAATTAAAAAACACGCCTGCCATGACAAAAAGTACCTAAACTAAAAAATAAAAAAACAGGTCACACGAATTCAGCGATGAATGGGAACAAGGTCCCGTAAATGTATTCGAAAATGGAAAACTGAAAACTTAATCTTTTATTGCAGTCGGGGGACCTGTAAAGAATTGTTCCACCGAACTGTCCCCCGACTGCGGCGTGTTTTTTAATTTTTTTAATTATTTTTTAAACGTAATTTTCACGTGAGTCTTTACAAAAGGGTCAATGGATGCCCCTAAGGCTAGGCAAGGGTTTTGATCTCAAATCTCAATTTCTATAGACCTTAGGAAGATAATTTTCACTTTTGTTCTTCCGACTAATAAATTGTGCGATACTGGTTCCAGATATCTATTCTCGTACCAAATTAAGGTTTGTTTTAGTAGGGAAGCATTTAAATTAACATTTCGCACGAAACAGGAAATTAAATGGCTTCTTCAATTATTTTGTGCGTAAAAGTCAAGTTTAAATAATGAAATCATAATAACATTTGTGTTCACAATTTTTATTGGTTATTTTGGTGAAAAATATGTTATTTTTATGACCATCAGTTCGTAAAGAGGTCGTCCACCGCTATAAACTATAAAGTTGATATTGCGGTCCCGTCCTTAGCTCGTACAGTGCTTAAATCTCGGATTTGGATGACTCTCAATATGTCTCCATAAAAAGTATTTATAATTTTTTTGGGAAAAGAAGTAAAATGTTCACCAATTTTTTAAATTGAAACTACCTACTATTTCATATTCTTATTAATTTAAGAAACTCAAACCCGAAGTAACACGAATTATATCAGTCATCTAATTCCGAAGTTATACTTATAATTGTCAGGGTTTGCACTATTTGGGCTGTGGGTTGTTTGAAAGAGATACCGCGCCCCCGGACACAAAGGGCTAAGAAGGAACCTGGGTGAGTTTTAGTCAGTAGAAGTGTGACACTCCCTTCCGTGTTTCGGCGTCTAAAAAGGGTTTGCACTATTTAGAATTATATACATAAATCAATTTATAATTATATAATCAGCGTCAGGTGGTGCACATTGTGTTGCCATCTGGCATTATGCTGAGCTGAGGCCCTTTTGGCATTATTAATTTGAATCATATTGAATTTGTTTTGTTAGTTTTTAAGGATTTTTTGCCAAATAAACACAATTTTCTTTCTTCTTTTCTGTCTTTCTTATATACAGACTGTCGTTTTGCATTCACGTCAAATTCAAGGCGGTCACTAATGATTGAGTACACTAATGGTTCTCGATCCGAATCAACAATAAAATGGGTAAGTTTCTTTTTTCTTATATATTTTTCTATAAAAGTAATTTTGTAAATGTGAACCACCCGTGCTAAAACGCGGCCTGTCCGATGGTCGCCCTATACAAGGTTGTAAAAGAAATATGCTGCTTTGGTAGCAGAAATACAACAGAAGTTATGGTGGCTATAAGTCCAAATTATAAGAGGTTCTAATAGGTAGTATTTCTAATTAACGGGGTAATAAAACACGCTACCTTGTACCTATTAGTTGTCAAGGTAAGTTATAAGGGTGCAATAGAGTAGTTAACTGACTAAAAAAAAATATAATTCTGTTTAGTCCGTCTGTTAGATTATCGAAAAATATTGGATACGTGTTTTTTGTTTTATCAAATTAATAAAAATTGAAGAAAATAAAACGTGTCAAAGATCGTGAGTGGGGGGGGGGGGCTGGTGATGTCACATTCTGGAAAAAAATGTACCAAACTGTGACGTCGCGCGACTTTTCGAAGCACTGTGTCGTCTTCATTCATTGTTTACGTGAAAAAAGAAAAAATACGTGTCCAATATTTTTTGGAAATCTATCTGACGGACTAATTAGATTTTTTGTCAACTACCCTATTATTCGTAAAACGTTGTGAAGTTATGATTTCTTTTAAGTAGAAACATGAATAATAAATAACTTATTTTTTTTTTTGGTAGATCTCTATTTGTATTCTGTGTCCGTCAAGAAGGCTACTTTTTCATGTTTTGCTTGAAAACTTTCGCTAAAAGCGAAGGTAAACGAAATAAAATTAACAGTTATCTGCATAAAAATATTTGCAAAGATATATTTTCTTCATGAATCGGGTATGAGTTCGCCACCCTGTATCTTTTCTCACGTCTTTATAATGTACCTAAATATATTATATTATTATTACAATATTGTTATAACGTAAACGTACCATAAACCATCCCACTAATAACAGGCATTACATCTTACTTAACTTAGCCATAAATCAATTCACAGACAACCACATACAATCCATAATTCCACATCAGCTACCCAACCTAATAGTTCGGAACAAGGCGAAATCAATCTCAATGTGGCAAAACAAGGCCCGAAGCGAAAGGTACGTTCAGGTGTACCCTTGACGTGTAATAAATTCAGCTGACAGTTCAATTTCACTAAACCCCGTTCCTCAAAGCCTTATTTGGCAAGAAACAGTAACTGCAAAACGTTTTGGCACTTTGTGTTGGTAATGGCACATTTACATTATGCATTTACACTGGTATCATTAGTCGCGGACCGAATTTTGATCGGACTTGACACGCCTACATTTCACCCCATTAGACATATTGACAGCTACAGTTTGTTTATCATTTCACATAAACGCCCACTTTTCAATACAGAATATACATTAAAGACATCTTTAACATAGATAACAGCGACATAAGACATCTTTAGCATTGATTAAAGCAGAATACAACTATGGATTTGAAAAGGACGACCGACTGTAGAAGGCAACGTACATATGAAAGAAATACCTTATTCGAAGATCCGCCAATTGCGTTGAAAAATGGACTTGAGTCAGCACTATAAATATGGGGTGTTAGTTTCGCCACGACCTAATAGCTGGTAGTGGAGGGAACAGCTAATATATACGCACCATTTACGTCTTTATTCATTCAATATAATCGTGTACTATACTCATAGAAAGTCTAATAAATATTTTGTTATTTTAGTTTAAAACCTCTTGGGAGAAATAAGTAGCAAATGGCAATTCTGTGAGATACAGACTAGATTAAATTAAAATGTATTCATGAGCATCTCTGTGTAGGTAAAACAAAATAGAGAGCAGGTGCTTCTTAATGACACGAGACTTTACCTACGAGACGAAAAATTTAGTTTAGAACAATACTGAAGTTCCACGCGTTGATATCTAAGTAAAACATAGTCTTTTTGATTGACTATCGTAATTCTAAACCATTCACACATTACATTATTCTTGTAAAATAACGATATTATTATTCTTCTTCTTTTTTCAAACTTCTACTCTTTTCAAACTTCTACTCTTTTCAAAAAACATATATTATCATAGTGAAATATTTACCTTCAAAGTATATGGCCTCAATAAGTAGCTATCCATAAAATCATACATAAACATCTCATCGAAGAATTTTTAGTCCAAACCCATAGTTACAAATTTTCCAGGAAGGAAGCTCATTATAAAATGGTTAATAATAATAATACCATGTAAAAATATAGAAAACATTTTCTCCATTCTTGGAATAGTAGAAGTTGATGATATCTATGTTATTATTATAGACCAGCACGCGTAGTATGGCGATTCTATCTCTATTCTACCAAGAATAGACAAAGCTTTTTCCATGCAATTTGACATGAAATTTTGCTACAATCTGTCATTTTGTCGATTATTCCGTCGACAACCCGTTTCTACGGTGGCGTGCTACGCGTGCAGCGCTATTGCGTATCTTTTTAAATGTCAGTGGCTATCATAGTGTTCATCGATTAACTGTCAAATGGTTCCATTTTGTACCAAACCATAACCATTTGACATTTAATCAATGGACTCTATGATAGGCACTGAAATTTAAAAAGATACGCCATAGCCCTGCAGGAAGGCCCAAGATGTCCATTTCCATTTCAGTATAATACTGTACTTGTTTTGAATGTAAAATCATCATCATCATTTATCATCCCCGAGCCGACAGTCAACTGTTAAACCCTTTTCATTCACAAGTAAGCCTCTCTGTAACTACGCTCACATAGGCAACTATGTATCTACCTACTTCAGTGTTTGTATATTGGTTGTTAAATGTCAATCACATTTATGTTCCGCAGTGCACAGCTAAATATGGTCAGCTGTGTCAAAATATAGGGCATTAAACGTTTTTTGTTTTTTTTTTGGCGGGTGGAAAATCATCAAATAAGCCCTCCCGCTCTTGAGCAGAGCGAAAGTGATGTTCCTTCTTAGCCCTTTATGTCGATGCCGCGGTATCTCTTGCGAACAACCCGCAGCCTCGACGGGTGGGCATTACACCTTGCGTACATACTTGGTTTTCAAAATTAGCTTGTTTTATGATGGTTTTTATTATAAATCGAGGAATTTTATTGTTTGGAAGAGCTAATCTCTAGAAATACCGGTCGTTTTTGAAACATTATTTCTGTGTAATCGATATCCCTTAGCAGCCGAACAGCCGGTGAATCCGCAGGGCACAGCTATTGCTCATTTAAACATTAAACTTTGAAAAACAAACCCAAAGATAATCTAATTTCGATCCCAAATGAACAGAGATGAATTAGCTATAGTTAATTTCCAACAATTAAAACCCCAAAGGCATGATCAGCACATTTGGCTAACGAAACCAAATACGTACGATCGCGATCAGAAGTCACGTAGCAATCTCATAAAGCTATAGCATCAAAACTATTAAGGATTAAATAAGAAGAAAACGACAAATATTGTTATCTTTCACACTTTCACTTCACTTTTTTTCACTTTGTTTTTTAAGCTATTGCATAGCTTCTATCGCGGGCCTTGATTCCGTAACGAAAATAAAAACCTAACAAATTGACACTTGACAATGACTTTTTGAAATATCACGCTTGTCTCTTTAGTTCAGCAACCCGCCTTTAGGTGGCATTGGTTGTATTGGAAAACTACCGTAATCAGCTGTTTGTGAGAAAGTATATAGGTGTATAGGTATTTATCATCTATGTACAACAGTGAATATCTGTACTCGTTTAATTTGTGTACAAAGTGTTTTAAATATGAATAAACAAAATGCATTTATTAATGAAGAAAGTCACGAAAAAATAGTGAAAGAAAATGAGTTAGTACTCTATATACATTCATTTTATTATTATTATAACAAATGCAGTATTATTTTTTGTTTTGTTAATTTATATATGTATAATACTGCTATAAAGATAACCAAAATGTTGGAGAAATATAGTATTTATACTTTTACTAATCATCTTTTATAAAATATTAAATCTTATAATTTTTCAATGTTTAATTTTCATCTGACATTACGTCAGTTGTCAAGATGTCATTTACTTTTTCTTATAATTTGTGTCATAGTATTTCTTAGTGGTTAGAACTACGAAGGTTACATTTGATTTATATAATTTAATTCATTTTTATTAATATGTTAGCTCAAATAATGTAATTTATTGATAATTTCTGTATCTTATCTTACGCTTATAAAATTAACTAACAAAAAAATGCTATGCAATAGCTTTACGCACACGTCTTTTTTTTTTTTTTGTTTATTCATCACGTGCATCTGACTAACACCGTCTTCTCGTGGTTATATTGTAAGACGTGTTTGCGTTGAAACATCAAACACACAAAAATACGCGCGGAACCGTGTGGGCAAATATGAACATTGAGACGCTACAGGACCTTTGACTGTACAGAATAAATTATTATCCGTGAGTCCAAGGCTTGGGAGGTGCCATTCCTTTTATAAATATGTTCAATTAATCGCAAGCCCGTCGCCAGGAGTCGGGGCAGCTCAGCGAGCTGTTAAACCCTGATACGTAATGATCCGCGATTCACAGAACGCACAAAGAAACACTTAATTTTTTTCGCGTCATTAGTGTCGACATTTTTCTTTTCCTCCGTTTGTAGTTTTCTACCAACGTTAATAAAAAGTTTCTGCAGTAATAATAACTGATTGCAGTTCGTATTTTATTTTTAGTTTCGTAATTCGTTTCGAACTCATTATAAAATATTTAACAATTTCGTAATTTAATTCAAACAAACTCAAGACGAAGCATATTATACTCCTTAACATTTAACGGAACAAGATTATGTTAATTAAGTTAATTGAGGAAATATTGATCTAGAATCCATTACGTATGCTAATACGTAATACAACAAAGCATATTATCTTAATACACGACCAGCTAATTAGTAGCTAAGCGATTGAAGTTTGGAACAGTAGATTATACAGGTTTAATGAAACATTCTGAATGGAGTAAATATTTACAAAGTTGGTTAAACTTCCACAATTTAATTTATTTGGAAAGGATCATTGATTGTAATTGAATACATTAGTCAATCGATCGATGAAGCTAAGCTGTTTTAGGCAAGGCCAAGGAAGTAACTGGATGTTGTTGTAGAAACAATGATGATGGATGGAGAGGAAGACGAATATCAAAGAAAAAATGGACGAATTGTGTGAGGAATGATATGAAGAAAAACGGAGTAAATGATGAGCGTGCCGATTGACGGGGAGAAGGACAGAATGTAAGCAAAAAAAAACAACGGTTTGCACTCCGGGAGTGCCGGCAGATGTGAAAACTTGAACATTAACGTTGTGCATTTTTTAATATTTTGGATATTTTTTAATATTCGTGGGAATAATTTCGCACGAATTGCTTGATTTATCAGCATTTAAAAATACTATAATTTATGTGGTGAAATACAATATTCATTTTTTATATTAGGTACATAAAAAATTATCACTTCAGAACTATTAGGTACAATTATTTTACATTATAAAGTTTATGTCTCTGAAAAATCAACTTGACGTTTAATTTTTTAGACATTTGACACACACGCACATTCGCGCAAGCGCCCTGCGCCGTCTTACGGTCAGGACACGTGACCATCTGACGCGAATTTAATTTTTTTTACCCATCCCAAAAAAGTTCACAACGCCGCTTAAGAAGTTTTCACTTCAAAAACGTGTTTCACCGACCCCAAATATTATAAGACAAGGGCAGGAAGATGATAAAGGATATAACTGGCTGGATAACAAGGGTAACCCACCCATCTCTATATTATAATTTACAGACGATACTAAGATAACGCTTAAAACTCCACTAAATCAGAACCAAAAATAATTAGTAATACAATTAAATTTTAGAACCGGGTAACACTTTTCATTCGAGTTTAACTTTGTTTAAAACAGAATTAATATCCTAATTTAAACTTTACCAACCATTTAGGGTTAACAATTTTGTAATTAAATAAACTAATAAAATTACTTTTACCTCCTCCAGGCTCGTTGCCTCAAAATGTAGGTACAGTACCCGGAGATAAATATTGCACAACGACCTTTGGAAAAATCAATGCAATGTATTCGTTAATAAAGTTCTTATTTTGTATTTAGCTTGCCGTGAAACATTTTCGAACCGACCTAGCTTGCGGCAATTACGAGTATATATAAAAGTACAGCGGAAAAGAGATGTCTCGAACAGTCATTTCGAATAGGTGCTCCAAAGGTCGATGTGCAATATTTATCGCCGGGTACTGTACGCTATTTCCATACCCTTAGGGAAATACAGGCTCATCATCATCATCTGCCTAGCCCTACCCCTATTATGATGGGGATACCTTCCAGTCTAACCGGATTCAGCTGAATACCAGTATTTTACACGAAGCGACTCCCTATTTGACCTCCACAACTCAGTACTGAGTATTTACACTATGATACCCATCAGGATATACCAGGTTATATTATAATGGCCGTCGCCCATCGGGGTGCGGGTTATTCGCAAGAGATACCGCGGACTCGACATGAAGGGCTAAGAAGGAACATGGGTAATTTTAGTCAGTAGAAGTCTGACACTTCCTTTCGCTCTGCTCAAGAGCGGGAGGGGTTATTTGATGATTTTCCACCTGCCAAAAAAAAAATATATATGGTAATAACTCTTACTTGTTATAGAGTATGATGTCAGGTCTCCAGACCCTCTCATACGGTATTCTGATGACCCCGATGCCGTCAAAGTCGCTGGTATTCCACCTCAGGTGGTAGTCTGTCCAGATTTGTGTGATCCAGCAGTTCGTTGTTAAGAGCTGGTCTTTTTCTTCCTGTAACAAAGAAATAAAATAAAATAAAATAAAATAAAATAAAATAAAATAAAATAAAATAAAATAAAATAAAATAAAATAAAATAAAATAAAATAAAATAAAATAAAATAAAATAAAATAAAATAAAATAAAATTGGAATATTGTTGGATGCATACTTTTAACTGTGTGAACGAGATGGGGGCTAAAGTGTAAGTGCAACAGAAGACAGGCTAAAGACCCGTCGGGGTAGCGGGTTGTTCGAAAGATATACCGTGGCCTCGACACAAAGGGCTAAGAAGGAGTCCCGCTACCGCCCTGCCCAGAGCGGGAGGAGTCATTTGATGATTTCCCAACCTTGAAAAAAATAAGTATGCTAAAGACATATCCCTGTAGTGACGTGGAATATGTTTAAAATTAGGAATGACAAGGACTTTAAAAAGAGACCGTGTTATTTTTGTTCAAATAATTTATTCAGCGTGATTGATTTATTCAATCAATCAATTTTATTCCGCATTTTCCTCAGCTGCTAATACCACGTAGGTAAATTTACAAGGTAAAAGGAATTAAAATTACAGGGATAGGCAAATAATATCGAATAGTACCGATTCCTGTTGCACTAAGTACGGTCAGCAGCAGAAGTAGCTTAACATTTCAAAATTTTGATTATTGGATATACAGGCCTTCAGCTATTGTTTTTAATATTTCAGAAGATTATTCTTCAAAATGATCCTAATTCTTCATTAAATTGTTAGTAACGAGTATATTATCTAACAAGTTTTTATTAACAAACCTGCTTTGAAACGTTGAGTAGTGTTAATCTACTTCTGATGCTGACTGTACCACGTCTAAAAAGGCAAATTTATATCAAACTAAAAGTAATATTATGGTGTATGTAAGTACTTTATGATACTGATATAAACACTGTGGAATCGGTTGCTAACCACAACATTTACTCGTATTAATTGCTAGTGGTCGAAATTGGTCGTAATTCATAATGCTTATTCCATATGAACTTTAACTATCCCAAATTTTATACAGTTTTTCGTTCACGTGTACGGTTAAACACAGAACAAGGTTGTATTATGTTTTCATGCTAACCAATATTGCTCATAATTTCCTCTTTACGTTCCTATTAGGTAGTTTCCTTGAAATACAACCGTCACATCGATCATAACTTGAGATACCTTATCAAGAGGAAAATGAGCAATATCCTCATGTAATTTCAAACTGAGTAATTCGATATTCCCATGAAATTGTTTCTGATTCTCAATACAAAGAACATACTTTTCAAAAACAATTGCTGGGAACTTGGAAGTACTTATTTGTTTCCCTGAACTTTTAAAAAGCAATCCAAGTTTAACCAGAATTACTGTTGTAGAATGTCACGAAAGATTAGAGTAAATCGTGTGAATCATTTAAGGTATTTTCTTTAAACGTTTTTCTTAGGGATAAATGAGTAATGTTCCAAATAAATTATCTTTTGTGACATTATGGTTATTTTTCAGTAAAAGGTAGACGATGTTTTTGAGTAATTATTATTTTGTTTACTAAGAACTGTATTTGATTTTTTTTTTTTACTTTTGACTCAGATACCTACAAATTTTTTTTTTGGGGTGGTTTGTAAATCATCAAATAACCTCTCCCACTCTGGGCAGAACGGAAGGGAGTGTCAGACTTCTACTGACTAAAAACCACCCATGTTTCTACTTAGCCCTTGTGCCGAGGCAACGGTATCTCTTTCGAGCAACCCGTAGCCCCGACGGGAAGGATACCTACACCTCGATTGTCTCGTTGGCCTAGAGTATGAGTTCCTGGGTACGATCCCCAGGCCGGGCAAATTGTGGATTTTCCAATCAAAAATTTATCAGTTACTGACAGGGTCCGGATTTGTGCCCAGTTGATGGCAATAGGCTCGGCCCCTATTACATGGGACTTAAACATAACTGGCAAATTGTGGGTGATAAGTAAACCTCTGCCTAACACTTCGGGGATTACAGGCGTGATGTTATGTTAGATGCCTACATAAAAATCATATATGTAATAAGAACTTCATAAGCTACAGTTGGTATATTTCATTTATAACCCGCTTAGAGACAAAAAGTTCGAGAACCTTCCTGAAAAATGCCAACGCATGACCTTGTGACGACGAACATAATTATCATCGTGCCAATACAATGTATCGATAGGATGACGGGAAGGACGATGTCAACCGAATACTTTTATTTACTATTTTGTATTGGATTGTATTATTATTTTCAATTGGTACTTAGGTCTGTTAGCTCAAATGTCTATTTTAAAAATAACAAAAAAGTTTCGAGTCTAATTTCTGATTTTGTTTTCTATTTTTACATTAATTTTTTACTTTACTTATTCATATTATTTTTTATCTTTAAATTTTGCTTTTCATCCTTATATTTAATTTTTGAATTTTATGATTACTTTTAATTGTTAGCGCTCTTAGCTTTAAACACATTATTGTGCATACTGTATTTTTGTCATTCACTAATAAATCTATATATATAAAAATGAAACCCGTTTTTCGTTGTCACGACTTGGCATGAAAACGGCTTGACCGATTTGGCTGTTTTTTTTTTTTAAATGTTCGTTGAAGTTCAAGGATGGTTTTTACGGCGAGAAAAATTCGAATAATGGCCGGAAAAGCCCTAAAAACAGCCCTTTTCTTTTTCCCATACAAACGTTTTCTAACTAAAACGTCAAATCAATTTGAGCTTTAATACCGTACCCATAAAGTTCAAGTGTTAGTGGAGAGGTTCCGGGAAGGCAAAACAATTGAGTGACGTTCAGTTGTTCAGTCAACGAATGACAACTTCAAACAGACCATACGACATTATCACAATAATCACAAATAATTACTGTTTCTTTCCCAATAGAAAAACGATTTTTCAAATGGTGTTTGCGTATAATATAAAAATTAATTGCTGTTACTTAGTCGCGCTAAAACTAGAGAACGGCTAGACCGATTTGTCTAATTTTGGTTTTGAAACATTTGTGGCAGTCCAGAGAAGGTTTAAAAGGTGAGATAGTGGTAGGTAGGTAGGCAAGGTAGTAGGTAGAGTAGTAGGTAGGGTAGTAAGTAGGATAGTAGAGTAGGTAGGGTAGTCGGTAGAGTAGTAGGTAGGGTAGTAAGTAGGTAGGGTAGTAGGTAGGTCGGGTAGTAGGTAGGTAGAGTAGTAGGTAGGTAGGGTAGTAGGTAGGTAGGTAGGGTAGTAGGTAGGTAGGGTAGTAGGTAGGTAGGGTAGTAGGTAGGTAGGGTAGTAGGTAGGTGGGTAGTTGGTACACAGGCAGGTAGTAGGTAGGAAAAAGGGCATTGCAACGCATGCCGGGAACAGCTAGTTAATTAATAAAAATTGAATAGAATAAGTTAGATTATAAGATCATACGTAAATGTCACATATTTGCTGTGCCCCATGATTGTTTCTTTTGAAAAATGTTTACCACCTAAGCCTACATTGTGTAATGCAATAAAGAATTGAGTATTGAGTAGCATATACCTATTATTGAAGAGAACTAAATCGATGAGTAAATAGATAGTACCTAACATCATTATTAACACTGAAAACGGGATATTTATCATGTTTACTGTTTGTTTTGAAGTAAAGAAGTTCGTAATTAAGGATCTTTTTACACCCTTTATAGTATGTTACACTTGTGGTTAATGTAACTTCCCATTAACGAAAAAAATTGGAATTGGATCAGTAATTCCGAAGATTACCTATCCCACACATACAAACTAAATCTCCTAATAATATTAATTATAGAAAACGCAGTACCTACCAAGATTAATCTTTCCAATCGCACATATCGAAAATGGTTTGAGATTCAGAATTCGCAAGAACGTAGATCGTTCCATAAATTATTATGAGCCATATGATTTCAGATTAAATGGTAACAAGCCGGTGCGCATTAAGCAACGCCGCAGGCCTACGTTGTATCCGAAGGCCTAAGCTCTATACCTACTGTACGCCCTTGGCACTTCAAGACGTGTTCTGAATTTTGTAATATCTCATCATCTTCTATTGTAGATAGTCCATTTATTGAGGAAGGTTATAAGCTATATCACGCGGACGAAATCGCGAGCTAAAGCTAGTTTTCTTTAATATTTCTAAAAAATAAATTAAAATATGATTGTTTTATTGTGTAAGGTAAATGTTGACCTAAAAATATACTAATGAACTAGACATTATTGTTGGAAATCAAAATGCTAAAAACTAAATAATTAAAGTAGCAAAGAAGCAATTTATTGTGTTCATTCAGAATGGAAAAAGAAGAATGAAAATAGAAAAGTAAAAACAGTCTGCATGAAACAGACAACAATGGCCAGTAATATATATGTTCTAATAGTTTGTCTGACTATTTTGACTTTTAATATTTTGCCTCTGGCTTTGCAGTACAATGACCTTTATTGTCGTCGACGAGGGAGTTATTTAAATCGACATGCTAAGAAGAAGATGATAGACAAAAACTCACCCTCTTTCTCCAGTCGTCCCAAAACGTAAAATAACTTCGATATGGCTGTCGTATAATTATTTGTTTGCAATAGTTTGTCATGTACCCGCGTCAAAATGTTCTGACAATAACAATGTCGTCATAACTGAAGGATAACGAGGATGTGAGACTTTTAAGCTATTGCATAGCTTCTATCGCGGGCCTTGAGCGTGGGGACCGTTACGAAAATAAAAACCTAACAAATTGACACTTGACAATTTCTTGAAATCAAAAATTGTGAGTTGCCTGTATTCAAAACGGCATGTATTATTCAGTCAAAAACTTCCTCAAAGAATTTCTGTGAGCGTGTTAATTAATTTTATAAGCGTAAGATAAGATACTATTAATAGAAATTATCAATAAATTACATTATTTGAGCTAACATATTAATAAAAATAAATTAAATTATATAAATCAAATGTAACCTTCATAGCTCTAACCACTAAAAAAAACTATGACACAAAATAAAAGAAAAAGTAAATGACATCTTGACAACTGACGTAATGTCAGATGAAAAGTAAACATTGAAAAATTATTAGATTTAATATTTTAAAACAGCAAAATCAAAGTTAATAAATCGAATAAGATCGATTATAAGGCTGCCAACAAAAATAGTTGTCGCCAAGGCGCGACATGAGACGTAAAAGGACATTTTATAAAAGATGAGGATGAGTAAAAGTGTAAGACGTATAAAAATACTATATTTAAATACTGCATTAATAAAATAAATAAATAATTATAATTGCACTAGCTGTTCCCGGCATGCGTTGCAATGCCCTTTTTCCTACCTACTACCTGCCTGTGTACCAACTACCTACCTACCTACTACCTCCTACCCTACCTACCTACTACCCTATCTACTTACTACCCTACCTACCTACTACCCTACCTACCTACTACCCTACCTACCTACTACCCTACCTACCTACTACCCTACCTACCTACTACCCTACCTACCTACTACCCTACCTACCTACTACCCTACCTACCTACTACCCTACCTACCTACTACCCTACCTACCTACTACCCTACCTACCTACTACCCTACCTACCTACTACCCTACCTACCTACTACCCTACCTACCTACTACCATACCTACCTACCTACTACCCTACCTACCTACCTACTACCCTACCTACCTACTACCCTCCTACCTACTACCCTACCTACCTACTACCCGACCTACCTACTACCCTACCTACTTACTACCCTACCTACTACTCTACCGACTACCCTACCTACTCTACTATCCTACTTACTACCCTACCTACTACTCTACCTACTACCCTGCCTACCTACCTACCACTTTCTCACCTTTTAAACCTTCCCTGGACTTCCACGAATAATTCAACACTATAATTAGCCAAATCGGTCCAGCCGTTCTCGAGTTTTAGCGAGACTAACGAACAGCTATTCATTTTTATATAATATAGCTGTACCCCGAGTGCGTTGCAATGCCCTTTTACCTGCCTACGTACCAACTACCTACCACCTACCTATTACCTACCTACCTACATACTACTAATTTCTCACCTTCTCTGGACTGCCACAAATGTTTCAAAACCAAAATTAGACAAATCGGTCTAGCCGTTCTCTAGTTTTAGCGCGACTAACTAACAGCAATTAATTTTTATATTATACGCAAACACCATTTGAAAAATCGTTTTTCTATTGGGAAAGAAACAGTAATTATTTGTGATTATTGTGATAATGTCGTATGGTCTGTTTGAAGTTGTCATTCGTTGACTGAACAACTGAACGTCACTCAATTGTTTTGCCTTCCCGGAACCTCTCCACTAACACTTGAACTTTATAGGTACGGTATTAAAGCTCAAATTGATTTTACGTTTTAGTTAGAAAACGTTTGTATGGGAAAAAGAAAAGGGCTGTTTTTAGGGCTTTTCCGGCCATTATTCGATTTTTTCTCGCCGTAAAAACCATCCTTGAACTTCAACGAACATTTAAAATAAAAAATCAGCCAAATCGGTCAAGCCGTTTTCATGCCAAGTCGTGACAACGGAAAACGGGTTTCATTTTTATATATATAGATAGATAAGTTGATAAAAAATGGTATGCTTTACCGCGGCAATCTCCGAGTGCCACACGTCTTTTTTTTATTTTGAATGTGTAGTTTCAGGAAAGGGACGTCAATCTCATACAAATGTAATATATCTCTCATACGTATTGTAATTTTTGTGGAAGACAGAGTTATTTATTTTCCCTTCCTCATTTCTATTCGTTTCAAATAATTAAAGACTTGATGGACTTGACGTTACGGTTGGCGCAGTGGCTGAGCGATTGGACTGCTGCACATCGTGATGCGGGTTCGATCCCCGCACGGAACAAGTATTCGTATGGCCTACAGATAGTTGTTTCAGTTCTGGGCGTGTTTGTGTAATTGAGTTTCAAGGTCTCTAAAGGCACCAACGATACAGGATAAATTCCTAGTACGATTTAAAAAAATAACATAAAAGCAAAAGAAAGCGAGCACATTTTTTATAGATTTCTGAATATTGCTGTACAAGTAGGTAATCAACTTTGGAAGGAATCTCAGCTCCGACACGTTCCAAATCAGATCCATTACCTAATGACAAGACCGTACTTTCTATCAACAATAAATATACCTAAAATAAGATTTACTTAATAAATTAGGTCGAATCTAACAAAAGGCCTGTTTTGTTGAAGTCCTCTTATATCCATCGAAGCTTGGGGCATTTTCTTACTAAAGCTTTTCGTCTGACATTTTGACTGACTAGGTACTACTAGTCAATCAAAATGTCAGACGAATTGACTGACTAGGTACTACTAGTCAGTCAAAATGTCAGACGAAAAGCTTTAGTAAGAAAATGCCCCAAGCTTTGATATAACGACACAAAGTCAGGTTTAAATTGAAAAATTGCGAGAATTTTCATAATTGAGTTATAAATATTAATTTGCATAATGAGTCGTCAAACGTTGGCCTGAAATTAAAATAGAACTGAGTGTCGTTTTCTTTAGATATTTTTTTTTTATTTAACGATGGAGTTATTTTATTCAGTTTCATGTCTGCCAGGTACTTACTTGGATAAAATACTTTGGAATTCTACACGTTTAATGAATAATAAATAAGGAAATTTTAAACTAAACATCTCACTTTAACTAAATTAAACACTTCAAAGATATTTTAGTAAACATAAAAAGACATCACCATTAAACACGCGGCATTTGTTCCTGTAAAATAA
This sequence comes from Diarsia brunnea, assembly GCA_949774965.1. Classification (NCBI taxonomy): domain Eukaryota; kingdom Metazoa; phylum Arthropoda; class Insecta; order Lepidoptera; family Noctuidae; genus Diarsia; species Diarsia brunnea. The sequence continues at coordinate 9,295,398 of OX458997.1, read as the reverse complement.
TAATCCTGTTAAATTTTATTAATGAGGTGGAACTCACAAAAATGTAAGTAATAAACTACCGAAAGCAATCTAGAATAGTAACCATTGCATAGTACCAATGCCTCAGAGAAAAATGGAAGTCCTTAGCGAGATAGCAAAAAGTAAAAAATGGAAGAGGCAGTGAACAGCAGAAGCATGTTTATCCACCTCTCACCTCTATCCAGCCTTGCAATAGAATTCCCACTCGAGTAGCACAAATAAAATAAATAAAACGACATTTCCATCGCACACAATAAAATAAAATCGAGGCATTATGTGATAGATTTTTTCTCATGAATCACAAATTCGCAACTACATAATTTGAGATTTACGCCTAAACGAGCACCCGCGCCCACAAAAACGAATACGTAACATTTTTATAAGAAAAAAATCCACATCGTTTTATATAAAAGAGTTTATTCTCGACTTTTTCTGCTTGGAGTGACGTTAAAGTTCAAAATGGACTAACATATTCCTCGAGAGGAAATACCGTTTTTCGTTACTTAGAATTACAACCAGGCATTAAATAGTGAATATATGCAAATGTTTTAAAATTTCCAATTACACTAAAGTTTTATTATACAGACACATAAATAGGTAAGTACATATGCCGTTTTAACCTAGTTTAAATAGTTATATTTGAGTATGGAGAAGCTTAATTGAGCTAGACGTCTTGCGCCCTCAAAGCCTGTAACAGTGATTGGATAAAATAGGAAAAACATATATTTTCAATGTGATATGTACTTCCTTGAAAACGGGCTCTTAACGCACTACGATAAGGTTCAACAACACGTTACGTATTCGTTTTATTAAGAAAAAAGCCACATCGTTTTATATAAAAGAGTTTAGTTCTCGACTTTTACTGCTTGGAGTGACGTTAAAGTTTAAATCGGACTAACATGTTCCTAAAGAGGGAAATACTTGAGACACTGAAATGTATTTCGCTGGCTGTTATTTAACATACTGGGAATGCAATAAAAATGTGAACGAGCTTTCTATTTTTCGTTCTTTAGAATTAAAAGGAGGCATTAAAAAGAGGAAAATATGCAAATGTTTTGAAACATATATACAAAATTACAAACGCTCTATTATAAAGACATAAAGGTACATATGCCATTTATACGTAGACTAGATTGTTATATTTGAATGCGGAGAAGCTAAATGGAGCTGGACGTCTTGCTCCTTCGACATACGTACCAGTGCTAACTGTAAATAAGGGTTAGGCAGAGGCCCGTCGGGGCTGCGGGTTGTTCGAAAGAGATACCGCGGCCTCGGCGCAAGGGTTAAGAAGGAACATGGGTGGTTTTTAGTCAGTAGAAGTCTGATACTCCCTTTCGCTCTGCCCAAGAGCGGGAGGGGTTATTTGACCTGCCAAAAAAAAAAAAAAGGGTTTCGACTTTCGACCACTACACAACGAGGCCTTTTCAACGAGTTATTTTTATCCTATTTTTTTTCTAGCAGACGCTAGGAAAAAATAGGATAAAAATAACTTTAAAAAAATAATTAAGAACCTTAACTACTCGGTTCGTCGGTATAATTACACGCCCATTTTTTTTTTGGAGGTTGGGTGATCATCAATTGACTCCTCCCGCTCTGGGCAGAGCGGTAGGGAGTGTCAGACTTTTACTGACTAAAAACCACCCATGTTCCTTCTTAGCCCTTTGTGTCGAGGCCGCGGTATCTCTTTCGAACAACCCGCAGCCCCGACGGGAGATATACACGTCCCTGATTTTCATTCGGATTCACATTCGGAAAATCGCACCGAGAATTTATTAAACACTCCGCATTTTCAGTTCAGAAAATATGTTGTGCATTGAAAAAAAAAAAAAGAAAGTTAAGTCAGTGAGACGTATCGACAGCATGCAGCTATATTTTATATTAATAATTCACCATGTCATATAAATCATGGCAGCCGTCCGCAGCTTAGCATTGGACTGGTCAACCTGAACTTGATGTAGCACGATGAAATACGATCGTCTGCTGAAAAAGTATTATAGAAACAATAATTCTAGAAATCAATCATTTGTTTCCGACGTTTTGGCCACAGACAATATAATAGAATGATTTGTGTGTCAGTCTAGTTACAAAAAAAGGTTTATTGCCCCATGGATCACTGTGCCCATGAACTCACACAAAGTTTTTTTTTTCTTGAGTAATGGTAGCATAACCTCTTTATTTTACGAACCTACATATATTCTGAAAAGGGTCACGGGGAACCGTTGGTTGCAGTTGCGAAGTCATATCTCATGGGAATCTCGGAATAGGCCCGTGAGTTTTCAACACTGAACGTTTACCGGGTCGTCCCTCCGCCATGATAATGATGATAAATGGTGTTTATGATGAACGGGATGTGCGTGTTACCCTTTACGAGAGTGTTTCTTTGTGCTAGCCTACCTATGACATGACCCTTATAAAGAGGCATTTTTTAATGAAACTGTCGTATATCTATTAATAATGTAAGGATCTTGGAAAGAAAGAAAGAAAAAATATTTATTTGTCGCAGAAACATAACGAGCATACAAAGAGAACTACAAAAAAAATACACATACAACGCATAACAGATATTAAAAAATACAACAAGCAGGGATAATATAAAGATAGTTGCACGTCGTGGCTGCGACAAGTAGGAGGTAGGATCTTCAATTTGGATGGTGAGTAATGGGCTAGCTTGCCGTCCGTCCGTCTTATGACGACGACAGGCCGTGTCGACGGCGCGTTCGTGTTCCACGCGCGCCTCGAAGAGATGTCAGCAACATAGAAGGAGCCCGAAAGGGTCGACGCCCGTCGGGGCTGCGGGTTGTTCGCAAGAGATACCGCGGCCTCGACATTAAGGGCTAAGAAGGTACATGGGTGGTTTTTAGTCAGTAGAAGTCTGACTCTCCCTTTCGCTCTGCCCAAGAGCGGGAGGGGTTAATTGATGATTTCAAACCAAAAAAAAAAAAGCATCTTGAATTTCTTCTTCATGTTTGAATTGTTACTTCAACTTGGGAACATAAGTAATTAAAACTACTACAAAATTGTTTATTTCGTTACACCACTATACATGTTACTACCTTATAAAACGCTCCATTACATCCTCTTACAACAGACTTATCTAGATAAAATTTACAACCTAATGTTGTACTTAAAAGCCCTGTTTTCAGCTACTTTGTTGTACGAAATACACGCAGGATTCGCCAAATGACATTTTCGCGGAACCTGACGGAAATTATAACTTCCTATGGAGGAAAACCTACAGATCAATCTTGTTACAGTCGACTTGACAGACTCGACTTGTTGTAGACTCGTGTCGTAAATATAACATGGCGATATTAAAATGGATATGGAAAAAAAACGCCTACGGGAAAAATGCAGACGAAATTATACGAAAATGCAGGTGAAACAGTAACTTAAATTAAATTCAAAGCAAACTAACTACTAACTCAAAGCATTTATTTCAATTAGACCATTACGGGGTACTTTTGAAAGTCAGAAAAAGAAAGAAAACCAAGCTGTCACAGTCACAAAACGCATAATGGATATCTATCTTATGAAAGTACATTTATTAAGTTCATTTATTTCATAATTTCGTGTACTTCACAAATTCCAAGAACACTATCAAATATTATGGTATGTTATATTTTAGGTTAATATTTATCCATGGGTCTTTGTTACCTGGAAATAATTGGATTCTTATTATTAAAGGTCTGTAACTGAATTAGATTTTCACGAAGTAGGTACCATTTATAATTTCATAAATGTAAAATTTCCCGCTAACTCTATTACGGAATGTTTTTTCTAAAGAAACGCTATTACTTTCTACTTAGTAGCAATAAACTTAGAAGTACACGATTGATATCAATTTCACTTTGTCGCAATTTCAAGAACTTGACTAACTTTTGAAACGCGTGCTTCGCTGTTAGTAGACTCTGAGTATCAAAGCTTTATACGAGAAATTCTGCCGCCGCGAAGTTATTAACACAAGTACTAAATTAACTGAAAATATTTAACATGTGCCTTTAATAACTTCTCCGCTCGCAAACACGAAATAAACACATTCCTACGTAATCAATACAATGTTATTTATAGGGACAAAAGCTTTTATAAATAATTACACAAGCCCTCAAGCCACATTCTGAAAGCTTTAAGAGCTCTAAACGCTTTAATGAATAAATTAATTGAATGAGGCTGTGAATATGTGGCGAAAGAGAAGGGAACAATAAAATGTATGGTTGGATGAATGCATGCATTGTTGCAGCCACAGCCTCCTATTGTATTGGTTTTTGTATTCACGGATTGTGAATTCATAATGAGTTCATAATACACCCACTAGTCCATGAGAACAAAGTCATGTGGTTCTTTTTGCTCTCCTATACAATTTCAGAAAACGATTTTTCGGTGCTGTTGGAAGAACCACGGATAAACTGAAGTATCTGCAGGTGAGTGTTAAGTGTGGACAAATGTTTCTTGTTCTTTTTTTTCGCATTTGTTTTTTTTTTATCGGAATCTCAAAAAAAAAAAATAGTAATAAACAAGGTAACTATCCAGTTTTCAGTGTGATAATGTTAGTGACAATGTTACTTTAAAAAACACTTGTATTACTACGTTATATACGTATTTTCACTTACTTGCAGCAAATAGATTATGTTTAGAAAACCGTTTCTCTTAATCACAAAACCAGTTTATTTTGGACATTAGTACCATAAAGGTATTGTCCTAAGATCTGACAACATTAGTTTAGGTTCTTGGAGAGAGCCTAAACTAATGTTCTGCAACACGAAACTCAACTTACGAAATACCAGAAAATAAACAAAAAGATGAAAACCAAATGACATAACTATCTAATAATCTATTTCATTCTTGAGGTTTGCATCGTAAACTTTTTTTCAATACACTGCCTCAAAAACTAGCTCTTAATGCACTACGATTAGGTTCGAAATGTAACATATTTCGCACGCGTGCGGTAATCTTATTTTTCCATAACCAAGGGCGGAAAAGAAAATTACCACAGATAACTATATACCTTATATTATGTCCAAATCGATTAAAACATCGGAAATTTAAAAAAATCGCCACAGACTATAGACTCGGCGGTGTTTTTTTTTTAATTTCGTCATTTTGATTTGCGCCTTTACTGCATAAATGTTTTTTGAATATTAAATTGTGTTTGTAAAAATAATACTATTTAATAAACATGATTATTTTAAACAATTATTTACTTTTGTGAACAAGTAAACATTTATTTGTGTTCCAATGAGGCTGTTTAGCGGCGTCATACCTTTGCATCTTCAATCTGGCGAAATCAAACCGAGGAAAAATAGCAAACGAAATCTTAGCCTCCTAAAAATTGATGATAAAAATACTTAAGTATCGTTATTAGTTAATTTCCTCGAAAGTGTATTGAAAAACGTCGTTTGATACACGTGGGAATTTGTTATTACATTTCTCGACCCCATGAACACCCTCGCCGTACGGCTCGGGTGTTCAATCCGCCTCGAATGCAATACCAAACTTTTCGCACTTGTATCAAAATGTACTATTAGAAAGCCTCTCTAGCAGATTTGTCATCGCGGTTCACTTTGTTTATCTGGTAATTTAAAGACTCGTCTTTTGTGCCCAGTCCTAAATTCAGAATAAACAATGAAATAAATGAACTGACGATACGAATCCAGTGGGTTAATTCAAAAACAATAACTGTCTATTCATTTTGTTGTTTTACCGCGAATCATGATATTGGAAACCTAAAATGTTAGCCAATTTATCATATTTTCAATTGAAAACATGATAAATTGGCAAAATTAAGACTTTAGGCTCTCAGAATCGACCTACTTTGAATTTAACATCAATCAAATCAATGGAATATTGTTTGTGTTAATTTGATAAAAATATATGTTGTAGTTTAATTAACATTATTTTATTCTACGGTTGAAAACATGACATTTACAACTTTACCCGATCATATAAACTCGTTAAAATGTTATTTTTTGTTTGTTTTTATCGTTTTTCAAATCCTACTTGAAGTAGTTCCTTTATCGTCTAAATCACGACACAACACGAATTTATGACGAATTATGTAGAGCATCTGTGAATTTGGATAACTATAAAGTGGGGAAGCCATGAAAAGTGACAGCTAACATGGTATCTAACCATGAGGTTGAAAACTGAGATTATTACCTCGATTTAAGTAACAAAACACGTGTATTTTACCCGACTACGACGAAGCCAAAAGGAAGGGTAATAATTTTGGCAGTCTATATATGTATGTTTGCTTGTATGTTCCGCCATAGCGCCTAAACTGCTGAACGGATTTTAATAAATGAGGTGGTGAGGATTTGTAAAAATAGCCGGGGTGACATAGGCTATATAAATTTTAACAATGTTTTTTATGACGGAATTTAAATGACAGATTCTAACCTCGAAAAAAATTTAATGGAGGTACCTAATCATAACATGTTTGGTATCAAATGAAAGGGTTTGGCGAGCACATTACAAATATGTATATAATTATATAGTCAACATGTACGTTTAGAATGCGGTCAGACAGTTCTCGCGGTCTAGTCTGTGCTATTTACTCGTATTATGTAAATAATAAGCCAACATTAAATGGAATTTTACATTGTTTAAGTAATATATTATTACGTAAATAAATAATAAATAACACAAAAATAAAATTCAGATAAAAAAGTTTAAAAACTAAAACCCGACTACAAAAAATAAAAACAAGAAAATAATTCTTAAATTAATTTTAGTAAATAACTTAACTATAAGTAAAATATTATAGAGGACAGTCATAGTCGCATGCCACCTTGCTAATGGCAACTAGCAGCTGACTTCTATATGAATGAGAACGCCATGAAGGAGCATCAGGTATCAGTGGCATGCGACTTCGGCTGTCCTCTATAATATTTTTACTTATAATTAAGTTATTTACTAAAATTAATTTAAGAATTATTTTCTTGTTTTTTTTTCGTAGTCGGGTTTTAGTTTCTTAAACTTATTTTTAAATACTGATGTATTGTATGTATAGGTACACCATTTTGGCTAGCAGTCTTGAAACTAAAGCATGACTAAATCATGCATTACAAATAATAATAAAAAACAACTCTGTTAAACCAGTTGGGTCTATTAACTCTGCACTCGAACAATATAAAGAATTTCTTTTTATGCTATCAATTTGAGAAGCCTTTCATTGCAATCCAATCTATAAACACTTAACGACAGATTCATGCTGAAACGAATACATTATTCATACGTGAAATCTTTTTCATGTTTTATATTATATTATGGTAAAAGCACGGTTAGAAAATATATCAGGTGGCATATTTTTATTCAAAGCTTTTACTTTCAAATTGTTTCTTTTGAAACTGCAAACTTAAATGACCTTCTTAAATGACCTTCTTACCTCCCTATCTGACCTTATACCCCTCGGTACTGGTTGTCAGATTTTCGAGCCCCTGACTCCCTCCTGTTACGATTGTCGAAGTTCTACAAATGACAGATGGGACCAACAGTTTAACGTGAATATGACCTATTTAAGTACCAAAAAAATCTTGTATTACAAGTGAATTAATTTCTTCTGATGATAGTGGGTATCTAACCCGCCAGGACCAGTATTGACAGCTTGTGTATGAAAAGTACGTCAAACCGCCGTACACGGTGCAGGTGGGAAACCATAGAACTAAAATAAATGAACGAAGTTAGACATAGCAATGAATCTTGAATAACAACACCATCTTGAACTGAACACTTAAAGTGGTCTTATTTATTTGTTTAGATAAAAAGCTCAATTCTGTCAATTAACGTGCTTCCGACGCACGGAGGAAACTCGGTATATGATGGGTGGTCACCCATCCACAGACCAACCTAAGCAAGCGCGGTTTAACCTAAAGATTGATCTGAGCTTCTGTTATTATCTAGTCACGAACTCACCAAGGTTTATGATATTCTCAAATAAAATATTCATTTAGACCATCCAACACGATTCAAAAGTTACTTTCAATACCTACCTAACACAGAGTTAGGTGTGCGAGGTATTCATTATTTTGGCTGAAAAAAGCCGGGACCGTAACTTGACGGATTTTCAGAACAAACTCCATGTAACAACGCGAGCGGTGCGAATCCTTTATTCTCGCTGGAAAACTCGCTAACGACTGACCCAACTGCTTTTTATACAACGTTTCAGGAAAAAAAAGTGAAAAGAAATAATTTATTGTAGTTACGCAAGAAAAATGAGGGTAGCTCGTGGCTAAATAATAACAGCGACTCGGGTCAATTTTTGGGTTAAGCCGCAATTCCCTAGGTTGATTTGTAGATGGGTGACCACTCATTACACACTGAATTTCGTCCGAGTCCCGGAAACTATGTTAATCCATTGGTCCCGGCTGCCATTTGGCAGTCGTCACAGGTAGTCAGTGAACCGATAGTCTGAAAATGAGTATTAACAAAGGATATTTACTACCCAGAACTAACTGGGTTGTGGAGGCATGTAGCTGCATTCATTTAGACAGGAAGCCGACAAACCAACAAAGTTGGAAAAATTTAGGCACATAATAAAATGAAAACATTTTATTTCACTTAGGCCTACCCACAGAATCACTTATAAAACGTCGACCAAAGGAGCACGGTTCAGATTGGTCCTATGGAGAAGAACCGACAAGAAATAGGGTAGTTAACAAAAAAAATGTAATTAGTCCGTCAGATAGATTTCCAAAAAATATTGGACACGTATTTTTTTTCTTTTTTCACGTAAACAAACAATGAAGACGATACAGTGCTTTAAAAACTCGTGTAACGTCATAATCTAAGACATTAGTATGACATTTTTTACCGGTGAGTGACGTCTCAACCCCAAATCAAATCTTTGACGCGTTTTATCTTCGTCAATTTTTATTGATTTGATAAAACAAAAATATATATTCAGTATCGTATCCAGTATTTTTCGATAATCTAACAGACGGACTAATTAGAATCATATTTTTTTTAGTCAGTAAACATCCCTATTCCATGGTACGGAAGCAACCTACATTTATGAAAGGTACGTTGAAATGTAGGTTTAAAACATTCATTGTTTTATATGCCAGTGACGTATTCAGAATTTGATTATTACTTAACATCGAAATAATCTTAATTAGATTAGGGCCATTAGTAGGTACCTAATTTGTAATTTGGGATTAACAGTAAATTAGACTGCGTTCGAAGAGCCATTCGAATGACGATTAACCCCTATTTAAGTTGCCCGGTGTTCCCTAGGGGTAGTCCGTTCTTCTACCCTCTTTGCTGACGCTGACCTAACCACAACAGAAACTAACACTACCGAAATAGGATTTAATATCGCAATTTAATCGCTCGTTAAGAAAAGTAGGTACATGAAAAATAAAATGTCTTCAGTAGAACAATACATAAGTAGAATTCATGTGCGTATTGTAAGTGATAACTGTACAGTTACGGCTTACTTTGGTAAATGTACACATTGTGAGGATGCCAGAATGCCTCTTTTTTTGGGGGGTGGCAAATCATCAAATAACCCCTATCGCTCTTGGGCAGAGCGAAATGTCAGACTTCTACTGGCTAAAAACCACCCATGTTCGTTCTTAGCCCTTTTGTCGAGGCTGCGGTATCTCTTGCGAACAACCCGCAGCATACCAAAATGCCTGAGATATTTCAACGGCATATAAAGTCAGAGGTCTATGGGCACCATAAAAACTCTAACACCAGTAGGGCTATTGCGTATCTTTTTAAATGTCAGTGGCTATCATAGTGTCCATCGATTAACTGTCAAATTTTTCCATTTTGTACCAAACTGACAGTTAATCGATGGGCACTATGATAGCCATTGACATTTAAAAAGATACGCAATAGTCCTGCTGGTTAGGTTGACATGGACATGGACATGATTGTGATGTTGGAGATGATGATAAAAATAATGTTGTGTTGTTAAGGGCTAGTTTGACTTAACAGTCAGTGACCTGACTGACTTCGAAGTCTCTCATCATTCTTCTGCCATTATACCAATTTATTTGGTGACGGCGCAGAGTGTTTTTTTTAGCCATCCCTATCATTTCTCACACGGTCTATTCGTGCTTTATTTGATTTTCTCGAATTCTTGTAGCACATTTGTACTCAAAACGTCATTCCTCCACACCATGCCATGTTATGCCAATCTGGAAAGACCCTATGTGTCATAACTATAGAAATATAACCTATAGTTGAACGTAGGACCAACACTAACTGGCCTTTACCTACAGCAGATTTTTTTAAGCCTACCAACCCCTTTTTCACCGTATAATTCACTAGGAAGCATAGATTAATCGGTTCAATGGTTTGAAAACCAAAACACAAAGAGTTTCCATTAGGAAAATGCACGCCTGCCTTTAATACAAATTTTATCCCAACTTGATGGAAATTATATTGAAACCGAAGCATATACGAGTACCTACCGCGCTGCAAGACAAAGCGGAATCAGGGAAGTTAGAAATATGAATTTATATTTTATTCGTTCCCTGGATGGTCAGAGAAAATACTGACTTTGTATGTAGATTGTGAACCTAACTGAATAACAAATCATGACTTGCCGAGGGTTTTCCAACCATGTTGTGGTCAGCTTCCAGTCTTACTGGATGCAGCTAAATAGCAGTATTTTACATGGAGCGACTGCCTATCTGATCTCGACAAGATAGTACTGGGTAACACGATACCCCTTGGTAAGACTGGTGGTCAGATTTTCTGGCCACGTCCTGTAACGACTGTCAAAGTTCTAGAAATGACAGCCGGAACCAACGGCTTAAGGTGCTTCCCAAGGCACGAAGGAAACTAGGTATGTTACGGATAGTCATCCACAAGGCAAGCGTGACTTGACCTGAAGATCGACCCGAGTGGCTGTTACTATTTATCCACAAGCTCCTCCTCCTTACTGAACAATAAATGCGCTAGCGAAAAGTTTAAAATGTCAAAGACTGCTCTTTTACTATACTTTATACGGTAAACGTAGGTATACTTGAAGCTCAAATTGTAGTGGAGACCACAATTTGACTACTCGCTTCATTCCTCTTGTCAGGAACATTTTGTAAAATTATTTAAGTATTTCATATTATAATTGAAATTATCGCAATTGAAATAATTGCTTTATCGAAATGTAATTTAACTATTGTGATAATAATAAGGGTTCAGGACTTTTGACAGTCACGATTAATTGAAATTAATAAAGCGGTCATGGAAATTATTACTGAAGTTTGTGGAGTTCTTGTTCCGAAATTAATTATTAAAATTGGTTTAAGCGCAGCAATCAGCACGGATTCCTTTTATTTAAAATTGATTTAATTGGGTATTTGAAATAAGAAACTAAAAAAACCCAGTTTCCAAATTTTAACTTTATTGTATTTTTTTTAAACCAAAATTAAAACCGTGTGCCCAAGTATTTTGTGAAAGTTGTAAACAAATATTCGCAAAATCAGCTGTGAAGGATTTTCTTAAATGTTTTTCTGATTAACTCTTTCGATATTAAACATTAATTAACAACTTTCAACTCGGGCATCAAAATCGTGTAAACTAGTGTTATCAAAACAACCCCTGTAACCCCAATTCTATGGGTTGGGGTTACAGGGGTTGCTTTGATATGGGGATGTTGCGTAGGTGTTCGAGTAAGAACTACTGCCGAATGTATATTTATAAGGGGTTACGTGGCGTAGCAAATGCTACGAGCGCTACGAGGATACGATGCTACGATTATTTCTGGGGTGAGAACCAGAAGGGCCGCGTCTTAGCACGGGTAGTTCACACTTACCGATTTTTGTTTATAAGAAGAAAAAAAACCTACCCATTTTTTTAGTGATTCGGGTTCAGAGTCATTAGTATAGGTACCTTCTTGTTTTTCACGAGAATGTAAAACGACAGTCTGTATAACAACGATATTTAATATTTTTAACTCAGTGAGAAACAGTACGGCGTTTTGAATGTCGGTTATTCTGTCTGTACGCCAGTTATCTGACGTCGAAATAGAAAGGCAAATGTTACGAGCGCTACGAAGCTACGATTATTTCACACGACTTTTACATAATTTAACATTACGAAGCTTTTCATTGACATTGTCACAGGAAATATCACGCTAATGACAATGCACGTCAGCTAATGGGTAAATGTTTATATACTATCAGCGCGAGCGGTTAATACAAACACAGTGTAGGGGAAATCTTATTGTTTGCTTCCACAATACTTGACACCCAAGTAAGTTTGACCGCCGACCACACCGCTGATGTATGAATTGGCCACGATGCCAAGTCGCCATGTAATTCCATATATAATGTACACCCTACCTACCAACATATATTGCACATTTTCCCCTAAATGGTAGGTAATATGAAATTTATTCGTAAGGAAATAAACAATGGCGATCATTAATCGCGACTTTCACGGACCATTTTCAAGATTTACTGTTTTATTTTCAAACGCACCTTACGTGTAGAATGTTCTTTCGAAGACATTAAAGTTTTTGAACCCTTATTGACTGTCTCATTGGTCTAGTGGTAGTAAGTGCGACTGCTGAGCATAAGGTCCTTGGTTCGATTTCCGGGTCGGACAAAGTGTTATTGAGTGTCCATCAGGAAATTCTCAGTAGTAGCGACGGAGTCTGAATTAGTGCTCGATTAATGGCAAAATCAAAATCAAAAGTCATTTATTCAAACTAGGCTGATAATCAGCACTTTTCGAACGTCAAAATTTACTTTACTTTATTCATTTACAAATGACAGTCCCCCAAAACGCCCACCCTTCGACACTTCCTAGTGTTTTTTGCTGGAAAGAAGTGGCGGAACAAACTCCCCAGCAATAGGCTCCTCCTATTACATGGACCTTAAACAAAACATGTTAATGTCTAGTCAAATGTGCGTGTATCATTAGGGCTTGATGTTATAATACACTTTCGACATACAATCAGTAGGAAATGAAAGTTTCAAATGAACACTAACTTACGTACTCACTTCGCTATCATAATTATCAAGTTTTAGTTAAGAAAATTAAGTGAAAATAAGACGTTAACTATTCACTCTTTGAGTTACAAAACTTGTGCGGAGTTTGTGGGATAGTAGTAAAGCAATTATGAATGTTGTATCCTGTGTGTATACAAGATAGTCTTAGATGTAATTTGAATCCCGTCGGGGCTGCAAGTAGTTTGCAAGAGATACCGGGTGGTTTTTAGTCAGTAGAAGTCTGACACTCCCTTTCGCTCTGCCCAAAAGCGGGAGGGGTTATTAATTGATGATTTTCCACCCGCCAAGAAAAAAAAAGATGTAATTTGAATGCTGGAAGTAAATTGTAACTACACGGTGCTGTTTGGCATCTTCCTCATAATTCAGGAGATAGTCATGAAATATTAAAATCTGTTTAAATTAAAGTACCTTTAGATAATGTTTTATACAGTATTTCAAAATAACCCCCCGTGGTTTAGGAAATAAGAAATCATCAAATATTTAAACGTTTGCGTTTATTTGTGTGTGTGTGTGAAAAGGCGGTTATAGAGCGAGAATCAGGGAATGTGTGGACGGTGAGTAATGGACTAGCTCGCCGTCCGTTCGTCTTATGACGACGACAGGCCGTGTCGACGGCGCGTTCATGTTCCACGCGCGCCTCAAAGAGATGTCAGCAACATGGAAGGGGCCCGCAAGGGCCAACGCCCGTCGGGGCTGCGGGTTCTTCGAAAGAGATACCGCGGCTTCGGCACAAGGGCTAAGAAGCAACATGGGGTTTTTAGTTAGTAGAACTCCAACACTCCCTTCCGCTCTGCCCAGAGGAGGCTCTGCCAGGAAGGATTATTTGATGATTTCCCACCACCCAAAAAAATAAAGGGAGAGAACCACACGAGTGGTTTACACTTTCTGATTTCCATTTATAATAATAATAATATGTTTTCTTTCTTCTTTCTATAAAAAAAAAACTACCCACCCATTATTGATTCGGGTCGAGAATCCTTCCCAGAATTCTTCTCGAAGTTGGCGAGAAACGACAGCCCGTGTAACAACGATATTTAATACTTTTAACTCAGTGAGAAACAGTGGGACAGATATCACAAATTTAAAATTCCCCGTTCTGAATTTCGGTTATTCTGTCTGTATGTCAGTTATCTGACATCGAAACAGAGAGTCAAATGGAATTTACTTTATGAAAAGTTTATCTCTTGAATGTGAGTAAAATTGCCGGAAGGGAAAGTCGATGTACCTTCAAATTAGAAACGTATTCGAAACGAAGGTCTGGAACATGCATTAGGGGAATTAAATTCGATTGTGGCCACTGTGCAGTATACATACTTTATTTTGAGGTTAATTAGGCAGAGGTATATCCATTTGTGCACCCACGACCCATAATTCAGTAGTTATGTTTAAGTTCCATGTAATAGGGGGCGAGCCTATTGCCATCAACCGGGTATGAATCTAGACTACGTGTCTGCTAAAGAGAAATTCCTGATGAAAAAGAATAACACTTTGCCTGACCTGGGAATCGAACCCAGGACATGCACAGGTTTGTATTATTCTTCATATAATTTTAACATCAAAAGTTTCGTATAACAAAACATGCAAATATGAATAGCGTTTTCAGTTTCAATTACTATTCATTTCTAGACAGCTCTGCATGTCGTATTCACAAGTTTTCACTGAAAATTAATTCGAATAAGCTTTTCCGACGTAACTTTTCAATTTGTTTACAAGCAGTACAATTTTCCTCTCTTGTTTTTATATTTTTTAAAACCAGATTTAAGCACTGTTATGCTTGAAATGCGAAGAAACAAATTCCCCGTTGGAAATTAAAATAACGGAACGAACCTTTTTGTTTTTTGCCCTCACCTTACTGGGGCTTGGAATCTCGTACGGAACCCGGGACAAAGTATTAACCTACACAGTACCTACATGCAAGAAATTTAAATCTACAGTAAGTACATACATTCACAACATATTAAAATGTACCAATATTTGGTCCAGAGTACATCATTATTAAGCTATGGCATGTAGGAACTCAACCTCAACTCAGAAATGAAACGACTTGTATTAATAATAATGAATATTCTTCGATATAATTCTCACAGTCAAAATATCAACGCTCCGTTTTAAATGGTTCGAATTCAATTGCCGCGCAAACGACCAAAAATAAACTATCACACTTTCAGAAAATTACAGTAGCAAAAGTCATAACTCTATACAGCCTTAAACCATATTATTTTAGATTAGTACTATTTTAGTGATGAGTATCTGTCAATGTTACCAGATGGAAAATAGAAGAATATTTACGTGTCTGTAAGAGCTGACAGATACTTGTCACACCTAATACAAATTGGTTATGTCAAATCTTAAATGTAATAAAACTGTTAGTCTTACATGCATAGCTTCTATCGCGGGCCTTGAGCGTGGGGACCGAATCCAGAAATTCCGTAACGAAAAAAAAACCTAACGAATTGACACTCTTGACAATTTCTTGAAATCAAAAATTGTGAGTTGCCTGTATTTAATTTTATTATTCAGTCAAAAACTTCCTCAAAGAATTTCTGTGAGCGTGTTAATTAATTTTATAAGCGTAAGATAAGATACTATTAATAGAAATTATCAATAAATTACATTATTTGAGCAAACATATTAATAAAAATAAATTAAATTATATAAATCAAATGTAACCTTCATAGCTCTAACCACTAAGAAAAACTATGACACAAAATAAAAGAAAAAGTAAATGACATCTTGACAACTGACGTAATGTCAGATGAAAAGTAAACATTGAAAAATTATTAGATTTAATATTTTAAAACAGCAAAATCAAGGTAATAAATCGAATATGATCGATTATAAGGCTGCCAACAAAAATAGTTGTCGCCAAGGCGCGACATGAGACGTAAAAGGACATTTTATAAAAGATGAGGATGATTAGTAAAAGTGTAAGTATAAATAATGGTATAAATACTATATTTAAATACTGCATTCTCAGATCAAATAAAAGGCAGATAGAGCGCGTAGAACATGAGAGTGAAACCACCAAAGCAAATACAAATTCAAAAGCGAATATGATCTCACGTCAGTACTAAGCTACGCGTCGTAGTGCTTAGACGTCACAAGTGACTTACTATTTTATGTCAAATCTTGTCAGATCATGCTATCTTGTCTTTAAACATTGTAAAAGTTGTTCACAAAAACAAACAAAAGGAGATGGAATATCTTTCCACAAGTACCTAACTATTGTTTATTTTATTGTTTTGTTGTTTAATTTCCATAAAATATTTTCCGACTCAAAAATTGGCAGTTATTGGTCTGTGTTGCCAGTTTACTTCGAAATAGGTCTCCTTGAATTGGGGGAATTTGCATGGTGTGTAGAAAGATGAATTTATACATGTTTATGCAGAAATAATTTAGTATAATCTATACTAATAATATTATAAAGCTGAAGAGTTTGTTTGTTTAGTTGAACGTGCTAGTCTCAGGAACTACTGGTAAATAATAATAATAATATATCAAGTTTAATATCACTTTATGATCGTCTAATAGAAAAAGACTTACTCACCGACAAACTTAGCCAGGATCATATTGAAATATTTTTCGGATGCCTCAAGATGCATAATGATAATCCAAACATAAAACAATTTAAGGCCAAATATCGACTTGTCGGGGTTGCGGGTTGTTCGCAATAGATACCACGGCCTCGACATAAAGGGCTAAGAAGGAACATGAGTGGTTTTTAGTCAGTAGAAGTCTAACACTCCCTTTCGCTCTGCTCTAGAGCAGGAGGGTTATTTGATGATTTCCCACCCCCCAAAAAAAAGACCAAATATTGAAAATTATTAACGCATTTAGAAATGAGAAGTATAGAAACTGGAAACTGTATTCCTCTGGAGAATATTGCAATATTAACGTGTACTTCCGCTACACAAATAATCAACTTAACTACTTCATCGTACCGACAAGAAGACACCGACGATTCTGAAAGTGTTTCATTAGGTTTTTTAAAAGATTTGCCCACGGATGTCAACAATTTAGCTTAGTATTTAGATGTGCCAATTTTTAATGAAAATGATGAAAAATGAATGATGTGCCAATTTTATTCTGTTCAAATACTAGGTACTTGAGCATCTATATAGCAAAAGTGCATTTCCAATTTTAAACATTAGTACAATAATTGAAAAAATTGTGGGAGTTTTTACCAATACCTAGCAACTTTACACACGCACAGATGCACATGTCCCTACAATGCCGCTCCTAGCTGTCATGCACACATAAATATTGAGTGACTTCACATTGTTTGTTGCGCATGTTCTATCTGCCTGTTATTTGATCTGAGACTGCATTAATAAAATAAATAAATAATTATAATTGCATAAGTTGATAAAAAATGCTATGCAATAGCTTTACCGCGGCAGTCTCCGAGTGCCACACGACTTTTTTATTTATTTATTCATCATCATCATCTGCCTGGTCTTTTTCCAACTATGTTGGGGTCGAGCTCCAGTCTAACCGGTTGAAGCTGAATACCAATATTTTACATGGAGCGTCTGCCTGATTGACCTCCTTGGTAAGACTGCTTGTCAGGCTTTCGAGCCCCTGACTATGTTACCGTTACAATTGTCTAAGATCTACAAAAGACAGCCGGACTCAAACTCAAAGCATTTATTTCAATTAAACCATTACAGGGACTTTTGAATATCAGAAGAACAATTCACAAAACTAAGCTACAGTCACAGTCACAAGGCATAATAACTTGCCCGTCGGGGCTGCGGTTTGTTCGCAAGAGATAACGCGGCCTCGACATGAAGGGCTAAGAAGGAACATGGGTGGTTTTTAGTCAGTAGAAGTCTGACACTCCCTTTCGCTCTGCCCAGAGAGGGAGGGGTTATTTGATGATTTCCCACCAACAAAAAAAAAAAAAGGCATAATAATTTGTGAAAGTACTGTAGTTGCCCATTTCCTAGCGTAGATCTCTATGGAGAAGAACGGGCAAGAAACTCCATGGACACTCTTTTAAATCAGAATATTGTTACAAAATCTTGGTACATTACATAATTCATGTTGAGATGGTACCAACGGCATATTTATTTATTACTAGCGGACGTCACGCGGTTTCACCCGCGTAGTTCCCACTCCCGTGGGAATATAGGGATAAAAAGTAGCCTATGTCACCCGGGGATAGTGTAGCTTCCCAACGGTGAAAGAATTTTTGAAATCGGTCCAGTAGTTTCGAAACCTATTCGTTACAAACAAACAAACAAATCTTTCCTCTTTATAATATTAGTGTAGATTAATTTTATATTCCTGAAACCGCACTTTATTTCTTTAGCTGTGTTAAACAGCTTTATTAAGCCTTAAACTAACTTTGAACTTGCTAACATACACAAATTAACGAAGTACAAATCGATGGTTTGCAAAATCAACCAAGTTATACAACCCTGTCTAAGTTTGTAATACATAATCC
Source organism: Diarsia brunnea (assembly GCA_949774965.1). Classification (NCBI taxonomy): domain Eukaryota; kingdom Metazoa; phylum Arthropoda; class Insecta; order Lepidoptera; family Noctuidae; genus Diarsia; species Diarsia brunnea. The sequence goes on along the minus strand of OX458997.1, from coordinate 9,276,972 downwards.
AAGTCCCGAGACCCTTAAGAGGGCTTTCACCACATCAACAACAACTTGCGGTTACTTTGCATAAGGGAAAAACTGTCTTACAGACATTTCTATACCGTTTCCTTTCATGGTGTGGAAAAGGATATGTATATATGTATAGTTAAATGAATGATTTTAAAGGTTTGTTTTGAAGAGCATAAGCTATACAAATTGAGCTCGTGGAGCTCGTGGCTTAATAATAACTGTCACTTGGGTCGATCTTTAGGTAAAGCTGTGCTTGCCTAGGTCGGTCTGTGGATGGGTGACCACCCGACATACCGAGTTTCCTCCATGCCTCGGAAAGCACGTTAAGCTGTTGGTCCCGGCTGCCATATATAGATCGTCGGCAGTCGTTACAGGTAGTCAATGACCTGAAAATCTGACATCCAGTCGTACCAAAGAGTATCGTATTACCTAGTATTAACTGGGTTGTGGAGGTGAGATAGGCAGTCGCTCCATGTAAAATACTGGTATTCAGCTGCATCCGGTTAGACTGGAAGCCGACCCCAACATAGTTGGGAAAAGGCTAGGCAGATGATGAACCTATACAAATTGAGTTAAATCTTTACGACAAATACGACACTGCTTTTCATTCCCACTAGTTCTACTAAACAGTTCTACGGTAGAAGCAATGGGAATATTCTTTTACACTAGTCTTACGATTTAGTTATACATTTTGAACACAACAATTCGATCGAATCGAAAGATTTGGAGGTCATGGGGTTTATGGGGGTTTGGAGGTATGGGAGGTCTTTGCCCAGCACTAGGATGACACAGGCTTACAGTAACAGTAATGCTAACCAACCAACTCATAGAACTGAAATAGTATATCGAATGGTCGATTTTTTAAAGTTAAATGTTTAACTTACGCAAAAAACACACTCAGCATGATTTTGTGCACCATGCTGAGTGGTTAACTGCTTGTCGCAGTCACGACGTGAAAGCTGTTAACTTTTTTGTTGTTTCGTCCTGTCGTTTTTTGTTATTTGTATGCACGTCATGTAGGTATCTGCGACAAATAAATATTTTATTGTTTTTTTTTTGTTACCCAACTGTGGTGAAGTACAAAAGAAGTGTTATGTATTTTTCAAACAGTACTTCTGTTTCTATTTTAGGTATTTAATTGGCTCACATCAAATTCTCTTTTGCGGTAAATGAGTGAAGTCAACAAGTACGCCGCAATCATAGCTCATAGTGACTCCAACCTCATATTTTGTCACACATAAATGGCGGGAAGAAAGTGACACCCTTATTTTATATGAGGTCATGTAGAGAGATATAATGAAGCATTTATTCAGTACGCAGAGCCCACATAACGTGGAAATTATTACTATTACTTAATAATTTGGTGTTTAATTTACATGTCTGTACAAATGAGGGTGAACATGAGCTTGGCTGACAAAGTAACTTTGTGTGTAAGTGTAAGAATGTCTATATGTCTTCTATGTACATTAATGTAATAGTCAAAGAGAAATGTCTCTGTTCAAAAACTGCCAGATTCAAAGTATTAGCATAAATATTCCTTTTTTGGAATACGATGTAAGTTACTGACGTAGCATAATTATTATATATAATATTATATGAAGGTTGTCTAGTCTTCTCATAGATTAAATCAATTTCTAATTATTTGTAAAAATGGCATAAATTGTTCAACTCTGAATATAAAATATAATAATACAATTTTATATCTAAACTTCAAATTAATATAACTGGGGAACTTGTATGAATTCGCCTTAAGTATTGAACAACTGTGCTATTGTGTGCCTGAACGTTCTAGACCTCTCAGCAATACCTCATTTGGTCAACAATGCAATATTACCGAGCTTCGCAATATTAGGAGCTATTGTTATATATTTTCAATCTCAGAAAGTGCCTTATTTATGTAGTAGCCACACGTAAGAATAAACTAATTTATTGGTTTATATCAGCAGCTATCATCAGACACTTTTCTTGTTCATTTTTATCATTCACTAGCTAATGCCCGCGGCTTCGCTCGCGTCAAATTTATACTAAAACCTTCTGCGAGAACCCCTCTATACATTGGTGAATAACATTAAAATCGGTGCAGAAGTTTTTGAGTTTATCGCGAACAGACAGAAAGACGAGGCGGAGGACTTTGTTTTATAATGTGATGATTCGATATCTTTTACTTTAACGTATGGAGACAAAATTATATAACCAAAAGGGAAAAATGAATTTGCAAATACACCGACCCAACTACGTTGGACTACCGAGTGATGGAAATATAAGGGAATGCACGTTCATTCTATGTAATTTTACCTGTGTCTTGTGATCGTAAACTGACACAAAAATAACATTCACTCGATTGAACCATTCAATTCAGTAAAGCGTCTGGTATTAGCAACACCAACTAGCTGATAGGCGAGGTATGTTGTTATCAAAAGCCACAACTTTGAGATAGTTTGCAAGATACACCACACTTCTCAATTAACATTACAAAGTGAAGTTGTCTATGTTTCCATTAAGAGGCAACAATTTATAGTCAATTTTAAGTTTTAATTATCAGCATGATTCAATGAAGATTTTCAATTACAGGGCATCGACGGCGTGTTCGTGTTTCACGCGCGCCTTAAAGAGATGTCAGCAACATGGAAGGGGCCCGCAAGGGCCGACGCCCGTCGGGGATGCCGGTTGTTCGAAAGAGATACAAGAAGGAACATGGGTGGTTTGTAGTCAGTAGAAGTCTGGCACTCCCTACCGTGCGTGTATACGTGTCAATCGTCGCTCTGGGCAGAGGCCCAGAGCGACGATTGACACGTATTCTGTACATATTTCCGATCCCACATTGAACTTTATAATCAGTCAAAATCGAACATGTGGAGGTCACTCCACTCTGTATACTTGTACTATTACTACTATGTATACCTATGGCTTTTCTATTTTAATATAGTTTAAAGGTTTTTCCGAAAGCTACATGCCGCTTATTTATATATACAGCTGGTAAAGTGTAAACGTACTTCACTCCTCTGCCTATCCTTTCGGAGGAAGGTAGCGTGATGTTATGTCCCCTCCGTATTAAGGCAAGTACGGCAGAGGAATGACTTCGTTCCGAATTCACCTGCCTATGAAATTTAATAAAACCGGTCGGAAATTCACGAGTTCCCCCCAAGCGCCCCAAACGTAGTTACTATTGCCATGTTGTAGACTATTTGCTTATAATTCCCTGCCAGTGTTTTTACTTTTTAATCATCGGTGTGGCTTTTCTACGTTTCTAAGCTCACTTCAGTATTATGTGGATTGTGGTTTGAAATGTATACAGTATGTACGTATGTGGACCGTTAATAACCTAAGTTGAAATTCTCGAGGTAGCTTCAAACAATGCAACTTCTAATCAACATTGACTTTAATTATCAAAGAAATCACGTTTTTTTATAGTATTATTTTTACAAACACAATTTAATATTCAAAAATTATTTATAATGAATCAAAACGATGAAAATTAAAAAAATACACCGCCGACTCTATATAATTATAGTCGGTGGTGACTTTTTTAAATTTCCAATGTTTTAATCGATTTGGATGTATAGTCGGTGGTGTTTTTTTTTTTAATTCCTATATTTAAATCAACTTGGATGTATAGTCGGTGGTGATTTTTTTTTAAATTTCCTATGTTTTAGTCGATTTGAACGTAGTTTATGGTATAGTTATCTGTGGTAACTTTCTTTCCCGCCCATGGTTGCGGAAAAATAAAAAAAGCGCACGCGTGCGAAATACGTTGCATGTCGAATCTAATCATAGTGCAATAAGAGCTAGTTTTCTAGGAAGTGTAATGAAATAGTACATTTTGATACAAGTGCGGAATGTTTGTTATTGCATTCGAGGCGGATTGAACACCCGAGCTGTATGGCGAGGGTGTTCATGGGGTTGAGAAATGCAATAACAAATTTCCACGTGTATCAATCGACGTTTTTCAATACACTTTCGAAGAAATTAACTAATAACGATAAGTATTTTTGTCATCAATTTCTAAGAGACTATGATTTCATTTGCTTTTTTTCCGCGGTTTGATTTCGCCAGATTGAAGAAGAAGCAAAGGTATGAAGCCGCTAAACAACCTCATAGGAAAAATATAAAATTCAAATATTTTTTAATTAAGAACACAAATTAATGTTTACTTGTTCATAAAAGTAAATATTTATTTAAAATAATCATATTTATTTGTAGTATTATTTTTACAAATACAATTTGATATTAAAAAAATATTTATGCTGTAAAGACGCAAATCAAAATGACGAAATTAAAAAAAAACACCGCCAACTCTTTAGTTGGTGGTGATTTTTTTTTAAATTTCGTATGTTTTAATCGATTTGGACGTAATTTATGGTTATCTGTGGTAATTTTCTTTCCCGCCCTTGGTTGCGGAAAAATTAGATTAACGCACGCGTGCGAAATATGTTGCATGTCGAGCCTAATCGTAGTGCAATAAGAGCTAGTTTTCGAGGAAGTGTATTGAAAAATACATTCCTCATAAATATTTAATGTTTTATTATTCGGTATTATCTAGGTACATATCCAAGGATGAAATGCTATTACAAATGAAAAGGGTTAAAAACAAGAACAAAGACAGCTTGACAAGGAAAAGGGGTCCAAAACATCATGTCCAATGAAAGAAAAACTTTGTCTATTCACTGTCAACTTTCTACAAAATCAAAGGAATAAAAAAAGGGAAATTTAAGCAACATTTTATTGAATCGGCCTGATCAAACGTCCCTTCTTATGTATTTATTTTTATGATATTTAAGGCCCCACGCCGTTCAAAAACGCAACTGGTGTTGCTTTTCCAAGACAGATGAAAAATCTAAGTAAAAAAAAGACATACCTTTTTTGTCTGAATTAAATGATTTTTATTTTTTATAACATAACCTGTAATAGAGTAGTTGACAAAAAAATATCTAATTAGTCCGTCTTTTTTCACGTAAACAATAAATGAAGACGATACAGTGCTTCGAAAAGTCTCATGACGTCACAGTTAGGCACATTTTTACCCGAAAGTCACGTCACCAGCCCCCACTCACGATCTTTGACACGTTATATTTTCGCCAATTATTATTAATTTGATAAAACAAAAAACATGTATCCAATATTTTTCGATAGGTAATCTTACAGACGGACCAAACAGAATCAAAATTTTTTAGTCAGTCAACTACCCTATTCTCGAAGAGTTCGGCAGAAGTGTAGGTACCTAATATAACGACCACATTTTGCCGGCTATGTTTAAGTCCCATGATATAGGGGTGAGCTTATTGTCATCAATAAGGCACAAATCCAGACTCCGTGACTGCTACTTAAAAAATTCTGATGGAAAAACGGATAATTGAACCATGGACCTCGTGCCCAGCAGTAGAACTTGCAACCACTAGATCAACGAGGCAATAAAAAAAACAACTTAACGTAATAAACTAAATCTGGGAAAAGAGCACAAGAAATATGCCAGCATTTAATCAGCGTCAAGACATAATTTTCAACCCAAGAACCAGCCCAATAAAAATAGAACATAAAAAGGTGAAAATGGACCACAAATCATATAATTATTGTTTATTACACCCATTAACAGCAATTAAATAAGCCATCTAAATAATTACCTATCTTTTTCTGGCCTAACCCAAAAAGTAGAAAGAAATCTGCGCTAAACAGACTTCTAAGGCTTAATAAAATTAAATAACAATGGCGTGGGTCCAAGAAAAACTAAGTCGGGACAAAAAGTGTGTCTAGGCAATTGAAAGCAAATGTACCATCCGAAGTGTTTGACCAAGATTGATTGATTACCCAAAGATAATGGAGACGACATACTTACTACAAGCTTCTTACAAATAACACATTCTATTCTATTTATTGTTGAGATTTCACACCGATTTTCAGTAGTTTCACGACACATTCGCACGAACGTAGGTTCGTGTTATGTATGTTTATTTTTTTTAACCGACTTCCCAAAAAGGAGGAGGCCCTCAATTCGATTGGTATGTTTTTTTTTATTTTTTTTATGTATGTACACCGATTATTACATCTAAGAAATTAAATATGAATTTCACTTATTTTCTTAATATGTTTTATTTTAACTGACCTACTACTAAAGTACTAATCCAACAGTCAAAAACTTCATCGTATAACCTAAATAAAGTTCAAATGTAAATACAGGATTCGTTTTTGTTTTAGATTCAGGTAATTTTAGCTTTATTGAATAAACTAACTGTATACATTGTTGCAATAACGACGAAATGAACTAAAATAGGTTCTAAGACATCTGAAACGACAGTGGCAAAAGCTCGTCGGATAATGTCGTTTATGTTCGAATTTTGTGTTTGCAGTTTATACCTAAACTTTTTCGGGCTAGCAATGTTTAAGCCAATTTATCATATTTGAGCAATCGAATACAGAAAGCTGGTTCTGACGACCAACAGAGATATCTCACATCTGGTCTGAGAAGTACCAGATTTTCACTGTTTTTCCTTCATTTCGTAAAAAAAATTGTAACATTTTTTGCTTTAATTATGTTTTCAGCAAAATTCAGCAATACTTGATAAGATAAATTCTGACAATCCAAGATAATTTCTGAAATAAAGACGTTCAAAAGCGGTCCCAAGTTTATTTTCTGAGAAATTATAAATGTACACAGGGGAGTTTCGAGGTACCTACGAGATATACAAACAGCCACAATATCGGGCTGTACCGAGATTTTACTGAATTCTCCTTCAAACATAAACTTACTTTGCCTCGAAGTAAATGGAATATCGCTGCGTTTATACTAGGTATTCAGTAAATGAGTTTGCATCACCTAAACCCAGTTTCTGTACAACTACCTATATGTGAGCGTCTTTTTATTTATTAAAACTTCATGCTTAAATAATAATAGTACAAAGTGTAGCGTTCCGTTACATGAATCCTCCTTTTTTGTTTTAAAAAATATTAGTAATTGGACCTTCCTTTTATTTATTTTTCTACTTGGCGTCATGATTTTTTAAAATAAGAATAAAAGTCAAAATTTGTGACATCCCTTGCCAATTTGTTTTGTCATTCGCCTGTGAGATACGAACTGATGATCGTTATAAAGTTAATTTGATTTATTATTTAAAATTTTGTCCGAGTGAAATCTATTTTGTCCTGATTTATCTATCAGTGTTATATTTTTCTACCTGTGATCCTGTTTTGGAAAATTTCCTATTTTTATCTTCTCTGGTATGTATTTATCTCGTGTATTTTTGATCGTTGATTCCCTATTTACCTTCTGTTACTGGTTTGTGTTCATTAGTCTTATCATATTTTTTATTTTTGCTTTAGGTACTAACCAGTCACAGAGGGCTATTTGGCCCTCTTCCGTTACCCCGAAGCCCTACCCGACTTAGTATATACTTCATCAAGGTTTGCTGAGATTTTCACCTTTTTTTGATCTTGAAGAGTCGTCTCCACTTTTTATGGAGCGTCATCTAATTATTTCTTTCTACGTGTGAGAAAACTCCAGCGAATAACGCCTGTTTTGGGTCCTGAGCCCACTTTTTGTGGAGCGTAATCTAAATATTTGCTTTTCTACGTGTGAGAAAACTCCAGCGAATTGCGCCTATCTTGGGTCCTGATCCTACTTTTAACTCTACATATAGTGATACCAACGGCGCATGAAATTTATCATGATAAAAGATCTGAAAGCTTCAAAGGATTTCGTCTAATAATTTTAGTTAATATTAAGTCTAGGTTAAATTATAAATTTTATTGTTGTTGAATTAAAGAAACTGTGTTAAATTTTACATTAAAAATCAATCATACCTCGGATGAAGCTTCAGCCAAGGGTCACATAATTAAAAAATATAATTATCTCACAGCGAATCTCTTTTTAAAATAATCTCAATAATTATATAATTTTAAGTTAATTCTTTTATCTACTTTATTTTTAAGGTTCTCAATATTATATATCTTATCTAATTAAATTTTTCTTGTGGTGATTTCTACTTTTATTTTAAAAACACTACAGTTTGGCGCCCGAAGAAAAATACGGTAAGTGCATATTATAAACCACTTATACCGATAACTTAAATATTTTTTTTTTTTGTTGTTTTGTGTGTGATGCTCATGTTTGAGCAAATTTAATCTCTTATCTTTTTCCAGTTCCATCTGTTTCAGAAGAACATAGATTGCTCATCGTAAAAATAGTACTCTCATGAGAACTCGAAAAGTTATACAGACCAAACATTGAAAGTCGCTACTGCAGATTTGTTTCATGACAAATGTATTGTAAAATGCTTGAATTTTAATAACTCTGTAACCATATTGAATTTTAATCTTTTATTTCCTCCCAAATTATATTTTATCCTGTTTATCATTTATTTCCCATAGCTAGCGGTATTTAAAACCTGTAGTCTTTGAATGGTCTGATGTAAGTGTGTTTAGCCGGCGTGAAAAAGGTAAGCGAATTTTTGTAAGGCAGATTTTTATGCTTGAATCTAGATATTTCAGGTTCTATTATTCTGTTTCCTTATTTCCTGTCTTGTTATTTTTAGGACAGTCCCATTTCCAGACATAAGTTTGAAAGGCCGTACAGTTTCTTTCGAGTTATTTCTTCGTCATTGTTATCTTATTTTGCCCATAGATCTTTATTTCACTAAGTGATTCTCCTAGATTCAATCTATATTTTAGTTTTGGTGATATTCTTATTCTATAACACCAAAATTATATAAACTTAAACGTAAACAAATTCCTCATTTTAAAACTATTAAAATATTCATTTTCGACTATATTCTTGAAGTTCATCTTGTTATTGTCGTTGCTAGGTAACAATATTTTTGCGGAATTTTATCTCGGTGGCAGAATTAAGAACTAATAACAATTTACTCTTCCAAATAGGTCGATTGATTTTTACTTGGATAATATTTTTTTTAGGTTTCAAAACTTTTTGAAGTTTGACGTTATAATTACGCTTACTATTTTTACAGGATTGGTTGTATTTTTTCCTTTTCAATAAGATAATATTTTTTTTTTTGTTGTTGCTTGATTTGTATACTTCCGTCAGTATGGATGATCAAGAGTTACCTATTGTCGAAACTCCAACCCGAAGCGCTATCATATCAAGACCTCCACCAATTCCTGCACCAATTCTTCCACAAATCCCTCCACCAATTCCTCCTAGGAATCCTTCTTCAACAAATATTTTGTCATCAGCTAGATCTGAGATTTTTCCTCAACGCTTTGAAAAAATATATTCCTTGTCCAAATGGAAAATTGATTTTTCTGGCAATAGTTGCGTACGCGAATTTTTTGTTGATATTGATGAACGTAAATATGCCGATGGTGTTTCGGATCAATACTTAATGAGACGATTCCATGAAGTTTTATCGGGTGCGGCATTAAAATATTTCCGGTTAATTCGTTTCGATGGTATTACCTATGCTGAATTAAAAGATTTATTCTTTAAAGCTTTTGCACCAACCGATTTGGAATTTAAGACAGAATTTGAAGTTCGCAACTTAAAACAGAAGGCTGATCAATCAGTCAGAGATTTCGTCATCCAAGTTTCTTATCTGAATGATAGACTTGCTGATCCTATTAGTGAATCAAAATTGATCGAAATTATAACACATAATATGCAGCAAAAATACTTTCCGTGTCTTTCCATCCATAGGTTTAAGAATATTAACGATCTCATGTGTACCGCTTCTCATTTCGAAAGTTATTTACCACATTGTACTAAGGCGGTATCATCGGTTACTAATCAAGCTCAACATTGTCCTAAATGTAATCAGTTGGGCCATTCATATCGCGACTGTCCAAATTTTCCTGGTTTAATGTGTTTTAAATGTCGTACTCCTGGTGTGTTGACACGCGATTGTTTAAAATGTAATCCAAAAAAAGGCATAGATAACCGGCGGCACGCATTTCTTACAGTGTCACCGGTGATAGTTTCAGATACACAAGATAACAGACCATTTATTGAGATATGGTTGGGAGACCGTTGGGTTAAAGCCTTATTAGATTCAGGTGCTCAGATGTCTATAATTAACCACGATTTTGTTAAAAATTTAGGAATAACGATTGATGCGAATATTAACGTTAATGTTATTTCCGCTAACAATTCACCTATAGATATTTTGGGAACTGTGAATTTTCCAGTTCTGTTTAATAATGCGACCTTTACGCATGAGTTTTTAGTTGCACGTTGTTGTACTTCTACAGTCATTTTAGGAATTGATTTTTGGAAGAAGTTCGGCTTGACATCTCTTTTTAGTCAAGCTTTTAATAAAAATATCGATGGTAATATGTATTTATCGTCAATTAACAATGGTTCCATTCAATTTCATAATGAAAATAATGCTCGATATGTTCATCCTCGTAATATATTATCTGATAGTCAGGAAAATAGTCTTCAACTGGCAATTAAGGAGTTTGATGATATTTCTTCCGAGAGGGTTGGTCTTGGAAAGACTACTTGGCTATCTCATAAAATAAATACAGTTGGACAGCCTGTCAGACAGAGATATTATCCTCTTTCACCTGTTAAATTAAAAATTCTTAATGATGAGATCGATAAAATGTTAAAGATCGGTGTTATTCGTCCATCTCGATCACCATGGGCAAGTCCAGTTGTGATGGTAACAAAGAAAGATGGTTCCGTACGTTTTTGCGTGGATAGTAGAAAACTTAATAGTGTTACGATCCGCGATTCTTATCCTCTTCCTAGGATACAAGATATTCTTGATAATCTTCGCGGAGCAAGATATATAACTTCGCTTGATTTTAGTAGTGCATTTTGGCAAATACCTTTGGCTGATGACGATAGTTGTCAGAAAACAGCTTTTATTGTTCCTCAACGTGGTTTATTTGAGTTTGTTAGGATGCCGTTCGGTCTTACGAATGCTGCTTCTGAAATGCAACGTTTAACTGACATGATTGTAAATTTTGAATTTACTTCAACTAGCGATGATTGTGTCTTCGGATATGTGGATGATTTGATCTTGGTCTCTAAAGATTTTCATAGTCATCTCGCACTCCTCAGAAAGGTACGTAATCGTCTAAAGGAAGCTGGTTTATCCATCAATCTAAAGAAATGTGAGTTTTGTAAAAGTGAATTAAAGTATTTGGGTTATATTGTGAATGAGAAAGGTCTTCAGACCGATCCTAATAAACTCGAATCAATTAGAGATTTTCCTACTCCCACTACAGCCAAGTCGTTGCGTGGTTTCATAGGAATGTGTTCATATTATAGACGTTTTGTAGATGGTTTTTCTTCTATAATAGCTCCTCTTACAGCTCTTTTAGGAAAAAGGAAAGGACGTGATCCGATCAATTGGGATCAATCCGCTGATTGTGCTTTTAACAAACTAAAATCGGCTTTAGTTAATACCCCCGTTATGGCTTGTCCAGATTTTTCCAAACCATTTATTTTACAGTGTGATGCTTCTGCTGTTGGATTAGGATCTGTTCTGTCACAAAAAATAAATAATGTAGAACATCCTATTGCCTATTATTCCCGCTTGTTTTCAAAAGCGGAACGTAATTATAGTACTACTGAACGCGAACTCCTTGCTATTCTCGATTCTATCAAGAATTTTCGTTGTTATTTAGATGGAATGAAGTTTACTGTTGTGACAGATCATATGGCTTTGAAGTGGCTTCTTACATTAAATAATCCTTCTGGTCGTTTAGCTCGTTGGGCTACTATTATTTCACAATATACATTTGACATAGTTCATCGTAAAGGTTCACAACATATTGTTCCCGATGCTTTATCGAGGATTTATGAGAGTGCCATAACTTTTGATCTGGGTCCGGAAAATACCAATGATAGATGGTATAAGAAGGTCTATTTTGGTGCTCGTGATACACCTCAAATGTTTCCGGCTTACACCATTCATAACGGCGTTCTTATGAGACGCATGCCTATTTCTAGTCCATTATCTTCTGATCCTTTGCGCGTAGTTTTACCTAAAGAAAAAGTTCCTTCTGCAGTTTGGGAAATTCATAATAATTTTCCTTCTATACATCCTGGTGTTTCAAAATCATATTATAAGATCAAAGAACTATACTATTGGCCAAACATGTTTCGTGATGTAACTGAAATATTGAAACGATGTGAGGTATGTAAAGCCTATAAAATAGCAAACACTCAACCTCGTGGTCAGATGATTTACCCTAAAGATGTATCATTACCTTTACAAATTATTTCAATTGATATTGTCGGACCTTTGCCTGTCGCTTATTATGGTTATAAATATATTTTATCCATGGTGGATGTATTTACCAAATATGTTTGGCTTGTTCCACTAAAAAAGGTAGATACCAATTCGGTAACCAAAGCTTTGGAATCAGAAATATTTTTTAATTTCGGCGTTCCACGTACAATTCTTTGTGATAATGCTTCTGTTTTTCGTAGTAACCGATTTTTAAACTTCCTTAGGACTTTCCATATCGATTCTCCAACCTATACGCCGTATTATACTCCTCAAGCTAATACCGTTGAGCGATATAACCAAAGTGTTATTACTTGTTTAAGCATATTAGTTGGTGATAATCAAAGGAACTGGGCTAAGATGTTACCTAAGGTCAAACTGTATCTCAATTCATGTGTTAACCTAGCTACTAATTTTACACCAAATTTCCTTATGTTCGGTAGAGAGGTTTCCGTGGATCCATCTCATGCTTATAGACAGACTCGAAGTGTAAATTTAGCTGAAAGTCGGTCTCATCATGCGTCAAATCTTACCTCTCTTGCTGAAATTTATGCGAAAGTGTCTGATAATCTTTCTTTAGCTTTTCTTCGTAATTCTAATGCATATAATTCAAAACGTTCTGCTATTACTTTCAACATCGGTGACACTGTATGGAGGCGTAATTTTACCAGGTCTTCTGGAACGGATTATTTCTCTGGAAAACTAGCTCCTCGTTTTGTCAAGTGTCAGGTAGTTAGGGTAATATCAAGGACTACTTATATTCTTCAAGATTGTGATTCAGTACACTCTGGATTATATCATATAAAAGATATATTAAAATAATTAAGTCACTAATTTCAGGGTCGTTTATAGTTTATGGGATTTAGATTATAATTTATTCTTATTGTCTCAAATATAATTAATTGTCTTAAAATTTATCTTCTGTTATTAGGTTAATTTATTTATTGTTTAATTAGTTGTTAGTTAATTACTTGTTATCTTCTAATGTTAGGTTAATTTAGTCATTGGTTAGTTAATTAATATTTAATTAAATTTTTCTTTATTCTTAGATATTCTTAATTTATCTATTATTTCTTCTTTTCTTTATTCATAAATCGTCACTTAAGACTTTTTATTTTTTTTTGACCACCTAACGTTTCCACTAGGGTTGTCATCTTAAACTTTCTCGTAAGGGTTGTTTACTACTTGTTTTGTTATCTTAATGGGGGATAACGAACTTTTGTTGGAAAAAGGGTACTGTAGCGTTCCGTTACATGAATCCTCCTTTTTTGTTTTAAAAAATATTAGTAATTGGACCTTCCTTTTATTTATTTTTCTACTTGGCGTCATGATTTTTTAAAATAAGAATAAAAGTCAAAATTTGTGACATCCCTTGCCAATTTGTTTTGTCATTCGCCTGTGAGATACGAACTGATGATCGTTATAAAGTTAATTTGATTTATTATTTAAAATTTTGTCCGAGTGAAATCTATTTTGTCCTGATTTATCTATCAGTGTTATATTTTTCTACCTGTGATCCTGTTTTGGAAAATTTCCTATTTTTATCTTCTCTGGTATGTATTTATCTCGTGTATTTTTGATCGTTGATTCCCTATTTACCTTCTGTTACTGGTTTGTGTTCATTAGTCTTATCATATTTTTTATTTTTGCTTTAGGTACTAACCAGTCACAGAGGGCTATTTGGCCCTCTTCCGTTACCCCGAAGCCCTACCCGACTTAGTATATACTTCATCAAGGTTTGCTGAGATTTTCACCTTTTTTTGATCTTGAAGAGTCGTCTCCACTTTTTATGGAGCGTCATCTAATTATTTCTTTCTACGTGTGAGAAAACTCCAGCGAATAACGCCTGTTTTGGGTCCTGAGCCCACTTTTTGTGGAGCGTAATCTAAATATTTGCTTTTCTACGTGTGAGAAAACTCCAGCGAATTGCGCCTATCTTGGGTCCTGATCCTACTTTTAACTCTACATATAGTGATACCAACGGCGCATGAAATTTATCATGATAAAAGATCTGAAAGCTTCAAAGGATTTCGTCTAATAATTTTAGTTAATATTAAGTCTAGGTTAAATTATAAATTTTATTGTTGTTGAATTAAAGAAACTGTGTTAAATTTTACATTAAAAATCAATCATACCTCGGATGAAGCTTCAGCCAAGGGTCACATAATTAAAAAATATAATTATCTCACAGCGAATCTCTTTTTAAAATAATCTCAATAATTATATAATTTTAAGTTAATTCTTTTATCTACTTTATTTTTAAGGTTCTCAATATTATATATCTTATCTAATTAAATTTTTCTTGTGGTGATTTCTACTTTTATTTTAAAAACACTACAAAAGGCGGACTTAAAGCCTTGGACATTTTCTAACAATCTACCTTAATCTACCTTTGGTCGATGCAGAGACAATACACAGTAAAAGCAATAACAGTAAAAATAAAAACTAGAAAATATTTACAACTAAAGCAACTAACAATATAAGAATAAATACAAGACACAGTATAAAGTTAGAAGGGACAAACAAGAAAAACTACAACAACATGAAGTTGTTGTAGTGTTTGAAGACGAATCTGCCAACTTCTAGCGTATAATGCTGTCGAGAATCTGTCTGTTTATTTTTTTTTCCAAAGCACGAATTATTTTCGAAACTTTTCTTGGCACCCCAGAAAATGTGACTTTAATACGTTTAAGTTACGTTTTCCATTATTTTCAATATTATTACAAAGTAGGTAATCTTTTAATTTTATGTTCCTATTTATGGTCCATCTAAAGATTGTCTACCAAACATATCGCTAGCCATGGTAACCATAAAATTAACGGTACTGTAATATAGTTACGTTTCTATTTTAATGTATAATAAAGTAAATTGTATTCTTATCCTAATTTCTTTAAAAGTCACATTTGTGCTAACCAAGTATTCCTTCCAAAAATATTTTCCGAAAGACAATTACGAACTTTTACCATATGAAATACCAACGTCACAATTCATGGCTCTATATTTTTCTTGATTTAATTAGTTGAAAAGTTCCTAAGACAGTTTTAATTTTGCCAAAGACGAACGGAGTTTAACCGTTGCGGTAGGTATGTGCGCTCAGCATACAGGATAACTTTTTGAAGAATATTTTATAGAAGATTTTCGTAACTTTAGATTTCTAATCTTTGTCAAGATAAAAGCTACCTTCTTAGACTAGAAACATGTAGACAGGCGATAAGCTTATGATATTGTTTAAATAAAGTTTTAGAGTTTGTTTATTTGAACGCCGTAAACTCTA
Source organism: Diarsia brunnea (assembly GCA_949774965.1). Lineage (NCBI taxonomy): Eukaryota > Metazoa > Arthropoda > Insecta > Lepidoptera > Noctuidae > Diarsia > Diarsia brunnea. The sequence continues at coordinate 9,261,510 of OX458997.1, read as the reverse complement.
GAACTCGGATAAAATCATTTTGCTTTATTAGCTCAATTCTAGAATTGAGCTAATAAAGCAAAATGATTTTATCCGAGTTCTAGAGTTTACGGCGTTCAGAAATTCTGGCTTTAAACATAGGATAGGATTGAACATCATGCTACAACCCTAAACAAAAATAAGAAAGGTCATTAACGGTGAGCGAAACTGCAGTTCACAGGTAGTTTAAATAATAAAGCAATGTTCTAATATGGTACCGTGTACAATCGTTTCAAGAACAGTGATAAATTCGACAGCAAAGGGGATAGAACCGATGTGGCATATAAACCTGCAAGCCATTTTGTTTTTTTTTTTCGAAATCGCGGCCCATGATGAAAGTGTTATGTATGGATATAGGACATACCTATAGACGAACAAAAAATGTCTAGCAACATAGCAGCAGCTCAAAGTGTCTCGTAACCGAGATATTTGAAGGTAAAGATCGACAAATGAATACAACGACAATAAATAAAAATAGACTTATTACGTGTATAGGCGTTAAATTGTTTCCAAATAATCGTTCCCAGGTTGATTATTATTATGCGCACGAGAAAATTGCTTCGCATTGCAATGACACGCTATTTTATGTCAAAGAATAGTTTTTTCATGCACACATAATATGTAAATTACGTCATTGGACATATTACATAAGAAGTAGCTTAACCTTTCTCGTAAGCTCAATATATCTGCAACACCTCGTAAGCTATAATGTCCAACACAAAGATTAAAAATGCTGCCTTTATCATCAAGAGCCTAAATGTGTTTGCTTCGACTGCGGCGGAGGCTTAAAAGAGGGTAATATTTTGCATAACAGCATGAGTAATGTGGTCAAACTGAAAACCTTTTTCCAATCAATATTTCTGTATGGGAGAATGTCAACTGTCCCATACAAAAGTACAATATCTACTAGCTAGTTGACGCAGTAATGATTTTTAACCGACTTCAAAAAGGAGGAGGTTATCAATTCGTCGGATCTTTTTTTATTTTTTTTTTATGTATCTTCCCCGATTACTCGAACATGGCTGGACCAAATTGGATTTTTTTTTTTTGTTTGAAAGGGTATACTTCCCAGGTGGTCCTATGATCATCAGATGATGGGATCCTGGAGAATAGAGAGAAATCTTCCAATTTTATAGGCTCACTTGAAGCGATTTAGGTAGTTTGGAAGAGTACTTTCTCGGAGTGGTCCCATTTCAATTTTGTGAAGATCTGATGAAGAACTTCGGAGATAGGCAACGGAACTCCTCAATAAATAGCAATGTATAAACAAGTTCATTACATAACATCACGTCCGTACGCTGTGTAAGCACATGTGAACCACTAAAAAGTGAAAATAAAAACTTTTTAACAAAAAATAAAACCGACTTCAACAAAAACTAAGCCACCAACTTCAGAAGCTGATTAAAAAGTTTTTATTTTTCACTTCTAAAGTCTTAACACTACTGGTTGAATTGTAACATAGTAAATAAAAACATACGAACCACGTCGATTATGTGATGCAGGGACACTCCGAAGGTAACCATGAGTGGTTGTGAGGAGTTCTCTACGGGCCTCACAGAGGCATCGTATCTCGTCATCAGATGACGAATCAGGCGGTATTCTTCGTCGCAGCATACTGCACCTGCAAACAAAGGAAGACCATCATCATTTTTATGGAGAAATAAACTTATTATTCTTATTATCATCATTCCCCTGCCTTTATCCTGATATATGGGGCGGCGCCAAATGTCTTCTTCTTTCATACATGCTCGTCATCTCGGCAGTCACATTATTTCTAGTCATATTATTCCAACATAAATTAATAATATTCTAAGACCATTCAGAATTCTTGACGTTATGGACATTAGTGAATTACTGATTGTTTTTATTGCGTTTGCTTTCGGCTGGTAACACGTAATTTCAGCAAATCAAAAGAAATACTTAAACGAATTGAGCCAAAAACTTAAGTAACACATTATTTTGTCGGAAGTCGGAACTAATCATACAAGTTTTGAAAAACATAGATGTTTTGAAAAACCGGTACTCTGGTCTCGACTCGTACTGTAAGGAGGTTCTTCTCTGAATTTCTGACGGGCCAGTGGCTTAGACCCAGTTCCTGATACTGGTATACTACTATTTTTTTATACAGTTTTTTTTAACATTATTTTAGACTGAAATATTAAAAAAATATATATATGTACCTACAGAATATTATGTAACTAAACGACAACATATTAATAGTGATGTTAACGTTTTTATGAAAAATTCCCTAAGTAAAGCGTAGGACGTAAAAAAGACAACAATTAAAAAGCAGACTTAAAAATTCACATAGTCACAATGACACTCTGAAAATCCCTTGCGGATAAAGCTGGCTTACAACTGCTGCCAAAGCACCACTTGAAACCACATTTGCCCTAAATATAGCCGCTCGCGATACAGAACAACGAAAAAATAGGAAAGAAAATCGTGAAGAGATACTAGCTAGTCTCTAGTATAGAAGTGTGGAATAGAATAGTATAGATCTGTATCATAATTCGAGCTGTTTTTTTGTATACACGTGTTTCTGTGGTTGTTACACAGAAACACGTGTACGTGTTCGTGTATATAGCTAGCGTAGTAGCTTTCCTTTCTTTCTTTCTAGGAAATGATATCGAATCTAGAAAATTATTCACCTTCTAGATTCATCGTCATACCTAAACTTTTTCCAACTATGTTGGGGTTGGCTTCCAGTCTAACCGTGTGCAGCTGATTACTAGTATTTTACATTCAGTGTCATGGAGCCTATCTAACCCAGTTAGTACTAGGGTAATACGATCTCGATATCCCTAGACTAGTTGAAGACTAGTTTGTCACTTTCTGGCCACAGACTACTTACCGACTGCCGAAGATTCACAATTAACGGCTGCTATCAACGGCAGATACTTTCTAGATTGTGGTTGAATATTAGCCGATCCCAACATAATGGGAAAATGCTATGGAGATGATGATGAAACGATAAAAAAGCACATCAAGGTTAAATCAATAAAATCACAAACCCATAATATATAATCAATCAAAATGTCTTCTTCTTTTAAGTTGTTTGGTAAACATGAATATGATAGACAGTCAAGATAAACGAGGTCATTGCCTCTTAAGTGGTTATATTTTTTCCTGGTTGTACTGGAGAGGATATCAGTAGGTAAAAAAGTAAGTGTATGAAACACAAAAACTAATCATAATACGCACGAAAATATCACTCCCGTAAAGTCCAAGATAACTCGTGGTCATTTTTAAGCACAATTTTAAATTTTTAAGTTGAAGAAATTAAATAAAAAACATTAATTAAAGACCGAGATTACATAAAATACTTCTTATATCAAATTATGTTAATTCAAAGAACTGTTATCAAACTGTTTTATCATTAACACCAAAAACGGAATAATTACCATGTTTTTGTTTTGAAATCCCGAAACACACAAACAGACAGTAAATGGTAAATATCCCGTTTTCAGTGTTAATGATAATGTTAGTGACCATGTCAGTTTAAAACAGATAACTGCTTTCTGAACATTGATTGAAAGAGTGAATGATTGGAAAACAACCCCACAATCTAAAAGTTTGTCTGCAACATTTAAGAATCGCACCTTCTTGTCTCTAAGGCCTCACTTACGGACACGCGGGGCGTCGCGCGGCGCGTTGTGCTTTTTTAATTCAAACACATGGCGATGTATGAAAACGTTAACGATTTCAAACGCCGATTTTACGAGAAGCGATTTTTCGGTCGTTAGTTTAAAATGCAGCGTTCGTTGCGGTGGACGCGCCTCTCAGTAAATGAATAAAAAAGCTCGAGACGAGCCTTCTGAACGCGCCGCTCGACGCCCCGCGTCTCCGTAAACGAGCTCTAAGGTCTCAAAACGTTTCGTTCATGACATAAACGAGAACACGAGGAAGGCACAAGGGAGCGCACTGTAATGTAACGAAATAATGTGAGCGTTCCGGGTAAGGCGAATTAGTAACCACTGGAGCTTCTCACATAAACGTCATAATATGGAAAACAAACAAAAAAAGAATTTTCAAAAAAAAAATACTCGAAGTTTCTTTATCGTGTGGTGAGTGCCTGTCCGGGTGTAAAATATCTCTCATGCATGCTGGTTTCCTCACAATGATTTTCTTTACCGAAGCAAGTGGTAGTACTACTCGATAATACCGAATTATTCTCTTTGTGAGACAATTTCTCTGTATAATTTTATTATGTTTGGAAATCGGATGTTTAGTTTCCGAGAAAACCTCCATCATTCCAACTACCAAACTTTACCTGTTTTTATTGTTTAATCTATGATAAAATTATATAGTTGAATCCATTGATTCCCTAACTAGCAAGCAATGCCTGTTTCTCGTGAGCCGATAGACTCCTGGCCCCCTAGACAAAATCCCTTTTCTGTAAGCGTTAACGCCAACGGAAAGATCAAATTGTATGGAGTTGACATTAGCTTTAGAGATGTCACGTGATGTCATCTGTCAACTCAATACAATTTGATCTTTCCGTTGGCGTTAACGCTTACAGAAAAGGGATTTTGTCTAGGGGGCCTGGTAAGAAATGCCTTAACACTAATTTGCAACATTAAGCAAGTTGATAAACGTTGGATCTAGAATGGTTACATGTCTTAATAATCTACGGCAAACCAACGATAACGGTAGAAACTCCCTTCAGTAGGTATATTTATAACATTAGAATACGTTTCACTTCACTAGATAAACGTAAGATACTACATGATATGGGACTGGATACTGAAACTAAAATCTTTAAAAACGTTCAATATAGGCTTATCAGTGCAGGTGAAACATTTAATTGACACGTCCCCTGAGCATAGGGCAGGGACGCGAGAGGAATATGTTCGGTATATTCCCAAAATATACGACATGCACGTAAGTCTCTAGGCAGTTACAATAATTGTAATTGGCATCTGTCTGAACTAAATCCTTCTTTACAATAAAATTGACGTAGGAATAAGAACCATTTTCATACTTTTTGAACTAATTATAATCGAGTTTATTCTGACTGAAATATCTAGCGAGTGTGTCGTACAGGATAACTGATTAAAAGCCTTGTTAGGTTTGAAAATAACATTTCTCGTTTTTGATACACGTGGTTCGAATTGAATACCTGCTTTTTTTGAAGTCGATACAAATAACATCTCTTCTATACTGTCATCTTTACCAGAGCTGCCCCAGATAAATCGAACGCTCCCATGGCAGCCTATTTTTCTTCACTAACGAGTCCGACTGCCATAGGAAAACAATCTGTAACATACATAGACTATACATGAGATATGTATGTATTGATTGGTATATCAGCTGACTACTTTCCCATGGCAGGAAGAGATTTTTTCTCATTTCATCCACTACTAGTTCTTGTCGCCGGTCATGGGAATGTTTTAACGGGGATAATGTAACTTCCCATTAGTGAGTGAGTTTCGAAAACGGATCGGACATTTTTCCGTATATACCCTCCTATATAGATCTTTGGCAGTCGTTACAGGTAGTCAGTAAACCTGAAAGTCTGACAACCACTCTTACCTAAGGGTATCGTATTACCCAGTATTAACTGGGTTGTGGAGGTCAGATAGGCAGTCGCTTCATGTAAAATACTGGTATTCAGCTGCATCTGGTTAGACTGGAAGCCGACCCTAAGATAGTTGGGAAAAGGCTAGGCAGATGATGACCCTCCTACATGCAAACCTAAAGACTTACATCTTTATGATACTAGAAAAGATTGTTTGTAATCATGTCGATATTTGTTTATTATTTCCGTAACAATTTCCTAAAAAGTACATCTACGCCATTAATTTACAAAATAAAAATACGGCTTAAAATTTTCTTTTAACGAGGAACAGACATTTGCATGTCGTTCTCAAAGAAATAAGGGTAAAAAAAGAAAGTTCAAAATGTTAGGAAAGGCTTTCAAAGGGGTGAAGAAATAATTTATGAATGAGGACGGCTTCTCACTCGTATGCATATTTATATTTTTTTATATTATCATCATCATCTTTCCTTTGCCTTGTCCCAACTATGTTGGGGTCGACTTCCAGTCTAACCGGGTGCGGCTGAATACCAATATTTTACATGGAGCGAATACCTCCAAAACCCAGTTAGTCATCATTAATCATTTCAGCCAAAAGACGTCCACTGCTGGACATAGGCCTCCCCCAGGTGTCGCCACATTGATGGACGGTCCCGTACGTCCCGCTTCCAGCGGGACCACAACCCTAACCCTAACTAGGTCATCGGTCCACCTAGAAGGAGGACCTACCGAGAGTCTCCGATCTTGGATCATGCGCATTCAACATAACCTTGATTTTGTCCATGTTCATTTTAAGACCCATTCTTCCGGAAGCTCCACTGAGGTCATCAAGCATTGTACTGGGGTCCTCCATGGTTTCAGCCATTTCAACCAAAAATATCGCCGGCAAACCGAAGGTGAGTGATGTACTCGCCTTGGGCTGGTTGTCAGAATTTCGGCCCGTTAAGTACCGTCGAAGATCTACAAAACCGTGATTTACGAGGCACTAATGCAACTCGGTATATAATGACTGGTCACTCATCCACGGACCAACCTGGTTAAGCGCGGCTTAACCTGAAGATCGACCCTAGCGACTGGTATTATTAAGCCACGAGCTCCTTTAAACGTTACAATTTAAATCTGTATTCTTAAGTACGCAATCTTGACAAATCTTCATAAAGCTCTTACTTAAGTTTTCAATTATAAAGTTTCTACTTCTCTGACATTGAATGTCAAACTCCTAAATGTTTGACCACCGGCTTGCTTCTCGCCGAGTCGGATAACTCATTTCCAAGCGACAAGATCTTGACATTATATAATTATGAACAGTATCTGACCCTTCAGACTTCATCAAGCCGATTACGGCTTACCTTAAGTAGGTACCTATTTAAATATTTTATATCTTTATGGTAGCTCGTAAGGTTCCGTACTCTTACTTCCAGTTTATAGTTTGAGACATTACACTAAAAACTTCTTATTGAACCTTTGAGGTTAACCTATCGATTAACAATGAAACCGTCTAGTTTCCAAACCAGTCACTCTGATATTCATTTGTGACAATCATAGCAATCATTGTAATCGAAACCAGTGAATTAAAGTCAAACAACAGTCCTAACCACAATTTATCACCCGTTATAAACTCTAAAATATAACATTACTCTTACATTTTATGAAGCAAAGTTACATAACACGTGTTTACAGCGAAATAAAAATGTGCCCTATCTACACTGGTGATTTCGTTCCGGCCCATAAAGCGCACGCAGCGCTTTATTTTCACTTGTGACGTCAAGCGCAGATGCTAATTGTCGCGGTCCTCGGGTCGGGGCGAATTACTAAACCAAATGAAGATTGTGATGCGCTAAAATGTCGAGGGATTAACTTTTACGCTCCATTAAAATATTAAACATTCTTGTGTTCCTTTTACAAAACAAATATTTAGAAAGTTTTCATCAACTATGTTACACGGCAGTTCTGGTTCAGATTTTATAAATTCTCTCAGCGCAAGTTTCTCGGGTCCAGCTCAATTGACACGCCATTGTTGGATCGTGAGCCAACACGGATGTCACTGGCAATATTTACAGAGATTTTAATCCGCCGTGAGAGTGTTTGGTTCGACTTGATACCCACTTGCTAGGTCTCACATGTGTGTGCAAACCACACTTCTGACGTTGAGATACGTCACTCCACACGATAACATTCTGAGCGACATATTTGTATGTGTATGGGATGAAAGTTACAGAACAATTTGTAGCATCTGTTGGTATAGCGTCTACATACGGTTTCGGCAAACTAATCATTGATTTATGTTACGTTTAGAAGAAAATAGGTGTGCTGTCAACTGTTAATCTTCGCGTTACTAAAGACCAAGTTTCTAATAAGAACATGATGATGAAGTAGTGGCAAGCAGGTTGTTATCGTGAAAGTTTCAGCGGTATCGACATGCCTTTTATAGCTAATAGACAGGAACTTTGTTTTTCCTGTCGGCAGAGGAGAGAAAACATAGAATTAGCCAACGATAAACCTCTACTTATTACAGCTGACCTCCTTCACAGATTTAAGTGTTACCACAACAAAAGATTCGAACAAGATAATCCCATACTCAATTTGCTTGGCAAACAGATGACGATCGCTATATGATTGTATCATTATTCATGTATTTGTTACATACGTCGTAACACATTCCATTTACGAGGCATTACAGGATAATATAAAGATAAGTACCAACCTGAGGGAGTGAAAGTACCAGAGAATACAAATGACGAAATAAATACGTATGAGAGACACACTGATTTTGATCGTAAGGTGATATTTGATCATTGTCTTATCAAATGTTGCCACATTTTGCCATTAATGTTTAAGTTCCATGTACAAGGGCGTGAGCCTATTGCCATCAACCGGGCACATATACTAAGTCCGTGACTGAGAAACAGAACTGCCCGACCGGGGAACCCAACCCAGGGCCTTATGCTCACTAGACCAACAAGGCAGTCACCTACTCGAACTAGTTCTCGAACTAAAACCTACCTCAGCATTTAGTAATTCTAGTATACATTATCTGGACCTTTGACTCGGAACTTGGTGACTGTGAAGTAAGTTTGCTTCACTTGACCCAACCTCTAAGACCCAAAATGGTCAATCTATCACTCATATCATCTTACCCACCAACCGAGCAACCGAACTATTCAACAACCGTAATTGTAAACCTACTCGGAATAGTTTTAGTTTGATTAAGGTTATCTACATCTATTAATGTTGTGGTTATAACGGAAGGTCCCATTTCCACTTCTAAAGTGTTTGCCAAGTGATTTATTAGACGTTTTAAGTTTTACACGACGGCACTTGCACGATGCTCAACCATTTGAATTAATTATATTATGTATCAACCTAGGGTACAGTGGAGTGAATGACAATGTTAACAAAACCAGTATTAGCTGGCCTCTTATGCTGTTGAAGCTTGCTGTTTAAAGTCAGAGTGTTACCAATAATGGTATTGATTATTATATTAGATGGGCTGTCCATTTTACAGACGCTATAGCACATCAAGCTACTATCTATCAAATTTCTTTAATAGATTTTCAACGTTATCGCTAAAGCATCTAAGGTTGATTAAAAAAACTGGCCAAGTGCAAGTCGGACTTGCATATAAAGGGTTCCGTACCATTGTAGTAGGGAAGCCCCCTTTAATTTGTATTATATTTTGTTAAAGTGGCAACAGAAAAACATATTTTGTGATAAGTTTGTTTTTCATAGTGTTTGTATGAATGACAAAGTTATATTTGCGGTTTTTTAAATGTGCTATATCTCAAAAACTATTCACTATATATTGTTCAAATTAATTTTGGTTAAAAGTTTTTATTGTGATCTACAGCATATATATATTTTAGATTATTCACTTTCTTAGTTTAAAAGTTAGAGGGGGGGACACACATTTTGCTACTTTGGAAGTGTATATCTTTCAAACTTTGAGAAAAAATGGTTTTAGGAACCTCAATGTATGTCATTTTTTGTCAGGCCTAGGTTTTAATAAAAAAAGTTTTTTTTTACTTTTAGTTCCATGTATGGGGAGACCCCCCTTAATCTTTTTTTTTTGTATGAAAATCGTAAAGCGGTTCACAGAATACATCTATGTACCAAGTTTCAACTGTGTAGTCTTAATAGTTTCCGAATAAAGTGGCTGTGACATACGGACGGACAGACAGACATGACGAATCTATAAGGGTTCCGTTTTTTGCCATTCGGCTACGGAACCCTAAAAAATGTCAGTTTCGGGTAACGTGATGTGCTAGCGTCTGTACGTGACTTTACAACTCCATTTAATTACAAAGCCTAACAACGACCTACATGGTTCACATTTTAGTCACGGTTAGAAGTGTGACTATTCCAATATGTAGGCGTTTTGCCGCCCATTTAAATAATCAAGAGGGAAACTTTGTACATTCGCATTTCTATTACTTATGCAAGGAGCACGTCGAAAGGCCCATTTAGCTCGAAATTATAAATGTTGTGACAATTCATTTTCCGCTACCTTCTGCCCACGACAAACCAACTCTATAGCCCTCTAAAGAGTGTACTTTTCCATTGGTGAAATATTTTTTTTATCGGATGAGTAGTTTCAGAGATTACCTCTTCCATTCAACCTAATAAAATGTCAAACTTCAACATTTAACATAACATAACACTATTAGTCTACGAAAGTTTAGACAGAGGTGTACCCAATTTAAAAACACCCATACTCTATTGCCTGTGGCCGTCAACGGGGCACAAGTCCATGGCTGCTACTGAAATAATTCTTGATTGAAAAATAGAAAAAGACTTTTCCTGACCTGGGAATAACACCTAGGCCTCATGCTCATCTCAGTCGCGCTTCCAGCTACTCAACCAGTACCAAACACAAACAAACTTTACCTTAATACAATATAGGGTATCATTTCATACCCAAACACGAGTGGAAACCATCTCGAGATATCACATTACGTCAGATAAAATAGATTGCATTCCGAAATGCGATATACTGCAGAATAAATATTACAGTTGACTTCAGTCTGATGAGAAGTCGGTAGTTCTTATGTTATGCGAGCCTTAGGTCTCACGGTCGGTCGCGTAATGAAAACTTAAGCTGGCAAGCAAGTTGACACTGCCTTCATACTTCTAATGAATTGCAGCCTACGCTATGCAATGTAATTCTTGCGTGTGGACTTAATTATATAGTTAGGTACTTTACAAAGTAAAGTTGACGGCACGGTTGGCGTAGTGGCTAAGCGATTGGACTGCTGCGCTGCGTGTCGCGGGTTCGATCCCCGCACGGAACAAATATTTGTATGACCTGCAGATAGTTGTTTCGGGTCTGGGTATTTGTGTATGTGACTTTATATGTTTGTGAACGCACCCACGATACAGGAGAAATTCCTAGTGTGGGGCAAGGTTTTAAAAAAAAAAAAAAAAAGTTATATAAGTTATAATATATAGTTACTTTAGAAAAATAAAAATAGTTTAAGACTTAACAACAGAGACCAAATAAAATTGTGTAAGAAAATTAAATGTTTTATTACTTGTTTCTGCGTCTTATGTAGTTATAAACCTACTTTCTTAGTTAGTTTAGTTTACACAAAATGAACTACGTAATAATTTTCAACCATTCTTCATCGACACGGGTCATGTTACAAACTTCTAAAGAAAAAAAATCTACTATTATTATTTTAAATAAGTTAGTTTAATAAAAAACTTTATAATATTGTTCTTCTAATTAAAAATCGTGCTTCTGAATGAAAATTTAAATTATTAACTTCTACAGACGGTTTCGAGGAAAATAGTAAAAGTAACTCGCAGACCAATGTCTGAAACAGTACCTATAGTCCTTTCACGTTTATTGTACCACTAACTAATACCATACGTTTTTATGCCTTTTGAAATGGCTATCCTGAATATGTTCTACAGGGATATCATACAGACCTCATATGGCAGTTTATATGTATGAAGAACAGGGTGTATGGTTTCTTAATACTCCACAGAAAAGAGAGGATTCTCCGACCAGACGGATGTTGTATCTAGTGGGCTATAGTTGCTGCCAGTTAAGATGTCAATAGCGGTCATTGACCCACCTACATTTATTAAAGTTCTTAACTTAAAAATCCAAAATTAACCCTGTTCATGTCTTGAATCGTCATCTATCGTGATCTTCAACATTAATTTGTCTAATTAAAAACGATACATGGTTAATTTTTTTTTGGTTCGTACGAAGAGATATTATGGAAAGGGCAATGACCGCTATTGACATCTTAACTGGCAGCAACTATTTTGCCGTCGGATTGTAGCCCGACAGCGGTTGTCGGGGTTTTCTATATGGTCTTAAGTCACAGATAACATTAATAACGTGATTCTGAATTTTTATGTTAGGTCTTCCTTTGTGTCAAAGATGGCGCTAAAAATGCTGGCGTCTGTACTTTTTGTAAAATGCCGCTACAGCAGCATATACTCGTATGTACCTGAGGTTAGCCAAATTGATAGCTTGAGGTAAAATTATAACTGTGATCAAAAAAGTTTGTTTTGATAAATTCAAATTAAGAACTCATATTTTTTTTTATTTGGGCGATCATATTAAAATAAAAAGTGTGGAGGTATAAAAATTGGAAGAGGCCAGCTCATAAATCTTGAAGTTCGTCCAAAAATCCCGATTGAAGGCTCATTTCATATTCCCTTGGTTTTTACCGTTTAACATAATCAATCACATTTTTATAGCAAAGCCCTTTAAGCAAATAGTTCGATAAAAGAGTGGTAGATATCGGACCAGAATGTAAAGTAAGGTCTGGTCCCAACAGCATTTGATTCTAAAACTACTTAGTTAGAAAATCTGGACATTATGAACTTCGCAGTAGTAGTTCGAAGTTAGGATTTGTACCCTGTTGGTGGCAATATAACCTGGCACTTGAGCATATCTGCCGAAATTTGGGTGCAGGTACTATAAGTACCAGTCTACCAGCTGGTACCCCGCTTTAAATAAAAAGGGGTTTCAACGACTTTAGAGCTGTATATTTTAGAACATGGACCATACTTTTCCGAGAATAAAACTCAACTGACAATTAGTGTCATCACAAACAAACTATTATTTGCCTAAACTAAACTTAGTTCAAATTCCTTTGAGAATCCGAATGCAGCTGTAAGCAGCCTGGCTCATTTAAGGTGTGTTGTGAGCTATAAAACCTCACAGTATTATAAAGTAAAGTAAAGTAAAGTAAAGTAAAAATTTATTTGCATAAATTGTAGGTACATAAAATAAGCTGGAATAACAATATGGATGAGCCTTGTACAATCTACCTAATATTAGGCATGCAAATTTTTAAACATTAACTAAAAATTAAACAAACCATAAATTAAACTAAAATTAAATTATGGTATCTAAATTAAACAAACAATTACACTAATATTACAACTGGTATCTAAATTATATAACAACAAATAATATAGGAATAAACATCGGTTAAATTAACAAAGTGAGCTACTTACATGGCTTTGGTTACGTATGTTAATATTAGTTATGTCAGTGTCATTCAGAAACTCATTTATGGAATAGTAACATTTTTCAATCAACAGTGATGTTAGTCTCTTTTTAAAATTTTGAATTGTGTTATTTTTAATAATATTGGGTATTTTGTTGAAAATTATTGGACCCATACCAATAACACTTTTTTTGAATAGAGTAGTTATGTATTACACACCTTTGCTTACTCCTTCGGGGAAATGCAAGCTTGAAGTTATGCTAATTATTATTCTCAGAAGACGGTATCACTATAACATAACATAACTTCACGCCTGTAATCCCCCAAGGATTAAGCAGAGGTGTACCTAATAGACCCATCATAGTAGGCATTACCACAATATTCTGAAAACTACGTGCTACTTAGATAAAACGTGATCAAATATCAAAAATAGCCCAAATCTTTATTACCACTTACGTAATATTATTGAAACCTGATACAGGTACGAGAGTACGTTGCAATATCACATTTCTGTAATAAGGACGTTTTATGCGTAGTCATGTGTAACAGTATTGGGTAATATTGAGTTTCAAGAGGAGAAGATCGTTTATCTTCGAAGTAGATTGAGTAATCCTACTCAGAATTTACCTAAGTTTCTTCGTTTAAATCGATAACCTATATCCGTTTAAACGGAGAAATGTACTTATAAAGTGCCTGTATACTCGTAGTAACTGTTTAGTGAGTAGTCATTGTGCGATTTTTTAATATGTATTAGTTTGTTATTATTATTTTATATTAGGTATTTTACCTGTGGGCCTTAAATGCCTGCAATAAAAGGATTATTATTATTATTACGACTGCCTCGTTGACCCCAGTCTAGTAGTCGCAAGCTCGACTGCTGAGCATAAAGACCTGATTTCAATTCCCGGGTTGGCCAAAGTGTAATTGGGTTTTTCCATCAGAAATTTTTCAGCAGTAACTCCAGAGGGTTTTATTCATCAGAAATTTCTTAGTAGCAGCCACCGAGTCTGGATTTGTGCCCAGTTGATGGCAATAGGACCCCTATTACATTGGACTTAAAACTCAAACTCAAATTCTTTATTGCATTCATGTATAACCAATACACAATAATAGTGTGTGTAATAGTGTGTGTGTGTAATAGTGTTGTTGTGTGTGTGCAATATAACTGGCGAAAGTGGATGTACTATTGAGTACACCTCTGCCTTACCCTTAGGCGTGATGTTATGTAATGTAAAATATATTTCGTTTCAGAAAACAGCACAACTATTTTCAGCATACGTTTTGTTCAGTATATTTAATAGGTATATCATGGTGCTAAAGTATAGCCCAGCCGTAGTTCGTAGTCCGGCGAAGCTTTAGAACATGACAGAGTCCATTCGGCTGCCAGTCGCGTCGTTTGTTCTCATGCTGTATAGAATTGTACCATCTATTAACAGTGTGGTTACTTTGTGAATACAAGCTACATACACTGAAAGAGCGATTGAACTCTGCTCGAGAGAAAATAAGGAAAACGATTTTTTCCAGATATAGAGTTAGCTGAATCAATTTTTCGTCCTTGAAAACTTCTATATTGCAACATTTTGGAGAATGTGATTACAGATATAAACATTTATACATACAAATATTGCTGACTTAATAGTAACGGTTAACATCAACCCTGTAATCTCCGTAGTGTAAGTTAGAAGTGTGTCTTATATTACGTACATATTTCACCAGTTATTTTCAAGTTTATTGTAATGATGACCAGTCATAAATGTAAACTGTACTGTTATAAACAAAAGAATAGACTTTAAAAGTAAGCTTTTGAAAGGAAAATGGAACAATACCCAACAGCCTTGTCCTAAGCAAAGTGAAACACGAAATTTCGTGTTTGAAAAAAAAATATCTAGGTCATAAAATAAAATAGATTTATTTTAATCCTCTACATTTGGTATTCGTTTTGACCCCGTTCTGAGAAGTCTGTGAAAATTGAAGGCATCTCTATAGTTTTAATTAGCTTTCTGGTGACAATGGTTTCCTTTATTTGTTTTAAGTCCTCCATGAACTAAAATAAATAAATCACTCTGTGGTTTGAAAGCATTGGTTTGACACAGTTTTAAAGGTCATTGGCTAGCAGCTGATATTAATTACTATTATTAAAAGTGTATCAATTTACGGACTTTATTGTTGCTATAACTTATTTGCAAGCAGAGAGCAGTGTTGATCCAGTGATAATGCCGTCACACGAGTTATAAACCGTGGGTTCGAACCTAGGCAGGCGGTATACTTTATGCAGTTTATTTCAATACCACTTTTATGAAAATACGCTGAACATCGTGAGGAAAAAAAAAATTTTTTTTTTTTTTTTGGGGGTGGGAAATCATCAAATAACCCCTCCCGCTCTTGGGCAGAGCGAAAGGGAGTGTCAGACTTCTACTGACTAAAAACCACCCATGTTCCTTCTTCGCCCTTCATGTCGAGGCCTCGGTATCCCTTGCGGACAACCCGCAGCCTCGACAGGGAGTACTCGGCCCTTGTATCCATTAGAGAGGAGGCCTGTTTGAACATTATGGCAATATGTTATTTGTGAGCAGTGGAAACATAATGTGCTGATTGTCCTATGCATATGCTTATTTACTAGAAATGGTTGTACAATTTCAGTTCATCATTTGTTAAATGCTTTAAAACAGACTAACTAGAAGCCAATCACTAACCACATATCGGGTGGTCGTTCTCTACTCGTACTCTATTATATATATTGGTTGTATTTAGGTACAAGGTGGTTAACTATAGAATTTATATTTAATATTGGACTAAGTACATACCTATTCCAGCATCATTATCAACATTGTCATACTACAATTTAGTCCGGTAGGTACTCCTACCGGACTAAATTCCTGTACAAATATTAACTATGCAACGTCTAACCGTTGAGGAATAGTACCTCCCATCATCAGCTCAACATGAAGTGATGACTGCTAGGTGCGAATACTTGCATTTTTTTTGGGGGGTGGGAAATCATCAAATAACCCCTCCCGCTCTTGGGCAGAGCGAAAGGGAGTGTCAGACTTCTACTGACTAAAAACCACCCATGTTCCTTCTTCGCCCTTCATGTCGAGGCCTCGGTATCCCTTGCGGACAACCCGCAGCCTCGACAGGGAGTACTCGGCCCTTGTATCCATTAGAGAGGAGGCCTGTTTGAACATTATGGCATTATGTTATTTGTGAGCAGTGGAAACATAATGTGCTGATTGTGCTATGCATATGCTTATTTACTAGGAATGGTTGTACAATTTCAGTTCATCATTTGTTAAATGCTTTAAAACAGACTAACTAGAAACCAATCACTGACCACATATCGGGTGGTCGTTCTCTACTCGTACTCAATTATATATTATATTGGTTGTATTTAGGTACAAGGTGGTTAACTATAGAATTTATATTTAATATTGGACTAAGTACATACCTATTCCAGCATCATTATCAGCACATTGTAATACTACAATTTAGTCCGGTAGGTACTCCTACCGGACTAAATTCCTGTACAAATATTAACTATGCAACGTCTAACCGTTGAGGAATAGTACCTCCCATCATCAGCTCAACATGAAGTGATGACTGCTAGGTGCGAATACTTGCATAGCGTCAGAAACACGAAACACGTAATACGTGCCTATGAAATTGGAGGGTTGCCCTCGATTTCTCTGGGATCCCATCACCAGGTCCTGGTTTCCATAAAAAAATCATCAATCCTCAAAATTATCAAAAAATATGCCTGAGGGATATTTTTTCAGCAGGTTTCCTCACGATGGTTTCACCGAAGCAAATGATAGATATAAAATACGCACATTAGTTCGAAAAATCACTGTATTTTTAGTAAGTAAGTAAGCAGTACAGAGGGAGTTAGTACATCACTAGACTATCAAGTCTAGTGATGTACTAACTCTATTGCAGTGACAGAGTATTGACCAAAGCTTACAAAAGACTCTGAAGATATCACCGACAAGACATAGAAATAGAAGAATAATTAAATCACTTCACCGAGTTTAATAACCCTACACTGTTTTAAGCTATCACGGTTAATAATTAAACTTATACTGCCACTTACGTGATTATTATTGTTATTATTATCGGGAGCTCATAATAATTGATAATCATGAATTATATTTTGTAAGTCACAGTATAAGTTTAATAACCAAGTTTCTATTAACGGATATCCGTCAGTTAAGTCTTCGAGCGTCCTTATGATCACCCGGTGGATCATAAGACATTCAAGCAATGTTAGCGGACGTTCAAGAGGTTAAAGTGGTGCAAGTTTGTAACTAGTCAACTATTCTATTAGAGGGCTGCAACACATCCAAACATACACTCGCAGGAGTTACTTCATCCACTAACTGCTATTACAAACTATGAGCTACAAGGATAATTATACACTCCCTGTGTATATCCACATTATCCACTAATATTATAACGAGGTAAATACTGTAAGTTTATATGTATATGTAGGGATTAATCTTCAGAACTACAAATTCGATTCTGAAAATACTTTTACTAAAGAGTCCCTACTTTACTCCAAGCGCTAACACTTAGAGACAATGTAGGGTACGCTACGTCGCCTCACGTCCACCCTCAACATCCACCTCAACACAACTACTTTAAAGTCAATCTTCACTGTTTTAAATATAGCCTATGAAGGCTATATTTAAGCCGTTCCCGTGGGATAATTTCCGACCGTAAAACAAGTGAAGCCAGGAGTAAAAGCTAGTGTTTATTATTACAAGTAAAGCACTTGAACTTTATCATAACTTAAGCGCTCAAAATGTGCGGGGACGTGACTCAATCGAACCCCATCGGCTTAATGAAAATGTGGCCAGAGTTGACCCAAAAAACAACGATTATTTTCTACGTTAAGGATGCTTATTATTGTTTAAGATTCGAAGGACGAGCTTATAAAGAGATACCTCTTATATTACAGTGGAGACACTATACTTCATAAATCGTGATGCAGGATTGACTTCATTAGCAGAGGTATACCTCATTTCACCAGTCATGTTCTAATCCCATGTTTAGTACCATGTTGCCAGCCATCAACTGGGCACAATTACTGATGAAAAACCTTATTACCATGTTAGGAATTAAACCTATTTGATAAAACTGCACGAAAATCAGTAAAACCATCAAACAAATAAGAAACGATTACCTCTGCAAACTAATTCAACTATCACTAAAACACACACAAAAGCACTTGTAAAAAATCTAGGCAATTATGAACATCTATAGCACCGAAGCATTTAAGAGTAACATCAAACAAATTGCAGAAAACGAACATTTAATTTAAAAAGCAACGCTAATTACCCGTTCATTGAGGTATTACGAGGATGCCTGAACAGAACTGTTTCCCTTTCCGAAGTGGATGCAAGTTTATTTCAAATTTCAATTAGAGACGGGAATATCTTAAGGGGCGGAATGGGAAGTTTTAAAACGCTTTTTAGTTTTGAATAATGTTGGTTGCCGTTCCGTTCGAAGGTATACAGAAATTATGAACATCGTAAAGAGGTATTTGAAACGATACGATCGTTTTAAGACCTAACGATAAAAGTGGTGTACAACCACTACAGACCAATATGTATAAAATTGGCAAAGTTTAAACGCGAATTGATCGTGAAATAACGATTGACTGAAATTGAACGAAATACTTTATGATAATAAGGTTCACAAATATTATTTTCGTTAAGTAACATGAAAATTAAATCAATATAGTAAGTGGAAATTGCTTCTAAACGTTTCTAAGTGTATACATATTGGAGCTGCTGACTGTACAAAATAATAATATTATTTAGACTAGGTAACTAAGGAAAGTATCCATTTTCGTTTTCCTTTTAGTAAAAATAGTAAGGTAAACTAATTAGTAATTTTGTGATATAACCTTTTTTTTTTTTTGGCGGGTGGAAAGTCATCGAATAACCCCTCCCGCTCTTGGGCAGAGCGAAAGGGAGTGTCAGACTTCTACTGACTAAAAACCACCCATATTCCTTCTTAGCCCTTCATGTCGAGGCCGCGGTATCTCTTGCGAACAACCCGCAGCCCCGACGGGCTTGTGATATAACCTCAAATAGTGATTAAACTAATACTGAGTGTTTATTATTAATTTACAATGAAAATTGGATCATGATTCTCTTAATCTTATCCCAATTAATTTGGGGTCAGCGCAACATGTCTTCTCCTTCTACACTCCTCCATTACTTGTCATCTCATCAGTCCCCCCCCCCCTCCTTTCTGGCCAAATCATTATTTATAGTACAGTCGAACAAACTAATAAGTATATACAGCCAGCTAATTTTGAATTTACTTTTAAGATTAGTCAGATACATTTAGAGACTGATGTGAAATGACACAGCGTTTGACATCAGTCGCTTAATGCGAAACACTTTATAAAACAAAAATGCAATCGATATTTTCAGTGTACTAGAATTATAAAGATCTATACCTGTATAAGATTTTAAACTGACATGGTCACTAGCACTATTATTTATACTGAAAACGGGATATATACCATGTTTACTGATTGTGTCGAGTTCCCGATATTTCGGCGCTGTTACAAGCACCATGATCACGGATAAACTGAAGTCATTGCGGGTGGATGTTTATGAGCAGACAAATCGGTCTACCCTCTTTCTTGTTCGTTTTTTCGTTCGGTACCACTACCATTGTCACTTACTACACGATTCTGTTCCCGACAAACAAAACTCACTGTGTCCACTCGCGAGCTTTTTTCCACACTTTTTCGGTTTTTGCACAGTTGACAGTTGAGTTGTCTATACCTGTATACTTATTAGCTTGTTCGACTGTACATCCATCGTTTCTTTGGTCTTCCTCTACCCTTATACCTACCTACATTAAAACTCAAAACTTTCCTCGCGACATTTTCTTCATTCCTCCGTATATCGACATTTTCTTTATATCCATAAAATGGATATAAATTCAAAACTGTTTAGCAAATAAATTCAACAAACATTCACCATGATAAAATGAAACTTAACTCGGTTATAATCTGTCGACCTCAATTATCTATCTATGTGGTAGTAACCAATCTTCATAATGAACCAATGAGGTTTTATAGCCAATAACGTAACAGCAGGATTAATGCATTATTACCTACCAAAGCTATTAATATCGTCAAAATAGTAATATATGATCGATATAAGTTGCAATTTCATAACTAACTCATTATTATCACATCATTCTTATACTTTATTGTACATAAAATAAAAATATACATACAAATAGCAAAAATCATACAGACACACACATCATATAATGATCACTGCTTATAAAATCCTGGCAATCTAATGCTACAATGAACGGTGATGACGGAAAATCCTTCATTCAATCTACTAACCTTCTAAAAATACTTAAGTAACCTTAGAACCTGATTTAATGGCTACAATCAATATAACTGTCAAAGCGGAGTTCCGATAGCACTGTCTATCTAATTGAAGTCTTTGTTGAGAAAAAGATTTATATCTAAAGGAAAGAATGAGTGAGATTCCACTCGATCCGAACACTACTTACACTCCGATAAAAGTCTCAATACCAGCGATGAAAAAGCGGGATCTACACGTATGCTTTCATCGCCTCGTACAGAATACATGAATGTACTGAAAATATATCTTTCGCATTCAAACCGGTATACAAATAAGAAAAACCGGAGATTTTCACCGCCGACAGCGCGTCGTAATGTAGTATATTGATGTTATATAAAGCCTTTACATTTTACAGGGGATGAACCTCGACATGAGGTAACAGTAATACAGTAGTTAACATATTGTTGTACGTAAAAAGACGGAAACATGACTGAAAGAGTAAGACGGGTTGGATTATGACAAGCTCTGTGAGGATTTGAAGACATGACGAGGGTACAGCTTGGTAGTCTGATTTATTCAAACAAAATACAAAACTGCTTATTATGTTTGAGGCGTACCTACCTACAGAATAAACAGCCTCCAATGGTAACATATCAACATCAATCATTGAAATAGCTCACTCAAAAGCAATGCGAAAAAAAATTGTCAAAAAATGTAGGTCACATTTTGCTAACAGATTAAACAAAAATGCTTGCCTCTGGGTTTGTCTCTTCAATATTTTGTACTGAATAATATCCGGGGAAATCGAAAAAGAATACGATTCTCCTTGGAGCATACGACAGCACGATTTTGCTAAATCGAGAAGCTGGTATGCAAGCTAGAAAATAATAGCTGTCAATTCAGCATACAGAAATATTTATTGGATTTGCACAGCGATTTTTTAATTCGATCTTTCGAATACTTGAAGCTGTTGCAATAAAGTTGACAATAACAGCTTGTACAACTAAATAAAGCATTTTTAATACCCTGGACTAACTGACGTTTCAATTATCTGAAGCACTATTGCGCTGACCGACCACATTGCCTCATGCAAAAATGATTCAAAACTAAATTCAATTAATTTTAATACATACGATATTATTATGTGATTAAGAATTTTCCAGAAGGGGTTTATATTCGGTTCATCATCATCATCATATCAGCCCGGAATCACCCACTGCTGAGTATAGGCCTCCCCTTTTTTCTGCCACTCTTCCCGGTTCTGTGCGTAACTTATCGTGTTTCCGACTTTGACAATTTCGTTAACCCAACGAGCTTTAGGACGGTCCTGGTTTCTTTGGCCTAACCTTATGTTCGGTTAATGGCAATAATTAATTCTACATGGGACTTTAAACATAAAGTGCGAAAGTCCTTTTTATAGTTTCTTGTTAATTTATTTAATAGTTTTTAATTAATGTACATAGTTTACTCTTTTAATCAATAAATGGTGACTCTTCCAAGTGCGAAATAGGGGTGCACTACAAAATACAACTTTGCCTAGGGGATTAAAGGCGTGATGTTATGTTTTTATAATTAATAAAACAAAACCTAAAGAACCTATCTAGTTCAACGCAGCCATAAAACCATAAGTAGCCAAGCCAACCCATCCTAAATCAATAGCTACCCTAATCTTTAGATGGGGTGTGCTAATAGTGTGAAATTCAATCTCAAAAGCTCTTTTAATATGCATGGAGTTAAATGTTACACGTCGCGATAGGACCAAATTCCATGTAAATGAGGCTCCAAACTTTGCTTCGGCACCACAGTAGGCTTCCTAAAGATACTTTCACACAGTTTTGTATGTATATGACGGCTTAGAATACTAATTTATCAAATTCTAATGTTTTGTTGAAGAGCGTGTTAATAGACGAATAAATTACAAACATAAAAACAAAATCATGAATGAGGATATTTTTTTTAATAGGACAAGCCCGCCACACTATTCCCAAGCCACTGTAACTCCTGTTAGCCAGAATCAACAGTGGCGACCACAAGAAAAGTGCCGAAACAATGAAGCTCGACGAAGTTCCAGAGAAACGATTTAACTGTCTTGGATCCCACAACGAAATTAATTAGAAAAGAATAGCGGAGGAGTAGGAAAAACATAATTTCCACTTCCCTCCATATCATCAGGAGACAGAACAGAACAAGGCCAATAGGCACACAGGGACGTATACAACTGGGATAAGCCCAGTTGCCTAGAATGAGGATATGTAGGCACATTTTGCCAGTTATATTTAAGTAAGCCTGTTGCCATAGACTTGCGCCCTATTATTTATTTGTTTTTTGGCAAACAACCGGACACAAATTCAAACTCCGCGCCTGCTATTGAAAAAATCCTAAAAGAAAAACCCAATAACACTTTACTCAACCGGGGAATCGAACACGGTGAGCGAAGTTTTTTTTGGTGTAATATACATATTTGTATAAAAACTCAAAACTACATAAAGGCCGGAATACACATGCCACGTAGTAGCACAAAAATAATGCTAGTTTCGAGCAGCTGTCACTTAGTACTAGCATATACGTAGCACGTGTATACGAAAAGAGCATGCTTGTGACGATGCATAAAACCTCTTTTTATAGCTCTTTTTCTACTATTAATATGTTTTTAAAAGAAGTATATTCGTAACAAGTATGCTTTTGAGGTATGTGCTTTAGAGCAAATGTACACACTCAGAAAGCATGCTATTAATGAGCATACTACCTAGTAACCAACAAACATGCTTTTTTAGTAGCATGTGTATTCCAGGCTTAACAATAAAAGCTTGTAAAAAAATGAGCAACATTCCCATTTTAACAGACTTGGAACAGACGGCTCCGAAAAACAAATGCCGAGCACACGTACTGCATATTTCAAAACAAAATGAAAACGTCGGACCTCACGGGTTTATCTAAAAATATACACGACCCAAAAAAATGGATCCATTTACTTGAACAATTGCGATATTATACGATCATCCAACTTCTGATAATATTACCATTCTTGATTAGCCCGCTTAGCGAAGTCGTTATTGCAATACTTCCCTTGAACAATTTGTTCGACGGTCTCAAGAGATGTCTATACTTAGCACTGAAGAATTAACGTCGCCGATAAGAAACTTAAGACAGTTTCCTGTCTAAACTTTTCTGACATTTTAATAAGTTAAATAGGTAAGTAATAACGCCTACGGGATGAGAATATACTCTTTTTTTTCCGTCTGACCTTTAAACATGTGTAGGATAAACTAGACGCAGGTTCGTAGGTACAATATTTAATAACCTAATAACTGACTATTTTCATTCAAGTGAAAGCATTTTCATGGAGGTAAAAACGTTTTCCTTTTATTGTGTAGTTTACGGTAATCTGATTTAGTATTTAATCTACGTATATTTTAAGCTAAGAGTTGGCTAAGTGATTTTGACAGATTTTCGGCACAAAATCTTTAAGCCTTTAAGCTTAGTTTTTTATATTTACCAAATATATCTGAACTGAAATATTATATCTGAGCTTTTTTCTCAAACGAAAGGGGTCGACCTTCAGTCTAACTGGATGCAGCTGACTACCAGTATTTTAAGCGTCTGCCTATCTGACCTTTATAACGCAGTAAGTAGGATCAGACTTTGCTTCTAGCTACTCGAAACGACTGTGTTAAAGATTCTCCTAATACAAGCATACTATTTGCTTAAATGGATTCTCCAAATTGTAACTAAAATAAGTTATTTAAGATTAAGCAATAAACATTTTGTTTTATTTATTATTTAAAGATCTACAAAAGAAATCCGGAACTACAACGGCCGAACGTGCTTTTTTTTTTTTTAAACCACGGACCAACCTCGACAAGCACGGCTTAACCTTGAAGGTCTACTCGTGCGGCAGTTATTATTTAGCCACAATCTCCTTTTCTTATAATTAAGACTTTATAGTTGTGTCAACTTCAACTTCATACTTGTAATTGTTGTAACAAGTACTTAAGTCGCCAGAGAACAGAAATAGAGACACTTATAACAAGGTTCGCTACACAGCCTTAATACCTACTCCTTAGTCGATTCTAAGTCTTTTCCGGACTTGGATTAATAACAGTGAGCTTAGTGTCACAGAATAAAAAGAAAGAAGAAAAACAATGTTTTGGAAAATATCCCTTAAAAAGTGATAAATGTCTTCGTAATGTTCTTCGTCTTCGACAAAATATAGCAACACTTTCAAGTGTCCCAACTGCTTTCCAGCGATTTTGGTACTTATCGAAATATCCTGAATAGGAGTACTCAGGTATGATTTGAGATTTTTGTTTAATTTAATTTAATATTTTGATCTTTTTTTTTTTTTTGGGGGGGTGGGAAATCATCAAATAACCCCTCCCGCTCTTGGGCAGAGTGAAAGGGAGTGTCAGACTTCTACTGACTAAAAACCACCCATGTTCCTTCTTCGCCCTTCATGTCGAGGCCTC
This sequence comes from Diarsia brunnea, assembly GCA_949774965.1. Lineage (NCBI taxonomy): Eukaryota > Metazoa > Arthropoda > Insecta > Lepidoptera > Noctuidae > Diarsia > Diarsia brunnea. The sequence continues at coordinate 9,236,672 of OX458997.1, read as the reverse complement.
GGTATCCCTTGCGGACAACCCGCAGCCTCGACAGGCGTCGGCCCTTGCGGGCCCCTTCCATGTTGCTGACATCTCTTTGAGGCGCGCGTGGAACACGAACGCGATTTTGATCTTACGCCTACTTTGGTATTAGTTTTCGTTCCAATGAATACAAACCTACTAAAACTACCACGTAAAAGTATAACAAACGACTACAATGTATTGTTCACAGAGAAGTCGTTTCTATATGTTTTTTCAACGTAAACCCATTTCCAGTATACAGGGTCACTGGTAACTCTGCGTATTCGTTGCCGGACGGACGTCATAATAGGGTTAAAATGCAATAACTTAAGCCACAAAATGTTCACCCAAAATTCAGTAGCTTTTGAGTTATTTAGATTTTTGTAAAGAAAAATCCCTGATTAACTACCCTACCTGTACTAAATCAAAAACGATTTTCGTACAAAGTCATGGACTATAATATGTCCATGACTTTGAATTACGTTTTATACTTTTTTAGATAGCTGATAAGACAAGGATGTTCTCTAGTGATTTGTACATCTGGTGTAGTGTTGTTTTTGCGCAGTTAAATTTAAAAAAAAAATCAATTTAAGTAATTATCATATTTGATGATTAAACCCTACTATGAATACGGACGTCCTGCAAGGAATACGTTGAGTTACCAGTAACCCTGTATATGATTACGTTATCTTTGCAGTAAAACGACCTTGCAGTTTTATAAAATACAAGAAGACACTAGTCAGGTTAACATGCATTCCAATATCGACAAATAAAACAGATTTTAAAGAGGTATCATCATCATCATCATTTTAGCCATAAAACGTCCACTGCTGCACATAGGCCTCGCCCAGAAGGGGGGGATTGGCCATAATCGCCACACTTGGCAGGCGGGTTGGCGATCGCAGTATGGTTGTTACGAAGGCACAGAGAACCCTGCTACCCATTCTCTGGTAAGTCCCTTAGTCGCCTCTTACGACACCCACGGGAAGATATGGGATGGTGTTATTCTTTACACCCGACACCATACGGGCATACAAAGAAGTATACACCTACCTAAATGCTCACTAGAACAGCATTTATGAGTTTGCTAAACATAGGTACCCCAGTGACGTAATCGCGTGGGCTGACAAACCAACACAACAATATTTTGTGGAAACGTCCGATACACAGTTTGAATGCTCACTATACAACTCAATATTAAATGTTCCCAATTTAATCCTATTGTCATTTCTCTTTGAAATAGGAATCGGAACACTGTCCATAAGTAGCTTAATCATTAGCAAGCTAGCTAGCTTTTAGTCATTAGTAATTTTTTACAGTATTTTTATTCGTCCTAGACTTTTCTTGACCTAATTTCAATGAGCAATTGGCTAAGCCTTACTGTACGGCCATTAGCTAGCTTCAAAAAGTTGAAAACGACTTGAAAATGAATCAAATTATGTTATCCGTTTTGGAAGTCGCGTCTTCAGTTAGATATTTTACCAGGGTAAAGAATATATAGACCATCTAAGGTACAAGAGGGCAATTACGAGTGATTTGCTGTCACCAAAGTAAATGGTATGTCCATTTACTTTGATAATTATCACGCCTGTAATTAAAATAAGAATAATTTATTGTTTAAGAAACTACATTCAATGCATTGATTCCTAAAACTCACAGTAGGATTCCCTGTGTAGTGAGTTCCAGTCCCCTTTGTTCTACTTTTATTGTTACACAAATAAAGTATCCGAAATTTGAATTCCCGAAAGGTAAGTAAGTGTACCTAATAGTGCACCCACACTTATATAGAGTACACAAATTACAAAGAAGATAAAAATGGAGATAACAATGTACATTTTCAAAGTATGTTACCACATCGCAGACATTTAAAACATGCATTTAATTAAAATTCAAATGATTTCATTTTTATAAAAACTTGAATAGTTCTGCTAACACCGCCTCGGATACGCAATAAACTTAGCTACCTTGGTAACCAAATAATTGACAGCAAACCATAATTCACAATAAACAAAAAAAAAATCTTATCCACCCTAAACCTCTTGAACACTCAACAAGAACATGGCGTCGCCCAAGTCACAACGCGCAATTGAGCTAACCATTTACGGGTCTCATATTCAATCTCTTCACCACTTCATTAAAATATATCTTTCTAAGTTTCCTGTTAAATATCATAATATACCGTAAATGTCCATAAAACGTTGGATTAAAAGATCATATGCCTACGTTTTTTTTTGGATTTACGTTGTCCCCCCATAACTAAGTATATGCTGTAACACGAAAATATCGTAAAACAAAATCATTTTAAAAGAGTAACCATGGACTTTTTTGCTGGTTCTTCTCGATAATAAACGACCAATCCGAACCGTGCATCTTTCTGGACGTTTTAAAAGCGCCCATTTAAAATAAAATATTTTGATTTTCATTGAATCCTTTTTAGAGAATTTTGCAAAATCAACTAAAGGGCCCAAAAAATTGAAGATTGCTCCCTGCTCTGCATATTGTAGCAGCTCAAGTAGCGAAAACAATGTATTTCATTCCTAGTCATTAAAACGTCTAAAACTTAATCACAATGTGTCATCTCAGCAACAATCAATGTCAAAACCATGACAGAATGATTCTGCAATTAGAATCCTATGATGTTCACAAAAAGGTTAGAAATATTCTGTACCAGAGGTTTTTCTTAATTAAACCTTTTTTTTATATGTGACAAACTACCAATGAAAATACTTTTACTCTGTCTGGGACTTAAGATAGTAAAACCGAAATATCTCATCTGCCTAAACCCACACATATATATCGTAAAAAAATCTCAACGAATGGTAGTAAACCACACTAACTTTACTACCAAATAACCCAAAGAAGAGGGTAATTTTTCTACATTCCCGCTTAATATGTATTTATGTACGGTAGGTTTATCCACAGGCCATAGGGGGTGAAAGGCGTGAGTTTATTTATGTGTGGTATTAATTGCACGATATGTATTTCTTTTGATAATGTCAAAATTAAACTTTGTGTGAATCTAAGAAAGCATTATCTGCCGAGCCCATTTTTTCCCAATTATGTTAGGGTCGACTTCTAGTCTAACGAAATTCATCTAAATACTAGTATTTTACTTTTACTATTTTATTTGACTGAACTTAAGAAAATAAATTGTAGTACTATATTCCACTACAATAAATTTTTACCTGGACCTGGACATTTCATAAAGTATAACAAATCTAAAGTCGTAAAAGCTTCATTTGGTGTATTTCAACCTTCTGTTGCATATAATAAATAATCTGCTGTATATAATAAATTCAATATTTATTCAAACTCACCTTTAATTAAAAATGTTGCGACAATGCAATTCAAGTAGCGAACAATCATCGGAGGCATCGTGTTGCTTAAAGAGCTTAAACTTTTGTAATATAAAACTCAACTTGACACACTTATTTAATTTCTATAATGTTAATATAAACTTATCATTTTCTTTCTTAAATTTTGTAATAATTAGAACTTTAAACAAACTGCTAAACATATTATTTAGTTGACAATAAAAAAGTTATTGTCCAAAGCTATTTTTCTTTGCTAGAAAAAAGGTAACTTGATTTGGTGATAAAGTATTTATAACGTTCATAAAAATATGTGATTAACGACGCGAGTTAAAGTTGCGTACGTATGACGTTTGCGACGGCATCGCGTAGCGGCAGCGGGCGCGGCGAGCGTAGCACTGAAACTTGCTACGGGGCTACGCGGCCGCCGCGCTACGCCGTAGCATCGGTTACGGTGGGGGTTTACCACCGATGCGATGGGGTTTATCGATAAATAAACGGTTTTGTAAAACAAACATTCTTAAAGTCTGTTTAATAAGCGGCATTGTTTAAATTTTGTTGTTGGATTTTAGATAATGGAGTGTTGAAAATGTTGAAGGGTCGAATAACATTAATTGTGCTACGTGTAGGAAAAAGGAAAGTACCTAACATTCAATTCCTTGAATTTCAATTGGAGTGTTTGTTTTACTCAGAATATTTTAATTGCTTTCTGGAATAAAGGCCTACTAACTGGAAGAATGGCCAACAGGGACGGACGACTGAATAGGGCGAACAGTTTAATTAGAAAACCATGAAATAGAGGACAATGTTAACATTTCACTAGACATAATAATATCCCTTTCATGACAGACTTCGGTGGGCATGATGTCTTTATGACTAGATGTATATTCTTTGCCAGAAATCTGAATAGACAGGGTGTTATAGAACCCATCAACAAGACATCCAAGCATTCTACACATCAAACTAACAACACAACGCAAAAATAAAACTGGAAAACGACTGTTTTATTATTTTGAAAAATCTCGGATAACGGTAGCGCTCAAAATATTGTGTTGATGGATAAACGATACTGAAAAATACAGCGGCGGAGGAATTTAAATTGAAATTACAGCATTTAAAAAAACGTGTGAAAAGGTTGAAATGATGTTCAATATCTCTGTAATTAGAAGGCTGTCATTTATGGTCCATAACAAAAAGGTTATCGCAATGTTGAGAAGAACAAGTGCTTTTCGGCATCAATGTTTTTACACCCGTTATAATCAGTGGTTAGACTGGAAGCCGACCCCAACATAGTTTGGAAAAAGGCTAGGCAGATGATGATGTTCAGCCTATAACCTTCCCAGTGCTTGGGACACAGGCCTTCTTTCTATGAGAAAGAGTGGGGCAGATTTCAAATATTTTTAAATTATTAGTTTTTGAACATGCCGTTTTTCTCTCTATGTTTTCCTTCACCGTTTGAAAGCAGTGGTGATAAAATAAATTGCACAAAGTAATAAAGGAAAAAAAAAACACATCGGATTTAATAATGTTACGCCAGCGCTTTAAAGATAATTTCACACAAATAAGAAAGTTAAAGTCTCAGTACTCTCGAGTCACGACCGGATTATTTACTTTTTCAATTTAGTGTTCTTCTTGTACTCGTAGCAATAAATCCAAGTTTGTAAAGGTTACTTCGTACTTGTACTCATTTAATGATCAAGATATCTGGTTTCACAGTTTTCAATGCACTTTCTGCAAACTGTAGTTTTACTCCAGTCATAAACTGGTAATACAATAACACAATTGTTGTTGTGTTGTTTTTATGACGTTGTTAACAGGAACTGTAGTGTAATTGTTGTGATTATTGTTGTTGTGGTTTGTCTTTGATTCTGTATTGTTTTTGCGCTATGCGGCTGTTTGCACGATGCTGGAACCACACGATCAACATTTTACAGTTCATACTGTAGAAAACTTATGCTGTATGAAATTTCCATGTCATCCTAACATTACCTTTACAGCAATATGCAGTTCAACGTTGCTGTGTGAACGGAGGCTAAATACAATCCACATGAACACATGGCGACACATCATCATCATCTTCTTCCTGCGCTTATCCCATTCTATTTGGGGTCGGCGCAATACGTTTTCAATACGTCAAGGTGGCATTCACTCCTTTCTCATTCATATCATTCCTCACACAATCAGTCCATCTTTTCTTTGACATTCCTCTCCCTCTCCATCCATCAATATTAAAACCATCACTTTTTAAGTCACGTGCGTATCATCCCTACTCATTACATGACCATGCCTAGATAAACGACTTCTGATCATTTTTTTACATCAAACTACACATATCCAGTATAACCTGATCTCACTTACAATACAACAATGGAGACCAGCTTAGTTTGGTTTTGTTTAGCTATTAGATTAGTTGTCGATTTGTCGTATGTACAATACGTTCATTGATACATTACCTCTTTTTTTTGGGGTGTGGGAATTCATCGAATAACCCCTCCCGCTCTTGGGCAGAGCGGAAGGCAGTGTCAGACTTCTAGTAACTAAAAACCACCCACGTTCCTTCTTAGCCCTTGTGCCGAGGTCGTGGTATCTCTTTCGAACAACCCGCAGTCCCGACGGGTGTCGGTCCTTGCGGGCCCCTTCCATGTTGCTGACATCTCTTTGAGATAATTTACCTCTGCATTATGTTTCAGCGATCATTTCTGTCGTAACTTAAAGGTTATTAGTAAAATTATTGTAAACGGTCTGTACACATCGATTCAGCAAAACATGAGTTCTGGTGTATTTGTTGGCTTGAAAATGCTAGATCGTCTCTAATAAAGATTTAGGTCGCATCGTTATATGCTCACCATGACCTGAGCCCAAGTTTTTCAGCCAGTTATAGATAGACAAGACCCCGTTGTACCCACAGGAACTAAACATCTACAGAGTAGAAAACCAGCTACCGCTCACAGCTTTGCCCGCGTAAATTGAATCATATTAATGTGTTATTGGGTTTTTCCATCAGTAATTTCTCGGTGGCTGCCATGGAGTCTGGAGTTGCACCCGATTGCAAGCAATAGGCTGGCTCTCTATTACCTACATAGGTCATTTTTTTCTTTTTTTTTTTCTTTGGCGGGTGGAAAATCATCAAATAACTCCCCTCCCGCTCTTGGGCAGAGCGAAAGGGAGTGTCAGACTTCTACTGACTAAAAACCACCCATCTTCCTTCTTAGCCCTTTATGCCGAGGCCGCGGTATCTCTTGCGAACAACCCGCAGCCCCGACGGGACAACCCGCAGCCCCGACTTGGCCTTCATACGTCTGAAACATAACTGACGAAATTTGAGTGTACCTACTACTTATTGGGTTTACCGCTGCCTTACCCTCCGTGGATTACAGGCGTGACGATATAGTATGTTTACTTTAGTACAAAATCATTCAAATAAGAGTTTTTAATCAGTTTAATTTAGTTTTAACGGAACGGAAAACAAAGCAAAGTGATTAGTTTTCGGAATCCGATTAAAAGGCAATATTTCGATATTTGGTTTTACGTTGCTTTTTTTTCTTATTTGTACGATACTCGTTTATTGAATTTTAACCGGATTTTTTGTTATTTTTTTACGAAATCCTCGTAAATCAAAAATCATTTAACGACTAAATTCAGTTTCTCGTAAATCAAAAAGCAATTTACGAAGTATAGTTTTTTATGCCAAAAATATACCTCAAGCGAAATAGAAATAAAGCACTTCTATCCAACTTCATTTTTTTTCGAAAAATCCCAACGAAAATGAAACCGCTTAACTTCAGTGTAGGGAGCGTGTAATAGCGAGATCTAGAACTCCAGAAAGCTAGAAACCAATTAACGAGGTTCGCGTTGTCGAAGCGGCAAACCCGTCCACTTACCGATTTGCCGGCTGCCGCACTCCTATACTACTCTTAATCGCTGAGCTGATACGGGTTATTATCGCGTTTGGATCTAGGAAGCTTAATAAATGTCTTTTTTTTTGTTAAGATGACTAGAAAAAGGCCTGCTTTGGGCAAAAGCCTTCCACTACCTATTCAAAACTGAATGCTTAAGGCCCGGACTCCACAAAAGCAGACGTAGCGAAGCGGAGCACGGCGTAGATACGAAATATTCAACCAATTATTAGGAGAAACAAGAGACGAGAAGTACCTAGATTTCAACAAATGTGATTAGGCGGTTTCCGTAGGTCTAAAGAGACAACTGGTGGGTTTTCGGCATCTAAACCGAAACAAGCAGAAGAAGAAGAAAAAAAAACAACAGGCAGCAGCGTTCTCTGTGCCTTCGTAACAACCATACTGCGATCGCCAACCCGCCTGCCAAGCGTGGTGATTATGTTAAATCCCCCCTTCTGAGGGAGGCCTATGTCCAGCAGTGGACGTCTTATGGCTGAAATGATGATGATGAATAATGAAACCGAAACAAAAGACGTCCAATGCTGATACCTACCTACTCCTCAACATCGCCTGTACGACCAGCCCTGCGTTGCTACCGGCGAGCTCTCGTAACCTCCATAAGGTCATCGACTCACCTTGTGGAGGCCTATACTTACACTACGCCTTCCGGTTTGCGGCCACTCCAGAACTTTTGGGATCACTCGGCCCCGCGGTTTTATACTGAATTATTATGAGCTTTGCGGACCAAACCAAAGTCGCAACACTCAACTTTTACAGAGTTTTGGTAAGCCACGTGACTTCCGTGAAGCTCGGATGCCATATTTTATTGCATGTGGTCACATTTTATGGGACGTGGATACATTATGTCGAGTCTCCTTTGAACACGTGTAAGGAAAAATACGAGAAAACAAGTATGAAAATGTAAAACTTTTCCCCTTGTTTTTACCGACTAACTTAACAAGAATCCTTAGTAAAATAAACAAGTCGTTTTAAGAAATAATTGGCTTGTAAATGTGCTATATTACGTTACTGTTACTGCCCGGCAGAATGATCTTAGGTGAGGTTCATTACAAATTCTCATTACGTAAAGACAACTAGGTATTTGCGAGATTCTTGAACTTTGAAGATTCTTGGTATTATTGTTAACCATTATTAATGTAGCTGTCGTCCCTTCATCCAAGATAAATATGGTTGTATGAGTAGCTTTACCAAAATAGTTCTAGATGTGGAATTGTAGCCCTAAAATAGTTAAACACACGACCTTTCGTGGGCCTCGAGAACTAATTTCAGAATTGTAAATATTATACATTTGTTAGGGTTTAATAGCTTTTCAAAACTTTCTTCGAATTCACATCACAGGTTCGGTTATCATACCACGCATCACGTTTATTAAAATTTGACGTGATAATATAAGATTATTATAATTCAAAAAGAGTATTAAAAGTAGTAGTACCACATCGTTTATAAATCGGATTAATTAGGCGATACTATCATATCGCCATTGTGTATAATGTCCATGGCAAACATAATGTAAAATATTTTAAAATTACGCAGTTTCAGCAATCAGACATTTTGAAGCTATTGACTACTACCTAAAGGCTAAATACATTCAATAAACGAACAAAAGAACCTTTTATATACCCACCTAAGTAGGCACTGTATCACCTAGCCATTCTATTAACGGTAACCGAACCCTTTTCTATTTATTTTACGAAGTAATATAAAATTGAACGTAAAATTCAATTTCGTTTGAAGCCCTTTCGGGTAATTTTTTATCAATGATCTTTTGATATTTATTTAAGAGAGTTCATTTAAACTTTATTTTGATGACAGTGAAGTCTTATTATACATAAGTTTTCAGCGGTAATGATAAATAGATTTAGGCCGCGTAGTTGCGACTTGCTTTGGAAAACAGTACGACACACGTTGTGAACTTCATCTTTGAATCGACTGCGTCGTCAAGTTGGTCGCTGCCGATCCAATTTGGCTAGACGGAGTATAATCGACCCACCTTGGTCACAATGCTGCCTGCCGTGTTAAAATAATTGCACCGTCCAAGACTTGAATGAGACAAACGACAGAGCAGTCCAGGCTACTAAGTACCTACTGGTCTGACAAAACCGATTCGAGAAGGAGTCGAGTATTCCCAATAAATTATATCGATTTTATTGTATTTTGTTATTTTTTATAACTACGATGTATTTTTTTTGTGTGCAATAAAGAATAAGATTTCGTAACTATAGTATGCGGGTCCGAAATTGAACATATTTTGGCTCAGATCATATTATGTTATTACCTAAATCACTTCAAGAGTCAGTTTTCATGGTAAACGTCATACATCCTCGTTATCTTGAAGGTCAACTTCCGGTAATTAATGGCACATATCGCCTTTCTCCGTCCATTAGCTACACGTGATAACATTTTCCTTGTATCTAGCCGAAATAATAACGTTATTTTTGGTCGGAATTCTATCAATTGATGATTAATTACTGTAGGCATCCTACGTTACGAAAGGCAAACATTTTTACTATACGTCACGATATATTTTACGCTTCGTCGGATACGTTAATGCCATAGAGATTATTTTTTTCTAGGAATAAGTAAAAAAAATATTAAAAAGATTCCAACACAAAAATGGTGTAGTGAACATGTCTGCTTTACTTTTAGTAAAAAAAAATGTAGAATAATAATACGCCTCTTACGACACCCACGGGAAGATATGGGATGGTGCTATTCTTTACGTCCGATACCATACGGAACCTCTCTCTATCCATCAACATTATATTCATTACTCTTATAGTCACATATGATTCATCTCTCCTCATTACATACCCATACAATGGTAGGTACTTTGTTTGAGAGGAAATTATAATAGTTAATTCTCAATATCACCTCCATATAGTTTCTTGCATCAACGTAGTTCCAAGCATAGGTTTGCCAGCACCGTGACCATGAAACTACCAATCGGTAGTCAGAATTTTTATGAAAGAGGGGAACAACTGAAATCGCTTAATTTTGAGTTTCATTGTTCAATATTTATTTTATTTTGTGATCGTTTTACAGCATTATTTTTCAAGTTATTACCTACCTATTAATATCAAGTATTGAACTTTTATAATAGGTATAACAATAAGAAACAATTTTTTTGTTTAAATAACAGAAAATCGAACTATATATAGTTGAAATTGGTTTCAATATTTCACACAAGAGCAACGTGACAAAAATCCCTGTATTAAATCAGTTTCCCAATACACAGCACATTCACGTATCGAATAAATATGTGCGTAACGCCAATAAACTAAAATAAATCCGTCTACCAGACCATTAAATATACCTAAGGTGGAAAAAATAAATCCTACCCAACAGCCGTTCCAGTACTAAAATATAATGGATTTACGAAACCAACGTGTAGCGAAATTGTGAGTTTACCAATAACATTGGGAAAGTCAAGCATCTGGATTGTAGCTCGTAAATGTACCTTAAGATATACCTGCGTACAATAAGGCCACAATATGTAAATATTGGTTACGCGTTTTTGCCCGAGGCTTCGCCTGTGTGCGGTCCTAAGGATCGTGCTACTGGGATAAAAATAATATGATGTGTTAATCCAACACTGGCTCGCGGTTACCTCTTCATCGATTGTACTTACTTTTCCTCAGTAAAAACATATTCAGGAAGCAAATCCGTGCAATTCTTAAGGATTAGCAGTCGACCATTGTGATGAGATATATAATTATGTAGGTGTATTGTGTGCTGAGTGCTTGCGGTTTGTGGAATATTTTGTGTATTTTGTATCATATATTATCATAACTGATATTTTAGTAGTAAGCCTTGTTATAACCTTGTAATATGTAATTGTTTTATCCTAAACAAAAAATTACACAATAATCAGGTTATAAAGTATTTATCAAACTTCATACACATCTGCTCAATAGTTTTGCGTAAATAATCATAAAAATACATCCATCCATACCCACAAATTTTCGCATTTATATTAGTAGTAGGTATTTGTTTTAAAAACATCTGCCACACTTAAGAACATTCGTTCGGAGGACGGATCAATATTTCTTAATGTCACATCAAATAATTACGTACTACCTACCAGAGTAATATCCAGTGATAAATGGGTTACATTTTATAAAAAGCTATGACTGATAGTGTCCTTTAGAAGCTCGCTCATATTCGTCCCTCGGGTGTGGTTAGAAGCTCTGAGTGTTTTTTATAAAAATATGACTACCTGCAGATTGCTTGTATTTGTTTATTTAAAATACAGCTATTAACATAAAGAAGCTGTTTTAAGCTTTCACAGCGTATTACCAAAATTATACTGGCACTTACGCGATATCTTTCGTGAATATCCATTATTATGACTCCCGATATTTCGACGCTAATGAATCGCACAAAATATCGGCAGCTCAAAATAAGGGATAACGACGGAAGATATCCCGTAAAATACATTATAAGATCAGTAAAGAACTTTTAACTGACGTGTCTCAAAGGATTTTTATTAGTTAATTCTTAACGGTTGATTGAACTTGTTACGATAGTGCTTTAGTTATTCGGGTGGACCAATGGATTTGATCACAGATTTGCTAACTAATCACTGAGTTCAAGTTAAACATTATAATTATTTATGTGCTTTATCATAACATACATTGGTTCATTAAGAAAAGATCCTGGTTCTAAATCTTGAACGGACGAACGAACGAACGAAATGAATATAATATCTATCCTCCCGTACACGTGCCAACGAGGTTCAATGTGCTGCTCCGAATCAAAACCAACGTGAATAACAACACTGAAAACGATACAAATCATGTAGATTAAAAAAAAGACCTTGTATTTGCCAGCAATTTGTCACAGCAGTCACAACTTTGTTCAAGTGTTTATTGAATATTTTGGCACAGATACAAAATAAATAATACATTACAGAAAAAGAATACCGTTTATAATAAATAATTTTATTCTCATTTTCGGCACGATTATCGCTAAATTATGAGTCTCGAAATCTAAACACAATTTCGAAACAGAATTCATACTATGTTTTAATTGTTCATTGTCGTGAAAAGAGCTGCTAATGCACCGAGAGGCGATACCGTGTGCCGTGTACCGTGCCGGCCGTTCTAGTGGAAAACCGAACAATTAACTGAGGCTTGACCACGAACGTAGATACACTTTTGCTAAATTTATATACTATTGAATTAGGGAAAGGTTGGCTGGATTGTGGTCCTTGTGGACGGAAAGTTAATGAACACACGCAAAAATATCAATTCTGACTTTGCTATGGTGTGAAAATGGTTGTAGAAGTGTTCCAAAAATTATAATCAATGTGCACTAAGCCTGCGTGGTGGATTAGGGTCCTCTCTCTCTCTCTCTCAGACAGAAAAGTCCTATGTCCCAGCAGTGGGACTGACATAGTCAGATTATGACAAGCCTTGTCTAAGCTCTTCAGTCACGATTATTATCATCATGTGCCTAGCTTTTTCCAACTATCTGGGGACGGCTACTTGGAATCGGTTTTCAGCCTTAGCTGATGTAGTTGGATAGACACCAGTAATAGACATGGAGCGACTAAGTCTCTATACTACTTCTCTCTATGCTTTTCAGTCACACATAAAACGTGAATTTTAAATTGTCACATTAGAAAACGTCATGTTTTACAAACATAGCAATTCGTCATAATACAGCGATTTAGAAATTAATATTTAAAAAATGAGATTAAAACAAAATGTCTACCAGTATAAAAGGCACGCAATTACACAGGTAAAAGAATTTCCAGAAGATATTTGCATGAATAATACTCGTCGCACAATTTATTTAGATGAAAAAGTTTATCATAAATTAATAAGAACGCTTTTAAAATGCAATTTCTGCTTCATCTGGCGGAAACACTTTAATTAATCCCTTTGAAGGAGAATGTGGAATGATGTGGGAACAATTGACGACTAGTTCATTTAAAGGTTTCTTCTTAAACGCTGCCTAAACCATCAATTTACAATGTAGCTTCGTATGTCGTATTGTTGGTAATTGAGAATGATTTTCGGGACTGATATTTGTCATTATTTTAAATGTGAAGTCGCCGATTGATACTTAGATAATTTATAAGTCGGAATGGTTTACAAATATTTGTTCACGTGATACATCTTAGCAGTCTAGGGGCCGCTAATGTCCGTATGCTACGACGTAGCGCCTACTGATTTGTGTGCAAGCTACAATGAAGGAACTTGAGATATCTACACCTACAGGGTGTCTTCTGCTACGCCGTAGCAGCTTATGTTCCGTCCTGAGCGTATGTAAGCTACGCCGTAGCAGCTGATAATCCGTACTTCTTTTTAGCGTTACGATAGTAATCTAAATTGTGTCGGCCCAGAACTGTGCTACTAGTTTGGCGCCTTTAGTAGTTCATCAGTTTCAAATGGAACGATCCCTACGATGTTAACATGCTACGACGTAGCATCTTGTGTAACTCATCATTATGGCTCCTTTATGGGCCAAAGTTGCTTGTTAATAAATAAATGTTATGTTATTGAACGTCCCTAAACAACAATGTAAACACAGCACAGACATACATAGCAGCTTATAATCTTATTTACCGTAAGAAGCTAAAAACGCAATCCTACCCTTTTTTTTTTTTTTTGGGGAGTGGGAAATCATCAAATAACCCCTCCCGCTCTTGGGCAGAGCGAAAGGGAGTGTCAGACTTCTACTGACTAAAAACCACCCATGTTCCTTCTTCGCCCTTCATGTCGAGGCCTCGGTATCCCTTGCGGACAACCCGCAGCCTCGACAGGCGTCGGCCCTTGCGGGCCCCTTCCATGTTGCTGACATCTCTTTGAGGCGCGCGTGGAACACGAACGCGCCGTTGACACGGCCTGTCGTCGTCATAAGACGGACGGACGGCGAGCTTACCCATCACTCACCGTCCACAGGCCCGCGTCTACGGTGGCCGGAAGCCATCACGTGGCCCCCGACGCCCGGAGCGCCTCCCGCGGCGGCTGGGACGAGAGGTTCTCTCCCTCTCACGTTCCGCCACCTCCTTCGCTAGCATCACTGCTTCGCAGAAGGAGGCGACGGCGTCCCATTCCTCCTCGCCCCGGACCATCCGGGGGTCCGCCCAAGCGGGACACACCTCCACAGTGTGCTCCACCGTGTCCTCCGGCCGATCCTCGCAATGGTGGCATCCGGGCGTTTCCTCCCGCCTGATTCGGTGCAGGTACCTCCCGAAACAACCGTGTCCGGTGCGTACCTGCGTCAGACGGAAGGTGAGGGCGCCGTGGCGCCTCTCCAGCCACTCCTCAAAGAGGGGACTTACCGCCACTATCGTGGCGTGCCCTGACGCAATCCTACCCTAAGTTATAAATATTTGTACCGCCATCAAGAAACCCATTAAATCAAGTAATAGCGGTAAGTATATTTGAGTAACGTAATCTTCAATTAGAGCAATGGTGGACGGGCATCAAGTAAAAGCCGAGCGATTTAAAAATACGTTCAGTTCGTCGGGTCACTTGTTATCTTCCTCGTTAAGTTGAGGATTACCGACGGATTTGCATTCAAGATTTATCTTAGTTTAAAAAAGAATTTTCCAATCGACCTTTGAAAGTTAAAGAACAAACGAGAGAAACATTGCTTGAAATGTAGATTTAATTTTGTTTCTGCACGAAGTGAAATGGTAGTTTTAGCCGACTTACCAAGAAGGAGAGTAACGTGTTTTGTTAAAGCTATTTGAGCTAGTCTTTTAACTTAGTTGGAGTGGCCACAAGAATATTAAAAATGCGGTCTTTGTGAGGATCCAGTGAAGGCTATAACCTAATAAAACAAGGTTTGTTCAGTTAACAGATATTCTTAGACGTTACTTCTGTATCTCTAAGAATTTTGATCATAACATTCTCTAAGCCTAATAAATGTTAGACATTTGAAACGCTCTTATAACAATTAAAGGATTAGACTAACGATTTGAGGCGATTAGAGACGAGTATCATAATTTTAGTCGAGTATCGTAATTTTCATTAAAGCTGTTTAGTTATTATGAAATAAGTGAAAATACTTGTTGAGAGAAAAGCTTCAATTTTATAAAGTACCTATATACGAACAAAATTAATATCTAAAATTCCTAGTAACAAAATATACCTTGTTCTGTACCTTGGTAACCTTCGTTCTTATGTTGCTCATAAACTGTTACTGTTGAATAAGAAATATTATGTAGCAGTTACTTACAAGACTAGATTTCATAAATAGTCCTACGGCCCATCAGGGCCTCAGGTACGACACGACAGGTAGGATACGACTTGCAAAAAGTCTTACGTAAATCCTCGCGCACGTGTAAAGCCGGCTCAAGACGATAATTTATTAAATAATTTACCAAAAATAGAAAAGAACTGAGAGCTGTGCATGTGACCATATACGCTCGGTTGCCATGCGGATGCGTCCATAACCAAACAAAAAAATATCTATTTAAGTTTTCTCTAGATGGCACTAGTCACATGGAGCATAACCAATCCTCTATGGACAACTTTACTTGTATCAGTCTCGTGCGTCCATCGCGCATTGCATTGCGAGTCGCGGTGAGTGGTGGACCTGTTTCTTTTATATTTTCTTCTCTCCGACTCGCAAGTCGCAACACACGTGCTATTTGGGCAAAGGATTATAGTTATTAGAGCTGATTATATACATTCCCAAGACAATTGTGTTTTTGTTCAAGCTAAATATCATCACATTCCATAACATCGCAATGTTTAGTAGAATATTAAAACTAAAACTAACAAAATTAATTCAGCAAAATTACTCTGACGTTCCCGTTTAGTTACCAATTTATACCACCTGGGCCCTACGCGTAATATAATACTAAATCTCGACAATGCTATAAAGTTATGAAATCATGTACCTGTTATTAGTAGGTGTATATCGACTGAAATAAGTTTTAACAGCGTCTTGAAAAGATTCCGTAACTCATTGACTATTCATTTTCAGCATAGCTATTCTCAAACAATCGGATTGAAACCGAATCGAATATGCCATATATGTCTGTCTCGCTCGCTCGTAATGCCAAAAAAGGTAGACAAACAACATATTCGATTCGGTTTCCATTCGATTGTTTGTGATAGCAAACCACGTAAATAATTGTTTTAGATCCTTTCAGTAGAGGATAATTAATTGTCCAGCAACGTTTCCCACCTTATTTCTCATTTACCCCCACCCGCCTTACCCCAGTGGTGACAGTTACAATACAACCAGGTATCCCATTTGCCACCACTGGAGTCCGATGGAACTTTAATTAGTACCATCCTCTACAAGTATCAATCAAGTAGGGGTGTCCAAATATTCAACCAACAAATACAAATACAGAATCACCTCTAAATAAACATAGTAGTTAAATACTACCATTGCTTAATCAAAAACCTTACGAGAAATGTTAAATCCGTACGACTAAAATAAGTGCAACATTTCACGTACGTAACGTGAAATCTTGCACTTAGTTTTGACTAGCTGTTGCCCGGAACTTTGTTCGTGTGGAAATGTTTATGTGTGAGAAAAAAATAATATAATTAGTTATGCTAAGTAAAAATTACCGTCAAAGAAATAAAAATTACTCTTCCTGGATGATTTATTGTCTGTAAATATTTTCTTTACGTAAATTTTTATTGTATTTTATAAGTCTTGGGATGACATAATTAGGTAGATTAAAGAATCAGCATCCCCTTAAACTTAAGAGGTAAAACCATGGTTAGACCTTCTGTCTTGTAAGGATCTGAATATTGGGCCACAAAAGGGATAAATGCAAGCCATTGCATGTGGCTGAGATGAGTATTACAAGGAAGATGTACCACACATCACTCATCACGTGAATGGATAAAGTAAGGAGCGAAGACATAAGACGAAGTCAGAAAGTAGCACCGGTGACTGAAAAGTACTGTGATGACCGGACATGTGATGAGGAGGAATTAGTATGTATATAGAGGAAAATGTTGAGTATGACTGAAGACGGCTAGAAAAGCAGAGGAAGATCAAAGAAAAGATGGTGGGACTATGTTAATGACGATATGGCTAGAAAGGAGGTGACTATTGAGATGATAAGCTATAAAGAAGTGCGAGAAGAAGATGTACTGCGCCGACCTCAAATAAATTGGGATAAGGGCAGGATAAGGATAGGTCAAAAAACAATTTTCCATTTGACCTATCTCAAGTCCAGTGAAGTTAATAACAAAAACCCGTTCAGCCCACATTCCGTAATCCGATCGCAGGACAGGAATCCACTGACAATCTAACAGCTTAGACACCGTCTATAAATTCCAAAGTCACATTCTATTTTAAAGTAATCGCTACGAAATTGTTAATACAGAATTAGGCCAAGGCTTTGTTCAGCCACAGCCAAAGAAGCGAGAACTTTGCGGTACGGGTATCAGACAAATCTATTAGGAAACGCAAGGGTTAACCGGTTAAGGTCTTCGGAGGTTTCAACTTCAAATAGAAGGTTAATAGAATTTAATTTCAACCTATTGTGAGTTATTCAACCTTAAAATAGATTTGTTGAAAACTAAAATAAACCTTTGAAGTCCAATTTTACCTTTTGTAAATTGAATGCCCACGTGTAGGTATTGGAAAAGTTTATGAATCGCTTACCTATTTACATTTCTTTGCTTATACAGGGTGGTGCCGACAATACGACAATAAATGAAACCTAGTTAAGTTAAGTATTAGTTAAGTTCTAGTCCATACGAACATTATTAAACTATCAAAAAAGTTTTAACACCAAAAATAAAAAAAATAAAAAAAAAACAATAAAACTAAGTAGCATAAAACTGTTAACGAAATACATTACAATTTACAAACAAATATTGGTTAACTAACCTTAGGAATAATTTGCACCGATTAACGAGTGGAAATAACATGTAACAAAAGAATTTGGCAAAGACATTTAGGTAGTTTGTTGTCGTATCGTCGGCACCACGAAGGTGTTAGGATTTATTTGATAGTTTAAAAATGTTCCTATGAACTAGAACTACCAGTGGTTTCATTTATTGTCGTATCGTCGGAACCACCCTGTATTATACTGGTGCAGTGGTCCTTTAATGATAGGATTACTTAAGCTTGTCTATGATACTCATGTTGTGTTTGGGACTTATGAGTATCATAAACAAAATTCAAATTCTTTCAAACAAAATTAGAATTCCTACTGATGCCTGGGTACTCTACAATATACTAATATAAAGGTAATAAATTAAGCCCGGGTGATACCTGCTTTTTTTACGATAACACTGTATTAAATTACTTTCGCTTCTTGTCATCAATCACTCGATATCTTGGCGAGAACCTCAAGAAATATTTTTAATAAAATGCCTAAAAATGGCGTCGGTAAACATATCGAATTTATAAGCTTTCAGACACGTATTTTGTGGTGTTGTTAAATTACAACGTAAACAAACCAAGTTTTTTATATCTTTAAGAACACGCTTTCGCCATTATTTAATAAAATAACCATAAAGTGATATCGGCGCTAAGCATGCGCTAAGTAATATAGGTACAAGCGTGTAATAAATACTAAGTAACACTAGATGCGTACGCAGCTGAATATGCAAAATTTACTGTTGTACCTACTTTTATAAATACCTTTTTTTTCGTTTTCCGTGGAAACCTTCAAACAGCGGCCGGTCTTTGGGGATAATGCCGGGTATTGAAGGATTTTTACCTCACTAATGCGAGCCCTGTCATCACAATACGCACATGGAAGGTAGCACCGTTCCCTCTTACCTACTATTAGGTAGGTACTAATGAAACTAATCCACGGTCATCAACTATACCTAAGCACTGCGATTTTAGTAAGGATTTAAATAACGGCCATTTTCTCAATTATTCGGATTTCTGGTATTCTATTAGAACCCTCCTACGTTCAGAAATGATCAAACACGATCAGGCATCGTGAAAATTCACGTCACGTGTTTTTCTTTAGGGATTAGCTGTTTTCCAAACGGTTTTAACCTCTTCAAAGTTGTTGTTGCGTGAGATTTAAAAGTTGCCATAGATAACAAGTTGGGTAGGCAAAGGATTACTTACACAACGGTCTAAATGAAACATAATTTAATTTAAGATCAGTAAATGAATACAAGAGAGAGCATCTCTAATGTGTTTAAAAGCGCACCGCACCGAGTCACGGACAGATTTTCAAATCTCTCTTATCGTTAAAATCCAGGTCAAAATACAAAACTTGTGCTTCCCCAGGAGGCATCGAATAAAACTGCCTAGGTACTTATACAAGTATAATAAAAAAACCCATCTCAATTATTTTTTGAGAAGCTTATTTAACCCATATGGTATTAATCTATATCTAAATAAATATGATTGTCAGAACGGAAATTCAATATAGAATATTTGTGCCCTTTACTCTTTATAGTTTAAACAAATATCTTATAAGATATCGCAATGTAAAAATATCCGCGCGACTAAAATGATGAATTGAAATCCTTTTCGAAATCCTCTCAAATATTTTAAAGACGTACCTACTTACCTACTGCCTAATTAAAATATTTAGAAGATTTAAGTGGCTTTTAAAACTTAACTTGATTAAAGTATGAAACTTGTCAGTGTTTCGAAGTAACATTAATTAAAACCAACCTCGTTCTAAAGTATAACTTTCAGTTTAGGACAAACTCCGTGTGCAAGAAAACTTAATTTGAAAATTAATTTACTCTTTTCTCAGTCATAACCTACCTTCGGTGGTGTAGAAACCTATTTACCTCCCTTAAACCCCAATCACGCGTGACTTGATTAGTAAATTAATTAGGTGAGCACACTAATTAATAGGCACTAAACATTGTAGTCATAAGAAAATATTGCCTCTAAACGAAACAAGGTTCTAACCTCATCAGCCCCACTGAAGCACAAACATACCTACATAGCCTATGTTTATGTAAGTACTTACCTATTAATATTGATAATTTCCTCCAACTTTCACTGAAGCTCCGAAGTGGGTAGTTTCTCAGTTATCTACGTATTGGCTGAACTTGCAGACTCTCTCTCGATCTTGTAGAGTTGTAGCCACCCTTTCATTTCGCTAGGATGATCTTAATAAACTTTGTCCGACTACTTGGTCGTAGTTCGCCTCTTAATCATTATCTGATTACATGAATTGATCTCAAAATCTAGCTGGGAATCTTAACGTTGATAGATCTGAACGTAAGTATCTAGAATCAGAGCCTGGCTTTCAATATATCCGTCTTTTGTAATGTATTAGATGCGGCTGTGCCTAATGGCCATTTTGGGTCGAATAGGTTTGTTTGGAAGTAAGATTGATTGACAAGAAATAGGGGTTGAAGAGGATGCGTAGTTGGGTACCTAAAGTTAGATACTGCAAACACATGACATTTTCCTCAATTTGGCTCTGTATCACACAGTTCCTGCCTAAATTAACACCACACCTGTAATCCCCGAAGGGTAATGCAGACGGGTAAGCTCGCCGTCCGTCCGTCTTATGACGACGACAGGCCGTGTCGACGGCGCGTTCGTGTTCCACGCGCGCTTCAAAGAGATGTCAGCAACATGGAAGGGGCCCGCAAGAGCCGACGCCCGTCGGGGCTGCGGGTTGTTCGCAAGAGATACCGCGGCCTCGACATGAAGGGCTAAGAAGGAACATTGGTGGTTTTTAGTCAGTAGAAGTCTGACACTCCCTTTCGCTCTGCCCAAGAGCGGGAGGGGTTATTTGATGATTTTCCACCCACCATAAAAAAGGGTAATGCAGAGGTGTATCTAATAGTACTTACACCCACATTTCGCCAGTTACGTTTATATGTCATGTAATAGAGGCATAAATCGAGACTCCGTGGGTGCTACTGAGAAATTCCTGATGTAAAAACTGGGTAAAACTTTGCCAGCAGGACCTCAGCACTCGCGCTTGCGACCACTCGACCAATGACGCAATCCCATTTAGTCCCTACCTACGACGGTTGAATTAGTCAAGAACTTTTTTAACCTGTTTTTTTTTCTGTCTACGAACCTTAAATATGAACCGAAATAATGTCCTATTCAGCCAGCTATATTAATATGAAGGCACGTCGAAGTTAATGGCACCGTCTCGTATGAATCCTCCGTTCAATTGATTGTTACAACTTAAGCCGAATAACAAGCAGCTGGCACACGCCATTCATAACCAGGACACAGTACGGAGATAGTTAATAAAAGATGTATCAGAATTTCTTTGACTAAATACTAGCTGTGCCTCGCAACCTCCGTTTGCGTGAATCATCACTACATAGTATAAAACAAAGTCGCTTTCTCTGTCCCTATATCCCTATGTATGCTTAAATCTTTAAAACTGCGAAACGGATTTTGAAGCGGTTTTTTTTAATAAATAGAGTGATTCAAGAGGAAGGTTTTAGTATATAATTTGACCGACATCCACGCGGGCGAAGCCGCGGGCATCAGCTAGTTTATTATAAAAAAATATTACTCTTCCCTATTTGAATCGGATTTTGTAAACAATATTTTTGCAGGCCCTGATTTTTTTTTAGAAAATAAGAGTAGCTTATGTTAGACCTTGTAACATCAACTATCTACCAGTAAAAGTCCCATCAAAATCAGTCCAGCCGTTTCGGATTTTTTTAAAGAAATGTGGTTTCGTTTTAAGTACCGTACTTACCTACTTTTATTTTCATTCAGTAATTTAAAGCTATTTTTATGATATTACAAACAGACACTTCAATTGTATTCATACATAGAAAGATATACTGTTTGTGAACCTTATGACGTGCCTAAAGCGATTATTGACCTCTGCTACTGGGTGTTAGATGAAAAATTGTAATTCAGTCCCGGACCGCGATCACACAAAAAGTCCGGCCGGCACGAATTCTATTAATTCTTAAACGTTATTATCGTGTATGCCGGGGGTCCTTTCCTCACAACAAGACTTATTGAGCCGTGGATAAACCCATTTCCTTTAACTCCTGAATTTTATGGGTATATGTGTACCTAATATTATACATATAAATAACTTACATATTTTTGTATATTAACTTACCTCGCATTGACTGAGTCGACTAGGTGTAGGTAGGCACTACAATATAAATAGGTATAGAGGTAGGTAAGTGCCTACTTGAATAACCTAATGTACTTAGGATAAGACTAGAAATTATTTGTATAGGCTAAGTACCTTCCACGTAGGTACGCACTCGCAGACCCGTCTAATTTTTATGTAGCATACCTACTTTTATTGTTAACTAGCTGACCCACGCAACTTCGTCAGCGTCACATAGCTTATAAGTAACCTTTCTCGACAAATCGACTATACAATATATTAAATTGAGTTAAATCGAACCCGTAACAAACAAAAAATCTTACCTTTCCTCTTTTTAATATAGAGGTATTAGTTTAGATTGGCTTTGATTATATTATTAAAGTAACAATTACTATAGGTATCTCTTACTGTTTAATATACAGTAACACCTTGTACTTGTAAACATTATGGTGTAGTAAATATTTTGAATTTGAATTTCTCCGGAGCCCCCAGAGGTCAGAATCCCCACGTACACACCGCACCGGACCGAATGACTGCAACGCGCTTAATTATTTTGTCGCCCGTATATTTTTACATTGCGATATCTTCTAAGATATTTGTTTAAACTTTATGGAGTAAAAAGCACATTTATTCTATATTAAATTTTCGTGCTAACAAACACATTTATTTTGATATAGATTAATACCATATGGGTTAAATAAGCTTCGCAAAATATCATTCTTTTTAACCTAACATTTTAATATTAAAAAATGGTTACAGTGAGTCAATCTTAAAAGATAAACATATGCCGTCGCGGACTTTTTTTTAGAACTTTTAAAGAGGAACAATTCCTTTATACATGATATTTACATAACTTAAACCGTTTTCGCAGCGCACGCAACGGAAGCTCTCAAAAAGGAATATCTTATCCCGTTTTTGCAACATTTTTCATTTATGCTCCGCTCCTATTGATTGTAGCGTGATGTTATATAGCCTAAAGCCTTCCTCGATAAATGGACTTATCCAACACTAAAAGAATTTTTCAATTCCAACCAGTAGTTCAAGAGTTTACCCTGTTCAAACAAACAAACAAACAAACAAACTCTTCAGCTTTATAATATTAGTATAGTATAGATAAAAAACAAAAAGAAACCTTTAATATGAAACAATTTTAAACCCCGCTTATCTTAAGGTGGATGCTCCAAGGTAGCCCGTGAAATTCGAATTTTCTTACGTTTTTTTGCAATCTGCCTTGCAAAAAACGCATGAAATGCAAAAAATGCCTTAAGCCAAAGTCACATTTGTTACAGTCTACTATAATCGTTGTTTTACTTCATTAATTTCGATCCTGATCTAATAAAATCGACATAGCCCTACCCTTTTTTTTTTTTTTTGGGGGGTGGGAAATCATCAAATAACCCCTCCCGCTCTTGGGCAGAGCGAAAGGGAGTGTCAGACTTCTACTGACTAAAAACCACCCATGTTCCTTCTTAGCCCTTCATGTCGAGGCCGCGGTATCCCTTGCGAACAACCCGCAGCCTCGACAGGCGTCGGCCCTTGCGGGCCCCTTCCATGTTGCTGACATCTCTTTGAGGCGCGCGTGGAACACGAACGCGCCTTCGACACGGCCTGTCGTCGTCATAAGACGGACGGACGGCGAGCTTACCCATCACTCACCGTCCACAGGCCCGCGTCTACGGTGGCCGGAAGCCAGCACGTGGCCCCCGACGCCCGGATCGCCTCCCGCGGCGGACATAGCCCTGCCCTACCCTCAGATCAAATAATAGGATTGATTATTATTTGATTAGAGGCCCTACCGATAACAATAGGTACGGTCAATCCGCCAAAAGATTATATTATAAAAAATTAAATAAAAAATAAATATTTGTTCATGAATTTATTTGAAAAGGTAAGCTGAGAAGTAATCCAATTTATTTCTCGCTGGCCGCTATTGATAGGTATAAAAGTAAAACAATTAATCATGGATCTGTCAATGAGTCCGAAATTATCAGTTTGTTCCTAAAATAGTATTTTGTCATGAACAAATAATCATACACAAACATTTACAATATTATATTTATTTTGTACATTTGTATTATGTATTTCATCGTTTTTACAAGAAAATCATCAATATGAATGACTTTGCGAATTTGGAAAAAGTTATTGTCCGTGAGCTGTCGTGTCGTTTGTGTCTGTGCACCGATGTGGTGAAACTAAAGCCGCTGAGCACTGAAGTGAAGCGCAAGATCAAGAGACTTTTTGATATTATGGTAAAGATAACTTAAACTTTATCATAATACTTAGGTAGGTACCTAGGTACATCTATTACCTAATTATCAGGCAACATGTGCCCGTTTAGGTATATGAGCCTGTAGCTCGTAGGTAGGTAGGTACCTACCGCTGTCATTCCATTATTATAACTAATTGAAATATATTTTAAATTAATACTTAGGTAAGTAGGAGGAAAGGTATAGGTACCTACACACTTTACTCTGCTTGCTTTTTTCCAGGTACGCACAGATGATACCTTGCCCAAAGCTATTTGCCACGACTGTTTACAGCAAGTGTCGGCACTACATCTATACGCTGTCAAAGTAGACAAAACACAAAAGTTTTTAGAATTCCATAAATTGAAAATGCAAGAGGAAAAGCGGGAAATTGCAGCTGTTGATAAAATATTGCATCCGATTATAGCTGCACTGTCTAATCAAAACGTTTCTGAAGCGCAAAAGAAGGTACAAACTACACAAAATCCTAAATCAGCAGAACTTCAGCAAGGTGACACTAAAGTAGCGAAAAGTAATAAATCGCCTAAAAAAAAATCGCTTTCGAATATGAAATACATGGAAGCGATGACGTTGGAAGAGTTCGCGCAGATTGAGAAGCTCGATAAAGGTCTTTTAAGTACTGCAAGCACCAAGTTAAACAGTCAAACACCAAAGAAAGATGCACAAAATGACCACTTTAAAAAAGCCGACCCAGACTTGACGAATACAACTGACTGTATTCTAGACCCCACGGTGTTGTACGACGGCAAACCAACAAAGCAAGGCAGCGCTTTGGACCGACAAATAACACTATTTTACAAAATGGAATGCTGCATCTGCCACGAAACTGGATTCCACTTCAGGTCGCTCATGAAACATTACAAAGAAAGGCACGGTGTGCCAGGCTATGTGACATGTTGCGACAAAAAGTTCCACTACTTTTATCCAAAGAAAATTATCGAACACATGGCATTCCACCTGCAACCCAACATATTCATGTAAGAGAATATTACTAACCCTAAGTGTGCTATTATGAATACTTGATAAAAAAAAAAAACTATAACATAACACTTCTTGTCTACCGTTTTTATGGAGAATTAACTTCAAAAGGCCACAACGTTACCTGTGTCAATAAACAAGCGACAACTTATTCCACAGGTGTCCAAGTTGCCATCAGAACTTCCAAACTTCGCAGGAGTTGTTCGATCACCAAAGCAACGGCGGTCGTTCAGAAGGCAAAATCGTATGTCCACGATGTTCGGAGCGCTACCCAACTTATCACGAGTTGGGCCAGCACATAGTCGGTCATCGCGGTGATAAACTTCAGTGTGACTATTGTGGGAAACAGTAAGTTTGTTGTGGATCCAACAAATTTTATTATTTAATAATGCTCACCCCCTTTATCAAGTAGCGTGATAATATATAGCCTAACCTGGGAAGAAGCCTGTAAAAAATATTTGTGCAAAATTTGAACAGAACCTGTGCAGAAGTTTTTGCGCCAACTTATAACATATAGGTTTGGATTTTTACGATTTTATTATATGTAGGATCATCATATAATCATCCAGAGTCGGACGAAAGTGTTCGACATCGGGGACAGGGCAGGACATCTGGCTAGATGCGGAGATGGCCGATGGAGTAAAATTCTGAACGAATGGTAGCCAAGTTTGGGCGTGAGAAACCAGCACTATGAATTTCTCCTGTATTGTGGGTGCGTTTACAGACATTTAAACTCACATACACAAATAGGTACCCAGACCCAAAACAACTATCTGTAGGCCATACAATTATTTGTTCCGTGCGGGGATCGAACCCGCGACACGTAGCACAGCAGTCAACTGCTTGAGCCACAGCGCCAACCGTGCCGTCATTTGATAATTTCCTCCACAGTCCTTCCATCGTTTCTTTGCCCTATACTCTTATAACATCCACGATCATACCCAACACTTTTCTCACATTTCTTTTCCTCATTCCTCCGCATCACATATTTTTTCCAAGTCAACCGATAATCACACAACATATCAGTCACCGGCGCCACTTTGAGACTTCCTCTTATGCACACATTTCTTCTTTTATACATTTGCCTTACACCACACATCCCCTTTAGCATTCTCATCTCAGCCACACGCAAATGCCTTTCAGGCATCCCTTTTGTGGTCCAACATTCTGATCCATACAAGTCCAACCACTGTTTTATAAAGTATCTATGCGTCGCAGATTCTTCCCCTGTCCTGCCGCCATTTCATCCTTCTAGTGTTAACTTGTATATTATGCCACAGAATACATAATAGTACTACGTACAGAAGGGACACTCCCTTTCCCGCACTCATATTAAATACCGCACCTCACCCCGCACTTCGAGGTATTCGTCGCCGACTTTTGTGCGAGGGCGCTCGCAATCGTAAGAACTCATTCGGTTTTCGCGACGCAAACCGTTGCACTTTCCGCGCCATTTTTTACGCTACGACAACCCTACTAGAGTTTACGCACACATTTGCACGTGCACAGTGTGCGCACACGTTATTTGATTATGTTTTTTTTTTTTTTTTTTTTTTCCATTTTCAAATCTGCAATCAGTCCTTAAACTTTGAGCAGATGTGTTGGCGTCTGGTCCTGGGGGAGGAGCCGTCCATTGACTTTTCTTCCCTTTTATTTAGAGTCTAACTCGATTATGTGATTACGTTTGAGCCTCTTTGGGTGGTTGATTGTCAGCAATTCGGTTGCTAGAGGATTCGGGTGATTTGCTAATCTTTGTTTATAGTTAACAGAATATTGCTTTATCTCTTCGGTAACTGTTTTGAGCCTTAGCTCGTTATGAAGTTCATAGTTTCTTAGAAACCACGGCGCATTAGAGAGATTTCTTAGAATAACATTTTGGGCTCTTTGAATCACAGCAATGTTGGAGTTGCACGCCGATCCCCATAGTTGGATTCCATAAATCCAGATAGGTTTCAAGACAACCTTGTAGATAAGAAGTTTGTTGTCTGTGCTTAGCACTGAGTTTCTTCCTAGTAGCCACTGTAACCCTCTATGTCTCTGGTTCAATTGATCTCTTTTTGTTTGTAGATGCTTTTTCCAGGTAAGCCTTCGGTCCAGGTGCATGCCTAGGTACCTAACGGATTCATTGTGTGGTAGAGTAGTATCGCCTAGTTGAACAGGTGGACAGTCTCCAGGACGGAGAGCAAATGTGATCTGGGTTGACTTGGAGGCATTAGCTTTAATTCGCCATTTAATTAACCATTCTTCAATTTGGTTCAGTCCACGTTGAAGGTTTTCTGAAGCTTGATTGCAGTCGCTACTACTTGCGAGTATTGCTGTGTCGTCAGCGAATGTGGCAGTTATTGCATTGGGTGTTACTGGCAGGTCGGAGGTGTAGATAGTGTACAGGACTGGGCCAAGTACCGAACCTTGGGGCACACCTGCCTTTATGTCGTGAAACCTTGTTGTGTATTCCTGATCCTTCACTTGGAATATTCTTTCTGCCAAGTAAGATTTTAACAGAACAAAGAATGGATGTGGTAGCAGGGTCTTAATTTTACAAAGCAGCCCTTTGTGCCATACCTTATCAAACGCTTGTTGTATGTCTAGGAAGGCTGCTGAGCAATATTCCTTTTTCTCTAGTGTCTTCCTTATCTGGTCAACGATTCTGTGAACCTGTTCTATAGTGCCGTGTTCCTGTCTAAACCCAAATTGATGGTCCGGGATTATCTGTTTTTCATGTAGGACTTTTACTATGCGGGTCAGCAAGATTTTTTCAAAGACCTTGGACATTACTGGTAGTAGGCTGATTGGTCTGTATGAAGCAGCTTTGCCGGTAGGTTTTCCATCTTTGTGAATCATTACAATCTGAGATACCTTCCATATACTTGGATAATGACCTACCCTCATGATGCAATTAAAGAGTGTCGTGAGGAACACAATCCCTTTTTTTGGCAGCCGAACAAGTACTTCTTTGGTAATTTGATCAAATCCCGGAGTCTTGTTGTTATCGAGTTTGGACAGTGTTTTCGATACCTCCCTTGGAGTTGTATATTTTAATGGTAAGTCCAGTTGAAAATCTTGGTTTAGTATGTCATCTATATCTGAGTCTTCACCTTGTAGATTTTCATTTGGCTGGAATACGTCAGACAGGTGATTCGCGAAAGTGTCTATTCTTTGCTGTGGCGTTCTGGCCCATTTACCGCTTTCTAATTTGAGTGGTGGTCTGGTCGTTTTTGGTTGGTCCAGTTCAGATGTGGCTTTCCACAGGGAGTAGTTCGTTGAAGCGGTAGCGGTTAGAGATTCTAGTCGCTGTGTCAGAGTTCGGTTTTTGGCGTTCTCAATGAGATCTTTCAGATCTTTTATAGATTTATTGAGCAATTCTTTATCTTCATGATGTCTACTACAATGCCACACTCTGCGCAGCCTTCTTTTTTCCTGGATTTTCTTTCTTATTTCCCGAGGGACAAGGTTATGTCTAGGTTTGTTGACTGGTTTGACTGGAGTGGTTAACCAACAAGCAACTTGAATTAGATTAGTAAATTGTATAGCCGCTGTGTCAATGTCTTCAGGTGTTTTCAATGGTATCTGTAGGTTTAGTTTTTTGTTGATAATGTCGCCAAACGAATCCCAGTCCGTGTCTTTGCTGTACAGTTTATGGGTAGGTTCGTATTCCAGTAGGACTGTGCTGATTGTTAATAATACAGGTGTGTGGTTCGAGGATCCATCCAAACATGGGCTAATTGCGGTGAAGTATTGTGTCATTCCTTTACAAATGAAGAAGTCTATTATATCGGGTTGTCTATTTATGTCAGTTGGCCAGTGAGTTGGCTCGGCCGTGGATAGTGTTGTTAGGTTGTTGTTTTCGATTGAAAGTTTGAGTTGCCTCCCTCGCGTAGTTGCCAGTCTTGAGCCCCAGTGAGGATGTTTGGCATTCCAGTCACCTCCGGCTGTGAATCTAGGGCCAAGAGTACTGAAATACTGTGTCAGTTGTTCTTCTTTGATTTTGTGTTTTGGTGGGCAGTACACTGCTGAGACATTAAAGTTGCCCGTTTTTCCTTCTACTGCAATAGTTGTCGCTTGAATATGCTCCGTCTCATATTTTGCCTGTTCGTGGTGCTTAATAGATGACCTAATTATGACGGCTGTTCCTCCGTGTGCTGTACCATCTGGGTGTTTGGTGTCGTAGGTCGTGTAATTTTTAATATTAACTGAGCTTTTATTGGTAAAGTGTGTTTCAGATATAAGGAGTATATCAAGCTTGTGGGTATTCAATAGGACTTCCACTTCATTGACATTTGGAGCAAGTCCATTAATGTTCCACGTCGCTACATTGAGAGAAATCATTATGTCAACCTCTCGACGAGGGACGTAATTAGTCCCATGAGCAAGCTCATTTGTGAGAAGAGCATATCCATTTTTTCTAGTTGTTTGGTCATTAAGTCTGTCAGGACTTGGGTTGGCATGAGGTTATAATTGTTATTATGGGGTAGACCCCGTGTTGTGTGATTCTGATATCTTCTAGGTCCTGGCCTTTGTTGATTATTGATATTGTCGTCTTGTCGCTCTGGTGTTCTTGATTTTTGTCTACCAGCTATTTCAGAATAGGTTGGATGGGGTGGCACTGGATTCTTTTTTATTTGTTTATTGTCTGTGTGGTTTCCTTCCTCGTTGTAGGGTGTCTGGGTTCTTATTAGTTTGTTGGTATCTCTGTATGGTAAGTCTGAGAAGGTCCGGTTACTTAAAAATGGTTTCTCGGGTCTGGTCTTGGGTACTGTAGGGGAATTTCGTCCTTTTGAATACATGTTGCGGAGGTTTTTCCTAGCAAGGATTTCGCGATATACTTCACATCCCTTATAGTTGGCCGGATGCTCTCCAAGACACAGTGCGCATTTCGCAGGTGTGCTGCGGTCTTTTTTTGTACAGTCACTTGTTTTGTGTTGTCCTGCGCATTTAACGCAGCGGTATGGCCTCATGCAGTTGTTTTTGGAGTGGCCATACTGCTGGCATTTTGTGCATTGAACAGGAGTTGTTCTCTTTTTGGGATCCTCGATTGTGACTGACGTGTTGTAAATGTACTTAATTTTTTTTGCGTCTACATTATTGGGACTTCGTTCTAGGTTAACAAAGAAAGTGGACGTTGGCTTTTTGTCTGGTCCACCTCTAGCATTGATGATTTCTCCACGAATTTTGTTACCAGTTTTTTCAAACGCTTCTGTGATGGCTTCGAGTGGAGTGGTGTGGTGAAGGTTTCTTATTACCAGTCTATAGCATCTCTCGTCCTTGCTTGTAAATGTATGGCCGATAAGTCCTAATTCTCTTACAAGGCCCATGAGTTTTTTGTATGTATCCACCACGGAGCAGTTAACTCTTAGTTGGTTGTTTGAAATTATTTTTAGTGTGTATTCATTTCTCTCCAGGACCGTTTCAATTGCTTCCGTGAGTTTGTGTATGTCTTCTATCCCATACAGGATGAGTGGTGGAGGTTTGGTGGGTTTGGCTGGGTAATTAGTGTCTCCATTGACGTCCGTCGGCAGGATAGAGAAACTATTTTGTGTTACTGTGGATTCCGGTGAGTCTGAGGTTCTCTTCCGCTTATATGCCTTTGGGTCTGGTATTTTTTGCCAGTTTGGCCTGGTGGTTGTAGGTACGTTCGACAGATGCGGTTTATGGGCATAGTCTATGTCCGCCTGCATCGTTTTGCTTGTGGTTTCATCAGTTTGTTTGTTGGAGGTTGATATGCTTGTCAATGAGTTACTGCGCATTCTCGTAAAGAACATGCTCTTATGGAAGGTCTGCTGAATAAGTCTTGATTCCGGTACTTGTGGACGCGATTCTTGCGTCGAATCCATTTGTGGCAAAACTGTGCCCCCCCCAGAGTACGAGGGGCTGCCTGAGCTAAGCTCAGGGAGGGATTCTCCGATGACGGTGTCATCGGTACCCTCCTGGGGTAATATCTCTTTCGGTTTTGCTGCCATGGTTTCTTTGTTTTAATTTCGGGGTTGACTCCCCTAGCCAGGATTTCGGTTTTAGCGCCGAAGACTCGCTTTCGCCCTTCACACTTAGCTGTTACATCCCGGAGGTTGAAATAGGGGAGCTCCGTCTGGAATGTAATATTGCCCAGGGGGGACGACCCACGTGGATGTAGGTCCCTTACTATTCAGCGGCGGCATCATAGTAAGGGCGTGGACGTGTGTGAATAGGACTTGTCAGTGCGCGCTTGTAGACTACTCCTACTAGTCGTCGCTATCGGCATTCTCGACATTTTGTAGAAGTGCATTCCCTAGCATGAATACACCCCACCGAGCCAACACTGACCTCCCCCCCCTATTTGATTATGTAGTAGTAATAGGCAATTATTTTGCGAGCGTTGTATGGAGTGTCCGAGGTGTGATTATGCTTAACATTACGGTCTATTTTACCATCACTTTGCACGAGTGAACCGAAATAATGAAAATCGGAGCTGATAGGAAGGAACGCGCTATCTAGCGCTGAATCCAGGGACTGAAGAGACCTCAGAAATCGCAATCCATGAATTCCGTTTTGGTTAGTTTTTCGCGTCAGTTGCCATTTCTCCGATCTCCAATCTGCTCTGGATGTCGGGTCTACCTTCTTTCTTCTCCGTCTTAAGAACAATATCGTCGGCAAACAGACACCAGCAGGGTGCCAATCATTGAGCACCATGTGCAAATTCTTGTGTGCACGTCTGTACTTTTACCACAATTTTGGGTAATCTCACTCTCTTCTCGCAATCTTTTCTCTATTACTCCTTCGCATACTTTCATACTATGTGACAAGAGCTTTATCCCTCGATAGTTGTTGCAAATAACTAATCATGATGACCCGTTAACTTTACTTTCTATATCACACTGTCTTCTACGGTCCATGGAGGAGGTATCTAATTATGTACCTAAAGCAATTTTGTGCCGCAGCGAGAGAAGAACGTATGCATCGCACAAAATAACATTTTCGTTTTTATTTAAAAAGAGCTGAGATGAGTCAAGAAGTCACGAATAAGTTGACTACTTTTGCGTCGGGTGGAATAGTAAACTTAATTTGAGATAAATAGATTGTCGCGCTATGGTGAAAGGGCCAAGGTAGCCCGCGAAATTCAAGACCTGCAAACTGCATAACGTAAGAAAATTTAAATTTTGTCGGCTACCCTTGCGTTTTACCCAGCACGTTTGTAGCACAAAAAAACACAAACGCGACCAACTATCGCATTACTTGACACTTCGAAACTAAAAACTCTCTCAATATTTGTCTTCAGATTAAAACACCATCATCGTAAAAAGACGGTAAACCACATGGAAGACATTATCCTTTGTTCACAATGTATGAGAACCTTGAAATCAATAGAAAAATCAGAAAAAGATATTGTGAGTACATCACCACCTGCAGTCATGTTACAATATCTCGTAATTCAAAGATTTTACTCTATTATATGCAATGTGAGTTAGTCACATAGTTTAGTAGTTCACACATTCAAGAGTATTTTACGTGCGTTCATTCCAGAAAGAGAAAGTAAAAGCTAAGATCACCGACACAGTCATGAATCAAAAGGCTCAAGAGAAATTTAAACAAGCCATGGGACTCTCAGGCGACGACGACGCATCGACAGAATGACAGTATCTAAATTAATAAAAAAATAGTAATCTTGGTAAAAAGCTACTCTAAAATATTAGAAAAAATACGTACTTATCCAATTAATTTAAAATAAAACTTTTTTTTTCATATTTGACGCCGTTTATTGGTTATCTTAATTAACTTATTGTAATTATAATGTATTGAATTCGTCGTCATCACCATCATCATCATATTTTGGTCGTCACTCGAGCCTTCGTTTCTTGACCAATGAGCCCAAGAGGTCAGAAATAGCCGGCAGGTTGTTAGTTTGGTCGTTAGCGCCCGTGTTCAAGTTTGACAGAGGGATATTCAACTGATTCGAAGAGCTCTTTTGTTGACCTTTCATGTTTCTGTGCTGAGGGAAGCTTGGCATCAGCTTTGGGTCGCAAGCTGTAACAAGTAAATAAATTGTGAAGTCCGTCCGTTTTCCAGTGAATTAAGTTTTTATGACACACACACATTTTAGTCTCTCTTTAACTAAAAAAGTGATGATTATAAAAGTTGATGGATGGAGAGGTAGAGTATATAATTACTTTTTTATGACATTTTAGTCTCTCTGTAACTAAAAGAGCGATGAATATAAATGTTGATGGATAGAGAGGCAGAGGAAGACCAAGGAAACGATGGATGGATTGTGTGAGAAATGATATGAAATAAAAAGAAGTAAATGATTGCGTGACGGTTGATAGAGGAGAATGGAAGAAAAAACGTGTTGCACCGATCCCAAATAACATGGGGCAAGGTTAGGAAGATGATGAGTGGAGAAACTATGAATGACTATCAGTTACAGATATAATAACACCATTATGATGGTGTAAATACTCCAAAGTACGCCAAATCTTTTAGTATCAATCGCTAGATGCAGAATTCTAAAATAATTAACTACTTACGAAGCGGCTGTTCCTTGAAGTACGAGCTCTGCAAGCACTCTTCGGCTGTAGCGCGCTTGTTAGGGTCGTACATGAACAGGAAGTTCAGGAGGCGAAGCCCAGCGGCCGACAACCACGGGAACCGTTGCTTTAGATTGTTGTACGGCTGCTGCTTTAGCGTAAAGTTTTGGAGAGCTGGCAAAGCACTGAATTCTGGCCAAATTGCATCTGATGGTGTACCTGGGAATAAAATAAAACATAAAATGCTTGAAATTATCCATAAAAAGCTAATAATGGGTGAATTAAAACGCAGGGTGAATTGAGACAAGTTTTAAAAAGATTTAAACATTTAATTAATTTGATAGGTAACCAACAATTAGTCTATTTTACTTGCTTACTATTTATTTTTAATTTTTAATTTAGATACCTTTTTGACAAACTGCTAGTTTAATTCAATGATAAAATACCTCTAAAAGTATTGTTTCTATTCACCCCTGCGTTTCTATTCAACCCATTTTACGGCTCCAATCTAATCTCATCATCTGCCTAGCCTTATCCCACCTATGTTGAGGTCGGCTTTCAGTCTAACCAGATGCAACTGAATACCAGTATTTTCCATGGAGCGACTGCCTATCGGACCTCCACAACCCCGCTAATACTGGGTAAAATGATACCCTTTGGTAAGACTGGTTGTCAGACTTTCAGGACACTGACTACCTGTTACGACTGTCAGATCTTTATATGGCAGTCGGGACCAACAGCTTAACGTGCTTTCCGAGGAACGGAGGAAACTCGGTATGTAATGGGTGGGCACCCATTCACAGAACAACCTTGGTAAGCGCGGCTGAACCTAAAGATCGACCCCGAGTAGCAGTTATTATTAGGCCACGAGCTCCTCTCCACTCTAATCTATTCAATAAAAATTATCAAAATTAATGTGGTGGCGCATGTGCTCCTTGAGTGCACAGGTGTTACCAAGATTCGTGAGGAAACCCTAGGAACACCAAGATCCCTTGTGGATGCCCTGAGGAGACCGGGAAGTCTGATCTGCTTCTGGAGGGAGGTGGGCTGGCTAGAGTAATCGGCCAACATGGCTCACGCACAATGGTCCACTTCAGGGACTAAGTGCGGAAACCCAAACCCCCATAGAATAGATAGAATAGAATATCAAAATTAATTCTCAGTCTCATAACTTAATTTATTTTCCGGTTGACTTACCAAGAAGATCCACAATAAGTTCCAACTGCTCAATCTCAGTTCTTCCTGGCAGTAAAGGTTTGTTTGCCAATAGCTCCCCGAGTATACAGCCCGCCGCCCACATGTCGAGTGCGGGAGTCTGGCGAGGCGACTGGAGGAGCAGTTCTGGGGCGCGGTACCACAAGGTGACGACGCGAGGAGTGGCGCTGCGAGCAGGGGCTCCCAGCCAGCGTGCGAGACCGAAGTCGGCTGTAATTTGATTTAAAATGTTGTCAGCATTGATATAAAAACTAAAGATACGGTCGTCCGAACATTTGCTCGGCGCGTTCGCCATACAGAGAATCGGTGTAGTCTGCTCGTTAACGTAACCTTGTATAAGCGGCGTGGTATTTTCGAGGTTTATAGAACATAAATAAAGCTTTTAATAAAATTTACGACCGCACCCGAAGAGAGCCGATCGTGGACTAGTTCACTTCGGCTTAGGAAATACCGTTTTAGGACCAAGTTCGAGGCGTCATTTTAACATGCGGTCCGCCCAGTCCTTACGCAGTAATATATATATAAGTCAATGGTTGTCACGA
Organism: Diarsia brunnea; assembly: GCA_949774965.1. NCBI lineage: Eukaryota > Metazoa > Arthropoda > Insecta > Lepidoptera > Noctuidae > Diarsia > Diarsia brunnea. The sequence goes on along the minus strand of OX458997.1, from coordinate 9,200,967 downwards.
GTTTTTTTTTTTTGTTTGCTTGGTGCATCCAGGGACAATGAAGCCACAAATTGTTTGCATTGTTTATTGTTGTTTAAATTTTTGGTATGTCATAGGCAATTAAATCACACTGCAACAGTAGTAATGATTTATGTCAGAGTCAGGATAGTTCCAACCAAATATCATTGATATTATATTGGTTTTTACACAAGAATTTCAGTAGCAGCCATGGAGTCTGGAATTAATTGTCTCCTATAATTTTCTTTTTTAAAAACATTGCCCCACACTAGGAATTTCTCCTGTATCGTGGGTGCGTTTACATATAAAAACACATACACAAATACCCAGACCCAAAACAAACACCTGCAGGCCATACAAATATTTGTTCCGTGCGGGGATCGAACCCGCGACACGCAGCGCAGCAGTCCAATCGCTTAGCCACTGCGCCAACCGTGCCGTAATAATTGTATGCAACTTAAATATGGTGAAATGTGGGTGTACTATTTTAGGTAAACCTCTCCCTGTCCTTTTGGGGATTACACGCGTGATGACGCTTACCTATTTTTACACATCCTTTATCAGTCAGCAGCAGATTAGACACCTTCAAATCTCTGTGCACTATAAAGTTCGCATGCAGGTACTTGAGCCCTTTCAGCACTTGTAGCATCAAGCACTTCACTTGGGATTCCGTGAATGGTGACGACATGTTGTCTAGCAGTGAAGCCAAGTCCTGCTCACAGTACTCCATTGAAAGGAAGATACTGTTGAGAAAATGTTTTTTGATGTTAATTAGTTAAAAATAAATATAAATTTCTATATACTAGCTATATAATAATAATATAATTTAAAGCCTCACAAACAATGTAGCTTGCTGCCAGTGAAAGAAAATCTAGAATTGGGTCATGAGTTCTGGAGATTTTGTGCAAACTTACAAACAAATAAACATTTATCTCTTTATAATATTAGTATAGACAACTCAGTAGTTTGAGAGGAACAATTTATTTATCCTATTTTTATTTATTTACTATTACTGTTATTAATTCTCAACTACAGAAAACAAAATGCATAATGACATGCTATCCATCATCATTATTGAAGATCTTTATTACCATCATCTTTTGATCATCTTCAGAGAATTGAGCTCTGTCACAAGCTTACAATGTCACAAGGCTCAATTCTGGGACTTGTTCTGTTCTTTAACTGAAAAGATGATGGTAATAAACCAGAATGTATGAGTATCCATGAAATAAGTTATTTTACTGTAAGCTGTGAAGCTACCTTTCATAAATAAATAAATAAATATACCTTTCAAGAGACCTCCCAACAAGTACTTCTTTGAGTTGCACAATGTTCTCGTGCCTGCATGCCATTAGGACTTGAATCTCACGGAGACCACTTAGCGGTAATCCATCCTTTTCAATATCCATCCTCACCTTTTTCAAAGCCACAATGTTGCCATTTAATTTATCCTTTGCCCTGTCTGTAAATAACCTGGTATTTTTAGTGGTTGGGATGACGGTATTATATTGTATTATTAGTAATGTTTCCCTTGTCAGAAAACATATAAGTAGAAATTATACTGCCGTGCCAAGCTCTAATTTTTAAAACATAACATCTAAAAAAAATGAGATTTTAATGACATCGAAAAACTGAAATAAATATGCATCTAATTAAATAAACCAAATAACAGTATCTATTGTAAAACATAAAAACTATCAAGCAAAAAAACAAAATTCATAATGTGTATACCAAACTATATTTTGAAGGATAACAATATTTTACTCTGTGAAGCATGATATGGCTAGAAAGGAGGTGACTGCTGAGATGACAAATAAAAGAGAAGTATGGAAGAAGCAGGTATGCTGCTCCAATGCCAAATAAATTGGGAGAATGATGATGATTTACATAACTTCAATTTTCTAGAAACTGACTTTGCTGGATATAGCGCATTTACATTTAGCACGGCAGTATAGGTTAGTATTTATTTTTAAGGGAAAGGATAGTTTATTTGAATTCAGTATATACATTACTTACAAACTAAAAATAGATCTAAAATACTATAAATCTTTTTTTTTTAATTACAAGCAATGCCCATAACTTACATACTATACCATAAGTTCCTTCTCCAATTCTGTTTATCTTTTCAAATTCACCAACGAACCTGCATCTGCCAAGCTGGAATTAATGAGTGAAAATTCTAATAAATATTTTTTTGGCAGTAGTTATAATAATTATGGTTAACGCATTTTATCTAGTTTCTAATGAGTGGTAGAAGGAAGAACTTCAATAGGAGTGAAAACCATTAAAAAATCAGTAAAATTAAAATTAAATGCGCTAGACTGTGCCAAATGTTTTGGTAAGCTCAAATATTATGTAGATATCGATTAAATTTACAGTTTTATAAGGTTTCAATTAATAAAAGTAATACCAAAACAGTGCATACTGGTGCTTTAAAGGTTATGTTTACATACAATATCTTTCTCAGGTATTTCCATAGTTTTGCCAGTTCTAAAAGATATAAGAACCCCTTTTCTTGCAGCGGGGCCTGTTGGATCCACAACATCTTGGCTAGGCGGTGGTTTTTCTGAGTCTGCAATAAAATCAATAAGTTTTATGGACAAACACTATCAAAGATTATTAAAGAATTCATTGTTTATCAAACAAAATTTTTTACTTACTCTGCGACATAGTTTTATTGTGAAAACCTTTTCTGTGTGAAAACTTTAGTATGCCGAATTTAATAGTTTTCGACTTTCCGGTTTTGCATTTACAAACAAACCAGTCCAAAAACACTCTTTGCCAAAAACAATCGCTGACCTGAGTGAGACAATGTTTGTAAAACTTGCCACTATGAATTTAATTAATTTGCAAGATTATGTTTTTCAAGAATAAATGGAAATATTTAAAAATATTTATTTAGAATATAAAAACAATTTTGAGCATTGAAATTACACAAGATCGATGTTTTTCACCGAACAGTGAGAAAGCTTCCCAATACCAACCCTTTGCTAGCAGCAAAATATCTTTGTTTAAAAACTACGAAACGTACTCTATGCTACTAGTGACGAGACCAATTATTATTATACTCTTTGGACGATACATTGATTATTTTTTAAATGTAGGTACTAGGACTGATGGGACAAGAGAAGACTCATCGCCTTCTCCCGTCCTCAATGTTGTCCGGAGGACAGAGATGGAGGAGTAGACGATGGATAGCCTGTGGCGACAGCGACATCTATCGCAACACATACAAACTAATTTGGCAAATCGTACATCGCGCTATCAACTTTATCCGCGACATTAGCGTACAGAGAAAACCCCGACTTACATAATTATGTCGAGCAGTTAGCCCACCAGACACAACACTCGTCTGGTCGGAGGATCCTCCCTTTTCTATGGGGAATGAGGAACTTTACATCCTGTTCCTCATACCCCCCAAAAACCCCATCATCATCTGCCTAGCCTTTTCCCAACTATGTTGGGGTCGGCTTCCAGTTGGCTGCAGCTGATTCAACCAATATTTTGCATAGACAGTCAGACTGCCTGTGGAGGAGCTCGTGGCTTAATAAGAACTGCCACTCGGGTCGATCTTTAAGTAAAGCTGTGCTTGCCTAGGTTGGTCTGTGGATGGGTGACCGCCCGACATACCGAGTTTCCTCCGTGCCTCGGAGAGCACGTTAAGCTGTTGGTCCCGGCTGCCATATATATCTTTGGCAGTCGTTACAGGTAGTCAGTGACCTGAAATTCTGACATCCAGTCTTACCAAAGAGTATCGTATTACCTAGTATTAACTGGGTTGTGGAGGTCAGATAGGCAGTCGCTCCATGTAAAATACTGGTATTTAGCTGCATCCGGTTAGACTGGAAGCCGGCCCTAACATAGTTGGGAAAAGGCTAGGCAGATGATGATGAGTCAGACTGCCTGTCTGACCTCCATAAACTCAAACTCAACTCAAAGCATTTATTTCAATTAAACAATTACAGGCACTTTTGAATGTCAGAAGAACAATTCATAAAACAAAACTAAACTACGAGTGCAATACGTCATCCCGAAAGCCACCACGCCGAGCCACGCGCCGCCGAATGCCCGCAACAGCGAACAGTTAATACTTGGTTATTTAAACGATACCCTTTTGGTAAGACTGGTTGTCAGACTTTCAGGTCGCTGACTACCTGTAACGACTGTCGAAGATCTACTTATGGCAGCCGGGACCAACAGCACGTGCTTTCTGAGGCACGGAGGAAACTCCATAATTATGTAATGAGTAAGTCCATTTAATGATTTTTTCGTATTATGGTTCAAAGTCAAAGATTTATTTGCAAATAAATATGGTTACAAAGGTTCATAAAATAGTTGTACAATTAGCTCAACATACTTACTCAATCATAATTATAATGACATGCAAATTTTAAATTGATATAATTTAATTTATTGAATTGATATAATTTAACACACAATTGATTTTGACGTGACAACGTCTTATAAATTGGTTTGCCGGGTGACACTTCAAGAAACTGCGTTACGCTCCGCTCACGTTATGCGCTCACAATGAGAGCGAGTGAGAGGCACGCGTCCAGAGCGAGAGAGAGAGAGTGAGAGAGATAGGCATACACACCGGTTCATGTCTTGCGCTTCTATTTTCGTTGTCACGTAAAACTTTCGCCCGTATACCGACTTTACAGGCAACCAATATTTTTTAGATGTAAAAATATATTTTTAAATTTAAACTCAAGATTTATTTTTATATCGTACTAAGGATTGTCAATTAGCCATCTGTGTAAGGTCCTTCTGAAGCGGACCATTGGGAATTCTTTTTAATTTAGCTAATAAACTTGCTATATATCTGAATACACATGGGATAGCAACTCCGCCCATATAGTTCATTTTTCGTTCCAGAAATTATCAATCTATTAGGAGATCTAGTTTTAAACATACATATAACTCACAGTATTTCAAAACCACCAAAAATATGAAACTTTCATCAAAGTAGTTCTAACTTTAAAAAAAAACTGATCGATTTGAAAGAGCTGCACTACCACTAATAACTAACTATCTGAAGAAAGAGTACTGACTGTGAGCATAGACATGTTGTCTCTTTCATCAAATACGATTACTGCATTAGAAAGAACGAAACAAAACGATATTTCACATTCTATATCCTATTTCACTCATATTTGTATAAGCAAATGTATCTATAGAATATCACGGCGCCTCCATGTTTTTTATATCTCAATGACTGTGAGTGACTGCTGTTGATATTCCCAGCACAGCACTACATTGTCAAAAAGCCGGGCAATTTGAAAATTCATTTGACAGCTAACCTAACCATTTTACTAATTTCAGGATGAAATATTGAAAATGGCCAGAAATCGTTTTACTTAATTATGTATTGACTTTGATGTATCAAGTTATCAACATTATTGTGTAGATTGATATTATATCCAGTTTATTATTCAAATAATGCAGTCGATTGGCCGATTTTGGAGAGCGAATGTGTAAGATCAGATGTGTTATTGAAAGTGTTTTTGTTGATTTCTACAATTTTTTCCCATTAAATCATACATCTCATCATGCTAAACCATTATCCTTTTGCACCAATTTGTATTAATTGTAATAAATGATTGACTTATTTTTATTTAAGTTGCACTTCAGTTTAACGCCTAACCTCCTCATAGGGATCGCGAATTTAAACAAATAAGTAGTACGAAAATCCCTCAACCATGAGAGTACCTAAAGCCTGCAACCCAAGGATTCAAAAGCGAATATTGTAAGTTGGTCTCAGTACTATGACAATATTATTTAAGAGGATACTAACACAATTTATGTTGTCTTTGTTTGTAATTTCATATGCATGCGCACTCACATTTTTTTCCTGTGCTTGTTTTGCTATTTCTGTGTGTGTTGTATAAGGAAGTGGCATGATGTCGATTTGGGAGGCAGACAACTCTTCAGGTAAGTTGCTAGATACTGTTAAAGTGTCATTACTTTTAGCCAAAGTTACATAACTATTACAATGTTTTAGAAAACGCTTTGGGGTATACAGTAAAGTGTACGCACAAGAAACAACACCTACTAGAACAGTACCGGAACATATTGAAAGGCCAAATTACACATCATTGGTGGTGCCAATTATACCTGAAATCAAAAATGTAGACCAGATAAGAGGCATGCAAATAAGCTGTAAACTAGCTGCAAATATATTACAGAAACTGGGACAATTTATACAGGTATTGTTGACATTTTCAAAATAAACATTTTATTTTAATATGTATTTAGAATACTTGTATGCGTGGCACAACAACATTCATTAAATTTGATTAATATTGACATCTGTACTTTTTGTTTGCTTAGGTTCTACAAATAAAAATATTAAAATTTGAAAACTATGTACAGGGTAAGCTGCTACGGGGTGCCTTTATTTTTGTACCACATCATTCCATATTTACCATGTTATTTTTATCATTAGCCAGGAATCACAACAGATGCAATAGATGAAGTCACCCACTGTTTGTCTATAGAAGCAGGGGCCTATCCATCGCCATTACACTACAATGGCTTCCCTAAAAGCATGTGCACTTCCGTCAACAATGTTGTTGTCCATGGTATACCTGACTTGAGACCATTAGAAGATGGAGATATTGTTAATGTGGATATAACAGTTAGTATATAAATTTTATCTTGATAATGCATATCATCATAATATGTGCTGTAAGAAAGCCACTGCTGCAAATTGTCATCCCCCAAGCATGGCCGAATTGATCGGCCCTGTGTTTCAAAAGTGCCTGTAATAGTCTAATTGAAATAAAAGCTTTGATTTTGACTTACATCTAACAAATCTCCAGTAATTGTTACACCTTGTTGAAGGCATTGCTTGCAGAATGAACAGTCTCGACTCCAGACTGTTCATTCTGGAAGCAATTTGCGCTGCCCACTGCCACTTAAAGTTTTCATGTTGGTTATCTAGATTCTCATTATGGAGCATTGCTCTGTTTTGTACAATATTAAGCTTGATCCATTACAGGTCCATTATTAATTAAATTAAATGGAACCTTTTTTTACAGGTATTTTTCAAGGGTTTCCATGGTGATTGTTCAAAAACATTCCTTGTGGGTGATGCAGTAGATGATAGAGGCTTACAACTAGTAAGAGTGACTGAGGAGTGTTTAGATATTGTAAGTGCTGTAAATGATAAGTACTGGTATTATATTATAACTGTATTCAGCACCATCCAGTTACACTGGAACATATATAGTTGGGAGAAGACTAGGCAGATGATGATTAATAACTACTACCCAAACCCCACTAGCTTCGCTCAGTGATGCATTTTGATACTAACTTTTAACCCTTATTCCACCTGCTAGCTGCACATAATAGCTGTCCTGGTTTGTGTATTTGTTTATGCATTGATAGTCAGTCGGAACTAACAATTCAATCTATTTGTTTGCTGCTGGACAGGTTTGGTGCTTTACACAGGATCCATCTTTATTTGCTGTTTCTCTTGACATACGTTTTTCCACTAACTTCCAGGCCATCAAAGGGTGTGGACCAGGTGTGCCATTTTCAGAAATTGGCACTAAAATATATAGACATGCAAAAAGGCATGGCTTGACAGTCATTCCTTCTGTTTTGGGCCATGGCATTGGAGAGTATTTCCATGGACCACCTGTAGTTTACCATTCAAGTAAGTGTATTTTATTGTATTGCATCACTTCTTCTGCACTAAGCAACTAGAAAAGTATGTGTTACTCGAGGACCTAAATGAATGATGAAATTAATAAAATTATAATTGAAAAGCACATTACGCCTGTATTATCTCGAAAGGCTTATGTAGAGGTGTACCACAGTGACAGTAGACCCACCTAAGCCAGCTATGTTTAAGTCACAAGACAGAATTGGACGAACCTGAACCTCATGCTCACCACAAACGCTTGCGACCCCTAGATCAACGAAGCAGTTAAAAATCGTTACCTAAGTATTCATCATAATCTTCATTTTCTAGAAAATAAATACGCCGGGAAAATGCAGCCTGGCATGACTTTTACAATAGAGCCAGCCATAACCCATGGTAGTGTGAACACCGTGTTACAAGAGGATGGGTGGACGTTATTGACCCAGGACGGCTCCAGGAGCGCCCAGGCAGAACATACAATTTTAATAACTGAAAATGGAGCAGAAATACTAACTAAATATTAATACCAGTCATATTATGTTGTAATAATGTGCTAGTGTAGACAAGTATTAGATCAATATATTCAAGGCTATTTTTTAACTGTGATAAATCTCTCTGTTGTATGTAGTGAATCATTGATTCGAACAAAAATTAAATTATTAGTATTAATAGTTGAATTGTTCCTGTTGTATATAATGAAATAGCATAAATAATGTTACTGTTGACATGGATGAATTGTAGTAACTCGGTTGTTGATAAAATCAATGAAATAAAAATACCAAATAGCGTGTAATGTTTCTTTTATTTTGCTTGATAAATTTTAAAATAAAAACATGTAACTTGGTACATTAAAAGCACAAGCACAATAATTTATCACTCATATGTCAGTCGATAGATAAAACTTTAAAGGCGTAGAAGGAAGGTATCGATTGAGTCGGTAACATGTGGATAATATGTAATAGGACAAAGGCGTAACGAATGGGACATAAACACACTCCCAGGGATTATAATATTCGCTCCACGCTCCCGGTTCCACCGCATCCAGTCGAAAGAGTTTGGTCCCATAGAATATCCAGCTACGCCTCGAATAAATACTAATGTGACAAGTGATTAACTGTTAGGAAGAAGAATAATTAATAACAATGACTAGGTCTTAAATTCACTATAATAAAGTTTTTTTTTTCTTTGACATACTAGGTAGAAGCAGCTCCAAACAAGATTTGAGGGACTTGGAAGAATGTCGTAAAACCTTAAAAAATAATTAACATTGGACTAGTAAACTGTAAAAGTTACAAACACAGATCACAAACCCTGATGAAAGTATGTAGGTAGTTAAAAGGTAATAAATGCAAGTTTTTCATTAACAGTAAAAATATTCACAAACCTAATCTTATAAACTCTTTTCATCTGTGCTATTGAAATATCCCTAATCTTATCCAATAAGTATATAATTATATTATATAAGTAAGTACTCAGTAATATTTTTACTCATAATAAAAGAGAAAATGTAAAATATTTAGGTACAATAGTGTAAATATATTAGGTAAAATAAACCTTTCAAGATTTAGAACAATAGTTAAGATTCCTTAAGTTTGCATAATTAAATTAATACATACATAGGTGGAAGTGGAAGGACGTAAAATAACTGACTATCTCCTCAGAAATGAATTATACAATTCATACATTGGATTACCCTTACCATAAGCAAATATTCTTAAATATATTTTTGGTATTTTTATCATTTTCTAAGGGTGCTAGGGAAGAATAAAAAGAGTGTATAAAAGTTGTTACAAAATTATTAAATAGTTTAACAACATACAAAAGCTACTTGCGACCATATACACTACTATAAAAATTACTTAAATATAAATTTATCACTTAAGGTAACACACAATCCGTAAACAAGGATTACCTCAGTCAAAATGAGAATAAACACGATCTACACAATAATATTATACTCTTCCACAATAACGACAAATAGAAAGAAAATGCAGAACTTCCAAAACACTACTCACTCATTACTCATATAAAATTGAAACTTTAAGCACTAGCCTCGATTAAATTCCCTATGCTTAATATTTTACTATCTAATTATATCAAAATCAGCTAATCTTTATGGGGAATAGAAGTGCCCTGAATTATTATATAACTTGCCATATTCAATATGTAGGTATTATTTAATTCAAAATTATGTTTAGCATAAAGTAGGTATATATAATTTTCTTAAATATTCTTATGTAGGTTTCTGATTATACAACGGTTAACAGCATAATTTCAAAATTTAAATGTAATAACTACTAATAATGTATAATCTCAATATATTTTATTCAGTTAAACCTACATAAAAATATAATTATTATGCATAAATATTGGTTTATTCCATTTAAGGTAACAATTTGTGCATAATCATTTCTTTGTTTGTGGGAAGATTTGTTAATTTATTGTGCTTTCAAAGTTTAAAAGGTCACTCAAATACAATATTCTTGGGAATAATAAATGAATAATAACAATTATTTTCAAATTGTAACAAAAATTAATTCATACACAAGGTATGAAGAATTGCTTTCTTTTTTACCCAACTGCAAGGAAAGGGATAAGGATTTTCTTTCTTACTATTATCTTTTATAGTAGTAGGTATGGCACCATGGTTTTAGAATTTTTACTGCATTGGGTCAATTGTAAGATTTGTAGGTAAAGTACAAAAATAAGGATTATTAAAACATAATCAACAGAAAACACAAACCATTAAGATCAATACATTCTAAAATAACATTTGACTATCTATCAGTACATAATTTTTGTACTACTTGTTTATTTTGTAGAAGCGCTGTACGAACTCTGTAAGGTTAAATACCTGACCGGGGCCAACTCCAAGGTCCATGTTGATGTATTCATCTAAGTTATGAGTGGAAGCTGGAAATAAGTAGGAAAAAATACTTTTAAAGTGTAAATCAAACTGTGTAATAGAATGAATGTGAAATGACATTTTGTGACGTGAAACAACAGCAATGCAATTTTTTATGGGTGTTATTTGAATGGTTAGTATAGTATTCGTATTTTTGTGAGCAGAAAAATATAATATGTGAGCAAAAATAGCTAATTGATCAGCAACTCATGGCCAGCAAACATTCCAAAATCAATCGGCAATTCATGTCATTCTGGATGGCTGTAATTATTTTTGTGCAGCATATTTTTTATTTGACGGCACGGTTGGCGCAGTGGCTCCAGCAATGGACTGCTGCGCTGCGTGTCGCGGGTTCGATCCCCGCACGGAACAAATATTTGTATGACCTACAGATAGTTGTTCCGGGTCTGGGTATTTGTGTATGTGAGTTTAAATTTTTGTGAATGCACCCACAATACAGGAGAAATTCCTAGTGTGGGGCAAAGTTTAAAAAAAAAAAAAAAAAATTTATATTTGGTAAGCAGGTAAGGAAACCAAACCTAACCTTTTTTATTTCAAACAAAATGTTTGTATGCCAACCAAATTATTTAAATGTTGTTTATTGTGGCTTACCAAATTTTATAATTGCTAAACATTTAATTACATACATTCATAAACTCATGCACTCACATTTAATTATGTACTTCTCATTTTTTTACTGACTTCCCAAAAAGGAGGAGGTTCTCAATTGGATTGGTATGTTTTTTTTTTAATCATGCTACTGTATTACAGAACCTAGAAGCCAGTATTGAAAAATGGTTGACATAAAATCTTCATGAGTAACATAATTGTCTGAATGTTATTTCCATTGATCAATAAAAGGAAACAGTTTTTTTTTAGAAATACAAAGCTAAAAAATACAATGAAAACTATAACCATTCTGTATTCAAATATTCTGTACACCAGACAGTCTACTAGTATATGACACAAGCGCCCCAGTGACCTATTTCCTAACTTTCAACAAAACACTTTGTCCAGCAAGAACAAAGAAAAATAATGAAAGTACATTTATACAAAATGCTATAAGAATGCTACATTTGTAAATGAATGTTCTACATTACTTGAGTGGATTAAACTATTGGCTGTTTGCCAGGGATAGGAGCCAAAAAACATTTAAGTAAAATACAGGGATGCTAATAAGATAATTTGTAAAACTTATGTGAAATCATTTTATTTATATGAAAGTGTCTGTTTGTAATTTCAAAATAACAGCTTTGTAATTTACGCATAATTATGATACCCCTACATATTATGGTACTTACAAAAGAAACCTTGTTTTTTTTTGTCTGTCTGTTCTGATTAAACTCAGAATTAGCTAGACCTCTTTTAATGGCAGATAGCTGATGTTGTAACTTAGGCTACTTTCATTGTAAAATCAGAGTTAGGGTGCAAAAATATAAAAACCCTTGAAATTGTTAACAAAATCTGATTCAAATAGGCAGAAAAGAGTTAATGGGTATCAAAAATTCCTCCATATCATTGTCTAAGTGGAAAGTGCCCAGAAAGCTGTCAGCTGGGTGCTGCTGATTCTTGACGAGGGAAAAAAGAAAAATCACATTAATTTGAATAAGTTTGTCCTTACTTGATGTGCATATTGCTGGATATGGTGGTGGTGGTTTAATCCATGAGCCGTCGGGCCTCTTCATGTGACGTCGGTCTGAGGCAAAGTTCTGCAAGAATTGCTTTGCAGGCACTACGCGGAAGAATCTGAAAACATTTAAATGTTGTTATTAATATTGCCTGTCTCTTACTAAATAATATTTTTTGTTTTTTTTTTTTAAATTAGAAGATATACAAATTGCAATAATAAAGCTCATGTCAGCGAGCTTTAGCCAGAACTCACGCTTCAATGACCCTGCTTGATGACTATCCTTGAGTCCAAAGTAACTATATTTACCTGTGAAAATCTGACTTCAGCACTTGATCTGTACGAAATGTCTCCGTAACATATTTGTGGAAAAATGTTGGGAAAGGCAACTCGGAATCCAGATCGTAAACAAGGCAAGTTTTATTGTCCCATGAATATAGAAATATCACATGATAATCCTGAAATAAAATTAATTATTGTTATTCATACATAATTATGAATTTTTAAAATATACTTACAGTTCCACTATATTTGACATGATTGATAGTTTAATGATGGAGTGGTGCTCATAATTATATAAAATATGAGGTTCCCTCATGTTTTCTTTTGTTATCAGTAGTTGAGATAAAATTGAAGTAGGTAAACAAATCTCATACTTATTGTGTGTGTGAAATACAATGCTAAGAACAATGGATTAAAATGAGGAAGTGGATTGATACAAATTATGTGGCTATAAATTATAAATATCATTCTCTTAACAATAAACCATAATAAGTATATAATAGCGTGACATAATTTCGGTACACACCCATATGACGAGACGATCCTCCTCACGCCCAGCCCTTTGTTTCCACAGAGGCACCGTACGGCAAGGGTTAGATATAAAAACGATGTAGCATCTATCCAATTCCTCAGGAATTCTCAAAGATACATCTTGACATAGTTTCCAAACGTTTTCCTCGCTGCAGAAAAGAACACAACAAAGACACGTTAATTGAATATTTTTTTTAATTTATTGAATTGCGGTATCCCAAAAAATAACTTGCCAATAACAAGACACATGTGAGCACTCATCTCGTTTAGGAAACAACTGTTTCAGTGTTTTATCACTCCTTTTATTATTTTCGTTGTTAGTCAAGTGAACTTGTGCATTGACCGACATTTTGACACTTTGACAGTTGCTACTTTTCTGTTCATGCAGAACAAACAAATGTAGATGTTGAAGAAATCTGTAACCTGTGTTGCCAACGGACTACACGTCTAGTGTAACCTACGCAAGGCTATAAAATATATATTCTGTGGTTTAACCTTATCTTGGAGGTTGTGCTGTGCCTAATGACGAGGAATATTGTATACCTGGCGTAGACATCTGTCTACGATACCGGGCCACTGGGCTGGTGGGTGATCAAACCTCTACTTTCGAAGCGCGCCCATTGGGCGTACGGACAGCGTTTAAATATTAGATTTCAAATACGAAAATGAAAAAAATCGGCGAAGAACATTAGTTTTTCAAGGAATTAATGGATGTATGTTGTGCTCGTGGCTTAATAAGAACTGCCACTCGGGTCGATCTTTAGGTAAAGCTGTGCTTGCCTAGGTCGGTCTGTGGATGGGTGACCGCCCAACATACCGAGTTTCCTCCGTGCCTCGGAAAGCACGTTAAGCTTTTGGTCCCGGCTGCTATATACAGATCGATCGTTGGCAGTCGTTACAGGTATTAAATGACCTAAAATTCTGACATCCAGTCTTACCAAAGAGTATCGTATAACCTATTATTAACAGGGTTGTGGAGGTCAGTTAAGCAGTCGCTCCATGTAAAATATTGGTATTCAGTTGCATCCGGTTTTTTTTTATTATTTGGAATGGGCTTGCTCTTGACCTCAATCTTGCCATATGGGCAGAGATGAGATCGACGATGGAACGAACTTACCCAGAAGAAGCCTATTTACTCGCGACTTATATAATATTGGGGTTATATGAACTCGGGAAAACCGACGCAGGCAGGGAGTTCCACTCTTTGGCTGTACGCATACTTTAAGACCGACTTAGCAAAGCGCTTCGTTCGAATGTGTGGAACATCGACTAGGTATAGGTGATAACCTGCAATACGCCTAGTCTCTTGATGGAAGAAGGGAGATGGTGGAATCAGCCCGTGGAGCTCCTGCGCACGGTTAGACTGGAAGTCGACCCCAACATAGTTGGGAAAAGGCTAGGTAGATGATGTATTTGTACTCGTCACTATCCTCTGTCCAAACCCGAGGACTTAATAATACTACTACTCTACTCGCGAAACAATCAGTGTGGTGTCAGTGTCACCGCACTGGATTCACCTTTATAAATCCACAAATTTAATAATTTTACACTACAAATGAACAAAGCAAACCAAGCTGCGACGCACGTGTCTGCTGCAAAACAAATGTGTAATCCCAGCTTTATCTTAAAAGACACAGTATCCAGTATCCAAGGCAATGTTAAAAAGTACATAGGAAAAAGGCGGGAATCGTTCGAACAAATAGGCGGCAATTTCTAAGCTAATTCTATTAATTAATTAACTAATCCTTAGAACTTCATAAATAATAGTTGTAAATAGCTTATTTATATCAGTGTCATTGTAATTATTGTAAATATGGGGAAAAGCGGGCGCAAAAGGAAAAAAAAAGAAGAGGAGGAAAGTTCCATCGTCGACGACTCGTCTACAGAGTCAGACTCGTCGTCGTCAATTGATGAAAAACTGGACTACGTTCCATATAATGCACCGAACTATATAAGGAAGTATCCTGATAGCAGTATTGGTAATGTAGAATACATTGTATTCCTTTCACATGTTGAAGCTAACCAACCAATCACCGAAGGCACCCGAATGGGCATCTCGCGCGCAATCCGGAGGGATTGTATAAGCGGCGTCCAACACTTACGCACCATAAATAAATTTAAAGTCGGCATTGTCTTCGATAATGCCAACAATGCCAACATGTTCCTCCAGGGGAGTAAATTAACTGTAGAACATAAATTAAAAACCTCTATACCTGCCTCTGCCACGGAGACCACTGGGGTCCTAACTAGGGTCCCCATACAATTGTCTAACAAGAAAATTTATTCTCTTCTGGCCAGCACCAGGAACATCATACAAGTTCGAAGATTTATGCGACGGGTAAGAACCGGAGGTGCAGTGAAGTTGGAGCCGACGCAGACTGTGGCCGTAACGTTCTCAGCCACTCAGCTGCCCGACCATGTTTACCTGGATCACTGGCGCCACGAGGTCAATACATACGTCCCACCGGTAAAACAATGTTTGAAGTGCCTCAGGTATGGACACATTGCTAAATATTGTAAAAATACAGAAAAATGCTCCATCTGCACAGAAAATCACAATTTTAAAATGTGTACCATTGACTCAGCCAATGCAAAATGCTACAACTGTGGAGGCAATCATATTGCTATATCTTCTGTCTGCCCAGTTAAAAAACAAAAAATCACGGAATTGAAAAAAAAGGCCATGTCATATAAATACTCAGATATTGTAAACGAAAAATCTTTTCCATCTCTTTCTTCACCAGACAACTTTCAAAACATTCTAAATTCAGATAAATTCATGAACATGCTTGTTCAATCTGTCATACAGATCATTACTTTACACAAAAATAAAGAAAATGTTAGCTCTAGTAGCATCAAAAAAATAATAAATGAAACATTTAATAAAAATTCAAACAACATTTAATTATGGACATTAACGTGATACAATGGAATGCACAAAGTATACTATGTAATAAACTCCTTTTACATAATTTTCTACTAGATAACAACATACATATAGCTATTTTATCTGAAACCTGGCTTAGGCCAGAACAACCATTTAAACTTAGAGGATACCAAATAGAGCGTAATGATACTGGTAATAAACATAATGGAGTAGCCATTCTCATTCACAATAATATTAAATATTCTAAACTTAATACTTTCTTTGATGACTCTTTACAAAATATTTGTGTTCAATTGCATGTTGCTGGTCATGTCATCAGCATTGTTAGTATGTATTGCCCAAGTCATACAGTTCCTAGATTTAATAAAAATAAATTGGATTCATTCATTAAAAGTATTCCTCATCCTTTAATACTAGCTGGTGATTTTAACGCACATCACATCTCCTGGGGATGTAACTCTACTGATGCGCGTGGTAGAGACATTTTGGACGTCATTGATGAAAATGGTTTGGTATTACTTAATAATGGTCAGGTTACTACTGTGGGCTCCATGACCTGGCGTCCAAATGCTTTAGATCTCACTATTGTATCTCCAACATTAGCTCTTTCTTGTGAGTGGTCTGTTCATGATGATCCGCTTGGTAGCTACCATTTACCTGTAATCACAAAAATTATCTTTAATTGTAATAGTAACAACAATAATAACAGTGTTGGTAATGACTTACATTTATTTCCTAGTTATAAATTAGTCAACTGGGATAAATATTCTAATGAAGTTGACAGTGCACTTAATAGTTACACAATAAATCCTCTGGATCCTCAAGCTAGCTACAATGAATTCTGCTATATACAACATTCTGCAATTGAAAAGTCCTTACCAATACATAAAAAACGTAACAGATCATTTTCAACATGCAATAGAAAGAAGTCTCGAGTTCACCTCCCATGGTGGAATCAAAAATGTAGATCAGCTGTTGAAGTGTCTAGGCAAGCATATTTACAATTTAAACGAGATCCTACTGAAGTTAATTTCCTTAATTTTAAAAGGTTACAGGCCTTAAAAAAAATTACCTTGAAGAAGGAAAGAGATGCTAGTTGGGCCCACCTGTGTGAGTCATTTAATCGAACCACTCCATTATCCATAATCTGGAATAATATGAAAAAAATTAATAAAACCTTCACTTATAGCAAATTTATGAGTAACAACAATAGTAATTGGATACATGAATTCTTAAATAAATATACACCAGACTATGTTGATAATTATATGACTGAACACTTTAATGGAGACAGCAACTCTAATTCCACAACCAGTTTTCTAATAGAACCCTTTTCTTATCAAGAACTCAAATCAGCAATATCCTCAAGAAAAGATACAGCTTATGGATTGGACGGTGTACCTTATACTTTTCTTAAAAAACTTAACTCCAAATCTCTTAATATTTTACTTCACATTTTTAATCTTCTTTGGCTAAATAACGAAATACCTTCTCAATGGAAAACAGACTGCCTTATCCCAATACTTAAGCAAGATAAAGAGGAATTTAATCCTGATTCTTACCGTCCCATTGCTCTCACTTCTTGTATTGGCAAAGTCTTTGAGCAGCTCTTAAAACAAAGACTTGAATTTTACATTGAAAAGCATCATTTATTACCATCCAATCAATATGGCTTTCGCAGAGGTTATTCAGCCCGTGAAAGTATAAGCACTTTACATCTTGATCTTCAAAAAAGTATTCATAACAATGAGACAGCTGTTTGTGTATTTTTTGATATAGTTGGTGCTTTTAATAATGTTGATCATAACATTCTCACAGAGCAACTTAATCTTCTTGGTATACCTGGAAAAATGATTAATTGGATATTTAGCTTCTTACATGGCAGGGAAGTTTATGTTAAACATAACCAGAAGCTTATTGGGCCAAGATATTCCTATAAAGGAACCTGTCAGGGCAGTATTTTGAGTCCTTTGATATTTTTGCTTTACATTCACAGATTAAATTTTGTTTTAGATAATGTTGTAAACTTGCAATATGCTGATGATTTGACTATCTACTGTAGTGGAAACAATATAAAACATGTTGAATTAACTTTAAATAATGCATTGCAAAAACTTCAGCATTATTTTTCTTATTTAAATTTAGACATAAATGCTATTAAAAGCAAAGTCATGATATTTGGCAAGAATAAATCTTATAATATTAGAATTTGTTATGACAAAATCACAATTCCAGTAGTTACAGAAGCGAAGTTTTTAGGTATCATTTTTACAAATAATTTATCCTGGAATAAATATGTTGATTATATAGTATGCAAAGCTCGTAGGGCTTCTAACATTTTAAAAGTCCTATGTAGAACTTATTGGGGTGCAGACCCTAAAGTCATGTTAATGCTCTATAAATCTTTGGTAAGGAGTCATTTTGAGTATGGTTTTCTTTGTTTTGCTTCCAATGGCAAGCTAATAGACAAATTAGAGAAAATCCAGAATAGTAACTTACGCCTTATAACCGGTGCTTTTAAAACAACTCCCATTGTTTCTATGCAGCTAGAATGCAATATTCCTCCTTTATTACACCGCTTTAGATTCCTAAAATCAAAATTTCTCCTCAAACTAGCTGCCATTAAATCACATCCTCTTCTTATTAAACTCAACCTTCTTAAAAACTTTCCCGATTGTTGCTTTATTCTTCAAGATTTTTCTGAAATAACACAATATATAAAGTCAATGAACATCTTCTCCTCAAATGAATGGCCTTGTTACCAGGGAACATATAAAAGTAAATACCCACAGATGGATATTATAATTGATAAAGAATTGTCTGAAAAACATGAAGTTTACGACAAACTATCTCACTGGGCAGATTATAGACATGTCTACACAGATGGCTCTAAAATATCTGGCAGTACATCCATAGCCTTATACGATTCTACTTTGAAAATAGGTGGAGGATCCAAAATCAACAAATATTCTAGCATATTCACAGCCGAAGCTACAGCCATTCTATCAGCACTTGAACACATTAATAAACATACAAAATCCGCAATAAAATGGGTTATTCTAAGTGATAGTTTAAGTGTACTTACTGCGCTAGAAAATCACTGCCTGAATACAAAGTCTAACTATTTGATTTATGAAATTAAAAGAGCATGGAAGTTGCTTCAAGACTCTGGCATCATTGTTATTTTCTTCTGGGTTCCAAGTCATAAAGGAGTGCAAGGAAACGAGAATGCAGATTTCTTGGCGAGGTCAATAAATTCCGTTACGAATACAGCTGTCACTTATACTAGTGTTGCCCTACCGCACACAGATATTATTATCGAGCTAAGAAATAAGTATTGCGAAGATCTGAATCGACATTGGACCCATATAACAACAGTGGAACAAAAAGGACAATGGTATGCAGGTATAGAAGGTACGACAGCAAACAAGAAACCATGGTTCACGAAATCATCAACTTTTTTGAATCGAAGATTTTACACTACAATAAACCGCTTACGCCTGGGTCACTGCAGAGTTAACTCGCATCTATATCGGATGAAAATGATTAATACATCGGAATGTAATTACTGCCAAGGAGAAGAACAAACATTAGATCATATCATATTTGGATGCCCATCCTTTGGCATTGACCGCCTTGTGCTTATGGATGATCTATTACAAATCTATAAGGTTGCTGAACAAATCCCGCGCTCAGTTCAGCAACTCATGGGAAATGCACAAACATTTTTACCCATTTATAACTTCATTCGCAATACAGTTAAGGAAATTTAAAACAAGTACTTGACAAAGAATTGAACATATAAATTAAGGAATCGACTAAGAACTGGACTTAAGAAATACACAAGGATTCGACAAAGAATAATAAATTGAACATGAAAAACAAGGAATCCATCGGACAAGAAAAACAAGGATAAAACAAAAAAACGGATATAATGTATACAAGGATATAGGAATTTAAAAAGAAAAACATGAAGAATTTAAACCTAAGACTAGGCTATCTTGCCTTATATAATTAATAACTATGTAAAATAATAAAACAAAAGAACAGGCTGCATGGGCTAGATCCCTTTGCCTTCCCAAAAGGGAAAAGAAGATAAAAAAAAAAAAAAAGAAAAAAGGCGGGAATCGTTCGAACAAATAGGCGGCAATTTCTAAGCTAATTCTATTAATTAATTAACTAATCCTTAGAACTTCATAAATAATAGTTGTAAATAGCTTATTTATATTAGTGTCATTGTAATTATTGTAAATATGGGGAAAAGCGGGCGCAAAAGGAAAAAAAAAGAAGAGGAGGAAAGTTCCATCGTCGACGACTCGTCTACAGAGTCAGACTCGTCGTCGTCAATTGATGAAAAACTGAACTACGTTCCATATAATGCACCGAACTATATAAGGAAGTATCCTGATAGCAGTATTGCACCAGGAACATCATACAAGTTCGAAGATTTATGCGACGGGTAAGAACCGGAGGTGCAGTGAAGTTGGAGCCGACGCAGACTGTGGCCGTAACGTTCTCAGCCACTCAGCTGCCCGACCATGTTTACCTGGATCACTGGCGCCACGAGGTCAATACATACGTCCCACCGGTAAAACAATGTTTGAAGTGCCTCAGGTATGGACACATTGCTAAATATTGTAAAAATACAGAAAAATGCTCCATCTGCACAGAAAATCACAATTTTAAAATGTGTACCATTGACTCAGCCAATGCAAAATGCTACAACTGTGGAGGCAATCATATTGCTATATCTTCTGTCTGCCCAGTTAAAAAACAAAAAATCACGGAATTGAAAAAAAAGGCCATGTCATATAAATACTCAGATATTGTAAACGAAAAATCTTTTCCATCTCTTTCTTCACCAGACAACTTTCAAAACATTCTAAATTCAGATAAATTCATGAACATGCTTGTTCAATCTGTCATACAGATCATTACTTTACACAAAAATAAAGAAAATGTTAGCTCTAGTAGCATCAAAAAAATAATAAATGAAACATTTAATAAAAATTCAAACAACATTTAATTATGGACATTAACGTGATACAATGGAATGCACAAAGTATACTATGTAATAAACTCCTTTTACATAATTTTCTACTAGATAACAACATACATATAGCTATTTTATCTGAAACCTGGCTTAGGCCAGAACAACCATTTAAACTTAGAGGATACCAAATAGAGCGTAATGATACTGGTAATAAACATAATGGAGTAGCCATTCTCATTCACAATAATATTAAATATTCTAAACTTAATACTTTCTTTGATGACTCTTTACAAAATATTTGTGTTCAATTGCATGTTGCTGGTCATGTCATCAGCATTGTTAGTATGTATTGCCCAAGTCATACAGTTCCTAGATTTAATAAAAATAAATTGGATTCATTCATTAAAAGTATTCCTCATCCTTTAATACTAGCTGGTGATTTTAACGCACATCACATCTCCTGGGGATGTAACTCTACTGATGCGCGTGGTAGAGACATTTTGGACGTCATTGATGAAAATGGTTTGGTATTACTTAATAATGGTCAGGTTACTACTGTGGGCTCCATGACCTGGCGTCCAAATGCTTTAGATCTCACTATTGTATCTCCAACATTAGCTCTTTCTTGTGAGTGGTCTGTTCATGATGATCCGCTTGGTAGCTATCATTTACCTGTAATCACAAAAATTATCTTTAATTGTAATAGTAACAACAATAATAACAGTGTTGGTAATGACTTACATTTATTTCCTAGTTATAAATTAGTCAACTGGGATAAATATTCTAATGAAGTTGACAGTGCACTTAATAGTTACACAATAAATCCTCTGGATCCTCAAGCTAGCTACAATGAATTCTGCTATATACTACATTCTGCAATTGAAAAGTCCTTACCAATACATCAAAAACGTAACAGATCATTTTCAACATGCAATAGAAAGAAGTCTCGAGTTCACCTCCCATGGTGGAATCAAAAATGTAGATCAGCTGTTGAAGTGTCTAGGCAAGCATATTTACAATTTAAACGAGATCCTACTGAAGTTAATTTCCTTAATTTTAAAAGGTTACAGGCCTTAAAAAAAATTACCTTGAAGAAGGAAAGAGATGCTAGTTGGGCCCACCTGTGTGAGTCATTTAATCGAACCACTCCATTATCCATAATCTGGAATAATATGAAAAAATTTAATAAAACCTTCACTTATAGCAAATTTATGAGTAACAACAATAGTAATTGGATACATGAATTCTTAAATAAATATACACCAGACTATGTTGATAATTATATGACTGAACACTTTAATGGAGACAGCAACTCTAATTCCACAACCAGTTTTCTAATAGAACCCTTTTCTTATCAAGAACTCAAATCAGCAATATCCTCAAGAAAAGATACAGCTTATGGATTGGACGGTGTACCTTATACTTTTCTTAAAAAACTTAACTCCAAATCTCTTAATATTTTACTTCACATTTTTAATCTTCTTTGGCTAAATAACGAAATACCTTCTCAATGGAAAACAGACTGCCTTATCCCAATACTTAAGCAAGATAAAGAGGAATTTAATCCTGATTCTTACCGTCCCATTGCTCTCACTTCTTGTATTGGCAAAGTCTTTGAGCAGCTCTTAAAACAAAGACTTGAATTTTACATTGAAAAGCATCATTTATTACCATCCAATCAATATGGCTTTCGCAGAGGTTATTCAGCCCGTGAAAGTATAAGCACTTTACATCTTGATCTTCAAAAAAGTATTCATAACAATGAGACAGCTGTTTGTGTATTTTTTGATATAGTTGGTGCTTTTAATAATGTTGATCATAACATTCTCACAGAGCAACTTAATCTTCTTGGTATACCTGGAAAAATGATTAATTGGATATTTAGCTTCTTACATGGCAGGGAAGTTTATGTTAAACATAACCAGAAGCTTATTGGGCCAAGATATTCCTATAAAGGAACCTGTCAGGGCAGTATTTTGAGTCCTTTGATATTTTTGCTTTACATTCACAGATTAAATTTTGTTTTAGATAATGTTGTAAACTTGCAATATGCTGATGATTTGACTATCTACTGTAGTGGAAACAATATAAAACATGTTGAATTAACTTTAAATAATGCATTGCAAAAACTTCAGCATTATTTTTCTTATTTAAATTTAGACATAAATGCAATTAAAAGCAAAGTCATGATATTTGGCAAGAATAAATCTTATAATATTAGAATTTGTTATGACAAAATCACAATTCCAGTAGTTACAGAAGCGAAGTTTTTAGGTATCATTTTTACAAATAATTTATCCTGGAATAAATATGTTGATTATATAGTATGCAAAGCTCGTAGGGCTTCTAACATTTTAAAAGTCCTATGTAGAACTTATTGGGGTGCAGACCCTAAAGTCATGTTAATGCTCTATAAATCTTTGGTAAGGAGTCATTTTGAGTATGGTTTTCTTTGTTTTGCTTCCAATGGCAAGCTAATAGACAAATTAGAGAAAATCCAGAATAGTAACTTACGCCTTATAACCGGTGCTTTTAAAACAACTCCCATTGTTTCTATGCAGCTAGAATGCAATATTCCTCCTTTATTACACCGCTTTAGATTCCTAAAATCAAAATTTCTCCTCAAACTAGCTGCCATTAAATCACATCCTCTTCTTATTAAACTCAACCTTCTTAAAAACTTTCCCGATTGTTGCTTTATTCTTCAAGATTTTTCTGAAATAACACAATATATAGAGTCAATGAACATCTTCTCCTCAAATGAATGGCCTTGTTACCAGGGAACATATAAAAGTAAATACCCACAGATGGATATTATAATTGATAAAGAATTGTCTGAAAAACATGAAGTTTACGACAAACTATCTCACTGGGCAGATTATAGACATGTCTACACAGATGGATCTAAAATATCTGGCAGTACATCCATAGCCTTATACGATTCTACTTTGAAAATAGGTGGAGGATCCAAAATCAACAAATATTCTAGCATATTCACAGCCGAAGCTACAGCCATTCTATCAGCACTTGAACACATTAATAAACATACAAAATCCGCAATAAAATGGGTTATTCTAAGTGATAGTTTAAGTGTACTTACTGCGCTAGAAAATCACTGCCTGAATACAAAGTCTAACTATTTGATTTATGAAATTAAAAGAGCATGGAAGTTGCTTCAAGACTCTGGCATCATTGTTATTTTCTTCTGGGTTCCACTTCCAAGTCATAAAGGAGTGCAAGGAAACGAGAATGCAGATTTCTTGGCGAGGTCAATAAATTCCGTTACGAATACAGCTGTCACTTATACTAGTGTTGCCCTACCGCACACAGATATTATTATCGAGCTAAGAATTAAGTATTGCGAAGATCTGAATCGACATTGGACCCATATAACAACAGTGGAACAAAAAGGACAATGGTATGCAGGTATAGAAGGTACGACAGCAAACAAGAAACCATGGTTCACGAAATCATCAACTTTTTTGAATCGAAGATTTTACACTACAATAAACCGCTTACGCCTGGGTCACTGCAGAGTTAACTCGCATCTATATCGGATGAAAATGATTAATACATCGGAATGTAATTACTGCCAAGGAGAAGAACAAACATTAGATCATATCATATTTGGATGCCCATCCTTTGGCATTGACCGCCTTGTGCTTATGGATGATCTATTACAAATCTATAAGGTTGCTGAACAAATCCCGCGCTCAGTTCAGCAACTCATGGGAAATGCACAAACATTTTTACCCATTTATAACTTCATTCGCAATACAGTTAAGGAAATTTAAAACAAGTACTTGACAAAGAATTGAACATATAAATTAAGGAATCGACTAAGAACTGGACTTAAGAAATACACAAGGATTCGACAAAGAATAATAAATTGAACATGAAAAACAAGGAATCCATCGGACAAGAAAAACAAGGATAAAACAAAAAAACGGATATAATGTATACAAGGATATAGGAATTTAAAAAGAAAAACATGAAGAATTTAAACCTAAGACTAGGCTATCTTGCCTTATATAATTAATAACTATGTAAAATAATAAAACAAAAGAACAGGCTGCATGGGCTAGATCCCTTTGCCTTCCCAAAAGGGAAAAGAAGATAAAAAAAAAAAAAAATAAAAAAAAAAAGTACATAGCATCATTGACAATTTGTTTGTGGTTGTGGCCAGCTGGCTGAGGCGTTTTGTTAGCCAGCGTTATCTTTTAGTTGTTTTCAAAGTTTATTTCGTATTGGTAAGGAGGGCGGTGCGTTGTCCTAGGTTTCGGCCGGGCTAGCGTATCGTCCGGTCTTCCGTACCGCCAAAACAACAAAAAAATTGGTTCGTGCGACTTTCGACAAGACCAACCTTGCTAGCGTTGAGTAATTAATTATTCGAGATGACCCGTGAGTACAGTGACATACATATAAATAATCATGTTTACAACTTTCACATTTACAAAATACAACTGAGTGCATCTATTAAACTCGTCAATCTTAATTGGGAATGGACCTGGAAGGATAAATTCATCGAACATTCTAGATTAAACTGCGGTCAATGCTATATCCATGACACGAGTCATATTTGGGTGACGCTTTACTTGGTATCATGAAAATTGATTCTATCCGCTCTAATGAACCAACAAATAACACTGCGTGTTATTGATAAAATTAAAGCATGCTTTGTTTTAAATTAACTTAACGTGGTATTTCTCTGCATACCGGATAGAGACGATAAAGTGTGTTGTTTTTTTACAGGTGGAAACCAGAGGGATTTGGCTCGCGCCAAAAACCAAAAGAAACAGCAGGAACAACAAAAGAAAAAGAATGCCAATGATAAGACTGGTATGTCTTTACAAGAAAGGAAACATAGGTACTGTTTTATAACCTCATAACCAAAAATTTATTTAAATCACATCATCATGATATGGTATTTATTCAAAATGATACACAAACAAAGAATGTTATCAGCTTCTATAATTAATTTCTCTTAGTGTTTGCAGTTTACATTGGCAATGCCTCTCTGAAATAACCACATTTTTAATAAAAAAATCCATGTGACCAAATTGATCACGAGTGAAAAGTATTCTTACCATCAACATTAACACAACAACACTAACACTAACATTATCATTTTCACACTCCCAATCTTTGTGGTTTTACTTCTTTATCTGCAAAACTCTCAGTGAGTGATCTAGGATTGATCAAAATAAGACAATAAATAATTTTATTTTTGCATCTTTGTTGCAGGGATGCTGAACTAATGAGAGAAAAGCAAAGAAAAAAAGAGGAACAACAATCATCAAATATCGATAACCAAAAAGAAACTGCTTAACGAAATTAATATTATATTTAATATTATATGACTGCTCCAAATTATGTATACTCAAAGTTTTGAGCTTGTCCGCGGAGAGCAGAAATTATTCATGTGAATTCAACACAATCCTATAAACTAGAATAACATTTAAAGAAAGTTTGTTAAATAGAGCCTAATTTAACTATAAATCCAAATAATAAAATATTTTATTATGTTAAAGTTGAAGTTGGGTGTCCAGGATTTTAGCTAGCATGATCTGAAGAGTTGAATTGTTACTGTGACTTAATAATCACGGTTCCAATGGCAAATTGGGAACAGATTTTGTCACAATAGGTCAGAGCATTTATGCAAATCTTAATGTTAATTTGACTGAATAGGTTTGTATGTATACTCAACTACCCATTTTTTGTACAATAAAATGTTAAAAGTACAAACTGTGTTATGATTTGTCATTGGTGACCTGTGATTTATTTGATTTCCATTAACACTACAAAGTTCAACACAAGATTGTGTTGTGCAAATAGTCTAAAAATGACCTCCATTTACTAATGTTTGCAGTAGTTGAGTTTCAACTGAACTACATACTTTGAAATGTCTTGGTTTTCAATATATTGGATTAGGACAGGTCTCATGCTGTATTGTTAATAGAACTATATTCAGAAAAACATGTATTGGCATTGTGATGCCAGTATGTAGTCAAGGGTTAGCTAAGGCTCATTTACTTTGCCTTGGAATGGAGTGGATGCACACTTTTGTAACGAAATTGTCCCAATCACAATTAACTTCTTAATTGTATAAACTATTTATGAGCTGCTAGCTGCTAGAATTCCTGCAATTCTACGAAGTCTTACAACCTGGTTTTGGGTTGTACATCACACTATCACACTAATATTATAAAGGCGAAAGTTTGTGAGGATGGATGGATGTTTGTTCCACTTTCACGCAAAAACTACTGATCAGATTTGTGTAAAATTTAGAAGCCAGATAGTTTATAACCTGGACATAGGGTACTTTTTATCCTGGTAGTATGATCTTGTGGGACAACGAACTCTACTGGGGCGAAGCCGCAGGCATAAGATCATCATTGATCATTGTTTATAATAAAGTTTCTTAATACAAATTCCCTTCTGTTCCATTGCTTGGCAATATAAATTGATCCTATATAAATACTACCATAGTTCTGCTTGTGTTTTAAGTATTATAGTAATAAATAAATATATTTGAATATCGCAATGTCCTTGTTCTAATTTATTAACTAAATTAGATCTTAAACTCAAGGTCAAGAAGGTTATGTAAATCATAAATAAAAACACACAAATTGTATAAAAGGTGTAATTTAAGTAGGCTGCGGGAACAATATTTTAAATAATTAGATATTAGTGAAAAAAAAAACTATCACACTTGCAGGACATGGCACACATAACAACACTATTAAAAGCTTCTTTACACAAAAGCCAGAAGAGAAGCATAGGATGTTAGGGTGCTTGTCAACAAAATTGGTATCAAGCGAATGGGACATGAGATGTGCAAGAAAGAATTAATGACAATGGTTCAAATCCTCATAATGACTTGTGATGGTTCATTTTCGCATGTCTTTGTGAACCTTATTGGAACTTCGTTGACAACATCCAAGTTTATATAGCAATAAATACTAACTCTACTATTTATAGGTAAGATAGTTTTTAACACCTGTAATATTTTAAAATAATTTGATGTCATTTGGTGACTAGTGGGAATGATATTTGGTAGATCTAACTAAAGTATTAATTATTGCTAATTCATTAGAAATGGTTTATAAAATCTTTAGTAATTTACTCAATACGCGTATTTTTTTATATTAATACTACGTACGCCATTAAATATCTTAAGTAATAAAAAAACAATAATTGTAAAATATATCATGTTGTACCACTTCTTTCTAGAACTTTGTTAATAAAATAATATTGTTGTGTACTTAAAATTATGTAATGGAATAATAATCAGTAAAAATATTTAAGTACCTACCAATATTAAGCTTTAAATTTGGTAACACTATGTGTATATTCGAATATTTATGAGTAAAACAAAAAATAATTTAGGAACATAAAATTTTGCCGCTGAAAAATATAAACCTATTTAAATGAAAAATGTTTTTGTTTGCAATCTCTAGTAGTAACTACTACTAAAATATATCAAAACATGTTTCACTAAATCCCTTATAAAACAAAAAGACCGGATTATACGCAAATGCATATTATGGCTCTTTTGAATTAATGCATTCTTCTACTATTGATAATTTGAAACACTACCAGAAAACAAATTATAATATCTAGTTGGATATCATCATCATCAGCCTATAATGTTCCCACTGCAGGGACTCAGGTCTCCTCTCTAGGAGAGGGATGGGCTATAATCCACCACGCGGGCCCAGTGCGGGTTGGTAGATGTCACATGTCTTCGAATTTTTTGGTTCTTATTTTAAATTCAGCGGTGATGAAATAAATTACACAAAGTAATACGCCTGCCTGGGTCCGAACCCACGACTTACTGTTCGTAGGTCGGGGCCGCCACCACTGGGCCACCGCTGCTCTCTAGTTGGATATGCAGTCATCATTTTCCTGTCCTCCAATTTATTTGAAAAAAGTAAATATTTCCATTTGCATATTACTTTGGGCACTTTCGTTGCATTTATGATGCATATTTAGACTATCTTAAGTTGCATATAATCCAGTCTCTATACCAAACAAAAAGTATTTAATACCTGTTTGTAAATATAATATTATAACTAACAATAAATGTGCACTGCAGTAGCCAAAAAGGGCATGATGAATCAGACTGGTATATTATGCAAATAAATAAATTATTATCATCCAATGAGTCACACTTTGGGTAAGTGGTATTGGCTGCGGAAGTGCACAGTTTAATATTGTTCCTTTCACTCTGTGCAATCAAATATACTAATACTAACTAGCTTAGCTAGATAACAATGCTAGCATTATTAATATTTTAACAAATGAGCAGCATGGAAGAGAAAAAATTGCTATTATTATGCATGGCCATTTGTTAGGCATTTCTTTTCAAACTCCTCTCTTTGTCTATAAAGTTCTGTGACCAAATCCTTAATAAACGGGTGTTTGAATTTCCCTTCAGTTGCAGTAAAGAATTCTTGCAGCTTCTGCGGCGTATTTTCACGTTTTTCATATTCAAATGCCTGTAATATCATATCGTAGCGATCCAAGTCTTTGGCGAATTTAGCTTCAGGCGAACTTTGGTTCTCATATTCCTGAAAAACGAAAAAAAAAAGTTGTATGACTTGTCTTTGACCTCTGTTTATAATAATTATTAGAAACTTAGGCACAGCTGAGGGTCAAAGTAGTGCCTAGGTTGAGCCCTGACCCAGCCAGAAGTCCTCACGACAGACCTCATATAAGATGGTAGGAGAAACCACATTAGTCCTGGATCGATAAAACTGAAAGTTATGGGGACAGGCCTGTGACCAGCAGTGGGATGACACAGACTAGCAGTATCAGTAGGCACAACAGATAGAAAGCATTTTTTTATGTATTTACGGTAACCATACAAAAAAGACAAAGATTTGTACAAGAACAAACGAAAGGTTGAAAAATGTATTGCATTATATTACTCTTATCATTCACGGTCATTGTACTTGCAACATGTTGAGATAACGAATGCACCGTATTGGTTATCTTATCATATTTTGAGAAATTACTTCATTTTAATCATAATTGCAATAATCCACTTGATACCAGAATGGATTTCTAGATTGTTAAGATACCAGTCAAGTTTTAACTTTAACACTTTATGATGGAAAACTTGGCTATCCAAATAATAATAACAGAAACAATTGTTTTTCCTTTGGTCGGTCTTGGATCATACTGCCTCATCTTCAGCTTCGTCAGCAATAGCTTCTAGCTTTGTCTTTAGTTTCACATAACAGAAACAAACAAGTTCCAAGTCACCTTCTAATTTTTTATATACACTTTTCCATCTATGCAGCCAGTCAGCAGATGACAAAACATTACTAAATCTCACATGAAAACTGCATTAGTAGTTCACAGTGTGCTACTAACAATAAAATATGATACATACTTTGTACAGGTCATACATTCTATCGCCAGCAATGCCAGTGAGTTCTGCAATTTTCTGCATAGCCTCATCTTCCCGCCGATGCTTCTCTTCAGGAGAGACTCCACAGTGTGGCGTAAGGTCCCCAACTATACACTCTGCTAAGTCGTGGACAAGAGCTGGAAGAATATACAAAGCAAAATTGAGAGATATACCCAAAAAACTAAAGTACAGTCAAAATCTATCGCCCTAGCTTTGTACTAATATTATATTAGGGTCTGCTCCTAGTTTAACTGGATGTATAAGTATCTACCAGTATTTAGTTTGGGTATGTTTGCATTATAATTACAGCTGTCAACTGTTGGAAAGATTTCCAATTTATTATAGGTATTAATTATTATGAAGAAATCACCTTCTAGGAAAAAAAGAATATTAAGTAGGTATGTCAGATTCATACAAATCTATTAGAAATAATGTGTTTCTGCTGCTGGGATACAGGCATCCTTTTTAATCAAATGCTACAAAAATAATAAGGACAATAATTACATACCTATTTGGAGACACCTAAACCTATCAAGGTTGGTGGGGTTATTCTCATCAGTGAGCAAGAAGGTCATGAGTCCCATGCGGTACATGTGGCCAGCAATTGACTCACAGTCATCTATGTCACATATCACCCAGCCAGTCCTCTTTACATGCTGGAAATCATACAAATATTAATAAAACAAAAGCAAATAATTCTTGATAGGAATTATATTATTGAGTAAACAATTCAGGGAAATAATGGGTTTTGTGTCTACTATAAATTAATATAGGTATGCTGCTGAAAAGTATATATAATAAAAGCATAATTGCCAAAACATTGAAATGACTTTGTACAAATCGAAAATACTTTTACGATTCAATAAAAGCAGGTAGCTAGTTAATTCTCCAGTATCTGAAATAAATCGATAAGCTCCTGAGAAAGATCACAATTTCAAAAATATTGAATCTCATAATTACCTTCAGACGTCCGACAAGTTCCAAAAATTCTAAGATTTTTGTGCTTTCAAGGGCCAGTGCCATTGTGCGTATTTATTTCCGTATTAGCCTTGTATGAAATACTACTTGTATCACTGCTGTGTTCAGCTGTATTGGCTACTTGATTTCTTTTTCCTTAGTAACGCACGCTCCGATACGCTATACAAAATAATAATTGATTTTATTTTTCGTACGTCATTTAAGTATGTCGTACTCGTACGTCCAGTAGCTCTCAATAACTTTCTAACGTCAAACGTCAATAAATACGGTAGTCGGAAGTTTGGTAAGTTTGGAACGGGATTTTTTATCTATATCAGACTGTTTCTTTTTTCGTTGAGCAAGGCCATTATGCTTGGTCAAACAAAATCAGGATAATTCACTGAATGCTCGTGTATCAGAGCAAGCGGCAAAGTTAGGAACTAAAATGAAAAGTAGAATTGTCAAGATATTACGCTATAGTTATAGCATTGTGTATGTTAATTTAGATGTTAAGAGCACCTAAATTACTTCATGATTGTAAAAAGTAAGAGTTATCGGAATAAAAACTGATTTTTTTTTTAGCAACACCCAGAGGAAAAATAAATCTGTTAATTTCAGAACGGATGATAACTAGTTGGGTTGTTGGGATGTATAACGAGGTAGGTCCAGTTATTTTGAGCTTTCTTTCCTTTCTTACAGGTGGCGCCACTGCTACTGTTAACAACTCGCTCCGTGTTTAAATTTATAAAAAAATAGTAATTCACCGTAAAAGTGCCTAAAATTGTGACTAACTTATGCGAAAACGATCAATAGCTGCTAGTAAACGTTTGCAGCAACTTTGAGTGTCAATTCTGTGTAAAAACATTACTTGTGACAACATAAACAAAAGTGAAAAAGTTTAGTGTATAAACAACAAAAACTCAGTGACAATAAACGTTACGGTGTCTTGTGAACTATTATTTTCGCCATAGTAATACCCGTTGGCAATACAAATCGAATTTAAGTGTATATCGTATAACAAGCAGAAAATTTTCAAACCGTCATTTTAAAAATTGAAACCGCAAGTCATACGATGGCAGAGACACAACATTTGAAAACAGCGCCATCTATCGCCGAGTAGCGGTATCACGTCGAACTGCTGTCACCTATGCCTGATGATTTGCTGCGGTCAATCGATAATAACGCCATCTAGCTGAAAACTATAGAACTAATTAGCGTGACAGGAGATAAGTATGTCATCCCAACTAACGAACACAAATAGTACAAATAGCGGCCGCAAGATGCCAGTACTAGTAGTATGTTACAGATGTAAAAAGTCTGTTGACATAAAAAAAACTGCTTTGTGCTCTGTTTGTAACAACAGATTCGAACCTGATTGCGATGGTTATCCGGAACACACGTACCGATTAATGAACCAAGAATCCAAAAATAAATGGCGCTGCAAGATGTGTGTTAGGAAAAGGACCACAAATTGTACAAACTCCACAGAGACATCCAATGTTACAACGAGAAAAAGACCGACGTGCCGTACCACACAGTCGCCCCCGCAAACCCATACAAAGAAAAAACAGTCATCCCCTGACCAGGATTCTCATGTACTAACCGTTCACGAGACATCTTACGAAACGGACACAACACCGAACAAACTCTCAAGAAGTGTGGATGGTACAACGACTAATATGTCATCAATAGCCGAGATGCAAGATACAATTGCCCAGCTCACAACAAAACTAGAAAGTGCGGAGAATGAGTTAGAGAACACAATATTGGAAAACAATGATCTGAATAAACAAGTGAACAAACTGACTAAAGAAATTAAAATATTGAAGTCGTTATGTCATTCTTCTACAATTATAGAAAGTAGCCCAATAGAAATTGACAAAAAGAAAAGACACTCACGATTAAGTCTAATTGTATCATCTACCCCGTCATCGCCTAGACTCACGTCAATTGCTGATCGTACCACAAACATCACATATTTACATTTGCAACAGAAAATCACAGCCTTACAACAGGAGCTTCAGAATGCAGAAAAGGAAATAAAAACTCTGACTACGCAAATACAGAGTCTTGAGCAATCTCTAAGGACTACACCAGACCCACAACAATTATTTTTAGGAAAATCCTGTACAACAAACCCCACTGCCACAGGAAAAACACAACAAACCTCATTTGAAAGGATCTTAAGGATTTTCGGCGCGCAACAATGCGTTGGTCTGGCTGCGGCTCTTATACATTCCAGAAAGTCTACGCAATATGAAAAGTATGGAGTCCTCGGGCATACGATGCCAAATGCATACAGTGACACAATAATAAAAAGCTGTACCAATATCAACCCACGACCAGGTGATAAAATTGTATTATCTTTGGGGGAAAATGACCATAACATGGGACACGTATTGTCTCAACTAAAATATTTTCTAAAGACGTTTTATAAGAATAGCATTATAGTATTAAATTTTTGCAAAAATGACCACCTTGATGTCGACAAATTGAATAATCGTATGAAAAATATATGCAAACATTACAAAAATTGTCATTTCACGAATTCCGTTCACCATAGCTTATCTGATATTTGCAAAAC
This sequence comes from Diarsia brunnea, assembly GCA_949774965.1. Classification (NCBI taxonomy): domain Eukaryota; kingdom Metazoa; phylum Arthropoda; class Insecta; order Lepidoptera; family Noctuidae; genus Diarsia; species Diarsia brunnea. Next base: position 9,167,135 of record OX458997.1, on the reverse strand, counting down.
CATAAATTACATTGTAGATTGCGAATATTATGACCAAAAATATTTAAATCCAGCTGAGCTCAGGAAACACCTTACGAGTAGCAAATCAAGCTTTTTGCCTAAGAGGGAGACATTTATCGTACCCAAAAAAGGGACTATTCCCTTTTATTTTAAAAGTAGCAGCAGCAAAGAACATGAAAATACTCGTGGTCCTTCTGTAAAACACAGAATAGGTACTATACCATATTATTTTCCCTCACTAACAAAACGTGATACGTTTTTTCGTACCTAATCACACAGCACCTACATCACACAACTTTAGGATTCTTCACCAAAATATTGCAAGTTTATTATCAAAACAGGATATACTGGAGTTAACTTTACAGGATATGCGAGAGTTACAGAATGAACCACAAGTGATTTGCCTCTCCGAAACATTTATTAAAAAAGGACATGAGAACTATCTCAAGTTATCGGACTACGAAATGGCTGCAAATTTTTGCAGGGAAAAACACCGAGGTGGCACATGCATTCTCGTCAAAAAGGGCCTACGTTTTAAAGAATTACGGTTTATAAAAAACTTTTCGTCGGTAAATACATTCGAGGCATGCGGCATAGAGCTAGGCAATGAGAAATTGGTGATTATTTGTGTATACAGAACACCCCAGTCTGATCCTAATCAGTTTTTAACTAAATTAGATAGTGTTTTACATGATGTATACAAGAAATACAATTCAAAGACACGCATCGTTTTAACAGGTGATTTAAATATTAATACCTTGAAAAAAAGTAAAATCACTCAACAATTTCAAGACCTGGCATACAATCACAACGTGAAAATTCATATTGAGGTAGCTACTCGGAAACTTTCTTGTATTGACCATATATTGAGTAATGTACCGGACGCAATCGCAACAGTTCTCCCACTTCATCTATCTGACCACGACACGGCACAAATGTTAAGCTTCTCTTTAAGGCTACAATCAACGAAACCCTCGATATATTACCTTTACAAAAGAGATTATAGTTTAGATTATATCCATAAGTTTAGAGAATGTTTAAAAAACCTATCTTGGACGGATATTTACACGGAAGACAATGCAAACAAAGCATTTAGTTGTTTTCATGAATTGATATGTCTTTTTTACAATCTTTGTTTTCCAAAAGTGAGGGTAAAGATTAATGTTAAGGATAAAATAAAACAAAAATGGATTAGTAAGGGTCTTAAACAGAGCTCTAAAACAAAGCGCTTCCTACGATACAAATACTACAAGAATAAAAATTCAACAAACAGGACTAGATACACTAAATATTCTAACCTATTACAAAAATGTATCTACACCGCTAAAAGAAATGCTAACATAAAGTATATGAATAATAATGACAACAAATGCAAAGCCACATGGACAGTCATTAAAGACGAAATCCACAACACAAACCCGAAAGACACCATAGAACACATCAAAATTGATAACACAATACTCACAAAACCAACAGAAATAGCCACCGCCTTTAACAATCATTATACTAATTCCATCCCAACACAAAATTGTAGAAATGGTTACCGCAGTGAAACCCTAACTGCTAACTCAATGTTCCTCACACCCATGTCCGAAAGTGAGGTAAGACAACAAATTCTATCATTAAAAAATACCAATTCTGAAGGCTACGATGGACTCAATACTAGGGTAATAAAGTCATGTGTCGATGAAATAAGCGGGGTGTTGACTCATCTAATTAACCTGTCTTTTTCACAAGGAGTGTTTCCGAAAGCACTAAAAATATCTATTGTTAAACCGATATTTAAAAAGGGTGATAAAGATGATATAACTAATTATCGCCCCATAACATTGATACCCATCTTGTCCAAAATATTTGAGAAGTGCATGTATCAAAGAATAATTAATTATTGTGAGAAATTTAATATAATCAAAAAAGAGCAATTTGGTTTTCAAAAACAGAAGTCCACTTCCTTGGCCATCTTTTCACTTTTGAAAGCAATTTTGACCAATATTAATAATAATCATCTGACGACAGGGCTATTCCTTGATCTATCAAAAGCATTTGATTTAGTTTCTCATGACATATTATTGCGTAAATTAGAGGCTGTCGGAATTAGAGGATTGCCACTTCAGTGGATATCGTCATACCTAACTGACAGACAGCAGAGTGTCGCTGTTACTAAACTCGATGAAAGTAGGAACATGACACAATTCTCGTCTGAATATAAAACTGTAAAACACGGAGTCCCCCAGGGTAGCATATTGGGCCCTATCTTGTTCCTGCTCTACATAAATGACATAGTAAATGTGACCAATCATAAATGCTTTCTGTTTGCTGATGACATTTCCATAATTGTGACGACTGATAAAAAACATAAATCAATTATTGATCATGAAGCGGACATAAATAATACAATAGACAATCTAATTAATTGGTTAAGTAATAATAATTTATCTATTAATCTTAATAAATCTGTATACATTCAATTTAATCAATCTTATCAAAATCAATTTAATTTCAAAATGGACATACCACAAATTACACAAATGACACATACCAAGTTTTTAGGAGTAGAAATTGATGAGCATTTAGACTGGAAAGCTCAGGTCGATAATGTTTGTAATAAAATAAATAAATTTGTATACGCCCTCAGACAGATTAAAAAGGTCACAAATATAAAAACAGCTGTGATGTCATACCGTGCATATGTTGAGTCCTCGTTACGGTATGGATTAATTATGTGGGGAAATAGTACTGACCACAATAGAGCATTTGTCGCTCAAAAAAAATGTTTACGGGCCATACACGGGATTCCATCTGATGAATCATGTCGACCTATATTTAAAAGGCTTGGTTTGCTACCGTTACCTTCATTATATTTGTATGAAGCATGTATGTTTGTTAAGAAATATAAAGAATTATTTAAAACAGCAGATGAAATAAGTTCACGAAGCCGCCGTGATCCATACAGACTTGTACTAGATGAGCTCCCTAGACTAGCAAAATACAACAAAAGCTGTATCGCTATGTGTGTTCGTGTTTATAATAAATTACCTAATGAATTTAAAATATTAAATTGCAGATTATTTAAAATTAAATTGTATAGATGGCTGAATGAAAATAATTTCTATAGTATTGATGACTTTTTTGAATATAAATTATAATGCTTGTAATTTTAAATTTTGTTAATTCTCTAAGTTTGCATGCTTTAAATTTAAGCAAAACATGTATGATCTTAAATGCTATAATAACACCTATGTATACCATGTTTTAAGCAAATAAATAAATTATTATTATTATTATTATTATTACGAATATTACTTAAAAGTAATAAAATTGAGTGATTTTTTTAAATTGTTGATCTCGATCACTCAAGGAGCTCATCTAGATAATAACAGCTGCTCGGATCAAACTTAAGGTTATGCCCCATTAACGAGTTTCCTTCGTGCCTCGGAAACCACGTTGAGCTGTTGGTCTCGGCCGTCATCTATCTCATAGATCCGATCTCATAGGCCGTCATAGATCTTTGGTAGTCGTTACAGGTAGTCAGTGACCTGAAAATCTGACAACCAGTCTTACCAAAGGGTATCGTTTTTCCGGCCCTGGTTCAAGCCATGGTCCGGGGCGAGAGGGACTGGGATTCCGTCGCCTCCTTCTGCGAAGCAGTGATGCTAGTGAAGGAGGTGGCGGAACGTGAGAGGAAGAGAACCTCTCGTCCCAGCCGCCGCGGGAGACGCTCTGGTTGTCGGGGGCCACGTGATGGCTTTAGGCGCGGGCCTTTGGACGGTGAGTAATGGGTTAGCTCATCGTCCGTCCGACAGACGACAACGACAGGCCGTTTCGACGGCGCGTTCGTGTTCCACGCGCGCCATGAACAGATGTCGGCAACATTGAAGGGGCCTGAAAGGGCTGACGCTCGTCGGGCTGCGGGTTGTTCGAAAGAGATACCACGGCCTCGACAAAAAGGGCTAAGAAGGAACATGGGTGGTTTTTAGTCAGTAGAGGTCTGATACTCCCCCTACCACTCTGCCCAGAGTGTGTGGAGTCATTTGATGACTTCCAAAAAAAAAGTGTATCGTTTTACTCAGTGTTAGTTGGGTGGTGGAGGCCAGGTATACAGTCACTCCATATGAAATACTGGTATTAAGCTGCATCCGGTTAGACTGGAATAAGCTAGGCAGATGATGAGAACTCGATTATACATAAACCAAACGCCTAAACGGGTTTCAAACTGATCGCCAGACTCCAGCACTCTCGGCGATGAGTTTAGCGTTGATTATATTATTATCCGATGATGTTTTGGTTGTTGAAGTTGAGGATCCCACCCTACTTTTATACGAGCATAGGAAAACGTATGGGTATTAATGGTAATTAGAGATTTGTACCTCCCAAGAACTGAAAAGCGCTTCGTTTGGCTTGTGTTGAATGGTTGCCTGCTCGTCGCAGTCACGACGTGCAAACATTTCTTTCTTTCCGTCTTTTTGTACTTATAAATATTTGTTATGTATTGTATGATTAATTGATTACTGTATATTTTTTAACAGACTTCCAAAAAAGAGTAGGTTCTATATTAAAGAACATAATTTTCCTGTAACAAAACCAATCTATAAATTGGGTATGACTTTTCAACTAAATAATAATTAGTCCGCGTAACCCTTCGGGGATTACAGGCGTGATGTTATATATCACTAGACCAACAAGGTACCTAATTTTATTATTATTTATTTAAACTCATATTACATAAAAAAACTATCTATTAATTTTTCACTTTTTTGGCACACCTACGTTCCCGAGGAATAATGTGGGCGCAGTCACAGCTGATGCTAAGAAAAAAATGCTAGCTATCGTATTGATGTCCTGACCAGTCATCAGATTTCCATTAAAATTTCCCTTTTAAAATTATTCATACATGACTCAAGTTTCACAGTTTCTCCCGTCACCATTTTACGAAGAATCCTCAGGATGCCGTATGCAATGTTAATAAGGTCCAGTTTGATTAATATGATCGATGGACTGGCCAACAGATCGTACTATGAATCGTAATGGAGCCCGATACCGCTAGGTAAATTTAAATTCAATCTCTGTTTCGTGCGGGCAGTGAAAATGTGGGAGCCCTCGGTGCCGGTCCTTCAATTAGATTTAGCTTCAAAATGAGCGTTCTAGTCAGTTCAAAGTTCAGCAAAGTTTTGTTCGATGTGTGGAAAGTTGGTTGTGCTCTCAGTGAGTCCGGTGTTTGTAACCAGGAAGAGGAGTTGGAATGATTTCGTTGCTGTTCATTCTGTTTTCAGGTTCGTGGAACATACGATACAAACAATTTTATCTGCTAAAATAATATTTTTCTGGGCATGTTTTTTTTTTGCTAAATTTAATTCGCCACATAGCATTGACACCTAGGTACGCTACTTTGGCTATGATTCGCCTTTAGAACAATGCACAAGCCGGTTTAGGCTTACGGAAGAAACTAGGAATAAGTAAGTCCAAGGGGATTGAACTCTAGACCTATTTTGATCTAAACCTAGAATAGCATGAGAACTTAAACATAAACGCTAAAAATGTACCTGGTCTGCAAAAGTTCGTAAATTTTTTTTTTTTGTTTCTAGTTTGAGTAGAAAACTAAGTAGTCAAACTCTACATAAATTGTTGCCTTCAACGTAAGCACTCGATATTCAAAATTTTTAAACTTCAAAAATAGAATTTGATAAGTTATGCTTGACCTTTTTTTTAATAACCGCACAGGCTGCCCCACTACATGGCAAAAGGCGTCCCTCAATTCCTTCCATATTATGCTCTTTTCTTTTCTTTTTAAATATCGTCAACCAAGTCCTTCAGCAGGAGTTCTATACTGGAATTAAACTATTCAGTAACCGGCAATATAAATATTGCAGCTTGAGTATTTAAAGCTGTGACCTCTTTAAAGTCTCGATGGAGGGTCCCTAGGGTTCCATAGATTGGTAAAAACAACAAGAACGTTCCGTCTCTAAATCAAACAGTGAATATTAATTGTTTGGAGCTATTAAACTTTCACAGTGTTTGTAGGTGAAGTAAATGTTCAAGCATTCATTGAATGCTAAAGTCAAGATAACAATCTGTATCCTCGAGACCATTATGGGAAGGCTGACTGACTTCTATTAAATTAACGAAGCAACTCAACACGGCTTTGAATTATTGATTACGAGTTACGCAAATTGATGTTTTAGAAGATAGATTGAGTGCTGAGAGGATTTTGTATACAATATTTCGTACCCATATAGTTAGTTGACAAAAAATCTAATTAGTCCTTTCTTTTTGCACGTAAACCAAAAATGAAGACAATACAGTGCTTCGAAAACTCGTGTGTTTTATCTTCGTCAATTTTTAACCCCCGACGCAAAAACAACGGGATGTTATAAGTTTGACGTGTCTGTGTGTTTGTCTATCTCTGGCATCGTAGCTCCCGAACGCATTAACCGATCTTGATTTTGTTTTTTTTGTTTGAAAGGTGAACCAGTCGAGAGTGTTCTTAGCTATGTTTGATGAAAATCGGTCCAAGATGGCCGCCGCCACAAAATGGCGGATTACATATTTTTTCACAACTTTATCAATATGGGTATCAAATGAAAGGGCTTGATTAGTAGAATACTAAACACTATGACAAATTTCAATACCAAGATGGCCGCCGCCACTAAATGGCGGGTTACATATTTTTTCAGAACTTTATTATTAATTTGATTTAACAAAAAACACGTATCTAATGTCTTTCGATAATCTAACTGACGGACTAAACAGAATCACATTTTTTTTACTCAGTACACATCCCTATTGTACTTGTTAATGATTATGATTATACACCTATCTTAGTACCTATGTTAACTTAGATGTATGTAATGATGACCTACCTACATCATCTTGTTTAGCCTTATTTCCTGTTCGTCGAGAGACGCGAATATAGTTGGGTCTGTTGGAGTCTCTCGACGAACAAGTAGCGTTTAATATCTAAATAATTTTCCGACATAATACTGTGCCTAATATAATGAAAAACAAAAAAAATATCAACTGAATACCTACTTATTGACGATCGGCAAAAAAACAGATTGAAACATCTCAATTTGAAAACCCTGCCGTATTTATTTAAATTAAGTTTCCCTAACGCAAAATAAAACCGATTTCGATCAGCATTAAAGTTATGAATAAGTTTCAGATCATTGAGTGCTAGGAATTATTATCGTCTAGAGAAATCTTGTTCGATAAAACGAAAATCTGTCACAAAAATAAATGTCTGCGATAAAGGTTGTATTTACACATAACGCTTGGATTTCCCAAGGGGCTAGGTAGAGTCGCATGGTCATAACGTACATGACATGCTACTCATAGTACCTATACCTACCTACCTACCATCATACGTGGTTTTATGAATACTAGATACCTAGCTAAATTACTGATATTATAAATACCTATGATAGTTTGTATCTATGTTACGGAAAAACGGCTGAACGAATTTGGGATTAGGTACACAAATAGTGTATACAATGGATAAGCACATAGGATTTATCCCGGTAAACCAGGCAGACGAAGTCGTGCCATGAACTAGTACTGTCTGTTTATCTTATTGGTGTTAATTACCGTTTGTAATGTCAATGCTTTCTAAGCAAGATTGCTACCTAAAGTCCATTTCACGAAAGAAGTCCCGCGGACAATTGTGGAACTAAATTTAACAGATCGGCCATGTTGTCGTTTGTCGATGTTATCAAGGTGCGTTTGTTGTGGTAGATATTTTGTGAGTTTATTATTGGATTAGTGCATTATAAGGTTTATTTACAATGCCAAAAGTTGTGAAACAACATTATGTCGCGCGACATACAGCGCTGCGTCTGCGGGACTTCTTTCGTGAAATGGACTTTACTTAGTGTGACTGCTATCTGACCCCCTTAGGCCAAAGCGATATGCTAGTTCTTAGTATCGACTAAGAATACTTTGCAAATGTCTTTGCTTGAGTTCTTTTCAAATGAAATGTGATGGGAATCCATTGAAATACTGCCTAGGGACTATTAGCTAGACGATTTTGTAAATATTGAATGGACCTAAATATAATTTCTGTAGGTAACTATAGATGATATATTTAAGAATAATCTGCGAATTTATAGATAATTATCTGTGTTACTGATGCTGTATGCCTGTCTGTCTTTAGAAGTGTTTATTAGAAGAGACGAGCTGTCGTGGTTCTCTGGATAGCCCCGACCACACATCTAATAAATAACATAAATTTCTATGGCCCTTTTTTTTTTTTTTTTTTTTGGGGGTGGGAAATCATCAAATAACCCCTCCCGCTCTTGGGCAGAGCGAGAGGGAGTGTCAGACTTCTACTGACTAAAAACCACCCATGTTCCTTCTTCGCCCTTCATGTCGAGGCCTCGGTATCCCTTGCGGACATCCCGCAGCCTCGACAGGCGTCGGCCCTTGTGGGCCCCTTCCGTGTTGCTGACATCTCTTTGAGGCGCGCGTGGAACACGAACGCGCCGTCGACACGGCCTGTCGTCGTCATTAGACGGACGGACGGCGAGCTTACCCATCACTCACCGTCCACAGGCCCGCGTCTACGGTGGCCGGAAGCCATCACGTGGCCCCCGACGCCCGGATCGCCTCCCGCGGCGGCTGGGACGAGAGGTTCTCTCCCTCTCACGTTCCGCCACCTCCTTCGCTAGCATCACTGCTTCGCAGAAGGAGGCGACGGCGTCCCATTCCTCCTCGCCCCGGACCATGGCTTGCACCAGGGCCGGACGCGAGAGGTCGCCGCCGCCGATCGCCGCTACGAGAACACGGCGGGGCTCTGCCCAAGCGAGACACACCTCCACGGTGTGCTCCACCGTGTCCTCCGGCCGATCCTCACAATGGTGACAACCGGGCGTTTCCTCCCGCCTGATTCGGTGCAGGTACCTCCCGAAACAACCGTGTCCGGTGAGTACCTGCGTCAGACGGAAGGTGAGGGCGCCGTGGCGCCTCTCCAGCCACTCCTCAAAGAGGGGACTTACCGCCACTATCGTGGCGTGCCCTGCACGGGGTTGCGACAGTCGCTGTCTCCATGCCGCCATGAGATCGCACCGGAGGTCTGTCCACTGCGCAGCAATTTGCCGCGGCAACGGAGTGACCCCCCGGTGCAGCGCCTCAGCGCGCCATTCATGCAGGCACGCGAGGACTATCGCCTCCAGATCCCACGGCGGCAATCCGGCAAGGAGGTTCGCCGCCTCGCGGGAGATCGTGCGGTACCCACGGACTAGCCTTACGGCCATCACCTTTTGGGGCGCGTTCAGGTAGTGGGCGGCCCGCTTCCTCAAAGCACTCGCCCACACCGGGGCCCCGTAAAGGGCCATGGACCGCACGATCCCCGCATAGAGCCTCCGGCAGGAGGCGTTTGGCCCCCCCAGATTGGGCAGGAGCCACCTGAAGGCAGCCGCCGCCCGCTCCAGTCTGGGAGCCAAACGTCGGAAATGCTCCACGAAGTTCCACCGGCTGTCGAGGACGAGTCCTAGGTACTTCAAAGTACACTCGACGCCGATGGGAACCCCTCCCACCGTTAGCTGCGATCCCGACGGTGGCACATTCCCACGCCCATAGAAGCACATTGCTTCGGACTTGTGAAGTGCCACCTCGAGACCCAGCTGCCGGATCCTCTCAACGACTATCGCAACCCCGCGTGTCATATTGTCGGCCGCCGCCTCGTGCGACCCCCCCTGTGCCAGCACCAGCGTGTCGTCAGCGTAGCAGACGACGCTGACGCCGCTAGGAAGGTCGGCACGCAGCACCCAGTCGTAACCGATGTTCCACAGGGGCGGCCCCAGAACCGATCCCTGCGGAACACCGCACGACATCTCTCGCCGGTTCCATTCTCCGTCTTGACCGGGGTAGATGACAGCCCTGTCTGTCAAGTAGTCCCCGACTACACGACGAAGGTAGGCCGGCACTCGGTGATACCGGAGTGCCTCCCTAATGCAGCTCCAGGGCATGGTGTTGAAGGCGTTGGCGATGTCGAGAGACACCGCCAAGACCACACCGCCCCGAGAGACCGCAACCCCCGTCGTGAGGGCTCTCACGCGCGCGATGGCGTCCACCGTCGAGCGCCTCTTGCGGAAACCAAACTGGTGTTCCGCAAGATCCGGACCCATCCCCTCAAGGTGCTCGGCGAGGCGGTTTGCAATTACTCTTTCAAAGAGCTTGCCCACCTCGTCGAGCAGCACAATGGGCCGGTATGCGGACGGCGAGTCCGCCGGGCGCCCCGGCTTCTGGATGAGGACCAGCTTCCCCGTCTTCCAACGAAGCGGAAACTGGCCTCTTTCCATGCACGCGCTTAAGAACCCCTCCAGTCGGGGCCCAAGAGCCTCTGAGGCCAGGACCCAGGCTTTGCCAGGCAAGCCGTCGGGTCCCGGGGCGGTATTTTTGGCCTTAAGCCTCCGTACCGCCACTCTCAGGTCTACCCCAGTCACCTCCGGAATGTCGTCATCGGATCCTGATTGGTCCGCTTCCGGCACCGCAGGTGGCGGAGCCATTGGCGGGGGAGGATGCTCCCCTCGCGAAGGGAACAGAGCGCTCACCACGTCCTCCACGAGCTCAGGCCGTAGACTCTGCGTCAGCGGGGGGGCCCGGGTGCGGAGTTGATTCCGCACCGCCTTGTACGGGCGCCCCCACGGATCTCTGTTGAGAGTCTCCAGCATCTCCTCGCGGGCCTGATCTTTGGCCCGCTTACGAGCCTCGAGGAGGGCGGTCTTCGCCGCTCTGTACCCTTCATACAGCTCCGCCTCAGTGGCTTCCGCATTCGGAGGACGAATGCGGAGCCTGCGATGTCTGGCGTACCGGCGCCGCGCCGCCACACACTGCTCACGCAGGTGCGACAGCTCTCGCGACCACCAGTACACCTGACGCCGGGCGCTTCCTGGCCGGACTCGGGGCATTGCCATGTCGCATATCTCGGACATGGCCTCCTGGAACCAACCCGCCTCGTTGTTGACGTCGGCGGGCCTGACCGGTGATGACACCCAGGCCCGCACGATCGAGGCTTCCAGGAGGAGCTCCCGGTCCAGCTGCTTCAGCGCCCAACGCGGACCACTCGGGGTCTGTGGGACCGGCGCACTTGAGGACTGGGCAGAGACCTCAAACCGGATATACCGGTGGTCGGAATAGGTCTCCACCCCCTCCATGACGCGCCAGTCGACGACACGCTGTGACAGAGCAGGGCTGGCGAACGAAATGTCCACCACCGACTCGCCCCGCATCCGCACACACGTGGGTACAGAACCCCGGTTCAGGATGTCCAGGCCTGTTTCCAGAGCTCAGCACTCGACCATCCCACCCCGCACATCCGTGTAACGAGAACCCCAAGCCAAACTCTTGGCATTGAAGTCCCCGAGCACAAGTACGGGTAGGGAATAGCCTCCGATGACGACACTTAACTCCCTGAGGGAGTTTTGGAACTCGGCGAGAGTTCGGCTCGGAGAGAAGTAGACTCCCGCTACTACGATCTCCCCGAACCGTGCTGCTACGCACCCCTGACCCTTCCTGACCATTTCAAGGGCCGGGGTGCCGGCGGCGGCCGACGCGATGATGGTCACTGAGCCGCTTAGGTCCTCCACCCAGTCTGCCCTGGGCGGGACAAAATACGGCTCAGAGACCACCGCGATGTTGATCGACCACTGCGCCATACTCTGGAGCAACAGATCCTGAGCGCAGGCGCAGTGGTTGATGTTCGCCTGGAGGAGGCTTAGTGGGGCCATTAATGACACTCCATTTCAGCCCCCTCCGGGACCTTCTGTGGCACCACCGCTGCGGGAGTAGCGGTGGTGGCGGTGGCAGCGGCGGCGGCGGCTGCGGCGTTGACGACGGTAGAGGTGGTGGCGGAGGGCCTTCCCTTTCCCCTGGGCTTGGCGGGTGGAGCGCAGGCCTTACTTCCTGCCCTGCGCTCGGCCGGCTTCCCAGCCGCCGCACATGCGTCGCAGTGCGGCGTGGCCAGGCAAGCCGCCGCCTTGACCTGCTCGGCAGAGCACCCCCCAGCCGCGGTGACGGCGGCTAACACCTCCTCCTCGGAGACCGAGTCGTCCAGACCCAGGATGCGCAGGCTTGCGCATTTAACGGGCCTGGACACTCGGACCTCGTCCGCCTTCAAAGACGCCCTGAGCTTTTCAGCCAGAGCGTCTGCAGCCGAGGCGCTGGATTCCCCGGGAATCTCCAGCATTCGAGCCCCTGTCGCGGTGACCCGAAGCCGGAGGCCCCCGGTGATCCCCAGCTCCCCGAGGTCCACCATCGCCTTCGCTTGCTGGAGCAGCTCGCGGTACGTCATGCCCCTCTTCTCCGCCTCCGGCTGTAGTGTTACCACTACAGCTGCGGTTTTGGGGGCACGGAGTTTCGCCGCGAGGCTCCGTTTCTTTTGCCGGCGCTTTCGTTCAGCCCGCCGGGCCTTTTGGGCCGCCTTACGCCCCTTCCGCTTTTCCCCCGCCACCAGCCAACCGTCTCCAGCCGCGGGAGGCTTTGGGGGCGGAGGGAGTGTGGGAGGCGGATCCGCCGCTGGCACCGGCTGCTTGGCCGCTGCTGCCTTGCGTTTTTTCTGGGCAGGCGCCTTGCCCTTTTTCTGGGTGGGCGCCTTGCCCTTCTTAGGAGGGGCCTTGTCCTCCTGAGGGGCCACCGTCTTCTTAGCCGGCGCTGGCGTCGCCGGAGCCGGCTTTCCGGGTGGCTTTGCAGCCCCGCCGTCGGGCCGGCTGGACGGCCCCGCCTTTGGGTCGCCAGCGGGCTGACTGGGCGGCCCACTAGATTGCCCTGCCTTGGAGACACCGGCCGCAGCACCCGCATACGACCGCGCACCCGGGCCTGGGGCTGCCTTGTCCGCCCCCAGAGAGGGGCGCAGGACGATGGCTTCCACGAAGGAGCACCTTGCGTGGAAGGCAGCCAGCTCCTGCCGGACCAGGTTCAGAACCTGGTCATCGGCAGCTGGGGGCTGGCCTTGCCCGCGCCCACGCCCTTCCTGAGGCACCTCCTTGGGAGTTCCTTTTCTGAGCCCGGCCAACTCTGCTCGGAGCCTCCCATTTTCCTTTTGGAGATCTTCCATGGAAGACGCCAAACGGGTGACCTCCGCCCGTAGTGTGGACAACTCGTCCGACGACGGAGGCCCACTACTTAATTTTTTTGCAGCCCCCAAGATGGAGGCTGAGGCCGCGATAATGGCCTTGGTTTTAGAGGAATGGATCCTCTTCAAGGCCACATCGCGGATCGCGGCCTCAACCACCTCTGCAAACCCGGCCATACGTTCCTGGTCGGAGCCGTTACCGGTCTCCGGCTCACCGCCGGAAGACGCCGGGGACAGTACCCTCCGATTAAGGAGAGTACCCCCCCCAGCGCCCTCCGTGGCTCGCCGGCCAGTCTTCTGGGAAGCAACCTGCCTTCCCCTGCCACCTTTGCCACGCCCACTCCGGGGGACTTTCCGGGCCGATGTCAGTCCTCCGTTGGAGGATTCGTCTTCCGTTCTGGGCCGCTTACGGAAACGCTCTGCGTTCTCCGTAGCTGACCCCACTCCCTCGCGCTCAGAGCTCGCCGAGCTGGCACTAGACACAGAGTCAGACTCCGACCCCGCATCTCTCCGCCGCTCAGGCGAGTTCCTCTGCCAGAATTTGGCAGGACCCATCTCGCTGCGCTCGCCTGACATTTTGACAGGCCTATTAAAATTACTACCGATCGCGTCATCCTCAGATGGAGATCGGGAGCCTCCTCGGCTCTTGTTGCCACTGGCAAACGGTATACGACATTCGTTGCCCCCCCCAGAATACGAGGGGCTTGACGCCTCCGATGGAGACGTGGCGGATTCTCCAGCTGCTAAGCAGCTGGTACCGCCCTGGGGTAATACTTTTCCGACTGTCTGTATTTCCATGTTTTCCTTTTAAGGGTACGGTCCCTGTCTCCCCCATCCACTCTCCCTCCGCCTACTCACCGCCCTCACAGTCACGTCTGATGAGCAGACGTGAACCAGAGGGCAGCAAGTAGGGTTTCCTCCTACGACGAGCACACCGTCCGAAAACCCGAACACTGTCCACATCTCCGGACGGCGTGCCCCTCGCGTGTCCCTCTTTGTCTGGTCTCTCCCCTTGGACCTTTCCGGCATGAGTATATCTACCGGCAGAGCTCCAAGGATCATTGAGACACACAAGCCCCACCACGACGGCAACGTGGGAACACTCCGGTGGGGATTTCTATGGCCCTGACTTACGAATATTAGTTTAGGTCAAAGATATTTTATCACTAGGTACTGCTCTCGAAACGGTGAAAAAAACCTCATGTGTAAATTACCAAAAAATATGCAGGCATGTGACATTTGACAACCCGCATTGGGCGGGCGTGGTGGGTTACAGTCCACCCTCTCTCATAAGGACTCCTGTGCTATGTCTTAACTGTGAATTTGGGGACACAAAGGCTGATTTATTTATGGTATGCTACCTGTTCATTCTGTCTTTATATGTCCAATATATATTTATATGCCAATTGTGTTCCCGGAAAGCCTTAAAATAGCAAGAGTTCTAAAAAATCATAAAAAGGGTGTTAATTAGATTCCAATACTCATAGGCCAATTTTGCTCATACCTGTAATTTCAATAAAACTTGAGAAAATATTTAAAATGAAAACATTTAAATCATAATAAAATTCTTAATTACAGACAATTTGGTTATCAGAAAAATGTGGGAACAAATGACGCAGTTTATAAGTTAATGGAGGAAGTAGTTAACGGAATTAATAATAAATTAAAAGTTGTCGGTTTATTCCCTGACCTCAGCTCTGCTTTTGACATAGTAAATCACAAGCCACTACTACCAAAAATGGAGCATTATGGGGCAAGAGGACCAGTTCTAAACTTATTTAAATCTTACATAGAAAAAAACACAAAAAAGTAAAAATAACTTTAGCTTCTGAAGTCGGTGACTTTTGTTTGTTTTATTCAGTTTTTTTGTCACCGACTTCAGAAGCTAAAGTTATTTTTACTTTTTTGTGTTTTGAAGTCGGTTTTATTTTTTGCAAAAAAGTTTTTTTATTTCTCCATTTTTAGTTGTAATATCCTTTACAAATATTTGATATTCATTAATTTTACGTTGCTAACAATACATGTCACGGTAATAGACTTATCCGCAATAAAATGGAACTTAACATACCTAACTCTCGAAATCTGGGCGTCCTGTACACATCTGCGTACCCCGTCAGAGCATACAGGCGTGATGGTAAGTTAAGATGTTGCGTAAACAATAAACATCCAAGCGATTGCAGCAACCACGACAGATTTGCCGTCTATTTTTGAAGAGTTCTATTGTATATCTCCGAAGATCAGGATCAGATCTTCACCAAATTTAAATGGGACCACCTCAGGAGTATACTCTTTCAAATAAAAAAAGAATTTTGAGGATCGGTTCACAAATGGAGGAGAAATTAGGTAACATACAAAAAAAATAAAAAAAAATAAAAAAAATACATACACATGAACATATAACCTCCTCCTTTTTTAAAGTCGGTTAAAAATAGGAAGCAATGCGTAGAAATTAATGTGGAAAAAGAAAAAGTCCAGAAAATCTTCGAATCGGGACTAAATCAAATAAGGCAAGGCAAGAAGTCCAAGGTTCAATATTAGGGCCATCTCGTTATTGTTGGATTTTTATAAAGGGTGTAAAACTACACCTAACGAAGCCGAAAGGTACAGTCGTGGTCTTTTCCGCCTGCCCAGTTAATTTTTTTTTCGCATAAATCATGCGTAGGTAGGCGCCAAACCCCGCCCCCTCAAAGTTTAGGCCTATTAGGGAAGCGTCAACGTAATTAGTTGCAATCTGCACTGCGCAGCTTAGTGACGTATCCTCTGTACCACCTTTTGCGAATTTTACGAACTTTGGCGCGCTTACCGGACCTTTTGAACATTGACCATTGCTCTGCTTACCTGACCTTTGATTGACTAAACGTTAACCTGTGCAATAATATTGGACTCCTGAGAATCTGTGCTAGAACATTTTGTGCATAATGTCTTCCAGAAATCTCATACAAGAAGAACGAAATGAAATTATAATTTTGCATGGACAAGGATTTAACATCAGTCAAATCGCTGAGCTGAGTCCCAAAATAAAATGTTTAAATTCTTAAAATGGACTTTACATTCATAAACATAAAGTCCATTTTAAGAATTTTAAATTTTTAACGTGATTCATATTATGTTCTGCAAAAGCGGCCATTTTAGGCCCGCTGGCTAGATCAACGTTTCACCCCCCTAAAGCCCCTATTTTTGTTTTTTTTTCTAATAATGGCAGTTTGAAAATAACAATAACTCTCGTTCGGCGTGCGTCGGACTCGTCAGTGCGGGTGGAACGGTATTGTATTTCATTCATTATTTCTATACAAAGGCGGGGCGGAGCTAGAGTGGTCAGGCGGGAGTGTCCACGATAGTACTTGTTATCCCCATCACTGCGATCATTTTTTGTTCTAGCTAGACCATACCTGGGAACCCCCTAGTTACGGAGATATTGGGGGTAAAAGTTCAAAATTTTTCACAGCTGTTTTTTTAATTCTAGTTTTTCAGGTTCCAACTTTTCTTAAATTACCTCCATGACTCGTTTACGAGTACTATTCAAAGCATCCACTAGCACAATGTTTTAAGAGTGCTATATTGAGTTTTAGGTAAATTGTTGTGATTTTACACCCCAAAAAAATAAGTCGTTTCCTAGGAATCATTTTTGCGTAGGGGTACTTATTTTAATGCACCTAATGCCTGGTTGACGGCTTTGTGAAGGGTTCGTTTACACCCTGTATTTATCTATGATTAACATTTTTGTTGACAGGTTTTTTGTATCACCTTTTTTATTTCATTAACATGTTTGTGTTTTTGGCTACGGTTCCGAATTTTAATTGTTGAATTGTGATTTTATTTTATGTTTTATTTGTAAACCTTAAGCGCCGTGTTGTGTTAGTTTTTTAATGTTTCGATACAATGTAAAAATTGTTCGTAAAATAAATTATAAATATAAGGAATTAGATCAATGCACACTCAAATAAGAATATTCTAAAGCAAAGTAACCGTCCTTCAATATCTACTTATCAGCAGTAGTGTCGGCGGTGGACTGGGAAGCGCCGACGCCGTACGATCCTGTATGGCTGGCCAGCGTGCAGATGTACCCTCCAGCTCCCACGGTCAACGAGACGCGTTTCTGGGGCTTCGGATGGGTGTATGAGTCCGATGTTGAATTTCGTCTGTTTACAAGGTAAGAGAGTTAAAATTCTCAAAGCACTCAAAGCCTCAATGACAATCCCCTTTTTGGGTTTATTAAAGTAAGGCACCCTGCCTTATTTTAATAAAGCCAAAAGAAAAGAACCGCTAATAAAATTCATTTTCCTGTTTGGTTTTATCAATGAAAACAGGAAAATGTTTTCGGTATATTGTCAGTTAATTTTGAAATTGAAATTCCTATTTATATTCTTGAAAGACTTTGAACGTACTCAAAAAATTACTCCAGTCTTTGGCGATCTGTATTGGCTTTCACTTTATCAATCCGTGGTCCGTAGAAATCACAACCTTGCGGATACCAAAACTCAAATTAGCTTAAAGAGGAATAGAAAGAACAGACTGTTTAACTTTAAAGTTGCTTCTCCCAAGTTGTAAGTGCAAACTCTACGAAAACTGATTGTTTAAACTACTCGGGGGTACCTATGGCTTGGATGTGGTTTTCAGTGGTATCGACCGACCTGCATGATATTGGCAGCACGAAAAGTTCGGCTGAAACTTTAAATATTGCTGGCAAAAAAACCGTTCAGTATATTTTAAAACATACTGGAGTTCTGGACTACCAAAAAAATAGAAAGTTTGTAAATAATCTAGTGCTCTGTAGCTTTTATAACCTGTTTTGACACGTCAGGTATTTGTGCTCAATATTTCCGAAGGTCTTGTTAGAATAATAATAATTTATAGTTTAAGACATTACATTCATTACTTCGATTCCTGTAACTCACATTAGGCTAGGTTGGTAAGTGACAAAGTTTTAGTGCAGCAAGTTTCAAATGCAAAATACTAGAATAGTTAAAAAAACAGCTCGATGAGAAGTCACACTCATAACCTCACAAAAATAGCTAGTTAAAGAACTATCCAAGAACGTTAAACGTTTTTAAACATGTGGTGTATTCCGCTTTGTAAAAATGTTCTCACCATGAAGGGAATTCTTAAACATAATAATTAAAATTCGCAAAACGTTCTCTCTAACATATTTTACTATCGTTGTGTCTGACAAAAATTTTAACGCCACCTTTTTGGTGCTCGCTATTGTTCTTGTAGCGTATGTAATGTGTGGTAACAGTCATAAGACTATAATTATATTGAAATGAGCTATTAAGTATGTATGTTGTGCGTCTCAGCGTGCTGAGCGAAATTCTGTTTGGTATCTAGAGCTTCAATATTATTCTCAATACACTTCCTCGAAAACTAAAACTGAGGTTCAAAATGTAGAGTATTTCACACTCTTGGTTACTTTGAATTTATTTTCAATAGTATTTTATTTCCTATAAGATTTTTAAAGTCGGTTGTACTGTGATTGTATTTTTTAAACCTGTGTAAAGAGATGTGTAAGGTACAGGAAGGTACATATATCTAAACTCTAAAGCGACTGCAACTTTCACCTGAATTCTAGAGAAACTGACAACGCAATCGTTCATGTTATCATGTCATGGAATTTCTACCTCATGCTTTCCAGTAACAATATTTATGTAATTTCAGGAGAAACCCATTCGACTTTCAAGTTTTAACAACCAACAATTCAGCGTCTCTACAAGAATCAAATTTCGACTTTAGCAAAAAAGTAAAGGTGCTTACACACGGCTGGCTCAATCATGGATACAGCCCTATGCCTGAATCAATTAAGGAAGGTGAGAAAGAAGTCTTTCAAAACCGGTCGTATTGCGTGGTCGTGGCGAAGAATGTAACGCTCGGTTTCAACCCAAGCAGAGACGAGCAGAGCGGAGAGGAGATGTGCCAAATTCGATCAATCACAGGAAGGGCCAAAGACTAGATGTAAATTTTAACTAATGTGATTGGTCGATTTCCGCACGTCTCCTCTCCGCTCTGCTCGTGTCCGCTTTGGTGGAGTCGGAGCGAAGGTTCACGCCGCACGGAGAGACGGTTCGCACCGCCTCATACGCGCGGTCGTGCGGTTAACGTGTGTTAGGTATACAAGACGATACATCAAGCTATACATACCTATCTAGTATAAATAATAAATAAAAATAAAAACTTTTTAATTCAGACTTCAAAGAATCCATAGAAGGTTAGTACAATAAAACTTATGAAAAACTAGTGTTAGTAGTATAATAAAAATAAAAAAGGGCTATTTCATAATGTGGGTGTTCACCCAGTGCTGGACGTACCGCGTGTCCAGCCTATCCGCAATGACAGCCAGGATGCTGTTGGTGCTGGCGCGCAACCTACCAAGCGCAGCGGCGCATCGTTTGCGGAGTACGGCGTGAAACCCGTCAACGTGTGCATCCGCAAACATATCCGACGCACTGCACCAGCGCGGCAGCCCCAACAACGCCCTGAATGCATTGTTATATTGGACTCGCAGGGCGCTGAAAGATCTTTGCGCATAATGAGCCCACAGGCTGCACGTGTATAATGATGTGCAATGCGCTCTGAAGAGTGTTAATTTCACTTGCGCATTACAACGTTTAAACCTGTGGGCTATCATATTCGCTCTGATTGACAGCGCCCTACGCTCCCTGTCCATGTCTTTATCGTCACGTAGGTGATCCGTGACAGTATAACTTGACCTTTTTTTTGGAGGGTAGGAAATCATAAAATGACTCGGAAAAGAGTGAATGGAAGGGAGTGTGAAACTTCTGGTTACTAAAACCCATGTTCCTTCGTAGCCCTTTGTGTCCGGGCCGCAGTATCTCTTTCGAACAACCCGCAACCCCGGCTGTATGAGCTTCAAGTAAATTTAAAGATTAACGTATACCTTCTGGATTTACATAGCTTGATTGGTTGTCGTTCTTACATCTTAAATAACACTTAATCTAGTCGAGACAAAATACTTTTCTCATTGTAAAGTATACAGATCGTATTTTCTTCTGCATATAGTAGGTAACTAAATGTCGATGTACTCCCGATACCGGGGAATGGGAACTGCAATGGTTGTAGGCGATTACTCCGCCTGTATCTGCATAATGAGATCTTGAAATCCATCACGTCGATGCCAGACTGAATTTCAAGCGAGGTCAATGTATCTCGATTCTCGAACACCTACACTGCCAGAGAAAAATGTGTGCTATTCTGATGGTAAGAACCAGTGGAATAGATTGATAGTATCCTTCTTTTTTCTATTGTATAGAAGGCTCCAATTTATTTCAATGTTCTCTTTTGAGTCATTTACTAACAAAGGCTTACGTTGAAATGTATTTCGTGATAATATTCAAGAAGCCTTTCTTATCTATGTGGTCGTAATTCTAAAACCTATCTATGTACAGAAACCAGCACATCAAGCTACCCGAAACTGACTGATTTTCCCAAATTAACATTGAACCTAATACTTTAGCGTTAGAGTTGAAAATCTATTAAAGGAATTTGACAAATTGTAGTAACTTGATGTGCTGGCGTCTGGAGATCATAATTATCCATAAAAAAAAAAATCAAGTCATCAACGGCTTCTGAACGCGACTGTATCGGTATCACAAGGCTTCAGATAATAAAACTACCAGAATTAACTGTTTTACCTTTTCATTTCAGCATACCTAAACGTGAGTGATCTGAACATCATTGTGGTAGACTGGGGTGTCGCGGCCAACGTCAACTATGTCCTGGCCAGCTACAACGTGGCCTCAGTTGGCCGTCTCCTCACCGAGTTCCTAAACTTCCTCATTGGTGAGGGAGTGTCTATGGATGATGTGCATCTGATTGGTCACAGTCTTGGGGCGCATGTAGTGGGTATAGCTGGCGCTTACGTGAAGAAAGGTCCTATTGATACTATCACTGGTGAGTAGGATTTTAACCTTTTTGTGGAGGAGCATGCTTGACTCGATGTATGAACGTGATTGAGGCGAAAGGTAGGAAGTATAAGGATCGCAGCAGTGGCGTGCTGTAGTTTCTCCCTGTTCCTTTGGAAAATGGCGTGAATGTCATATTATGTTAATATAAATTATAACAAGAAGATGTTATAGACGGCTCAGACAATTCTTTTTTTGGCGAGTGGAAAATCATCAAATAACCCCCCCCGCTCTTGGGGAGAACGAAAGGGAGTGTCAGACTTCTACTGACTAAAAACCACCCATGTTCCTTCATAGTTAACCCTTCATGTCGAGGCCGCGATATCTCTTGCGAACACCCCGCAGCCAGACGGCTCAGACCTTACGTGCGTATGTGGCGTCTCCCTACACACAATTTTCTGTCTTCCATCTTGCACCGCATGCCTTACCTATCACCTTCTCACTTGATGATCTATTTACTATATCGGTGAGCGGAGGTGTTCGCGTGGATGAGTTTTGACCTAAACACATTTGAACTTTTGCCATCGATACGCTACGGAGAAGATATTATAGTGGTATTTCTACTTACCTATAAAAATACCTAACGTATTGATATAACTTTCCGACATACTCGTTTTTCGAGAAAGATCGATGGCTTGTTATTTTCGATTGGGCCTTGAAACACGTTACAAGTTGATTTATCTCTTTTTAATGTGTCGGTACCAGAACAAGATATAGCAATTTGTTTAGTAATTTGAGCAGGTCGTGGCTAGATAATAATAGGCAAGCGCGGCTTAACCGGAAGATTGACCCCGAGGTCAACCTTCCGGTTAAGCCGCGCTACATACCGAGTTTCCTTCGTACCTCGGACAGCACGTTAAATCGTTGGTCTCGACTGCCATTTGTAGATCTATGACAGTCGTTACAGGTGTTCAGTGACCCGAAAGTCTGACCACTAGTCTTACCAAGGGTATCATATTAACCAGTATTAAAAGGGTTATGGAGGTCAGGTAGGCAGTCGCTCCATATAAAATACTGGTATTCAGCTGCATCCAGTTAGACTGGAAGCCGACCCCATCATAGTTGGGAAAAGGCTAGGCAGATCATTGAGGTATAATGTACTAAGATGATGAATTTGTTTTGCAATTTCATGTTACGGCGGCTGACATGTTTAAATAAAAACAGTTACCGAGGGCTTAATATACTAATGTGGTTGTCAGTTAAGTAAACGCTGCACGTTTGAGGCGTCAATCAATGTCAAGTTGAAGGAGCTACACTTCATATTCTGCAGTTTTGAGCACAATGCCTTTTACCCTTGGGCCTCGTTCCATACTAGGGGTACTTTCTCTTCTCCTTCATAAGGGGTTACCAACTTATAGGCAAACAAAATAGTAATGAGGGTTTGACGTCATTTTTAACCGACTTTAAAAGGAAGTTATATACGACCCGTATAATATAATATAAAAAATAAAATAAATGTATTAAAAAAAATATACATATATTGTCAGAATTGCAAATGTTTTGTATAATAAATGTAAGTCAATACCAGTTTCTAAACCAGCTTTTAACCGCTCGTTTTCCTTTTCATCTCATAAAATAAACGCGGAATTGTAAAAAACAACAAACTTAGGGAATAGTCCAAGTTTAATTAAAATCGGTTCAGTATTTTCAGACGACAGGATGATGGTCCTGTTATGAATTACTTTTGAATATAATGAAAAATTAATAAATTGGTGTGGTTAGTACCTATACTGAAACTAAAAAAGACTAAATCAGAAAACTTTTTTGCAAAAAATAACAAACTCCGTGAAACAAAGTTACCGACTTCCGACAGCAAAGTTATTTTAGAATTTATTTAGTTTTTCGAAATCGGTTATTTCTTTGCAAAAATGTTTTTTATTGTTTCTCTATAAATTTTCAGTAGGTATCGTACTCCTAGATCAAAATTCTCATTTTTACCACATTAAGGAGGAGGAAGAATTTAGGACATTGGTGAGAAGATCAAAATGAAATAGCGGCACGTCTTGTTAGACTGAAACCCGATCCCTAGATAGGATAAGACAAGGCGGATATCTCAATCCGCTTAACCTCTCTAAGTGTACAGAGAGATTAACGATTATTACGAACTTCATGCAGGATCAAGTATTCCATTATCCCTCAGTGTAACCCGAAACAGTGTACCTATCGCCCCAACCCCTTCAAAGCTGGACAACAGGCAGCAGGACATAATAAATCGCCTCTTAATTACGTGCTTATGGCAAATAATTTGGCAATTTTAACTCCCCATTCTGCGTTGAATGTCGAGGTGTTTACGCAACCGATTCTGTTAGCTTTTATAACAAAACCACAGCAAATTAGCTCCTATTGTTAGTTAAACTCTTGCGGCTGCTGTGAAGACTCCTATTGTTTGCTAATTTTGCGTATACCATATTATTATCGTTATTGTTTGGATAACATGTAACTAAAATTAATATTAGGAAACTTTGGATTTATGGGCGCAAGATCAACCTGACATTTTGGATCCTGAACCTATTTATATCTAGTTGTTGAAATTTTGAAAACTCCATAAACTAAATCTTTGGTCTAAACTAGGCCAAACTGCTTAGAATATGACTCCCCATTGAACAAACTAACAGAACTTCCATAATCATCTCGTTTCCCAGAAGCGGATTTCGAGAATTTAATGTCTGAGTGAAAAAATCTTACGAATGATTTTCTTATTTTAGGTTTAGATCCAGCTTTGCCTTTGTTTACGCTTGGGAACAAGGATGCCAGGCTGGATAAGCACGATGCTCGTCACGTGGAGGTCATTCATACTTGTGGAGGATATCTGGGCTTCGCATCTCCTTTGGGTCATATTGACTTCTATCCGAATGGAGGTACAAGGCAGCCTGGATGCGGGATTGATTACAGAGGTATGTATCGTCGAGCGGAACAGTTAAGTCAGTAAAAAACACGTAGATCTGCTAGTTAAAAATCTCTATGTGATGACAAATCCCCCTCTGGCTCGTATGTTCAAAACTCTCTTTTTTATAGCTGTTCGTTTATGGACGCAGAAATATATGAGTGATTTATTTAAAAAAGTTGAGGCATTTTTTTGGTTTTTATGTTACTCATTGGAGTAACTTAGGAATAAATGTATGAGATTCTTATCTTTCTACAACAAAAGAATGGAGTACTTTGGGAATAACCCTTAATTTTTTTGTATTGGGCGGGTGGAAAATCATCAAATAACCCCTCCCGCTCTTGGGCAGAGCGAAAGGGAGTGTCAGACTTCTACTGACTAAAAACCACTCATGTTCCTTCTTAGCCCTTGCGCCGAGGCCGCGGTATCTCTTTCGAACAACCCGCAGCCCCGACGGGGCCGCAGCCCCGACGGGTTGGGAATAACCCTTATGTTAGACTATCTGCACAGTGCAGCGTTACACGGTAAGATCATAAGTTGCAACATCATAGAGCATTTCCAGAGTGAAAATGTCTATGTGGAAAATGTGGATGATGGATTCAGAATGATGTACTGAATACATGGTCACCGTTTTCACATCGGTGTCCCTTCTACCTTGTATGCATAGAATAGCATTAGTGTTGTACTCCACTCTATGCACTGCAGGGTCTTAGATTTTAATCAGACTTTTTAAGTAATCAAAATTTTATAAATATACTTATCTGATCTAAGAGAAAGATTCATAAAATAATTTTTTCGCAAGTATTTTACTTTTTAAAAAACAACCTGCTCTTTTTATCGTAATAAGAGTTTTATTTGTTTGCATTTGAAATTGAAATCCAATTAAGTTTAACATAAATTTAATCGAGATTTAAACACAAAAGAACTTCTTGATAAATCGCATTAATTAAAATAAGTCTCTGTGGGAATTCTAGTACTAGAAAATTAAGAAGTTTTAATTTTGAAAATTCAGAAGTCTATTTGATTAAAACATTGCCAGTGTTATAGTATCGTATTGTTTGGTATATCAAAAGGTATCTCATTATTGCCCAGTAGTTACTGGGGGTAGTGGGGTTGTGAAAATCAGATAGGCAGTCGCTCCATTTTGGACTGGAAGCCGACCCCAAAACGCTTACCCAGATGACGATTTGATTTATAGTCAGAACTGCCATTTTAATACAGCTGACGTAAACTTCCCTCCATCCCATCCTTTAAAGGTTCTATCCATGCTCCAAAAAGAAAAAAAGCTATACACAGGTTGACTTCATGTTCTCTCAGCCCCGTCTTATAGAATAATATTAATAATTAATAAAATTAATAATGAAACTTGTTCGACACAGCAAGTTAGCTAAATGTCTAGTGTCTTGAAGATTTGAGGCTATTCATACATACAAGGTATTACTAACATCATTATACAGGTTGAAAAGGATATACTGACGCACAAATTGAATGAATAATTTCGATGGGGGGTCAGAATCATCACTACATATTATAAAACAAAGTCCTCCACCGCGTTTGTCTGTCTGTCTGTCTGTTCGCGATAAACTCAAAAACTACTGAGAGTGTTTAGAGATAGAGTGGTTCTCGAGAAAGGTTTTAATCTATTACTTGGTGTCTCCAGCGGCTTCGCCCGCTACAACTTGAAAATTATCCCACGGGAAGACAAAATCGGGATAAAAACTATCCTATGTGTTAATCCAGGTTATAAACTATCTGTGTACCAAATTATATCCAAATCCGTTCAGTAATTTATGCGTGAAAGAGTAACAAATGTCCATACATACATACTTACAAACTTTCGCGTTTATAATATTAGTAGGGTTTGTCAAGTTTTGTATACATTGGCTAAACTATCAAAATCAAAAGTCATTTATTCAAACTAGGCTGATAATCAGCACTTTTCGAACTTCAAAATTTACTTTACTTTACTTTACTCATTTACAAGTGACAGTCCCCCAAAACGCCCACCCTTCGACACTTCCTAGTGTTTTTTGCTGGAAAGAAAAAGTGGCGGAACAAACTCCCCAGCAACACATCTGTCTGTTTGGTTAGAAGAACCAGACTCGATACAATAGAAAGGTGTAACTTAATATTACGATTGACTACAGACACAAATCAAAAATAAAAATGTATATAATAATAAAAACATAAAAAAGACATAACATGTCAGTAAACTAATTTTGGAGAAAGAACATAAATAACAAACATTGTCTTGTGTTCAACTCAGCGACCAACTATTCCTATCATTTAAGTAGTCGTTAATGGAATAGTAAGCTTTTAAACAAGCTATCTTGACATTTGTTGGTGGTGTGGGAAAAAAATACTTTTGGTCGCGATAACCAACATTCATGCGGGCGAAGACGCGGGCATCAGCTAGTACTAAATATAATGTGGTAACCGTTTGTGCGTCGGTGTCTCAACCCACCCGATATTAAAATATACTAGATATCTATTATAAGTTGAACCTAAACAAGGTATACTGAATACCTAAGATGGTAATAATAGCCTTTCTTAGAAAGGTTACTTTTCTCGTTACCGTTCCATTGTTGATGTTATGGCTAGAGATGTGTACGAAAATAAACGTAAGATGAGCTGGCTTCCCGTCGGGGCTGCGGGTTGTTCGCAAGAGATACCGCGGCCTCGACATGAAGGGCTAAGAAGGAACATGGGTGGTTTTTAGTCAGTAGAAGTCTGACACTCCCTTTCGCTCTGCCCAAGAGCGGGAGGGGTCATTTGATGATTTCCCACCCACCAAAAAAAAAAAAGAGTTATTCCCAAAGTACTCCATTCTTTTGTTGTAAAAAGTTGGGCGGCACCCAGTGGCATTCCTTGGAGAAAAATAAAAAATATTGTTTTAATCTTTCACCTTTATAACTAAACTAATTCGACGCTGTCATCCCGCGATCATGGCGTTTGCAACAGTGTCGAAATATCGGGGGCTCATAATAAAGGATAATCACGGAAGATATCTCATACGTGACAGTATTAGATACATGATAATTATGTCTTTGAATTTTTGTTTCTAGGACGTTTTCTGATGAGGTTTTTTTTCACCGCATTTGAAAGCAGTTGTGATCCCTTGGAAATGGCCTTGGGGTCAAACCCAGGCAACTCCACTACTTTGATTTTGAAGTTCGTCTTATATTCCACCAGGTCTATGTGCCCACAACCGAGCCCACATGTTCTTCGCGGAGTCCATCATATCTGACGTGCCGTTCACGGCAGTCCGGTGCACCAGCTACAACGAGTTGTACTACACGGGGTCCTGTAGAGGCACTGGCGAGACCCTGATCATGGGCGGATTTGATATACACTACGGGTGAGTTTGCAAAGATAAAGACGCACACACATGAAGCTGCTAGAATCTGCCAAATTCTTTAATAGATTTTCAACTTTATCGCTATAGGATAAGGTACAAGGATTGACTGAGAAGATTTTACAGTTTCGGGCACCTTGATGTACTGTCGACTGTACGAGTGTTAGAAATGTGTGAAATATTACAATCTATTCAATATATGTATAGGACAGCTAACTCTTTTGGATAGTTCAGTTTAATGGTCCGAATTATGTACTTAAATAATTATACGTCCACACCTTTCTGACATACGCTGTATACATAGAGAATATTCTAAGAACCTTAATTCAATTCCAACGATTGATGTTGGAAGCCTTTAATGACAATTCACTTGGATCTTAAACACTTTAATTTTGAACGAAGAAATTTCGAATTTCCTTCTAAGAATATTTGTTAAAATAAATACTCTTAATTAAGGATCCCTAGTCAGTAATGCTCCAAAACATTTAAAATTTGACTACCGAAAGTCGGTATTTGATATTTATGTTCCAATTAATTAACATTTAGTTATGAT
This sequence comes from Diarsia brunnea, assembly GCA_949774965.1. Classification (NCBI taxonomy): domain Eukaryota; kingdom Metazoa; phylum Arthropoda; class Insecta; order Lepidoptera; family Noctuidae; genus Diarsia; species Diarsia brunnea. Next base: position 9,139,367 of record OX458997.1, on the reverse strand, counting down.
TCCCTCGTTCCTTCCTTCTCTGCGAAACATTCACTCCAGCGACTCAAACAACAAAAGAAGGTTATTTTAAGTATTCATGAACACGGTTAACTTTTCGTCGCTTCTATGTTTAATTAAACAAAGAACTGGCAACGGGAAGCAGTAACAACATTAGCTTAAATCTTGGAGATCAACGTTCATTGTTTCGTTTCAGGAAGGATGGTATTTACTACCTCAGGACAAACGCTGAGAAACCCTACGCATTGGGGGACGGTGACCCAACATGAATTACGATAAAATATTAATACCGAGCTTTGCCAACTTCGCCTATAAATTAAATTTTCAAAGAAATTATTACTGGGTGCTCCATTTTTATTCGCGGCCGCTGACGTCCGGACTGATGTTAATTATTAACACGGCTTCGTTGGTGAAAACTTGCGTCATACAGCATCACCTGTCATGGACTTATTATTTATTTTATGAGCTTAGAGTAGATATTACTAGTTTCAATATAATAGTTGAAAATCAGCAGACGTTGAGAGTTTTCCGAGCACAATTGAAAAGCTCTTTCGCATTGTCATTTTGTGTAATATTAAACAATGCAAAGCAAGTTAATTAAAATTGAGTTGGTTAAATTGTGAATTAATATGAAGACCAAAAATTATATATAATAATATACCTGTGTCCGTGTGAACAGCCTTTTACTGGTATTCGGAGAACTCTAGAAACGAGAGTTAAATTTTTAATAAGTTCGTTCGGCTGCTGAATTTTAGTTGAATCGTTAAAAATATTAAATGCCGCTAAATAACGAGAGTTTCAATTTATATGGGAAGTTGATTTGTTTGGCGAATGTCCAAAATTCGGGTAACAATAATTTGTTCTTATAAATTAGAATTAATTCGGGCCCGCTCGTTTATTTGGAACGTAATAAACTGAAAATGTCATTGAGCAGCGGTCAATGGAAATTCATTAATACAATTACATTTACATGTATGCATGTTTTTTTTTATGTTTTAAGTATACAATTGTGATTCCTATTACATAGAGTTTAATACGGTATTCCTTTGAGAATACCGTAAAATTCTGTGAGTAAACATTACAGGTTATCCCGCTATCTCTTCACATTATTATGCGTTATTTTTGAAGTAAGAACAAACTCATTAGCCATTATGTATAACTTATGTACTAGTGTTAATATAAATATTGAATCGTTTTATACAGAGTGCATCAAAAAGAGACACTGATGCTAAAACGGTTAACACTTTTTCAATACATGGAAGTTTTTACTCGGTTTAAAAATAAAACAGCTTTCGTTTTCTACATAACTGCAATATCTGCACGGGCAAAATGTTTTGATCTATCGATGAAATTTATTCGGGTCAAAAATGATATACTGAATACTTGGTAACCGTTTTACTAGCGTCAGTCTCTTTCACCTTATATAGCATGGAACTGAAGAATGTTCTCCATGCTACAGTTGTTGCCAATTAAGATAGCAATAGCGTTCATTGGCCTTTCTCTAATATCTCTTCGTACGAACCAAAACAAATGAACAATGTATCCATCATGTATCATTAGAAAAAATGTTGAAGATCACGACAGATGATGATTGAAGACATGAACAGGCTTATTTTTGAATTTCAAAGTTACGAACTTAAAAAATGTCGGTGGGTCAATGACCGCTATTGCGATCTTATCTGGCGGTAACTATACCATCATTGCGAGCAACTGAATATTTTGTCGAAAGCAATAACAGCCAAGTGTATGGGACATAATATTATGTTTTTTACGCGATTACGGTGTTGTTAGTCCCATAAATTTGTTCAGTTTGATAGTCTATTCATTATTGTATAGACTAGTATAGTATTATATTATCAAACTGAACAACTTATACATGCTGTATAACTTGTATTCAAGTGTCAAAATATTGAATCGTTTATACTTCTTCTTATAACTTAGATTACGACATGGGAACAGTTCCAAAAAAGTATTGACTTCAAGATAAATCGTGTTTCCCTTGTAATATCATAAAAGGGACCGACAGAGACATCTCCAACTTTGTTCGTATTGTTGTTAGAAATATTTTTCATTTTGCCCTGAGTGTGTATTGGCGAGGTTTCGAAATATTGGAACTACTAGAGAATAACACTCGTTTAGTGTGTATTGAAATATTTATGTTGGTAGGTATTTATTATTAGTTTAAGAAAACGGTTGTATTTTGGTCGTGGGGCAGTTATTTTTCTTATAGTTAAACTAATTTAAACATTTTTCCTTATGACACAAGTTACTATTTTTCAGTTTCTGCTGAGAAGTTGAAATTGAGGACTTCCTTAGGTTTAAATTTGTTGAATTTCGCTACACTAAACTGAAGGAACCACCTTAGTTATCAAGTGCTCAAATCAGAAATGAATGAATTAATTTATATGTGCTTCTATTTCCTAAGCAAGTACTTCTGTAAGTTATAGAAAAACAAAATCAATAATAAACAATTAAAAGCAGTTATTTGTTTTGATTATGCATCCTTTATAATATAATTTGGATAGTGAACCTTGGAATTGCTTTACTTCTATTTTGTACTTCATTGAAGTCATAACTAAGTACTTAATTTTGAAAAGAGATACCTACTTGTTTTGTATGATGTGCCAATTATATTTAGACCTAATGGGATAAAACAATTACTCGGTGAATTATACCTGCAATAAACAATGTAGGGATAAATTAAAAAAGATTACAATAGTACTTTAACAGGAAAGAGTTCCATTATTAATAGAACTAGTCTGATTTGTAATAAACTTGAGAGAAAAGCACCTCAGCTCTGTACCTCCTAACACAATTTCCAGAATTCAAGCCGTGTCGTATTCGCTCATCATGAATGAGAACACGAGCGGAAAGATCTAGATATTTATGATACATACAGCCAAATTCAAGCTATTGTTCTATTACCATAATAGGCATTGCTTCTGCTTCCACTAAACCCAAATTATATACGTACATTTGAGTCGTTTGCCAAGCTTTTCATAGTTAGTCTAGAAATGGTTGGCTAGAATATTTGTATTCGCCGTGAGGTTGTTCGCTAGACACCGTCGGAATATTAACCGGAGCACGAGAAATAATGTAGCATAAACCACCGCAGTGGGACGTGCATGAAGCATGCGTCGTTGCTATGCATCCACCGTTGCCCACCTCTACGTACAATTGGAAAAACTTGCGCTGTCTGGCGTAGACCGGCTGTTGGCCCAACATTGCTGATAACTGTGGTGATAGTTTTGCATCCGCAAACATTTGACCAAATAGAAGATCGTAGACAAACAAGGATGTTGGTGACTTCAAGTTCTAGATGTGTACAGCTCTAGTAAATATTTTTGTACGATTTGGGACGATCTCGAGTCCATTTTCAGGTACCAGATTTTTATGACCCAAATTGTCAGGAAGTCGCTACTATAATATTCAGTCAATATCCGAATCAAATCGGGTCAGTGGGGTACCTTATATAGACCGCGTAAATATTGAAAGCTGCCATAATGGATAAGTGATTGGTCTCAAGAGCATGGAACCAATATCTTTCTACTAAATAGTAACTACTTTTACAAACTTTTTGAGAAAGTATTTACGTTAACCTTTCCTGGTTTTTCTTTTTGGAAATTTTATTTTATGAGCTGCTTCTAGGGCTAATGAGAAATACTTATATTTCATTCAAGTTCCTTAGTGAACGTCGGTACATTCTGCTGCATTGTTCTTTCTAGAAAATCAGGTTTGCCTTATTCTGAAGGCAAGCAAGCAACATACTTCAATGTACATTTTGAAATAATTTCAAATACATTCATTTACATCGGAATCGTATACTAGATTCCATTTTTTGATGTAAGATGCACATTACTAAAAGTTACGCGAAAAGGGGAATAAAAAAAAGTATGCAAGCTACCAATGAAGAAGGCAACACATGTATTCACTGGATTGTTATAAATGAAGTGTGTTTCTGTGTAGGTGATGCCTGTCTGAAGCACATCGGTGCACGATCCTTTTGGCGCGAACTCGAGCGCTGCCGAGTGCCAAGGCCTTTATCACAATGGCTGCTATTTGATTAATTATTCCTGATAGCTTCTCGAGGAAATGTTAGTGGAACATACTGTAATTTAACATCAGTATGGTTTGATAATATCGGTTTTACGATAGAGTCGTTAGTGATAGTTATGCAGAAGAAATTTATTTTAAAAATATAGGTTGTGTGTGTTACTTTAAAGAGGCTTATGTTACAGGATATTACTATCAGTGATCGATTTAAAGGATATAATTACTTTAAATCTACTTTATATAAGTTAGTCCCGGCAATGAGTAGAACCTGGTGTTAATGTCCACAGGTTGAATACGGCGAAGAACTACCTGAAACCTCCAAATGCTTTCATGTATTTATAATAACATAGAGAAAATGTCTTTCAAAAGACTTCATTGCGTATAGAATGTCGTTTCTTGGATCAACATTTACTTGACCAAAATATTCCATCCTCATTTCATTTCAGTTTCACTGTACATTTCCTCGCTCTCTTATTTATATAGAATTTGCACGTTCACTATAAAATCTGGTCGAGCGTTCTAAAATAGAAGCTCCATTGAAAAGCGTTAAACTCGAGGTAGAAAATATTTAAAGGAACAGTGTTGGCCAGTGTGAACCACTCACATGTCGTGAAAATTGTGGGAAACAACTATCAGGTCCATTAAATAAATTGCTCTCGTTTTGAGAGCGTCCCACAAAAAGCATAATATGGCAAGATGTTTTCTCAGACGTGAAGTTATGGCGCGGGCGAGAATTCTGATGTTCCATCCGCTTTTATACGTGCTGATTATTTTATTACCTGCTCTGCGACCTTGTGTTTTGGGTTCCTCTTATTTTTAGTTTCGGAAAAATGTTTTGAGGTTTCTTTTTATGAATTATTTATAGGTGTAAAATTGAATTTTCGTCAAAAGATGAAGTATGAGTCATCATTCTCTTGATTTTAGCTGTGGCATGTTTTTAGGTGCAGACGCCACAAAGTTACTACAATCCGTCAGTTTTTTTTAATAGATTTTAACTTTAACGCTAAGTTTGATTGAATGTTCAAGGCTGATTGGGAACCCGTCGGGGCTGCGGGTTGTTTGCAAGAGATACCGCGGCCTCGACATGGAGGGCTAAGAAGGAACATGGGTGGTTTTTAGTCAGTAGAAGTCTGACACTCCCTTTCGCTTTGCCCAAGAGCGGGAGGGGTTATTGGATGATTTTAGACCCGCCAAAAAAAAAAAGCATGATTGGGAAAATTTTACAGTTTCGGGTACTTAGTTAGATGTTGTAGCTTAGACTTTACTTGTGCAGTAGTAAAGCACACTAACTGTACATACTCGTACATTTTGCATTTAACCATGTATGCAGGTACTCTTGCTTGGTGTAAACTTATTTTAAATAAAAAAATTGGTTGCCTGTAAAGTCGGTATACGGGCGAAAGTTTTACGTGACAACGAAAATAGAAGCGCAAGACATGAACCGGTGTGTATGCCTATCTCTCTCACTCTCTCTCTCTCGCTCTGGACGCGTGCCTCTCACTCGCTCTCATTGTGAGCGCATAACGTGAGCGGAGCGTAACGCAGTTTCTTGAAGTGTCACCCGGCAAACCAATTTATAAGACGTTGTCACGTCAATAAATAAGTTACATATACGATTCGTGCCAAAGCAATATTCGAGCCAAGTTACCTCTGCTAACCCCTTTGGGAATACAGGTTTTATATAAAGTGATGTCATGTACTTTATGAGGCTTATTATTTTTACACGACTGCCCCAAAAAAAGAGTGTTATGTTTTTACTTATGATAACTGCCTCGTTGGTCTAGTAATCACAAGCGCGACTGTTGTACATGAGGTCTTGGATTCGATGGTTGAGTGTTTTTGTCAATGGAGTCTGGGTTTGTACCCGGTTTATGGCAATAGGCTCGCCCCCTATTACATGAGATATCATAACTGGCAAAATGTGGGTATAATAATGGGTACACTTATGTCTAACCCGTCGGTGATTACAGGCGTGATCTTGTGTTATGAATCCTACTTAATATTATAAATGCGAAAGGTTGTAAGTATGGATAGATGTATGTTTGTTACTCTTTCACGCAAAAACTACTGAACGGGTGTGGACGAAATTTAGAACACAGATAGTTTATAACCTGGATTAACACATAGGATACTTCTTATCCCGGTAGTATGTTCCCGTAGGACAATTATCAAAGTCCACGCGGGTGAAGTCGCTGGCACAAGCTAGTAAATTAATGAAATCTTCACTAATTACCTGCAGTGTCAGATATTTATCAACAGATATCATTATGGGTAATTTTCCCAAAGTTATGTATAAGTGGTTGGATAATACAATACGAGGAATCCGGAATCCGCTATCAATAATCTAGTGGTACTAATTAATAGCCATGTGTTAACACACTACCGGAATGTTCTGTTATGTGTGTCTCGAACATCGTCGTGATTCAGTGTCAGACAACCAGGATTATTACTGAACTTTGTTCTATTGAATCGCAGAAGTCTTACCATAAATTGCAGCCCTTTTCCAAAGTAATAAGTAGTAATGATTTTAAATAACGCTGACTAATTTTCGGATTGAACGTTTCGGATGTTTTTTTTATTTATTATTAAAACTTTCTGCACAAGTAAAAACTGTACAAAAGCGCATTATCTACCGGTTGACCTTTGGGTGGGAAATAGTATATGGGACTTATTACTGATCCAACAATCGTCATGAATTTTAACATGAAGGTTGTTGGATTAGTTTGAACTATTCACATTTTACAAAAAAACCTTACTTTAGAAGCATTCTATGTATCATCATCCTATAATGTTCCCACTGCAGGGACTCAGGCCTCCTCTATAGGAGAGGGATGGGATATAATCCACCATGCGGGGCCAGTGCGGGTTGGTTGATGTCACATGTCTTCGAATTTTTTGGTTGTTGGATGACATGTCACGATGTTTTCCTTTACCGGTTTGAGAGCAGCGGTGATGAAATACATTACACAAAATAATGCGCCTGCCTGGGTTCGAACCCACGACTTACTGTTCGTAAGTCGGGGCCGCCGCCACTGGGCCACCGCTGTTCTCCCTATCCCATTCTATGTGAGTAATCTGTGTATTCTATTCTTAAATATATGTCATTGTCTGTTCGAAGAGTGCTTAATATTTGTATGGCCTACAGATAGTTATTTCAGGTCTGGGTGTGTTTGTATATGTGAGTTTAAATGTTTGTAAACGCATCCACGATACAGGAGAAATTCCTAGTGTGGGGCAACGTTTTTAGTAAACAAAAAAGTTGAACCGGATCATTAGTTCCGGAGATTACATACAAAGTTATTATAATACTAGTATAGAAAACTTTTTTGCAAAAAATAAAAACCGACTTCAAAAACACAAAAAAGTAAAAAATAACTTTAGCTTCTGAAGTCGGTGACTTTTGTTTGTTTTATTCAGTTTTTTTGTCACCGATTTCAGAAGCTAAAGTTATTTTTCGGTTAAGGTTTTATTTTTTGCAAAAAAGTTTTTTTATTTTTCCATTTTTAGTTGTAATATCCTTTACAAATATTTGATTTTCATTAATTTTACGTTGTTAACAATACATGTCACGGTAATAGGCTTATCCGCAATAAAATGGAACTTAACATACCTAACTCTCGAAATCTGGGCGTCCTGTACACATCTGCGTACCCCGTCAGAGCATACAGGCGTGATATATAAACATCCAAGCGATTGCAGCAATCACGACAGATTTGCCGTCTATTTTTGAAGAGTTCTATTGTATATTTCCGAAGATCAGGATCAGATCTTCACCAAATTTAAATGGGACCACCTCAGGAGTATACTCTTTCAAATAAAAAAAGAATTTTGAGAATCGGTTCACAAATGGAGGAGAAATCAGGTAACATACATAAAAAAAAAAAAAAAATACATACACACGAACATATTATAACCTCCTCCTTTTTTGAAGTCGGTTAAAAAGCGACTATTATTTTAACCAAAAAAGCATTTAATACAAACATCTACGTAAACATCTAACAATTTTAATATTCAATTAAAAAGTAAACAATCGGAACTTTATTGACGTTTAAAAGGTATGTCAGTAGGTACCTTCATACACAGTTTGCCTCAAATTAACAATCGAAAGTTCCTCATACATTTACTTAATAGTAATGTCAGTAGACCTACCCTGTAAGTTTCAGCTGACAATTAGACCCTTTGTAGTAATAACTCTGCCTTTAAGCATTTGATTGTAAATTACATTAACTTAATCACTTTGCATTTAAACTCACAAACATTCCCGAAGTTATTTGACAACAATGATTATGACAATGTATACTGTAAATTGTTTAGTTGAACAGTTGAGTTTCATGTACTTTCAGTACCTAACTTTGTTTTGTTCTAACACGTGCATGTGAAATTTCGGAATTTCATGAAAAGTTTAACAATACCTTGTAGCTTGTGTTAAAACATGTTATTTCGAGTCCAAAACTGACCGTGTTATCCTGAAACATACTCGAGAGCAAAACCTTACAAAATAAACATGAATTGCTCATAAAGTTCCCACAATCTTTGTTCCTGTTTGAAAATTATTCAAATCATCGCCATTTTGCATAGGACGAGTGTAATAAGAACGAGTGAGTTTACATGAAAGTTTCACACGGAAAATACCGCAGTTTGTGAACGCTTCAACATGTTAAAAGCCACTAACTTTATATTACCCTTTCTGTACGGATAATTACGTGCGGTTTTGTTCTCTGATATGAACGTTCGTAAAATAATAAGTTATGTGTGTGAAATGTATTAAATGTAGATTTTTTAGGCTCTTTGTTTGAGTACCTAAATGAAAACACATTTTCTGTGGAAACGCGAATTTTTCTAGCAGTGTTGGATTGTATTTTTTGACGAACTAAAAATTTAATCCTTTGTTTGAGTTTAAACCACAGTACTTTTGTGTTAGTGAGGTTTAGGCTCACATATTTATTCATGAAACTAGAGTGTAAAGTACGCGTAGGACCGTAGGTAAATAAAGTAGATTTTCGCTATGAAATTCCGTCTGGTTTGAACTCAATCTCCATTTACGTGGCAATATTAATGGCTGCTAACAAAACCTGTTTGCACGACACAATAAAATTAGTCTTTATTAGTCTCTATATCAATAAAATGTCCATAATTTTATAACATACCGCGAGACACTCGTAAAATAGCATGAAACAGTGCGAATCAAAGCAATCCGTTTCGCTACGGTTATAAAGAACACAATAAAAATGTTTCATGTTGATTACTGTTTCACTGAGACCTACAGGAAAATCATTTTTCTAATATGTATCTGAGAAAACATTGGCCTGTGTTATGATGGTTTGGTTGTAAAAAAGTAATATTGGAGGCGACTGAGCCCGATCGTAAAACGTATAGTAGAAAGCAGGTACGTGGACATTACAAAAGTATTGCGATTATAATGAACTCTGAGGAAATGTTCCTCGTGAAACATTTGTACCTTTTGACGCAGTCGGTGTTATTGTTTGTAGTTGATGTTGTACTGAATAAAATGGGAACGGTAGAGTAAGCTAGTTTTATGAACCTACCTCTGAAATTGTTGTAGGTACTACGTAGTACCGAGGACTGAATATGTAGCTGTAGATTTGTGTTTCAGATTGTCAGTTTTATTTCACAAGCTAATGCGTCCGACCATCCTTTGAACTTTGGCTCCCTATTTCAACCTTTTGGATGAATAATTTACAAAACAAAAAATTAATAACTTGCTTCCTGAACTAGGGATTTAGGGCAAGCGGCGTCTGTATGTCCTTTCATGATTTTTTTTTTTGAAGATATGTTTGGCTCTTAAATCTATTGGTTATTGTCATTATTAAAATAGCTAGAAGAAACTGGGTATGTAATGGGTGTTAACCCATCTACGAGCCAACTTGGGCAAGTACGACTAATCCTAAGGATCGACCCAAGCGCTTGTTATTATTAAGCCACGAGCTCCACAGAACCTTCTACTATAACATTATAAATGTGAAAGTATCAATGTTTAGATTTACGAAATTTTATTAACACAAAGAATACTTTATAAACCGGCCAAGTGCATGTCCGACCACGCACAACGTAGGGTTCTGTAGTTGCCCATCAAAATATGTGAACTTACTACCCTACTTATACATTAAATCATCTGCCTAGCCTTTTCCCAACTATGTTGGGGTCGGCTTCCAGTCTAACCGGATGCAGCTGAATACCAGTATTTTACATGGAGCGACTGCCTATCTGACCTCCACAACCCAGTTAATACTAAGTAATACGATACTCTTTGGTAAGACTGGATGTCAGAATTTCAGGTCACTGACTACCTGTAACGACTGCCAAAGATCTATATATGGCAGCCGGGACCAACAGCTTAACGTGCTTTCCGAGGCACGGAGGAAACTCGGTATGTCGGGCGGTCACCCATCCACAGACCGACCTAGGCAAGCATAGCTTTACCTAAAGATCGACCTGAGTGGCAGTTCTTATTAAGCCGAGCTCCTCCTACTTATACATTATAAATAGAAAAATATTTTATACAAGTACATTTTATAAGTTGGTTGACTATTACTCGTAAACTTTTACAAGTTTACGAGTAATAGTAGTAGCCTACTTAGTTTTGCTTTTATTTTCGTTATATATGCTACTACCATGCATTTTTTAACACAACCCGTATAGGTTTAGGTAGCCACACTTGAGTCTAACAAAAATTTTCACTTTAAAGCTTAATATTTCACAAACGCATCCGTAACTCGAAAAAGTGTTTGAGCAAACTCGCAATATTTTTTAAAGACCTATCCAACGACATCCCACACAAGATCAAGATGTCATCGCGAGAAAAAATAAATCATCCGCACCATAACGTGTCCCTAAAAAAAATATTTTCAAAATTTTAATTTACCACTTTGTCGGCGTAACTTATTTGTATATTCATGTCAAATTACAGCTTTCTAGTGCTAAGAGTCTTTGAGGAATAGTGCGGACGGACAGACAGACAGACAGACGGACATGGCGAAACTGGCTGGTTCCATGTTGACTACGGAACCCTAAAAATTATCCTCTGTGTTAACAGGACTTCAGAATTGGAATTTATCCGAATTCTAATGAAATATTTAACATGCATTTAAAGATAAAGGCAGATAGTTCGAGTACCTCTACATGTTCGGCTCCATGTATCCATAGCAAAAACCACAACTCATTGTATATTTAGCACGTTTGGGATTTCCTCGGGCTTTCAGTTTCCCTTTGGCTTGTATACCGCTTCCCAAATAACCTCACTTTTAAAACATGCATTATAAAGTTTTGCCGGTCCGTTAGGTTTCTAACAGAAATTATGCGGGAGTCCGGTGTGTATCAAAGGTGTTAATCTCTTATGAAATTAGCATTGTTTTATATGCGTTTGTTGTTATTTTCTCTTTTTTGAGGTTCGTTATTCTCATTTTAAACTCAAACTCGAAACATTTGTTTAAAATAGACCAGTTAAATGTACTTTTGAAATGCTTTGGTGATGTGGTGTGATCTTCGAATAAGGTCACGCTATCCTTATCAAACCATGAAGGGCTAAGAAGGAACATGGGTGGTTTTTAGTCAGTAGAAGTCTGACACTCCCTTTCGCTCTGCCCAAGAGCGAACTGGGAAATCATCAAATAACCCCTTCCGCTCTTGGGCAGAGCGAAAGGGGTTATTTGATGATTTCCCAACCCCCAAAAAAAAAAAAATAGTTACCTCCTCGGTATGTGTACGTTCCCTCCTACACACGCCATCCTTATCAAACGCATAGTTGCATTCGGTCTAAACCAATACTAATGATGTCATATATTATGTCACTTTAATCAAATTTGAACTGTCTAAATTGAAAGATAAAGCTACACTCCAGTCGCAAGGCGTTATAAATGTGAAGAAATAACTACTTTTTACAAAAAAATACGATATGTTTTCAGACAGCATTAATGTCAATCTTTCTTGAAGATATTTCAATGTTCAATTACCAAAGTTCCTACTAATTTATTAACAGCAAAAATACAAAAGATTCCTCAAATGCTATCCTAGCTCAATTCCTTACTTGCTCCATTGAATTTCAAAGGTAGAAAAGAAATCTACCCTCTATTTCTAATGAACAATCAACTTAGTTAATTAACTGAATGGCCACTAAACAACGGTAAACACGTATAGTTGATCGGGAAGGCGATCGATGGGAGGCGAGCTGGGGCCAACTTTGATTCATTTGGACCTAATCCCGCCGCCCATTCCCCAACCTTCTCATTAAACGCCCAATTTGTTCTGGGATCATGCGAAGACTTTAATCTTGCGGCTTGGCAACTTGTCGCAAGACTTGATGTAACTAATTATTGATAGTTGGGTAATCAATGGTTTTAATTAGTCCTATCTCTACGTGAAACACTGAACGTGATTATTACATCTAAATCTCGTTCTAGTGTTGTCAGTTATTTCTATATAATAGTAATGGCAATAACTTTTCCAATGCAGTAAATGTGTGTTGATTACATTTAGTTTTGATTGGTGAAATTAGTTATGTGTCTTGTTGTACTTGTTAAGTAAAGTAAATAATTTGCTACTTGAAGATTTCAGACATGATTAGTTCTTAATTTTATCTCCTCTGTTGAAGGAAAATCATGACAAAATCTTCAGCCTGAGACTCTCACACAATACGCATAAAGTTAATAAAGTCAATAAGCTCCATAATAGTATGGTTCAAAGTCTGATGAATCTCCATGCGGCATTCGCTGTTTATGACACCAAATCATTTTGGGCCTGTTTTCTCAAAGGTATACCTATAATAGAATACACAAACATTACTCCAGTTAAGTTTTACTCATATTATGTAATATGATGCGAGCCTATTTGCTATCTTTCGGACCAGACTCGTGGATGCTACTTTTTATTATTATTATTCCCTTTATTTATTTCTAAACAAACTTTATACATTTTTAAATATTTCTTATAAAAACAATAAAACAAACATTTAAAAATATAAAAAATTGTAGCCCACCGGTATCGGGAACAGGGTCCAAGCTACCGGCGGTCAGGGCTCCAAAGAAAGGAACCTCCTAACGATACGAGCCGTGTCCAGGAGTACCGCTTTCTGCATCAAGCCCTTGATCCAGCCGCCTAACGAGAGCCTCCTCAGGTGTTGGTCGAGGCTCTTGGCAATTAAGCCATTGGCTGTAACGACTATCGGCACAATGATCGCTGAGTCCACATCCCACATGTCGACAACCTCGCGAGCCAAGTCAAGATATTTGATTTGCTTATCTTTCTCGGCTTTCACGAGGTTCCCGTCATGCGGGACGGTTATGTCAACAATCATTGCGCGCCGCTCTGATCGATCCACCACCACTATATCAGGCTATAATAGTCCTGTCAGTGATGATGGATTGATCCCAGTACAGTGTGATACTGCCATTTTCGAGAACTGGGTCGGGCACATACCTGTAGTACGGCACTTCCGATTCCACAAGGTTGTATTTTAGAGCAAGTTGCTGATGGATAATCCTGGCTACAAGGTTGTGTCTATGCAAGTATTCTCCGTTAGCCAGACGAGAACACCCGGAGATAATGTGACGGATTGATTCGCCCGGACGGTGGCATGCCCGACATATGTCAACCGTACCGTCCTTCACAATAAATCTCCGGTAGTTATTCGTCATCATAACTTCATCCATAATTGCACAGACAAAACCTTCGGTTTCTCCGAAGAGTTCCCCTGAACGTAGCCAGGCTACGGACGCCTAGAAGTCTACATCAGGCCCGTGTAGGGCCCGGAAAAAGCGTCCGTGAAGCTCTTTACTCTGCCATACCTCCATGCGTTCATTAGTGTCAAGCACTACAGGTTTGCGCCAGTTCTCTTTAGCCAAGGAGAGCGGGGTAAGGCCCTTGTCCACCGCGACAACATCCCGATGCATCCCCATGTCGGCTTCCAGGAAATATTCCCTGAGACTGCATATCTCACGATTGTGGAGAGTCTTAGTATTTAAAAAACCTCGACCTCCACACTTCCGTGGGATATACAGTCTCATAACCGAAGAACGTGGGTGATGCATTCGATATGTCGTCAACAATGTACGGACCCGCCTATCCAGGGCGTCTAGCTCTGTTTGAGTCCATTTGAGTATGCCGAAAGAGTACATCAAAACCGGCATGACCCAACCGTTGAAGGCACGCACCTTATTTCCGCCTGATAAAAGACTATTAAATACTTTTCTCAGGCGGCCAAAGAAACGCTCCCTCAACGATTGTTTCATGTCAGCAACATTGATGCCCAGCGCTTCCGACATACCCAAATACTTATAGGTTTCGGTTGCTGAGAGGGATCTAAGATTTATGGAATCCGTAAGCTGGGTTCCCACAGATTCCACAATCTCCCCTCGCTTGACATGCATGACCGCACATTTGTCCACACCGAATTCCATCCTGATGGCGCTACTGAAAGCTTCAGTGACCTTCAGTAGCTCCATCAGTTGCAAATCGTTGGGGGCAAAGAGTTTCAGGTCATCCATGTAAAGGAGGTGAGATATAACTTGACCACCTCTCTTTAACCGATAGCCTAGACCTGAATCCTCCAGCAGCGTGCTAAGAGGATTCAAGGCTAAGCAGAACCAAAGTGGACTCAAACTGTCGCCCTGAAATATACCTCGCTCTATCCTTATCGGCTCGCTATTCCTCTGGATCTGCCGACATCCTGGATAGCGAAGGACTGTCCTCCATTGCCCCATACACGACATCAGGAAGGTGCGCAGGGTTGCATCAATTTTATATAACTCTAGCACCCTCATGAGCCATGTATGTGGCACCGAGTCATAGGCCTTCTTATAGTCTATCCAACATGTCGACAGATCCTTTCGGGAACGGCGAACCTGTTGGCTAATGGCCAAATCAATGAGGAGTAGCTCCTTAGTACCACGGGACCCGTTCCTACATCCATTTTGAGAAGCGGACATAACAGAATTTTCGCTAATATGTTTGGTAATTTTAGCTCTCAAAATGGAGGTAAGAACTTTATAGACCGTTGGAAGACACGTAATCGGTCTATAATTTTTGGGTTCCGCAGTACTACCTGATTTATGGAGCAGGTGGGTTATTCCAGTCGTCAGGAACTCTGGTAGCGACCCTGACTCTAAGGTTGACTGGAATAGGGCTGCCAAGCAAGCATGCGATCTTGAGAACCATTTAATCCAGAAGTTGTGCAGTCCGTCCGGCCCTGGTGATTTCCAATTAGGCAACGGACGAACTGCACAACCTACATCTTGGGGGCTGATCGTAATTGCCCCCATTTCTGTTATTGGTTCGCACGCTCGCTCGACGTCCCGAGTCCATTCACCCTCGGTATGACTGACAGGCACCGACCAGATGTTGCGCCAAAATGAACACATGGCGCTATCATCCGGTAGGCACGCGTCAGCCACACCTTGGTCCGGTCGCTCCCATGCTCTGTAAACCCACCTTTCATCGCTTTGGATGGTGCGATTTAGAGTGTACCTTTCCACCCGACGCTTATACCTACGAATACGGTTTGCCCATGCATACACTTTCTGCTTCCAGAAGTCGATGCGCTCCGTGATACGAGACATATAGTCTCGAGGACTAATATCAGTCCCCGCAAATGCCCGTCTCACAAAGCGCATCACTCGAGGGCGATTGTTGCCCTCCCGGAAGCAGATTAGTTTGCCGATGAGCGTTCTGGCCCCAGCAATGCGTCGTTCAATCCTGCACTGCCAAGCCGGTACGGCTGGTTTCGGTCGAGTAGCTTTGTCATCCGAAAATTTGACATGAGCTACACGACATGCCGTTACAGCCGCGCAATACAGGATTGAATGAGCATCACTGAGGGTTTCGCAGTTATCAAAATAACTTGACAACTGCGAATCCAGAACAGCCACCAGCGCCCTATTTCTGTTATGCATGGGCAAACGAGGTAAGCGTGGTCTAAGTTCGGGCGTCATGAACCGATACTCTCGGATCGCACCCTCCAAAGTACTCCTCATCTCCTCACTGCACCGGGTACTTACATCAGTAACCATGTCACCACTCACGTCGTTTTCGCGAGTATGTGTTGTGGTAGACTGTGGTGGCACCACAGCCTGCGACGGCGTAGTAATGACATGGCTACTCTGTATTTCAGTCCGCAAGCGATCAAGTACGGTGTCATCCAACATATGATTACGCTGGATGACTCGCACCTGATCCGACAGTCGTTGTGCCGATACGTTGACAGCCGGCTCAAGCACCTGAAACAGAGAAAGCATCCGAACACGGTACGCGGTCAGGTTGTTTCCTCTCTCTGTAGCCCCATAGTATGAGCGCATGACATTTTCATTAATTGATTGCGTCCATCGCATGCGCTGCACACTTCCGCCGGGAGCTGGGACCCTATCAGAAGCCGGTGGGCCTCGAGGTCCTAAGCCGTCCGGCGGCCGGCGTCCTCTTCGTCGACGAACTGGTGTTGGCGTCGGGGACGGAGAGAAATACTCGTCGCTCGAGCTCGACGCGACTGCCGCGGTCGGTGTCACAGCACTCACGGTGAGACTGGGTTCCGGCGGCGGCGAGGCGGAGCTGAGCGACGAGCCCGGAGTTCGTATACGTGCAAGTAGAGCGGCAGCTGCTCTCGTTATCATCGTCTTTTTCTTCTCATCATAATGTTATTGTATTGTATCTATGTATTTTCAAAAAAAAATTTCGTGGTTGGCGTACATGACAGACGTCATTGTCATTGTCGAAACAGTTTTTTCAGTTTTTCTATTGTTGTTATAGGTAATTGTTGTATTTTTGATCATTTACTTTCAAATAATATGCCCAAACTGTTATTAAATCACTTTTGTAAAGGTTTGTATTATATTATTATTATAGCTAGCCTATGTTGTCCCACTTCTGAGCAAAGGCCTCTCTCCATTCTTTCCAACGGTCACGATTCTGTGCAACGTCTCTCCAATTCTTAAGGAAGACATCCAGTTCGTCCCGCCATCTCCTTCGTGGTCTGCCACGACCTCGTGTAATTGTTTCAGGGCACCATTCCTGAGCTTTACGGGCCCACAACTCGTTCGGATGCTACTTATAAATTATTAATGTATGGTAAAACGGGCAAAACATCTGATAAAAAGGGGTAACTGATCAAGGGAAAAAGAGACTCAAAGTCACAAAGCCATATAATCTTCAATTAATTATCCCTTTAATTCCATGCAAGCGAACATTTTGCTCAGAAAAAAAAAAAGATTTAGTGTCGAAGATAATGGTACGAATCTCTTTTAATCCGATCAGTAGGCTCAGGTATTAGGTATCTGTTTCTCTGAAAAACTGAAGGTACTTACGTACCAAAATCTCTTCTACTACTAAATCCTCGTTAAAATGTTAATGCTTTCTCATTAAAGTAATCACTTCATCCGAAAAGGGTACAGTCGAAATAGATTCGAAATTAGAAATTAATAATGAACTAGAGCTCTCTCGGGTGACATTGAAGGCTCCTAAAGTTAAAGTAAGCTATCAGACGTATTCACCCGAGTACGTACTCACAATAACATTGAGTAGTTGTTTAGTGGTGCTTCATGAAACGTACCTACAGTTGGTAAGTAGGAACGTGTCGCGGAATGTATTGTCGTGAACTTGCGAAGCTCACACAAAGTCGAGATTCTTCAAAAGGGTGAGGGCGGCATAAAAGCATTGCTACAAAGGACTTCATATTTATGCGTGCACGTATTTGTTAGTGATATTACCTACCTTTCGTTAATGTACATTTATTATTTGAAAGCTTTGATTGTTCTTTGAATGTATTGTGAAAAAAAATATTCAGGCACTTTAGAGAAAAATTAACTGAGATTGCAGTGCTTTCGATGTCTGAGTTAATGCATGAATATTTTTTACGCTATACTGAAAATTACAAGAATCGAAGTTGTAAGTCAGCGAGCTATTGTTAAAGCAATAAGGCAAGATTTATTAAGTTACTTATTCTCACCACCTCTCAAACACAAAGTCTTAATGAATCTACCGGAACTTGAATGCACAAAGTCTGAACTTAGTTCGCTTAACGTTGGATATTGCGGCCAGAGATCGCCAGCCATTTATGTGTCTTCTACATACTTCCGAAAGTGCTTAAGGTACAGTCGCGGTTAACGTCATTAGGTGGTCATGATCCTACGTGATGCCAAAACTCTGTAAGCCCCTTAAATACTTTCAAGTGTGAGGGAATTGGGGGGACGGTGCACGAGGGAATTTTCACACATTATTTCGGTAGCTTGCACCACATTTTGGAGTAAGATAAGGCTTCAAAAGTTATAGGAAACATAACATCACGCCGGTAATCCTCGAAGAGTTAGGTAGAAAATAATAATAGGTTTAAGTTGTATCTAAATGTCTTATGTTAAATAATGTTGCATGCCGTAAGACTAAATGTATATCGGGACGCTCATCAAAATACCATGATATCTGTATAGTTGGCAAATAAATTATTCTGATTCCGATGCTAATAATAATCTAAATCCGAAAAAAATCCTTGGAGATTAACAATCATAACATCGCGCGTGTAATTCCCGAAGGGTAAGGCAGAGGTGTACTTACTATTACATCCACTTTTCACCAGTTATATTTAAAGTCCCATATACGAGTATTAGGGGGCGAGCCCATTGCCACCAACCGTGGACAAATCCAGATTTTTATACCCGTTTCTGAGAAATTCTAATTAGAAAAACCTAGGAGCTTTGAATCGAAGTTAGGACCTTAAGTACAGGACTAGACCAACGACGCACAGTTACGAAGTACCAAGTATTTTTAAATAATCCAATAAATATCTTCTTTTTTTTTTTTCTTTTTTATCAGTCTTGTTGCCAAATCATTACCTGCCTACTAACATAGTTTATAAGTTCCAATTGTTACTAACCATTATGGATCATTGTGTTGTCTGAGAATAAATTATTATTATTATTATAGAGCCATGTAACAGTTTTTGGTCTGCCTATCACCCTTTTTTTTTTTGGTGGGTTGAAAATCATCCAATAACCCCTCCCGCTCTTGGGCAGAGCGAAAGGGAGTGTCAGACTTCTACTGACTAAAAACCACCCATGTTCCTTCTTAGCCCTTCATGTCGAGGCCGCGGTATCTCTTGCGAACAACCCGCAGCCCCGACGGCTGCCTACCACCCTTCAAATGCAAAAATCTAAAACCCCCATAATAAAAAGCGGTGCAGCAAGTATTACCAGTAAACTCATTTCCCGCTAAGACCAAAGAGTAAACGTGTCAAGTTTTAATAAGGCGAGAAATTAACCTATCGGATCAATACGGTGGTGGTGTTAATTTGCATGCTAAAGCTTAGGCGCAGAGAATTTTACCTCCCGTTGGCCACTGGGCAAGCGTCACAGGAATTAATTAAAACTGCAATTTGTCTCACTTAACTGCATGGAAGCCTCGGACACACTTTAGCGGGAAGTCATGTGGAAACGGATGCTTGTTGGTTTATTAACTTCTTTTAAACGGGGTGTTTTAATGAAAGTAGGTGCATTATATTATTATTTGAATTGTTGAAGAGTTTGTTCGGAAACAATAAGTAGTTTTGTTTTTGAAAATTTTGTTTTAATACTTCTGTTGATTCAACCTGTACGACTACGTGTCAGGTCAAGCATGAACGTTAATTAACATCATCTGACTAACCTTTTCCCAACTATGTCGGGGGCGACTTCCAGTCTAAACAGATGTGGCTGAACACCAACTTTTTTTATGGAGCGACTGTCTATGTGACCTCCACAACCTAGTTAGTTTTGGGTAATATGTTACCCCTTGGTGAGATTGGTAGTCAGACTTTCAGGCCGTCCGACCGTCGACCGTCAAAGATCTACAAATCACGGAGGAAACACAGTATGTACCTAATGGGTGACCCATCCCATACCGTTGCCATAGGTAAAATTTAAACAAGCGCCTGTTATAACTTAGCCATGTGCATCTCTATATAAGCATGAACGTGAATCATCATCAGCCCATAATGTTTCCACTACAAGGACTCAGGCCTCCTCTCTAGGAGAGGGATGGGCTTTAATCCACCACGCGTGCCCAGTACGGGTTGGTAGATGCCACAAGTCTTCAATTTTTTTGGTTCTAAGATATAAGTTTCCTCACGATGTTTTCCTTCACAATTTTGAGAGTGATGAAATAAATTACACAAAGTAATGTGCCTGCCTGGGTTCGAACCCACGACTCACTATTCGTAAGTCGGGGCCGCAACTATTGGGCCACCACTGCTCTCTGAACGTGAATACTTAGTAATATGTGGCGGGTCGTGTCAGCACGATGCACGATGCGATGGTGAAAAAGACCAGCCAGTGAGCATTATTTGTAGTGGTGCTGACATCTTTTAGCACTGCTATGTTTGAGCAGAGAAACCAGTACCTTTACTATCCGCAACCTCACAGGCGAAGATCAATATAGCGGTCCTATTTCTTCTTTGTGAAAAATAAATAGGATCATGGAGGGAACATATAGAACTTTATTTGTCCACCGCACAAACTGCGTACTGGTGAATAAGTAAAACCTTTGCAAATAAGGGCTCTGTGCAAATACAATCTTTATTTAACGTTGTTAAACTAAAGGAATAATGGGTTTCCCAAATGGTTCTAGATTAAATATGGGATGTAGTTAACTGTGTCTGTAAAACTTGTTCTTTTTTTCAAACAAATTCCAGAGATTATGTTTTGTCGATGTCGATGTTCCGTATGGTATCGGACGTAAAAAATAGCGCCATCCCATATCTTCCCATGGGTGTCATAAGATGCGACTAAGGGGATTACCAGAGAACGGGCAGCAGCGTTCTCTCTGCCTTTGTAACAACCATACTGCGATCGCCAACCCCGCATGCCAAGCGTGGCGATTATGGCAAATCTCCTCCTTCTGGGGGAGGCCTATGTCCAGCAGTGGACGTCTTTTGACTGAGATGATGGTGATGATGAAGTCGATGTGTCAACAATTTTCTCAATAAACATAACATTACATCACGCCTGTAATTCCTGAAGGGTTGGCAGAGGTATACCTAATAGTACATCCACATTTAGCCAGCTTGGTATTTAAGTACCATGTAATAGGGGGCGATCCTATTGCCATTAGCAGGTCACAAATCCAGACTCAGTAGCTGCTACTGAAAGATTCCAGATAGAAAAACCTTAAAACACATTGCCCGACTCGGGAATCGAACCAAGAACCTCATGGACAGCAGACGCGTTTGTGACCACTAGACCGACGAAACACTCTCAGATTTTCTCAATAAAGCTTGAATATTTTGTTTTAGGAAAATTACATGTCCTTAGCAACTGTTTTCTACATAATTTAGTAACAAATCATTTAGCAAGTAAAGGTGTTTTGATACTGCTTTCATAAAGTCGTAGTACAAAAGTTGTTTGTTTGTAACGAATGTATTTGCCCCTGAAAGTTTGATTCGCCACTAAAAATGCATGATGTATAATATCTAGTGGAGCTTACATCGACGGGAAAATATTCTGGCTCAATATCAATGGAGAAGGGAACTCTTATGTATTTAGTATTGTATGGGTTTGGGTGGAAAATAATAAGTGGATTTTTTTTTTACCGTAACAGTGTTCTCTAGGGATGTTAAGAAAATAAGAGGTGTTCATGGGAACACTTCTTTGGGAAGTTGAAGTTCCATAATAGGGATTGCCATCAAACGGGCACAATTCGAGACTCCGTGGCTGCTGCTGAGAAATTCCAGATGGAAAAACCCAATAACACTTTGCCCAAACTGGGATTCGAGCAGAGGACCTCATGCACAGCATTCGGGCTTGCCACCACTAGACCAACGAGACAGTCAAAAATAATTTTGTCAATAATATTCGCCAAAAATTTTAAAGTAGTGATGGGATCCCTAAAAGCAAGCAGCCAGAAAAAAAAAATGTTAAAAAAAAAATGTTCAGAATAAATTGAAATGTGGGGTACCAGATTAAAGCTACCTGCAATACCTTTTTTTTTTGGGGGTTCGGAAATCATCAAATAACCCTTCCTCTCTGGGCAGAGCGAAAGGGAGTGTCAGACTTCTACTGACTAAAAACCACCCATGTTCCTTCTTAGCCCTTTATGTCAAGGCCGCGGTATCTCTTGCGAAAAACCCGCAGCCCCGACGGGTACCTGCAATGCCTACCTCAGCTTAATACGTAATAAGCCCTCCATAAAATTTTACTACAAAGCTTCCGTCTGTTATCCCTAATTTAACTTCAGACTTTTATGTACGACCTTCCACATAAACGAAGCGTTTCCTACGATAGCTCACATCAAGCTGAAAATACATTATGTTCCAACTTCGACGGAGCAATAATTCAACGAACAAAAACACGTATGTTTTCTAGGGGAGAGACGGCATTATTACTTGTGTTTCTACTCCCAAATGGCAGTGCTCCGTTAGAACCATGTTTCTTCTAAATAGAAAAGTTTTAATTCGTTGTGGCGGGGCACGATACGAGTCTACCTACCCACACTTATATTGTATAACGTAACGTATACGGCATACGGAGAATGAGAGTCAGGCGCCTGCTCCAAAGTTCTCGTTGTTTGGCAACTCCACAACTTTGTACTTCGCTAAATAATAGTCTTATTGATACCACGATACCTCTGTTGTGATGATACCGACCTCAGTTTGTTAGTGCCTTTAACATAACATCACGCCTGTCATCTGCGAAGGGTTATGCAGAGGTGTACCTACTTAAATAATAAATAAATCAATTTATTGACACACACAAGTTAGAGAACATACATAGAAGAAAACAATAAGAAAGAGCATTGATAGAACAGCACGGCTGTGCTATAGGCTGTGTTCTTGGTGACCCAATATATAGATTTAAGGCAGATTGAGTAGATGACTGATCAGCGTGACACAGCAAGATAAAGTAACAATTAATTATAAGAGTAGTGATTATAAATGATACAGAAATGAAAAATAAATAAATTAAGGAATAATCAATAACTTAATAGTATACGATCATTTTGACAGTTATGTTTAGGTCTCATGTAGAATGGGGCGACCTTATTGCCATCAACCGGGCACTTATCTGGACTCCGTGGCTGCTACTGAGAAATTCCTATTGGAAAAACCCAATAAAAATGGGTATCATTTAAGCTATCACCAATTTAATTAGTTTTGTGTGTCTTAAATAATAGGGTTTGTCCTCAAAATAGTAGATCTGTCACCAAAATGTAGTCACCAAACAATGCAAAATCAGTTCCACAATAAATCACCTAAAATCCTGAGATATAAGGTCTAGTACCAAATAAATGTTTTTGTATGTATTATAATAGGTGTGTCCTAATAAGTATTTAAGCAAACTAATTTAAAGAGATCACCAATAAATCTTGTACTCCATGACGCGCGCTCGCTTCGCTCGCATATTAAATAACACTAATATCTTCTGTCCCCGAAGTGCCGGGCCTCCGCCGGCCTCCTTCGTCGGCCTACGGCCCGGTGCCCATGCCGCCCTGAAACACGTTGATAAAAAGGAGTCGCAGTCAGGGATCGATAATCGATTTATTTGGTGACAGATCTACCATTCTGAGCACAGAGCTATTATTTAAGTAACAAAACTGTTATTATAAGAACAAAGTTTATATTCATGTAATGCAATATAATTTTATTCGTTATCGATCTCTTATTTTACACATATATTAACATTAATTTGATAATTCATACTTGGGAACAATTTTTGTTTATCTGAGAACGAAAATATTTCGTGGCGATAGATCTATTTATTAGGTGATACAACTTGATGACAAATATAAATTTTGGTGATAGAAAATATAGTTCCCAATAACAATTTGTTTGACCTGGGATTCGAACCCAGGAACTCATGCTCAGCAGTCGCACTTGCCACTAGACCAACGAGGCAGACTACGTTAGTGCCTCTCACATAGGTACATTGTTAAAAATAATTTAGAACTGAACAAAACTAGGAGTTAGCGTTTAATTAGACAAGTGGGAGCCTAGTTCTACCTGAGCCCTAGTTACTAACAGCAGACGAACAAATAAAATGAAGGTGAGATGAAGTTAGCTTGTTTTGGCTAGATAAATTATGTTTCGAGTTTAGCTAATACGTTTTACAGTTGTTTCAACATTTAATTTGTTTAATTAGAAACTGCTTAATAGAATTTCAACAAGGTACTAAACATTTTGAAGCTAAAATCAGCCGTCTATCTGTATTTCTATTGCCGTTGACACAATTCGCACGGCATTTCTAGCGGTACCAAATGTTTGAGCTGAAGTCTAATGGATTTAGTCATGGTTACTGGCACCTATTCATTGTGAGCCAGTAAATCGTGTTCAATAAGCCCATTCTGTATGACTGGTTGAGTCCAATTCAATTTCGTATTCAGATGCAGAACGTGAAATTTAGTTGCCTCAAACAGGCTATAAAGTCACTATGACAAACGGCTCGTAAAAGGTTAATGAATAGTCTATAACTAAAATGGCACTTACTGTTACAATGTTATGGTCGCAAATTAATAGTTTATGCAGACGATTTTAGACTGCAGTTCAGTTTATATATTCCGGATCAGCTGGTTGCGCAGTATTACAAGAAACTTCTCAAAACTAAAGGCGTTTTGCAGGAGAAGACTCAAGAGTTAGATACTCACGGAAAGTATTAACTTTTTAAAATTGGCCACTATCCAAAACCTATACTCTTATGTAACGTTTAATGTTTTAACCTTCTTAAGAGACTTATATTTTGCTGTAGGTAGAGGTACGTAGACGGTTAGTTGATCGAAGTTATTTGCTTGGGGTCTAAAATAAATAGATGGCCAAACTAGCGGAATTCTTGAAAGCCGCACGTTTAGTTTTGAAAGGGTCGGACTTGTGGACCGCACGGTCACTCCACTTGATATCGTCTTGTTATTAAGAAAACGTTGTAACAAGGACACCCCGCATTACAGCCCCACTTGTTAGGCAAAGGCTCGAGCGGAACACTCGTAATTAAGTTTTCAATGGAGCAGAAATGTGGTTTAACGGCAAACACTGGGGACAAACTAGTCCGCCACGAGACTCCAACTCGCTGTACCTGCGGCTCGCTTGATTTGATATGCAGAAGTTTAACCGACCTTCTTGGTGTGCGTCCACTTTAATTGCTTTGGAAGTATCTTTAAAGTTCAGCGGAGTGTTTACGAAATGGAATGGAATTGATGCAATAAGTTGTGTTAACCGGGCGGGAACTACAATCCTTCATGGACGTTGAAGTGAAATAAAAGTGCGATATATTTCAAAACGGCATTTATCCTCGCTCGCGTATTACATCGCGTAAAAGGATCGTTGAAGGCACTCGGCTCGTGCGATCAGTGAGTTTACGCCCCATACACTTGGAACTGTCGGGCTAACGGCGTGGGGCGAGGGGGCCACTTAGACATGGCGGCTTGACATGTTGCCAGGGCCTTTTTAAAATATTTATATTTTTTATCTTTAAGGAGACACGTAACAAATCATCGTAAAACGTGCAAGAATATAGTACGCTTCTTATCTCGTTTTACCGGCTTAGCGGAGTTTAAGTAATGTCTCTGGTTTTGAATATGCTTGCATTAGCTGTAGAGGTATTTATTTGGTCCGGACCATTAATTATTACGTCTATGTTTAAAATTTTGAATAATATATCATTCCCCTCTGCCACACACCGCAGCAGCCGTTAAAGTAAATCTGAAATTAAAATCATAATTTCAAAATCAACCGCATGATGTTGCAGCTAATTTAATGGAATGAAAACCATATTCAGGATAAAGTGGTTAGAATGACCTTTGGTCACAACTAGTGGTATCTATAAAATAACATGGTTACTAGGTACCTTGTGGGAGTAATTATTTGGTTAATTCGTTGCACAATAGCAGCACGAAACACTATTAGGACCATCGTGATGTTCCACGAAGACAAGATTAAACTCTGAGACAGCTCGTATACTTTCTTCATTGCTGTGCAGTTGGTCTCTAAAACCGTGGTATGTGTGTGAGACGGGTGTCTGGTACCTAACGATATTATGGCTATGTATTGTACAACAATTCACGTGTAATGTCGCGAGACAAGACTCGGAGCGCACCTGTAGTGCAGCAGTAGTGCTGCTCCCGTGCATTGTTGTAAGATACGGCAGCACGCTATTCACTACTTTGTTACACAAATGAAATGAGAAGACGTTACTTTGATAACATTTATTGCTCGTGTTGTTGGAAAGAATGGAGGAATGTTTGTGCGCTGTGAGCAAAGTACTCGGTCTGTGTTGAAGCGTTGGCGATTTGTTAAGACTGTGTTTGAGTTGCATAGTGCAGAATAGGTACTTATCTTCTTCTAACTGCGGTACTCAGAGATATTTAATGATTACTTAAGCCGTCACTTAGTAAAAGATATGACATACTTTTGTATGACAAAACTGTCAAAACCTTTACTAAGGGATGGCCTAAGCAGTAAGAGATTTTTACTTACGTGAACATTTAGCATATAGCGTGATTTCGTTAAAAATGTGACATTCACTTATGCCCGCGGTTTTAACCGCGTGCATTGCATATTTAAACCTTCAAGTTCCTCGAGAACCACTCTATCCATTGTTGAAAGCAGCATGAAAATCGGCGCAGTAGTTTTTGAGTTTATCGCAAACAGATAGACAGACAGACGCAGTGGAGGACTTTGTTTTATACCATCTAGTGATAATTCACGCATGTAATTCCCGAAGGGTTAAGCAGAGGTGTATCTAATAGTACACCCCACATAATAGCAGTTATGTTTCAGGTTCCATGTAATAAGGGGCGAGCCTATCGCAATCAATCGGGCACAAATTCAGACTCCGCCACAGCTACGCAGAAATTCTTGATAGATAAATCCAACAACACTTTGCCCGACCTTGGAATCAAACCCAGGGCCTCTATCTCAGCAGTCGAGCTTTCGACCACTAGACCAACAAGGTAGTTATAGTACATTAATATTTTAATTCACATAACATCACGCCTGTAGTCCCCGAAGGGTTAGGCAGAGGTGTACCTAATAGTATACCCACATTTCGCTAGTTATGTTTAAGTCCCATGCAATAGGGGGCGAGCCCATTACCATCAACCGGGCACAAATCCAGACTCCGTAGCTGTTACTGATAAATTCCTGATGGAAAAAGCCAATAACACTTTGCCCGACCCGGGAATCGAACCCAGGACCTCATGCTCAGCAGTCGCGCTTGCGACCACTAGACCAACGAGGCAGTCAATATTTTAATTCATTTATCTTTATTTTATTATTACTTATTTCCGTGAAAATTAAGTAATATGTGTTAGCATACACGAATTTTGCTTTATGACATGAGCTATGAGTACCATACCTTTCTATCGTATGGTGAGTCTTTTTTTTTTTGGCGGGTGCTAAATAATCAAATAACCCCTCCCGCTCTTGGGCAGCGCGAAAGGGAGTGTCAGACTTCTACTGACTAAAAACCACCCATGTTCCTTCTTAGCCCTTCATGTCGAGGCCGCGGTATCTCTTGCAAATATCCCGCAGCCCAGCCTGCATCAACCTACCTACTCCTGGGTAAAGTACCTATCTCTTCCCACGATACAAACCAGTGATTGTATGATAATTATGACATGTATTGTATTGTAATTTTATATACAATACATGCTCGTCTAGCCATCTTCTACGAAATCAGCCTTGTTGCCTTCTGGCTAACATTTACTTACATAATATTTTACGTTCAAATACATAGAATGTATGATAAAATTGTTGTTCTCAGATCTCCAGTAAATAATTATATACAAGAATTCGTAGTCTGAAAACGGTCGGCATTTCTCCCAAAAATAATACATCGTCAAAATGGTAATAAAAAAATTCGGTGTTGTTTTAACATCTTATTATCTGGATGGTATGTTCATCAATATTTAAATGTACATTGCCAGTGACGTATCTACATAAAATACTTGACTATGAAAGCCACAACGCGGCAGAAATAAATCTTTCTGATCGTATAGAAAAAGGAATAAAAATGCTGAAAAGAAGGCATTAGTATATCAAAGGCGGATGCAAAAATCCTATCACAAACAAATTCTTTGAAGTGAGTAAGTAGGTACTTAGAGACCATCACTAAGAATGAATGGAGATTACTAGGTTTTTATAAATTACTAGCTTTCTTTATATACCTGGTGTAAATTAAAAGGAACCTTCACCAAGCCGGCAAACTAGCATTCGGTACATCAAACTAAGTAGCGCTACACAAAAAATATTGTTGGGGTATGACTTTCTTTATTGAGGTGAAAAATCACGGTTTTACGATAGAACACACAGTGTAAGTTAAAACAGTGTGTTGTTAGATCACTGCTTTTAAATAATCCACAAACAGTATGGTTTCATAGGGTCTATTTATTACATGTTCAAAAGGCTTAATAAGAACTGCCACTCGGGTCGATCTTTAGGTAAAGCTGTGCTTGCCTAGGTCGGTCTGTGGATGGGTGACCGCCCGACATACCGAGTTTCCTCCGTGCCTCGGAAAGCACGTTAAGCTGTTGGTCCCGGCTGACATATATAGATCTTTGGCAGTCGTAACAGGTAGTCAGTGACCTGAAATTCTGACATCCAGTCTTACCAAAGAGTATCGTATTGCCTAGTATTAACTGGGTTGTGGAGGTCAGATAGGCAGTCGCTCCATGTAAAATACTGGTATTCAGCTGCATCCGGTTAGACTGGGAGCCGACCCCAACATAGTTGGGAAAAGGCTAGGCTGATAATGATATAAAGATAACATAGCTTTTAATATAATTATCATCGCCATTATTGTATGTCTCTGCTAGCCTTGCTCTTTTTTTCTTAAGCGCGAGCTTCCAGCCAGACCGTTCGTTGTTTTTAAAATCTCAAGAAAATATCGATGGATGCATGGAACACTACACAATTATGGAGATATTAGAAAAAAAAATATGTAAAGAAGAAAAAAAATTGGGTACTTTGAAAAAGTTGAAACTCGTACCACCAATATCTCCGTATCTGGAAGATTCCCAGGTATGGTCCAGTTCGATGATGGTGGGAAGAACAAGTGCTTTTCGGCTTGGTTTAAGGTCTTTTTGCACCCAGTATAGCTAATGCTATACGGCGATAATGTAACTTCCCAATAAGTCAAAGAATTTTCAGAATCGGGTCAGTAGTTCTGAGGAAATGACCGCCACTTTTAGTGTAGTTTGAATGTTAATCATGAATCTAAAGTTTCCATCTAGAAGAACCAATTTGGCATTGCGAATATTTAAAGCTATCAATCGACCAAGTACAACTTACCATTCGAAAATCAGACAAACGATTCGTTGTTACAAAGGAACGGAGCTAGAATCGATAGCTGATGAAATAACATAGCCGTACCGTACCTCATCATAAGTTGGTATAAGTTTAATTATAGTTACTAAACACGTTAACTAGTTTCGGCAACTCGTTTGTACATTCGAGACTTAATTAAAGTTGTGACGGTGAAGAATCTATCCAGTCTTGATGTGTAACAAAAAAATATATATCGTGTTATGACTTTGACGAATTTGGACTTACCTACTTAAGAACGATATGAAGACAGCGTTGCACTTATCTAAAAAAGAAAAAAAATGGTATGGTGGTTATGGTAAAAGGTATTTGTTTGAAAATGTGTTCTTAGCAAAGTGACTGGATTCGCATGAAAACGATCGCGAAACGAAAGCGATTTTTGTACACATTTTGTAAAGGGGTACAAAATGGATTTGTTTGGAAAACGTTGTAAAGGCGTTGCGGCGCCCGGCGTGGCATGTTTTCGTTTCATACGTGGTCCCATACGAATGATACGGGCTTCGCGCGCGGCGTTTCCTCAGAGATTCTGGGTATTGAGAGTAGAGCTAGGCATGAGACATACCAGCAAATCTCAGTACCCTTCCTTGAAGGTATGGGGATAGCCAAATTCCGGGTACAGAAACCGGGTATCAAATACTTATCAGTATTTAGATATTTAGTCTCTTTATGTAAACGTGGGCATGCAATGTGCAAATAAGTCAAGCATTCGTGCGAAGCTTGTACTTCCAATGTCATGTACAGGCTGCAAAATCTATCGCATTGTTAAACTAAAAAGTTGGAAATAAGAAAAAGTTTAAAACAAACCCCACAACGAAAAAAAAATTATGACAAGAAAAACAAACACATTTGGGAGGAGGCGGGACCCATTTTATATTTTAATAATTTCATATTCAAATGGGTTGGAATAATTATGTAAGTACAGAACTTTCTTAAGGGTTTAAAATGTCCCGTCGGGGCTGCGGGTTGTTCGCAAGAGATACCGCGGCCTCGCCCTGAAGGGCTAAGAAGGAACATGGGTGGTTTTTAGTCAGTAGAAGTTTGACACTCCCTTTCGCTCTGCCCAAGAGCGGGAGGGGTTATTTGATGATTTTCCACCCGCGAAAAAAAACAGGGTTTAAAATGTATCTTAATTCTTGCACCTCATCTCCTTTTACATGTTATGCAAATTATGGATGTAATTCTGAATTAAAATATTTGAATTTGAATTTTACGAAGAGGAGAAAAAAAACTTACAAATAGGTTAATATTGCTGTTTTAATCAAAAATTCTCATATTATATTCTAGCAATCTTAGGGCAAACATTTTTTTCAATAACAAAAGGCACTCACTTTAGCATTCATTGCGTTCATTTTTCTTATGGATTTGATTCAATTACGGCGCTATTCTTTTGTCTAGAGGTCACAAGCGCGACTGCTTTGCATGAGGCCTTTCAGTTTTCTATCAAAAATTTATAGGTAGGTACAGGTAGGTAGCAGTCTGGACTTGTGTCTGGTTGATGGCAAAAGGCTCACCCGCTAACCATGTTACAAAAAAAAATGAAAATGAAAAAATGTAACCGCTAAATGTGAGTGTACTACTAGTTACACCTCTGCAGAACCCTTCGGGGATTACATGCGTGATTTTTCACTACATACATCATTACTACATAGTATAAAACAAAGTCGCTGTCGCTGTCTGTCCGTCCCTATGTACGCTTAAATCTTTAAAACTCCACAACGGATTTTAAAGCGGTTTTTTTAAATAAATTGAGTGATTCAAGAGTAAGGTTTTAGTATATAATTTGACCAACATCCACGCGGGTGAAACCGCGGGCATCAGCTGGTATTATTTAAAACTAAGTCCTCCGCCGCGTCTGTCTGTTTGTCTGTCTGTTCGCGATGAACTCAAAAACTACTGCACCAATCTTCACGTTGTTTTCACCAATAGATAGAGTGGTTATCGAGGAAGGTTTTAGTACATAATTTGACCGACAACCACTCAGGTGAAGCCAAAGCTAGTATGTAAATATAATTTCAATGCTGGGAGTACAAAGGTTTACACTTACAACACAATTGGTTTCAGGTTACTAGGATTTATACGTTTGAGAAGGTTTCCGTGTATCACGGCACACTTGCAATCAGTATTGTAAACAAAAGCGGCAACTTGATTAGGTATCCAATTATAATGTAGCATGAGGTATGGCTTAATGAGGCAGTTACGAGCTTGAATACGACTTAAATAGTTAATACAGCGTAGTGAATGGAATGTTTGGCGCTAGATTATTCATGATTCTATGATGAGCGTATAATATTCTAGTTGTAAGGATATTTAGTATGTGTAGAGGATGTTTAGGGGTTTAAGCAGGTAGTTTGGCGCATGTATGACCTGTTGTGTAATAGGATCAATGGTGTGGTCGTCGGACTGCCTAGTCAAAGGTCGGAAGTTTGAACCCAAAACACGCATTTTTAATTTTCCAGATTCATGTGCGTATTATATTATCACTTGCTTCGGTGAAGAAAAACAATGTGAGGAAGCATGCTTGAGAGATATTTAAGCCAAGTCATAGACTCGTGGGTGGCTTAATGACTCTGACACGGTAAAGATAGAAAGAAATAGGATCAAACAGACTAGGTACAATTAAGATGGGTCATCTCCACTTTTGTATTATTTATAAATGTCATCGTTGTATAACTGAAACAGGGTCTGAAGCGAACCAAAGTAAGAAAAAGTCCGTAATGATGTCATAAGTAGATACATTTTGTGAATTGCCTTGAGTACCTTTAACAGACGCAAAAATCTCAAGAATTTCCTCATGGAACCCTTAAAAACAAGCATAAAAAGGTGTTATTCAGGTAAATGGATTGACGCCTCATTTATTTAAATCGGTTCATTAGTTTGGAAGCTCTTAAATGAGAGGACATCTACATTTATGTGTATTCGGGTACACGTAATCCCAATAAAATACTTTTAAGGGTAGGCGGGTACGATGTTGAGTATTTTGTTGTATGCCAACATATTTATTTATGTATTAGCAATACTGAGATGACAGGCACTTGATGTGTCCACGTACTCGTAGGTACCAGATAGAGACACAGTCGTAACCTTCTGAAACGACTTGGCAGTAACCTACCCGTTTGATTGCAGAGTCGTGACACTGCACAACAAGGCACAAATTGTTAGTCCCTTACTACGATGCTGAACCACTCTACTAGCATTACATTCCACTCGCTTTAATACTTGAGACATGGAATATCACTCCACTCTTGTTGTTTCAACATTCAGGCTAAAATAACTAGCTTGAAATTCAACTCATTCTAGAATCTATTAACTGTGTTAATATTGATTCGAAATCTTACGAGGAGAACTTTATAAATATTAAATAATCGCAGGAGTCGTTAATTAAATTCGAGTGTAATGAAAGTCTTAACAGAAGTGTTATCCAAACGCACAGCGACGCCAGAATAAGTTTGTTAATGATCTTGCCAATGTCTAAGTCAATTTTAATCAAATCAGAAAATTGCTCTAAATGAGGGAATCCAATTATTTTGCAAATGGGTTTCAAAGGGCCGATGCTTGTGAAGCCTGTCGAAATAAATTACGTTATAATTAATGGGGTCTACCAAAAATGTTTCCTTTGATGAGTACTTATCGTTTTTTCAACTGTTTAGAAGTTTACTGTTGGAATGTGCTTGTTGTTTAATTTGGTGCGACTAGTCTCAACTCCATCGACATTTTCCGTTATGAATAGAGATATAGTAGATTAGAGATATAATAGATTTTCAAGTAAGTACATATTTCAGGATCAGGTTGGTTCTATGAATTACTCAATAGCGACCACGGAGCTTGGATTTGTGCCCGATCGATGGCAATAAGCTCGCCCCCTATTAGATAGGACTTATACATAACTGACGAAATGTGAGTGTACCAATAATAATTGGCTTACCATTCGAGGATTACAGACTATATTATACTATGTTACATATTTCAGGGCCAGAATGATTGCAAAACTTAGCTCACACTAGAGTATTCTTTTCAGACAGATTCATAAAAGAAACAATAGTTATAAATACCCTAAAAGCAAGAACATTTCAGTGACATGCCCCTTAAACTGTGATCCACAGAGTATCAAAGTGCGACGTCGTTGTCCTTAGCCGCCGTCGAGACACCTATGCCTGCACCCGAGTGATAAAGCCTTACAGAGTATTAAATACAGCTTATTGAGTATTTCATTCACTCATCATTTACATAAGTCAACAAATAATGATACTTCTCGTGTTATCCAAATTAGATTTTGAATTGATGTTTTCCTGTTCGACTTTAAGTGGCTCGTTGGTATCCTGTTTCTAAAACAATTTGTTTCATAAGCTGCCCAGAGTTTGGATTTGTGCTTGGTTGAGGAGCTCGTGGCTAAAAGCACCAACAGCCGCACGAGTCGATCTTCAGGTTAAGCCCCACTTGAAAGGCTTCGTTAAAGGTATTTTTACACCAATTATACGGCGATAATAACATCTCAAATATTCACACGATTCGATTATACAATATTTTATTTCAACATAATCTTTCAACTTTTTCAACATCCATAATGATAGGTTGTCTTGATGACACCCACATAACAAGCAAAATTATAAATTAGCTGTGTAATAACTTAGGTGTACCTAAGTACAATAAAGTACATACATACCTTCTCGACAGTGCCCAAGTATTCCAGTACGAGAACTTCCAGCAAATTGATTGGTATTACTTCGTGCCACTACTGTTGGAACATACAAACAAACCAAAGACCGTTGCACGAATACGAAACACATGTTACATAACCTAACTTGCGTACGCTTTCCTGGTATGAAGCTACATAAGGTAGGGTTATCACGCCTCTATTCCCTGAAGAGCTAGACAGAGGAGTACCTAATAAAACACCCTTTAGTTTAGCAAGTTATATTTACGTCACGTCCTTTGTAATAGGGACCGAGCCTATTGCCATCAACGGGCACAAATCCAAACTCCATGGCTGCTACAGAGAATTCCTTATGGATAAACTCATTTATAATTTGCTCGACCTGGGAGACGAATCCAGTGCCTTATGCTCAGCTGTCGCAACTATCGAGGGAGTCGAGGCAGAAATTGGTCAAGTCCTGACAATAAGCCGGACATTTTACTGTTTTATTCGTACTATTACCGATAACGATATTTTTTTTCATAAATATCCTTTAGTTTGTAAAGAGCCGGGAAAGACGGCTGAAAAGCCCGTCAAGTTGAGATAAATCCGGACAGATGGCAGCCCTATACATAGGTACACGCCTCAGGAGTATTGCTCACGCGTATGTACGTGGTGATACCCGCAGGAGCCTGTTGCTCAACCCAATTACCGGCCAGTCGATGCCGTCCGGTTTAATTAACGCTGTTCAGCGCATTACCAGCTATCGCAAATATACGATGCGACGTCCGCACATTCAGAACTCTTTGGATGAGAGATTAATTGTTTTTATACGAAGTTCAAATGTATCTTTTAGTTGTTTATGGTGAGAAATAAAAATTTACTCGAGCGTTTTTATGTCATATACACTTGGGAGCAAATAAATCGAGCCACTACCTTTTTTCACGTAAAATGGTAAATATTTTTGGTAATATGGAACGTATCAATTCGAACTATATATCGCCTAAAAGTTTAGTTAATAACCTTTACAATGAGGGTAAATTATTGAATAATAACCTTATTGAATGATAAATTATTGGCTCTGCAAGAAAAATGGTAATTTTGATAGAAAATTTAGTAGGGCTAAAACAGTCCATAAAAACAATAAAAAACAAAATTATTGCAAAAAAATATTCTTAATAACTGGTATTACCCCCCCGTGCCCTGATACATTCTTGTAGCCTATTAGTCATCGATCTGATCAGCGTTACGATGACATATTGTGGTATGTTCTCCCACTCTTCAAGCACAGCGACTTTAAGCGGGAATGGATGAAACAGCGGGAACCCTGGCTCGGACTCTCCGTTTTAGCTCGTCCCATAGGTGTTCGATCGGGTTCAAATCGGGACTTCGTGCTGGCCATACCATTTGTTGAATCCCGATCGCAGACAAGTATTCCGTAACGATCTGCGCGGTATGAGGTCTCGCATTGTCATGCATAAACAAGAAATTTTCTCCGACAAAACCAGCATACGGCATTACGTGGTTTTCAAGAATGTCAGTTATGTATCGGTCAGCTGTTAATCCACGTCTACCACTGCCATCGTTGGCGGGGTCGACGAAGACAAGTTCCGTTTTTCCGTCTAGAGAAATTCCTCCCCACACCATACAAGAACCACCACCAAAACTCACAGTTTCTCGAATGCAACATTGGGCAAATCTTTCACCAGGACGTCTATACACTCGGTTTCTCCCGTCATTGCTAAAAAGACAGATTCTTGACTCGTCAGAAAACAAAACTGACCTCCAGTCTTCTAACGTCCAATTAATGTGTTCTCGAGCAAACTCCAAGCGAGATCGGGCGATGAGCTACAGTCAATTTTGGGCCAGTTGCTGGTTTGTGTGATGTTAAATTTCGTTCTTTTAGTCTTCGTCTCACTGTCCACCTACTGATTGAGACTCCTCGAACGTCACGTAAACGCTTGCTGTAGCTGAACAGCATTAAGTCCACGGTCGCGCAACGAATTGGTTGCAATAAAGCGGTCGTCACGTTCTGTTGTTGCCCGTGGTCGGCCAGTTCCAGGTCGCCGAACAAAAGCACCAGTCTCCAGATACCTGCGGTATACCCGCTGTACCTTTGAACGACTCAAATGAAGTCTGCGTGCCACTTCACGTTGTCCGTGTCCAACCTCAAGTAAAGCTACAACTTGGGCAGCTTCCGTCGGTGTAGTATCCATT